>CM066039.1:137716244-138453367 GCA_033557465.1 Ichthyophis bannanicus
TTAACTCTGGTTAAAGTAGTAGCACAATTAGGGGACATTTGGAAAAGTCTAGGCCTTTTCCTGGTAAGGTATCTTCTTTATTTCTTCCCTTCACCCCTGCTGCTGTGAGTGTATGATCTCATTAAAGGTTTAAAAAACAAAACAAAACTGTTGCTTAAAGCTGTGCTCCTTAATTTCCCTGGAGCTTGGAGTCCCTTCAGGGGAATGTGGCTTGGGTAGGAAGGGGCTCCGTGCAGACAATCATCTTTCAGCCCTGGAGACGGGAGTCTAATTGTGCCGAGGGCATCTGTATTTTCATTATTTCTGGCCCTGACAGGCACTTTGTTTCTGGTGGGAAATGATTCTGCATTCCGGCCTAACCTTTTTTTTCTAGTCATACCGCGTCTCACATGGAGGCCCCTTCGGGAACACATGAAGTGCTGCTCCAAGTATGCGGGTCCCAGAAGCAGTATTGGATAGTGTGGTTCCTGCCATGGTCTTTCTTCGGGGAAGTCATCTGTGGCAGTTATAACCCTTTCGAGTCCACATAATTGTTTTGTAACTGAAATTTTTTTTCTGTTTTTTTTTTATTAAGATTTGAGCTAAATGATGCAGAATATAAAGGTTTTTTTGAAAAAATTTTATTTCTAAGAAACAATATTTACTGTTGCCATATGGCAACTACGGTCCTGAATGGCTGAAAATTAAAAACAGTCTTGGCATCAGTTTCATTTACTGCTGGGTGTGATAGTTTAAATAACAGTTTTTTTCAGATGTCAAGCACAGATACACATCACATTTCGCACAGTGTGCAGATTTTTTGGAAATAGAGAATTCGGTGAAAACTTTGGGGGAAATTTGAAGGTTGCCATATGGCAACAATAGCCATGAAATGGTTATCCTTGTGGTGTGTTCATCCTCTGGGGACCAACAGATCTCTTCAGAATCTGCATTGGGTTCTGAGAATATTAAGGTCTGCTGGGTAGGTTGATAAGTGTGGGAGACGTGGCCATTTTGTCTACATACACTAGTCTTTTGCAGTTGGTGCGTTTTCGCTCACTGTTCAGTGAGTCCTTGCAACTGGGTCAGACCCAGTCTGTGATGCCTGCTAAAAAGAATATTTTGTCTGAGGTCGTCTTTCAATCACAGTCAGGAGGTTTTTCTCTTGAATTCATTCATTTCTTTTGCAAAGCTTTTTTGTTGAGCAGGTATGGGGGCTGGTATTCCCCAGTGGATTCATGGAACAGAATGGATTGGAGGAATCATCTATGCTTAAAAGGGAGGAGTGGCCTAGTGGCTGGGGCAAGTTACCTCAGACCGGAAGGTCAGGGGTTCAAATCCCACTAGAGGACAGCAACCTTGGGCCGGAAGGACTGGGGTTTCTAGTCCTACAGGTGCTCCTTGTGGTCTTGGGCAAGCCACTTAACCCTCTATTGCCCATGTTCCCTGTAAAATAGTTATCTCCAAGTTATAATGCCCTGTTCAATGTAATTTCAGTTTGTTCAGTGTAAACCGCCTTGATATCATGAAAGGCGGTATATAAGAAATGTTAAATAAATAAATTAAATAAATAAATAAATTCTAGATTGGAGTATACCGAAGACTGGGAGTCTCAATCTGTTCTCTCCCACCTAGAGTCTCACCATTGTAGTTCTCTCAGCCATCAAGAAAAAACATCCTAAAGTTGCCGGTGCCTCCCAAGGCTTTCATTAAGGGATTGGGGAGGATCCCTCCTTCAGTAAAGCAGTTAGGATATTAGCTCTCCACTTACTTCAGGAGTGGACCTGGATCATATCTGATAGTAGGTTTTATTTATTTATTTAATTGGATTTCTATACCGCCTTATCATACAATCAAAGCGGTCTTACAAACAAAGATATTAAGAGTATTAGTGAGAAAATGTAAAGAAATAAAAGTTAAAGTTATGGTATAATGTGTTAGAGTGAGTTGCATTATCTACATAGTGAGCTATACTATAATGTGAGCTATTATACAATATGTATATGATTTACATTCCAGACAAATTAAGTTAGTTAATTGCATGACCGTAGTGTTCTATAAACAAAGATGTTTTCAGTTGCTTTCTAAAGTCATTGATGTCCTGAGCTGCTCTCAGCTCATTAGGTAGAGAGTTCCAGATGGAAGGTGCAGCAAAAGAGAAAGCCCTTTCAGAGGTGTCTTTACGTGTTTTTCTGACATCATTTGATAAGCTGATTCTGTTGTCAGATCCTCTTCTTCTAGGTCTGTTGCTAATATCTGACTGTATGAGATATGTCAGGCTTTCTGCAGAATATTGTTGTTTTATCTTGAAAATATAAATTATAGTTTTATATTTTACACGTGAAGTTATAGGTAACCAGTGAAGCTCTTTCAAGATGGGAGTTATATGTTCTCTACTTGATAGACCAAAAATTATACGTGCAGCAGTATTCTGCGCCAGTTGTAAAGGCTTAAGTGCTTGCTTAGATAAACCCAGATATATTGGATTACAGAAGTCAAGTAATGGAGTAATCAATGCTTGACAAACATTTCTGAAGTGAACAGTATCAAGAAGCGGCCTTAGTCTTTTGATGAGCTTCATTCTGTAATAAGCGCTTTTAATTGTCTTATTTATGTGTGATCTGAGATTCAACTCATTATCCAGAGTAACTCCAAGATATTTCACTTCTGATTTAATAGGAATAGTTGAGTTATCTATTTTGATGTCAGGAGGATGCGCAAAATTATGGTTTGAATGTAGTAAGGATGGAATATGTCCTGGAATTTTCCCACCAGCTTGCAGATTTGTATATGGTGTTGTCTCCAGTCATGTCCCAACTACAAGGTAGTTTCAACCTTAGGTTGGTATTCCATTTATTTTGTAGTACCATAAAAGGAAGGGCCCTTCCATTCAATTTTTGGATCTCAAGGGGATGAATCTCACTTCAGAGTTCAAGCTTCTGAATGGAGAACCTGCAGTTAGTCATTTTGATGATGTGGAAGGGGGGGACTTTCTCACACTCTTAGACCTCAAAGAGGGTTTTCAACATATTCTCATTTGGGAACTTCATCAGCATTTCATGTGGTTTGCGGTTCTGGGTCAGCACTTCCAGTTTAGAGTTCTCCCATTTGGGCTAGCCTCAGCACTGCCCCATGGAAGTATCTCCCCAGTTTTCAAAGGAAGCCTTTGGGAGATGCCACCACACATGCATGGTCCCCTTCCTTCCCAAGGGTGCCATCTTACTCGGTCCCCCTTTTTCCACGGAGCCCTACAGACATTTGTCGTCTTCCACTGGAAAAAAAATTGATTTTCTCGTGCATTAAGTTGCATTTCCTTCTCCAGTTAGCACCGGTCCCTTTCCCACCTCCAAGCCTCGGCTTCGAGGCTCGGAAGCGCTTTTATTTTTTTTCTCCAGCATGGTTTCATGCCTTTTCTAATCGCTGGCTACGTTGAGGGTCTTCAATCTTGCAGGGGTCCTTTTTGCCTCAATGGTCAGTGGGTTCAAAAAGTGTGATTGGTGTGCAAAGAATATGTCCCTAACCGATACACACGACTGCTGCCTCTGGTGTTTAGATGCCAATCATGACCCAGAGTTTTGTGCCCTGTGCAAAAAGATGTCTGCTAAGGCCATCCAAAGTCATCAGCAGAAGCAGGACAACATCTTCCACAGGTCAGATTCTGCCCCGGTGTCCCCAGTAACCTCACACACTAAGACCCCGCACGGATCCTCGGAGTCGTGTAAAGCCCCTGTGGCACCCGATCGGGTCCGTGGACACTCCGACCAGGGTTCTCTGGAGTGAAAGCGCAAGAAGACGAAATCTCAAGGACCTCATCCTGGGAATTGGACACACACAGCAAGTCCCGTGCGGGGTCCCACAGTCCCCGGAGAGTATCCAAGGAGTCTGAGCAGGAGTAGACGGTGAAGATGCCCAGAACAGACGCTGAGGCCTCCAGTAATGGATAACGGACTCCCGAGGCTTGTCCTATCGAAGACTCCCTCTCCTCACAGACACTGGACCTGGTAACCCCACTATCCGCGTCAAAGGCTGTAACTGCTGAGTGGGAAGCCAGGATAATGACATTGGAACGCAGTGTTACTGCCTTCCTTGCCTCGCAGCAAGCTTTGATGCCTGGCCCCACTGGCACTTGCACTGAGACTGCACGATGTCGAGGACTCCCCGGACCACCATTGCGATCCTCCTAGAACCTCAAGCTGATCATTGGCAAGGATCTCGATCCCACTCCCAGTCCTCGGTAGCGAGATCCTCACTGGCAAGCGTTTGTGGCTCTGGCCAAGCAACAGCTATGGGTCATTGAATTCGAGGCCGACACCTCAGGAACCGTGAGGCCTTGAGTCCTCAACGGACTACTCAGACTGGGAGTCCGAGGACGAGGCTTCGCTTGAGACGCATGCACATCGCGATCTCCCCTCTGATCCTTCTCCCCTGGCATCGAGACACCAATCCCCTGCCGAAGACAACTCATTCCTCTAGCTTGTCCAAGACATGGTGAAGGCATTGTCTCACAATGGAGTCGGAGGACGACCCTCGGATGGAGGAACTCGAAATCCTTCACCATGAGATTCCACCTGAGGAAACCCTGATGGTCCCCATCCCTGCCATCCTTGCGTGACTCCTCCTTCGGATGTGGGAGACACCAGCATCAGTGCTGATAGCTAGCCGACGCCTGGACACTATGTACAGGTTCCAGCAGGGCCCCGGCTTCCGGAAGGCACAACTTCCTCACACCACTATAGTGGTGGCGTTGACCATGCGCTTGCAGAAAAGCCCGAAGACTCACTTTTGCTTGGCACTGGACAGGGAGTCCCGTGCCCTCGACAACCTTGGACGCAAATGCTACCAGGGCTCGATGCTGGGTTGCCGAGTACAAGCATACCAGCTGTATATCAGCATGTACCTCCAAGACCTAGCCAAAGAACTTGCAGGTTTCTCCGGGAACAAGCAGGAAGTCAGTCCTCACATATGGGAGCTGTCGCGGACGCATCCCCCCAGCTTTCAAAGCTTTTGGGAGATGCCACCACGCATGCGTGGTCCCCTTCCCGCCCAAAGGTGCCATCTTGCTCAGTCTCCTTTTTTTCCGCAGAGTCCTTCAGATCTTGTCTAGCTTGTCCCCGGAAAAAGTTGATGTTTTTGTTCCTCAAGTTTCCAACTCGTTTCCGGTATTGCACTGGTATTCTTCCCGCCTACTGACCTTGGTGCCTCGGCGTCAGGCTTGGTTTATTTTTTGTTGTCTTTTTGTTATTTTCTTTTTCTGGCGCCTTTGTGCCCTTTTTTCTCCTGCTGGCAGCCTGGAGAGGTCTTCGACCTCGCAGGGGAACTATTTTCCCCATGGCTACCATGGTTTTAAGAAGTGTGATTGGTATTTATTTTATTTATTTATTTATTTATTTCCAGTCTCTTTTATACTGTGCTATTCAACATCAGTGCGGTTTATAATAAACAAAGAACTACACATTTCCTAGGGTACTCTGTGTTTACAATGAACAGGTGTTTAAACTTGGGTAACATAGGGTAACTATATACAATCGTGCAACAGAGTTGCACGATTGTATATAGTTACCCTATGTTATCAGGTATCAGGTATAGTTACCCTATGTTAACAGGTAGTCCAAAATCATGTCTTTGACCGACACACACGACTACTGTCTTCGTTGCCTTGGGCCAGACCACGACCCGGCGGCCTTTGGTCTCTGTAGGAGGATGTCCAGCAAGGCCCTCGAGCTGCCAGCAGCAGCACGATAAGTTCTTCCCCGAGTCCCCCGATGCCTTTGAAAGCCAGGGCCTCTCCGAGGACATGAGCTTCTTGGACTTTGTCAAGGACATTCCCAACTGAGTCGGAGGAGGACCCTCTGATGGATGAGTTAGAAATCCTCCAGTACAAGGCCTCTCCGCCGGAATCGCTCATGGTGCCCATCCCTCCCATCCTGGAACGGCTCATGCTCTGCATGTGGGAGACACCGGCGTCAGTGCTGGTGGTGAGCAGATGGATCGACTCGATGTATTTGGTCCACCAGAACCCGGGCTTTGAGACGTCCCAACTGCCGCATAACTCCATGGTGGTGGAGTCGGCCATGCATCGGCTGAAAAGCCAGAAGACGCACTCTTCAGTGCCCCCCGGCAGTGAGGCTCGCACCTTGGATGCCCTCGACATTAAGTGCCACCAGGACGCGATGCTCCTCTGCCGCATCCAGGCCTACCAGCTGTACATGGGCATGTACTTGAGAGACCTGGCGAAGGAACTCACCGGGTTCTCAGCTGATCTCTCCAAGGAACCTTTGCAGTGTTTCAAGAGCCTGGCCAAGGCCATCCGTGAGTGCTCCAAATTCATGTCTCGAGTGGCCTATGATGGGTTTGAGTTGGCAGCCTGGGTAACTGCTGCGGGCATTGGTGCATGCTGCCAAGCTTGGCTTCAGTCGTCCGACCTCGAGCAGTTGGTTCAGGACAAGTTGGTCAATGTCCCATGCCAAGGAGAAAACCTCTTTGGCAAACCCATGACTGACAAGGCTGCCGAGCTGGAGACAGAGTTCATGATGAGGACCAGGCTCTCTAAGAAGACCACTGACCCTCCCTGATGGAAGGGCTCAGGTAAAAAGCCCTTTTAGCCGAGAAAGGGGGTTGCTTACTGAAACTACCCATCCTATCAGGTCTCTCTGGCTCTCCAACAGGGTCAGCAGGCCAAGGAACATGGACATGGCCTGCATAAGCAGAAGGCTCCAAAACCCCAGGCACCGGCCCAGCCAGGGGGGAGCTTTTGACTCCTTGAGCATAGCCTCTCTACCCCAAGGTGATCAGCAGTCTACAGGGGGACGTCCAGCCCTCTATGCCCAGAGGTGGATGGCCATCACCACAGACTCCTGGGCATGAAAGGTGATCAGGGAAGGTTATCTCCTCCACCTAGCTCAGACACCTCCCCTTATTTCCCGGGAGAGCCCCTCAGGTCTCCCCTCCACCGGGTCCTTCTTTTGAAGGAGTTGGCAGGTCTTCTCGAGGACAAGGTGGTGGAACTGGTGCCCCACCATCTCAAAGGCAAGGAGTTCTACTCCAGATGCTTCCTCGTGCTAAAGAGGACGGGGGCCTAAGGCCCATCCTCAACCTGCACAAACTCAACAGATTCCTGGTGAGGGAGAATTCAAGATGCTCTCCCCTGGAACATTGCTGCCATACCTGCAGCAGGGAGACTGGCTATGCTCCCTAGACCTCAAGGATGCTTATATTCACATCCTTATCCACCCCATCCACAGGCAGTACCTGCGGTTCGTAGTAGGGGCAGGCACTTTCAATACAGGGTACTCCCTTTCGGCCTGGGCTCTGCCCCAAGGGTCTTCACAAAATGCCTGGCGGTTGTGGCCACCTTCCTCTGGCTCCAGGGGATCTTCGTTTTTCCTTACCTGGACGAATGGCTCATAAAGGGAGGTACAGCAGGCCACCACCTGCACCATCCAGATTCTGCAACATTTGGGCTTCGTCATAAACTACCCCATGTCTCACCTCCTCCCACACATTGCCTGGAGCTCATCGGGGCAAAGATCAACACTCTCCAGTCAAAGGGCTTCTTGCCCAAAGACGGAGCCGATAGTCTCAGATCTCTAGCTTGGAACATGCTACACCGTCCTTTGGTGCCCGCCCGGCTTCTTCTACGCCTTCTCGGGCACATTGCCTCCACGGTCCACGTCCACATTGCCTCCACGATCCACGTCATCCCAAACGCTCACCTCCACATGAAGTGTCTCCGGGACCAGTGGTCTCAGGCCACAGGCTGCCTCTAAGACAGAGTTTCGGTGACCTGCTAGTTGGCAGACTCCCTGGTCTGGTGGTAGTCGCCCCAGCATCTCAAAGCAGGGCATGCCTTTTCATGCCCCAAGCCACTCGAAGGTCCTCACCACGGACGCCTCTCTGCTCGGCTGGGGAGCCCACTGCGGAGATCTCCGCACTCAGGGCAACTGGTCGCCAGTCGAGAGCACCCAGCAGATCAACCTCCTGGAGCTCAGAGTTATACACCTAGCCCCTAGGGTCTTCTCTCACCACCAGCTGGACAACCAGATGTGAACAAACAGGGGGGCATGGGGTCTTGTACCCTTTGTCTGGAGGTACTGCTCCTCTGCTCATATGCAATCCAACAGGGTATCGTCATTGCTCTGCGGGGAACCCGTGATGGACCTGTTTGCCAGTCCAGACAACTTTCAGTTGCCCTGCTTCTGCTCCCGACAGACCCACCCCTCCAGGGTGGCAGCAGACGCATTCCTAGTGTCATGGTCTGAATGTCTCATGTATGCCTTCCCTTCGACACCGCTGATTGCCAAGACCTTGTTCAGGACCCTCTGTGACAGGGCGTCGCTCATCCTGATAGCTCCTCGGTGGCCCAGGCAGCCATGGTACCTGCTTCTTCTGCAGTTGACAGTGGAGGCCCCCTTCCCCTTAGAAACCACCCCGGGACTCCTTTCTCAGGAGGGGGGGCCTCTCTCCTGCACCCCAACCTGAGGT
Source organism: Ichthyophis bannanicus (assembly GCA_033557465.1). Classification (NCBI taxonomy): domain Eukaryota; kingdom Metazoa; phylum Chordata; class Amphibia; order Gymnophiona; family Ichthyophiidae; genus Ichthyophis; species Ichthyophis bannanicus. The sequence continues at coordinate 137,724,705 of CM066039.1, forward strand.
CCCTCTCACTGACAGCGTGGCTGCTGAGAGCGTGATTTTGGCCCCTCTCAACCTTCTGGTAGAGGTAGAAGACATTCTGCTGGCTCTTGCAAGGCCTCTACTAGGAAGGCTTATGCCCTCAAATGGCTCAGGTTCTCTGCTTGGTGCGCTGAACGTGGGGCTAATCCTTTCTCCTGCCCGGTGGCTCTGGTGTTACAGTACCTTCTCAACCTCTCTGTCTGGGCTGAAGTCTAACTCCGTCCGAGTGCACCGAGTGCCCTGGTGGTGCACCAATATCCAGTGGATGGTAAACCCCTCTCAGTCCAGCCCTTGGTGACCCATTTCCTGCAGGACATGCTCTTATCAAAACCCCCAGTTCACCCTCCAGCAACCGAATGGGACCTCAGCGTTGTGTTGGGGCAGTTCACTCGCCCGCCCTTCGAGCATCTGGCTACTTGCTACCTTCTCTACCTCCTTTGGAAGATGGTTTTCCTAGTTGCGCTCACCTCCACTCGCAGTGTTCGTGAGCTTAAAGCCCTTGTGGCGGAGGCGCCTTATACCAGGTTCTACAAGAACAGAGTGGTGCTTCGCACGTACTCCAAATTCCTGCCGAAGGTCGTGTTGTCCTTCCATCTTAACGAGGGGGTGGTGCTTCCTACCTTCTTTCCAAGAGCTCACTACAGTCAGGCAGAGACTGTCCTTCACACCTTGGACTGTAAGAGGGCTTTGTCTTCTATATCCAACGCACTCAGGCCACTGCAGAGCTTCTCAGCTTTTCATCTCCTATGACCCCAGTAGGCTGGGGGAGGCGGTGACCAAGCATACGCTGTCCACATGGGTGGCAGACTGTATCGCCCTTTCTTATGAGCAGGCGAGGCTCCTGCTGGAAGGCCATGTCACAGCGCACCGTGTCAGGGCCATGGCGGCCTTGGTGGCAAACTTGCATGCCGTCCCAATGGTGGACATCTGCTGTGCCGCCACCTGGTCTTCAGTCCATACCTTCGCAGCCCATTACTTCCTGGAAAGAGAGTCTGGTGGGACAGTGCCTTCGGCTAGGCTGTGCTCCGTAACCTTTTCGGCGTCTAGGCAACTCCTACCCTCCGACCCTTTTGTAAACAGGCTACCAGAGTGCTGATTTCATTGGACACAGGGGCCCTACTGAGGTCTGTGTACACGGACTCAATTGCTGCTGCTTGTGGTTCCCCTTGCGGGAGCCCTGGTTTTACTATGGGCTTTCGGTAGCCTGTAGCTGGGGAGTCCCATATGTGAGGACTGACTTCCTGCTTGATCCCAGAAAAAGCGTAGTTACTCACCTGTAACAGGTGTTCTCTGGGACAGCAGGAATCAGTCTTCACAACCCTCCCTCCTTCCCGTGGAGTTGCCTCCTGTACCATCTTTTATTTTTGCCATCTTTTAGCTATGTCATCTGAGTGAATAAGATGGCACCCTTGGGCAGGAAGGGGACCACGCATGTGTGGTGGCACCTCTCAAAGGCTTTCTTTGAAAGCTGGGGGAATGCTTCCGCGAGGGCTCTGTTGGTGCCGACATCACCCCATATGTGAGGACTGATTCCTGCTGTCCCCGGATAACACCTGTTAGAGGTGAGTAACTACACTTTCTCAGCAATTCTCAACGGAGATCATCTCCAGCGGTTCTGAACCCTCGCGAAGTGCATTGGAGTGCTCGAAGTACATGTCTCAAGCCGCCTACGACGGCTTCGAGTCTAACGCGAGGGTGGCCGCTGCAGGCATTGGTGCCCGACGCCAGGCCTGGCTCCTGGCAACAGACCTTGAGCAATGAGTCTAGGAAAAAAATCGTTGATGAACCCTGCCTTGGTGAAAACCTCTTCTACAAGCCGATTGGGGATGAGGTGGTAGAGATCGAGACGAATTCGTCACCAGGACTTGGCTCTCCAGAAAGACCTCCACTCTTTCTATGGAAAAAAACGCTGGAGAAAAGGCCTCCCTTCCACAGGAAAGGCCAGCCTTACTGAGGCTATCCCCAATACCAGGCCCTCCCAGATCCTGCAGCAGGGTCACAAAGGGCAAAGGAGCGGGCCAGGGCCAATGTAAGCCTAAGGTCTCTAAGCCCCAAACACCAGATCCTGCCCAGGCCTCTCCATCCGTGGAGAAGCAGCTTCCAACTGGGGGGCATCTGATTCATTTTGCCCATTTGTAGCCTGCCAGCACCACTGACGCCTGGGCACTCCAAGTGGTCAGAGAAGGCTACCTCCTTCACCTGGACCAGACACCACCTCCTTTCTTTCCAGTAGAGCCCCCTCAGACTCCCCTATTCCAGACCCTGCTACTGCAGGAACTTGCAGGCCTTCTCAGGGACAGGGCCATGGAGCCAAAAAGAACAGGAGGCCTAAGGCCCATTCTGGACTTGTGAAACCTGAAGTTCCGGGTGTGGGAGAAGTTTGATGCTCTCCCTTTTGGAACATCCAAAAATAAAGAAAGGTATATGTCCCTCCAAATGTACTGAGAGATTACTTGATCACAATCTGCCGCTATCAAACATAGCTCATACTACCAACTTAGAAAACAAAAAGAACTCGTGGTCTCAGACTAAGAATAGCTCCACTTCAGGGTATTTTTCACCTTTTTGAAGATTTTGTGCTCTGTCGCATCAATGACCACTACAGTTCTAAATCTAAATTGTAATTTGAAGCAGTTCTTGTCAATAATCAAAATTTCTCTCAATACTTTTCCAAATTTTGTAGAGATTAAACTTATCTCAAATAAATGTGCTTATCTTTAGACAGGTTAACGAACATCCCCAACGCCACCATTCAGGTACCGCCTTCGCGTTTCAATTCTTCGTCAGGGGGTTTTATGTGTTCGCTATTCAGCACTATCATTAATTTGTCTTATCAAACAACTTGTAACAATGTGCGGTCATGTAGCTGATTTCTTCTAGCTTACCGGTTTCTTTAGACGCCTTGGAACATTGCTGCCCTATCTCCAGCAGGGAGATTGGCTATGCTCCTTTGACCTAAAGGATGTTTATACCCCCATCCTTATTCATCCCAGTCACAGGCAGTACTTAAGGTTCATGGTGGGGGTGACCACTACCAGTATACGGTACTACCCTTCAGCCTAGCCTCCACACCAAGAGTCTTCTCCAAATGCCTGGCAGTGGTGGCTGCCTACCTCTGTCTCCAAGGGGCCTTCATCTTCCCATACCTGGATGACTGGCTTGTGAAAGGGGACATGGCCACCGAGGTGCAGCAGGCCATGGCCTGCACCATCAAGGCCATGGCCTGCAGCATTTGGGGTTCGTGATAAACCATCCCAAATATCACCTCACTCCGACACAGGATCTGGAATTCATAGGAGCTCATCTGGACACTCTCCAGGCCAGGGCATTCCTCCCACTGGACAGGGCGGATCACCTCAGGGTCCTGACCACAGAGGTGCAGTGCCATCATGCAATGTCAGTGCGATCCATGCTCCGCTTAGTAGGCCACGTAATCCACAGTCCATGTGGTCTCCAGTACCCGTCTCCTCATGCAGGCAGCTCAGTGATGTCTTCGCTCATAGTGGACACAAACCACAAGCAGGCTCCAGGCAAAGTCGCTCGACTGGTGACGAGGCACATAGCACCTGCAGAAGGGCATGCCCTTCCAGTCCCCAAACTCCCAAAGGGAGATTACCACAGATGCGTCCCTACTGAGCTGGAGTCCACACTGCGAGGAATTGTGCATGCAGGGCAACTGGTCCCTAGCACAGAACCAGCAGCAGATCAACCCGTGGGAGCTCAAGACCATTTTTACGGCGATCAAGGCCTTCCACCACTGCCTGCGGAGCCGGTCAGTGCTAGTCCAAATAGATAACCATGGCACGATGTTCTACCTGAACAAGCAGGGGGACATAGGGCCCTAGCACCTCTGCCAGGAGGAATAGCCTTCTGCTCATACATGACCGGTCAGGAAAGGTTGAGCAGGGTCCTCCAACAGCACGAATGGCGCCTAGACCCAGGGTGGCGCAGCGGCTATTCCGACTGGGGAACCCCGAGTCTGGGCCTCTTTCCCAGCCCATCCAATGCTCAACTGCCCTGATTCTGCTGTCCGCAGCCACATCCATCCCATATAGCAGCGGACATCTTCCTCATCTTGTGATTGGTGGGCCTTCTGTATGCCTTCCCTCCCACGCCACTAATCGCCCGGACCATCTTCAAGGTCCTGTGGGACAAGACTTCCATGATCCTGGTGGTCCCTGTTGCCTTGGTTTCCCCTGTTGCTTTGCCTCTTGATGGAGCTCCTGGTCCCCCTGGGGAATGCCCCGGGGCTGCTAACCCAGAAGAAGGGGTCTCATCTTCACCCCAACCAGGAGTCCCTTTCATTAACGGCATGGCTGCTGAGCGAGTAGCCTTGGCACCTTTCAACCTCCCAAGGGAGGTGGAGAAAGTCCTCCTGGCCTCTCGTAAGAATTCCACAAGACGAGCCTACACCTTCAAGTTGCATAGATTCTCTGTATGATGTGTGGAGCAGTGTGTACACAGTGCTGCAGTATTTGCTCCACCTTTCACAGACCGGACTCAAGTTCAACTCCGTCAGGGTGCACCTGAGTGCGCACTTGGTGCACCATCATTCCATAGAGGGCAAACCTCTTTCTGTGCAGCACCTCATTACCCAATTTTTGCAGGGCCTCCTACTCTTGAATCCTCCCATCCACCTACCCCCTGAGGAATGGGATGTCAATGTGGTTCTGACGCAGCTCACCGAGCTGCCTTTCGAACCTCTGACTACTTGCCATTTATGTTATCTATCCTGTAAGGTCGTCTTCCTAGTGGCGCTCACCTCTGCCCGCAGAGTCAGCGAGCTTCAGGCCTTGGTGGCCAAGCCACCTTACACCAGGTTCTACAAGAATGGGGTCGTGCTTCGCACCTACCCTAAATTCCTTCCGAAGCCTTCCACCTCAACCAGTAGGTGGTGCACCCCACCACCTTTCCATGGCTACACTCCGACAAGGCGATGGCCGTTCTCCATACTCTTTACTGTAAGAGGGCCCCATCCTTCTACCTGCAATGCACTCAGGGCCACTGCAAATTCATGCAGCTTTTTGTTTCATATGACCCCAGTTGACTGGGGGAGGCTTTTACCAAGTGGACCCTGTCCATCTGGGTGGCAGACTGCATTGCCTTCGCCCATGATCGGGCTAGGCTCTCGTTGGAGCGCAGGTCACGGCACGCAATGTCGGCTATGGCAACCTCAGTTGCAAGCCTGCTCTCTTTCCCTCTGGCAGACATCTGCCGGGCCGCCAACTGGTCCTCAGTTCAAACCTTTTCAGCTCACTACTGCCTGGAGAGGGAGTCCCGACAGGACAGCGCCTTCTGCCAGGCTGTACTCCGTAATCTGTTCAGGGTTTAGGCAGCTCCTGCCCTCCAACTCTTCTTGTTCAGGCTACTGGAGCGATAGTTCTCCCTGGACACTGCGGTTCTCAGAGTCTGTCCTCAGATTCACTTGCAGCTGCTCACAGCTGGGCCGTGTTTTTATACAGGTTCTCGTTAGCCTGGAGCTAGGGAGTCCCATATGTGAGGACTAACTTCCTGCTTGTTCCTGAGAATGCATAGTTGCTCACCTGTAACAGATATATTCTCCAGGGACAGCAGGAATCAGTTCTCACGACCCTCCCTCCTCCCTTTGGAGTTGCTGTACAATTTTTGACATCTTTGTCAGCTCTAACTATGTCATATGACTGAGTAAGATGGTATCCTTGGGCGGGAAGGGGACCACGCATGCGTGGTGGTATCTCCCAAAGGCTTTCTTTGAAAGCTGGGGAGCTGTTTCCGTGGGGCTCCATTGGTGCCGACATCACCCATATGTGAGGACTGATTCCTGCTCTCCCTGGAGAACACCTGCTACAGATGAGTAACTATGCTTTATTTGCTTTCCCTGTAGCTTGGCCGGGCCAGTCGTCACTATCTAGCCGTTTGATTTAGTCATGGCCATCTTTCCGGACATGTCCCAAAAACCGGCATGCGGATTTAAGAACTGCCCCAAGTGTGTCAGTACCATCTCTGTCACCGACAAGCACAACTAGTGCCTCCACTGCCTGGATCCAGATTACCAGCCCTCTTCTTGCAATTTGTTTTTGCAGATGACAAGGAGAGGCCTTAAGGGTCGGGAGAAACAGAGAAAAACTCTCTTTGGCCAGAGGTCTGATTCGGCATCTTCAGCACCAGCATCAGTCTCAATGGCTTCCAAGGGATCCGGCGAATGCGCATCAACATCAAGAAGTTCTCAGGCTCAATTGGAGCTGAGCACCTGCAGTACCTTGGAGCATCGGCCATCTGTTGGTCTACACCATAAGTCAAGGAAATATTCAGTCTTGACTCCATTGATGTGTGAAAGTGGGATCCTCCAAGCACCGGATGAAGGCCCAGTGGCATCGACATTGGAGCCCTTCCAAGTATGACGTTGAGAGTGATGGGTGTGAGCACCCTGGAAAGAGAACTGCTCAACCTCCAGAGTTTCAGAGGGGTACCAACTATTTTCTGACAACTGAGGCCCTGCCAATATCCCTGCTCAGATGCTGGAATCATTGGTCGAAGCTGCTCAGGCCCCAGGGCCTTTGGAATAGGCAGCCATGGAGGAGCGCCTCTTTCAGGTAAACAAGGTCCACATTGTGTTATTGCTAGAGAAGCAGCTGGCTGGTGGCTCATTGCCCACGGCATCGTCATCGAGCATCATGCAGCTGATCCTCAAGGCACATGCTCTGCCTGTGGGAAGCATCGATGTCAGGGCATCGAAGAGATCAGATGCTGGTTCTCGGCGGGGCCATCTCTCCCTTGAGTGTCTTGGGTTCCGATGCCCTGGCAAAACCTCGGAAGCCCTTGATGCATTATCGATCCCATAGAAACTCAACTCCCCTCAAAGCAGGAGGGAGCCCCAGGCAGAGACTCAGAAGTACTTCGATTTCCTCTTGGAGTCTGACACTGATGGCTGGGTGACCGATGTGGAATCGGAGAAATTGTTGGAGGGCAGGTCTCCTGAGCTTTCGTCAGACCCCTCTCCTCCGCACCAATGGCAGAAGTCTCCTCTGGAGGACATATCCTCCCAGGAGTTTCTGAAGGATATGGCCAAGGCCATTCCATTTTCACTGGAGACAATGAGCTCAGTACAAAGGAGTTGGAGAGCCTCCAATACTCCTCAGCCTCTTAAGGAAGAAGTGCCAGTGCACTGCATCCTACAGCAGCTACAGATGAGAATGTGGGAAAAGCCCCTCACTGTGCCACTGGTCATTAGGAGGCTGGATTCGATGTACAAGGTTCAAAAGCTCCTGCGTTTTAGAAATCTCAGCTTCTGCACCACTCCTTAGTGGTAGAGTCCACAATTAAGAGGATTAAGAGCACAAAGACTCATTTCTCCATGGCCTTTAGGGAGGCATGGACGTTGGACTCCTTTGGAAGGAAGTGCTTCCAAAGCGCCATGCTCGTGGCTCAAGTACATTTTTACTAGCTCAAAAGCCAAGTCTATGCATGGTAAGTAACGAACAGTTTATTTAGGTCAATGATCAACAGGGGTAATATGGGTCACTCTCACCAGGGGTAACTGACAGCGAAACCCATCACGGCCATGTTATGGCTATGCCTTCTTCAGGGGTTCTTTGGCGTGCTAAAACCATAAATATAAACATAAAATAAATGAATAACCACATAAGACATCTCATATATAAAAAATCATTTCATCCATAAAAAACAACTGTAAATAAAGTAAAACAATGTTAAAACAATATTAAAAACGCAAAACCATGAACAAATGTTAACCAATAAGTACAATATTAAATAATAACTAGATAAAACAGTAAATACAAAATAAATGAACTAATATGTACATACACTATTGTACGTCACTAAATAAATAAATAACCAAACGTGAACTCAAACTTAATAAAATTAAAATTAAAGTTAAAATTAAGGGATCTGACATATACAAGAGTGAAAAGGGATAAAAACTTATTGACTTTTTACAAACCGTTAATGATAATCCCTCTTATTTTGTAGTATATTAAAACTAAGGGAAGAAAAAACATCAGATGTTTGAACTCAGTATTTGTATAAAAAACTAATTTTCACAATTGTTAAAACTGTACATGTGGAGGGAGCAGGAGTGATTCACCAGTTATAGATATGCCTGATATCATCCCCCATAGACTTTAAACCGGCCACAGCTTAACTTTGGTACAAGAGGGGGTAACTATGAGATGTCTTATGTGGTTATTCATGTATTTTATGTTTATATTTATGGTTTTAGCATGCCAAAGAATCCCTGAAGAAGGCATAGCTGAAACACGGCCATGTCTGGTTTGGCTGTCAGTTACCCCTGGTGGGAGTGACCCATATTACTCCTGTTGACGATTGACCTAAATAAACTGTTCTTTACTTACCATGCATAGACTTGGGTTTTTTTGCTTGCCATATGTGGTATAATACTTTCTGCTGGGACCTTTGCACTCTTACCAGCTCTACATGAGCATGTTCTTGAATGACATCATGCCTGATCTCGACAACTTGTGCCAGTTCCTTCCCCTGGAGAAACTATAGCACTAACATGTCCAGGTGGGCCACAACAAAGACTACTTGAAATTCATGGTCCGGGCGACCTGCAACTCCTTCGAAACTGTGTCCAGAATGGCGACGGTGGGCATTGGAGCCCGCAGACTCGGCTTACTTCAGTTTTCTGACCTAGTTGATACAAAATAAGCTTGTGGATGTACCATACTAGGGAGAGAATCTCTTCGAGGAGCAGGTTGAGGAAAAGGCTGGCATCATAGAGAAGCAGCACATCACCCTCACCAAGCTCCCGAGATGAATGTCTGAAGCAGCTGGCTGTTGCAAAAAGTATCAACGTAGAGGTCAGAAAAAGACCTTTTCTACCTGCGTAGGCACAGGTACTTCCCTGGTCCTCAAACCTCCCAGCAAAAAACGCAGGCTCCTCACCTCCTCATTGAGAGAAGCCTCAAAAGTCCTAGCTTGTCCTGCAGCCAAAGCCGGGTTTTGATTGCTTCCTCCTGAGCATAAACAATCTACCAGTGACATTAGAGGGGAACCCTCCAGTGGGGAGAAGGCTCACTCTTTTTGCCCACAGGTGGCTCCTTATAACTTCAGATTCATGGATGCTACAGATAGTCCAAAGTGGCAACATATTGCACTTCACCGAGCGGCCACCACATTGCCCCCTGAGGACGTATCCTCTAGACCCTCTGCTTCTAACCCTACTTCGGAGAGAAATCCCCGCCCTTCTGGCCGATCTCGCAAGCGAGTCTGTGCTGCAGGAGCAGATTCGGTAGAGATTTTATTCTAGATACTTTCTGGTCCTCAAACAGATGGGGGGGCGGGAGGAGGAAGGGGGAAAGGGTTGCAGCCCATTCTGGACCTCAGAAACCTCAACACCATTCTGGTGTGAGAAAAGTTCAAGATGGTATCTCTAGGTATCTTGCTCCTTTATCTTCAGAAAGACGATTGACTATGCTCCTTGGCTCTAAAGGACATGTATACCCACATACCAATCCATCCTGCTCACAGGAGTTATCTCAGATTCGTCCTGGGAGAACAGCACTTTCAGTACCACTGACTATCTTTTGGACTGGCCTTGGCACCCCGAGTCTTCACAAAATGTCTCACAGTGGTAATGGCCTTTCTCAGAACACTAGGGGTCTTTGTCCTCCCTTATCTGGACAACTGTCTCATAAAAAGTACCACTCCAGACGGAGTCCAGCAATCAACACGGTTGACTATTCAGGTGCTAGAGCTGTTGGGGTTTGTCGTCAATTACTCAAAGTCCCACCTTCAGCCCGCCCAACCGCTGGAGTTCATAGGGGCTCTCATTAGCACGACTCAAGTGAAGACCTTCCTTCCACGAGCCCAACTCCAGAGTTTGATGGCTTTGGTCCGAGATACACAGCAGAGTCATCAGACAACGGCTCGCAGAATGCTGACCATGCTTGGCCACGTGGCCCCTATGGTACATGTCAAACCCATGATTTGTCTTTTGATGAGGTGATATACAATACAATGATAATATTGGATATGCACAGAAGTAGTTACTGTGCATGTCTAATGAAATCCTTGTGTTGTATATCACTTCGCCTTTGACTTGTGTGTTTTGACTTTGTGAGTGTGTAGTGCTTTTTGGTTTGGACTCATCTTTTGATGAGACGGACTCAGTGGAACCAGGCCACCAGCTGCCTTTGAGACCAGGTGTCTGTCACCGGCCCTCTTGTCCAGTCCCTTCACTGGCGGTTGGATCATCAGTACCTGCTTAGGGGGTCTCCTCTTTCCAAAGACATCGCCTCAGAAAATGTTTTCAAATTGGGTTGAGGAGCGCATCTGAATGGCCTTCACACTCAAAGCATCTGGTCCAAACAAGAGCCTGCTCCAGATCAATTTCTTGGAATTGAGAGCCATAGCGAATAACCTCAATGCTTTCAGAGAATGGCTAGTCAACCAGATTGTCCTGATTCAAACTGACAATCAGATCATGATGTACTGCATAAACAAGCAGGGGGGCACAAGTTTGTACCTTCTGTGCTAGGAAACAGTCCGGTTATGGAGGTTTGCCATCACTTACAGGATGGAACTAAAAGGCCACATATCTGCCAGGGAAGCAGAATATCCTGACAGACTAGCTGAATCATGTCCTCCAGACGCATGAGTGTACACTGGACAGGGACATGGTAGCCCACATCTTTCAGAAGTGGGGTAAACATAGAAACATGATGACAGAAAAAGACCATATAGCCTATATCTGTCCTTCCATATCAACCACTACAGCAGTCCCCTTTTTTCCTTTAGAGATCGTCTGTATTTATCCCATGCTTCTTTGAATTCAGATACTGTCCTCATCTCTACCATCTCTGCTGGGAGACTATTCCACGGACCCACCACTCTTTCCGTAAAGATATATTTCCGCATATCACTCCTGAATCTATCCACTTTCACCCTCATCCCATGTCCCCTCGTAGCAGAGCTTGCTTTCCATCAAAAGAGGCTCTCCTCCTGTGCATTTATGCCACGGAGGTATTTAAACGTCTCAATTATATCACCTTTATCCCACTTTCCTCTAAGGTGTACATATTAAGATTCTTTAGTCTGTCCTTATATGCTTTATAATGAAGACCACTCACCATTTTAGTAGCCACCCTCTGTACTGACTTCAGCCTGTTTATATCCTTTAGAAGGTGTGGTCTCCAGAATTGCACACAATACTCCAAATGTGGTTGCACCAAAGATTTATACAGAGGCACTATCACCTCCTTTCTTCTGCTGGCCATTCCTCTCCCTATGCACACAAGCATCTTTTAGCTTTTGCTGTCGCCTTTTCTACTTGTTTAGCTACTTTAAGATCATCAGACACAATCACGCCTAGGTCCCGCTCATTTTTAGTGGAGAAAAGTACTTCACCCCTATACAATATTGCTCCCTTGGATTTCTGCAGCCCAAATGCATGACCTTGCATTTTTTAACATTAAATTTCAGCTGCCAAATTCTAGATCATTCTTCAAGCTTAGCTAGATCCCTCCTCATGTTATCTACACCTTCCTGGGTGTCTACTCTATTTCAGATTTTGGCATCATCCACAAAGAGGCAAACTTTACCCGACAGCCCTTCTGCTATATCAATAACCAAGATCTTATTAAGAATCGGACCAAGGACAAATCCCTGGGGCACACCACTGGTAACCTCCTTCTCCTCGGAGTGAGCTCCATTTACCTGTGCCTTTTGTCGCCTCCCACTCAACCAATTTCTAACCCAAGCAGTAACTTTAGGGTGCATTCCTAGGGTACTCAGTTTGTTTATAAGTCGCCTGTGAGGAATGGTGTCGAAGGCTATCTCCAGGAACAAGCAGGAATGTAGTCCTCACATATGGGTATCATCGGTACCGACGGAGCCTGCGCGGGAACGCTCCCCAGCGTCCAATTAGAAAGCTTTTGGGAGCATCCCACAGCGCCTGCGTGCTGCCTTCTGCCTTTCCCAACTGCCTCTCTCCAGTTCTTCGTTTTCCGCGGAGCCAGCAGGTCGTGTTCCTGTCACCGCAGAAAATTGTTCTTCTTTTTTGTGGTCGCGTCTGCCTTCCTCGACGCTTTACCGGTACCGCCGGTTTTTTCTTCTTTCTTTCCTTTAAAAAAAAACACAAAAAACTTCTTAGTATTTTTCCCGTTTTTTTTCCAGGTGCACGCACCATTTTTGGCCTTAGGCCCAGAATCTTTTCCACGATGGAGAAACCCTCCTCTGGGATTAAAAAGTGCACCAAGTGTGGCGGTACCATCTCCGTCACTGACACCCATGAGTGGTGTCTGAAATGTTTAGGTCCTGACCATTCCATCTCGGAATGTATGGCCTGTGCCATGATGTCCAAGAGAGGTCGACAGAACCGAGCTGCCAAGCTCAGTACCCTGTTTCCCTCTGATGCAGCTTCGGTGGCATCAATGTCTTCCAGGGCTTCATCTTCCTCCCATGGATCTCAGGCAACTAAACATAAGTCTAGCTGGTCCTCAAAGGTAGATCTCCTTCTAAGCATTGAGATGCCTCTGGCGTTGCCCTTAAGGATTCTGCACCAGCAAAATTCCCCCGGCGGAGGCTTCGACTTCCAAAGCATTATCGGGGCTCCAAGATGTTCTCGAGGCCTCGACCTCGGCAGAACTACTGGTGCCATGCTCTGGGGTACCGGCGGTCTTCTCCGGTACCGACATCCAGGCATCGGCAGCGTCGATAGACCAGAGAGTCCTGGCTATTGAGCGCAGTCTGGCGGTTCTCCTTGCGGCATCGACGCCCTCGGAACTGCGACAGACAATCCGGCCGGTACCGGCACCGACCGTGACACCAGTATCGGTACAGATAGCATCGACATTAGCATCGGTGTCTGCATTGCCGGTACCCAGTCATCCGATGCCTTCCGGTACTGATTACTCCCGGTACCGACTTCAGTCGGTACGGGTATCGGGCTCTTCAAGAGCATCCGGACAGACGGTACTTCGAGTCCTCAGAAGAATCTGAGGATTCTGACAGTTCTGTCGATGCAGGAATGCTTCTCCCAGAGGAGCCCTCCTCCCCTAAGCGCAGGATGTCTCCTCCAGAGGATATTTCCTTCCAGGATTTTATCAGGGAGGTGGCTCGGGGTCTGTCCATTACTGTGGCCCCTGAAAAAGAGCCCAGAGCTAAGGAGTTGGAAATTTTACAATATCCCAAAACTCCTAAGGAGGCAGCTACCTTGCCCATTCATGAGATTTTGCATGATCTCATGTTAAGAATGTGGGAGACACCTCTTACCACCTCTCCTCATTCTCGCAGTCTGGATACTCTGTTATCGAGTCCCTCCTTGTCCTGGTTTCCAAAAAAACTCAGCTTCCTCACCACTCTATTGTAGTGGAATCAGCTACGAGAAGGATCAAGAGTGCAAAGAGGCATACCTCTAATCCTCCAGGACGTAAGTGCAGAACCCTGGATGCTTTTGGACTTCGTGTCTTCCAAGCTTCCATGCTTTCTGCCAGGATCAGTTCCTATAGTCTGTACATGAGAATGTTCCTGAAAGAGGTCACAGGTGATTTAGAGGCTTTGAGTCCTATTCTTCCTGAGGATAGAAGACAGGATTTTCTCACATTGGTCAAACATGCCCAAGATGTTTCTAAATTTGTCAATCGTGCAGCTTTTGACTGCTTTGAGTGCATAAGCAGAATCTCTGCCATTGCCATAGGTGCATGTAGACTTGCTTGGCTCCAGGCATCTGATCTGGAGCTCTGAGTACAAGACAAATTGGGAAATATCCCTTGTACTGGTGAGAACCTGTTTGGTAGAGATTGGCAGGAAAAGATCAATGAGTTGGATGCCGACAACTCCACCTTGGATAGATTATCCAAGTCCACAGCTGATCCTGCTAGAAAGAAATCTTTCAAGAAACCATTCTTTTCTAAGAAGAAAAGATATTATCCTGCTTATGCTCAGCAGGGACGTTCTGCAGGTCAGCTTGTCAGCACTATTGCAAAAACAATTTCTCAAATTCAAATGCAAAAGATACTGTGAATGATTTAAGGAAAAGGGTCTCAGAATGAATGAGGAAGGGTCATATCAACCAAGCCACCTACCGATCACAGCAAGTATACCACTTCTAAAACACTGGCTATAAATGAGTCTTCCAGCACACCCATCTAAGCCAATATCAGTATTCTCCTATGGTCACACATATCCTATGATCTGTAGCCTCATATACTGTTGTCAGTAGCCTATATAACTTTGTTGATAGTACCTATACCGTTGTCAGTAGCCTATATAACACTGTCAATAGCTTCTTATACTGTATAACATTGTTGATAGTACTTATACTGTTGTCAGTAGACTATATAACACGGTCAATAGCTTCTTATACTGTTGTCAGTAGCATCATATACCGTTGTCCATTGCCATACTGTTTTGTGTCTCACTACCATACTCTCTGTCCTGCTATTGCACTATACGGCAGCATATCTACAGTACTTCGCACACAACAGGAACTCGCAAAATGGCCCTCCAGCTCTTCGCCCTTATCAGCTTTTTCCTACTGACTCACTGGCTCGGAACCTCCCAAGCCCTTTACATATCTCATGGAATTATCCCCATCTTAAATAGCCATGGAAAAAGGTGGTCTGGACCCCCATACTCCCACCCAGGAAGTGACACCTACACACGCCGCTCCCATTTGATACACATAGCACTCCAGCTGCCCAATACACTCACCCAGGAAGAACCTCCGAACTACCGACCCCTAAGATGTGCCATCATAAATGCGCGTTCTATTCGCAAAAAATGGCCTGTGGTTCTTGAAACAATTTCCCGCTATGACCTAGAGATACTCATGATCACAGAAACCTGGCTATTAGCTGAAGATAACGTTCTCATCAACCAACTTCTACCACCCAATTTTGCCATACACACAAGACATAGAGAAAACAAAAAAGGAGGAGGGGTGCTCATAGTCTCCAAATCGGACCTTAACTTCCACATAACAGATTCCTCTAGCTCAAACAATCTAGACATACTCTCCATTACAAACCAGCAAATCTCCCTCAACCTCTTATACAGGACACCGTCCACGTCTCCAGATGACCTCCCAACCATTATTGACCTTACTGCCAGCACCCTCAATCCCAATAAACCAAATTGGATAATGGGTGACTTCAATCTCCCATCGTTATCCCAAAACCACGCAATTGCCTTCCTTGGTGCTATGGAAGACCTGGGACTCAAGCAAATTATCAATAAACCCACTCATATAAAGGGAAACATTCTGGATTTGGTATTTGCTCCTCAGACAGTCTTTGAACAAAACCACAACCTACCAATATCAATCGTTGATGTACCCTGGTCAGACCACAAACTGATCATTTTCCAGATCCCCATCATCAATGAGAAGCTGCACAGAAGCCAAAACATGCACAGCACATCACGGACGCCCACAAGAAGATTTAGACCATTTAACAGAGAACACATCTTGGCTGAGACCCAATCACTCCTCAACAAAACCATACCAGACCTCGACGAACTAATCACCTCCTGGAACTCCAATCTGCATGCCATATCACAACCTCCAATTTCCAATAACACAAAGAGGAGAAAAAGAAGCACCGCCCCATGGTTCTCTCCTGAATTGCGATCCTCTCTGACTCAACTCCGCAGACTGGAACGCCGCTGGCGCAGATCACTCTCCACTGAAGATCAGACCGCCTACCGTACTCACCTCTCCACACACCGTGAAGCAATCACAACCACAATGAAACAATATCACACAGACACCCTAAAGAGATCACTGAATAAACCACGTGACCTCTTCAACCTGGTCAAATCCCTCTCAAAGGAACCTTCTCCCGAACAACACAGTGAGATTCATCCACAGAAATTCGCTGACTACATGCAATCCAAGATAGTGCAAACTAACAAGGTGTCAACAGTCCCGTTCCAAGAACCAACGAATGCAACCCCACTAAATAACTTCTCTACACCATCCACTAAATGCATCGAGGACACCATAGCATCTCTCAATACCTCCACTGCACAAACGGACCCATGCCCAGCTTTTTGGATTAAGGAGCTACGTTGTGCGTTCAGCCCCTTCATTGCAAATCTAATGAACCTCTCATTCACAACAGGGTACTTCCCTGCAGCACTCAAGCAGACTTCCATCAGGCCACTTTTGAAAAACCCCAAGCTAGACCCGCAAAAGGTCGAATCTTATAGGCCTATAGCTAGCATTCCCCTCTTAGCCAAGATAATTGAGAAGGAGGCACAACGGCAAATCCAAGATCATATAGACACCACAGCTCCCCTAGATCACTGCCAACATGGGTTCAGAGAATATCATGGGGTCGAGACCCTTCTCACGAACCTATTCAACGACATTATCACAGGCATTAACAACATCCGACAAGGATTTGTACTCGTCTTCTTAGACATCGCTGCGGCGTTCGACTCGGTAAGCCACGAAATTCTCCTCGGACGACTGAAAGAGAAAGGTATCTGCAACAGTGCATTAGAATGGTGTAACTCTTATCTGGATGGAAGATGGCAATATGTGAAGTCCGGTACAGAAGAGTCAAAACGCTTCCATCAAAAGCAAGGTGTGCCTCAAGGTTCCTCATTGTCTTCCCTACTATTTAACATATACATGCAGCCCATCTGCGACATCATAAGATCTTTCAAAGTCAACTGCTTGATATACGCAGATGACATTCTCTTATATATGCCTTTCTCTACAACTCCACCTCTTCAAAAAATAACAGAATGTTTCAATGAACTAACTGAATGGCTCAAAGAACAAAATCTACTTATCAACTTTACTAAAACTGATATATTATTCATCACTAAAAATCAAACATACATACCCCCAAACACGATCACACTAGATACTCATGAAATAAATACAAAAAAAGAAATAAAATATTTAGGTGTAATACTTGACAATAATCTAAATATGGATTCACATATAAAATATCTAACTAAAAAAATACATTACAAACTCAAAACACTAAAACAATTAAGACCATTGATTCATCTACAAGACTTTATTAATATAATTCATGCTATCATCACCCCACATTTTGATTATGCAAACACAATACTTAATGGCATTTCAAAACAAAATATTAAAAAGATACAAATAATTCAGAACATAGCTGCCAGGATGATTATGAATATAAGCCCACTTGAACATGTTACACCAATTTTGGCTGAACTTCATTGGCTACCTATTTACTCCCGAATCAAATATAAAATTCTTGTCACTACATTTAAACTTATAAATAATCTTGCACCATCGGCACTCAATACACTGATTAATATAGACATCGATAAACGATCCCAAAGAAGCAGAAACTTAAATACCTTAACAATACCAAAAGATTTCACAAAAGCCAGAAAACAAACAAATAAGAGAGCTTTCTCACACTCTGCTCCAATTCTTTGGAACAATCTACCTGACAACATTCGCCTGCTATCTGATATAAAGGAATTTAGAAAAAAATTAAAAACTCACTTATTCATATTACACTACAATACACCCTCAGAACAGAATACTCAAATAGATACAGGCTAACATTTATACATTATTATTACATACTCTATTTTCAAAATAAATATCACTAATACACTATTAACCATACCACACTCTCATTCACATGATGATTATAGATTTAAACTAACAATGTATATATGTTCTAATATGTTATACCTTTAATGTTACAACATTCCTTGTAAATTATAATTATCTGTTCTATGTAAACTGACTTGGTATATTACATACCAATTAACTTACTGTTCCATGTAAACCGCACTTGATACTAGGGAAAGAGCGGTATATAAATAACTGTTAAATAAATAAATAAATAAATAAATAACTCAATTAGACCTGGCACCGTTGGTAGACTGCCTCAATTCGGTCTCAGAGTGGCTCCAATCACAAAACCTTCGCATTCAACATAAAAAAACAGAGGTGCTCTTCATCTCCAAAGACCCCAACTTCACCCCTCCAGCCCACGTCAGTGTCAAGGAAGCTTACCTACAAGCTAAAGAAACAATAAGATACCTTGGAGTTACATTGGACCAACGTCTGGATATGAAACATCACATAAATAACATAGTCAAAGCTGTATACTTCAAAATACGCTCGCTTAGGCATATGCGCTCCATGTTGGACCCGGATGACTTCCGAACCATATACCAAGCACTAATCCTGCCACACTTCGACTTTGCAAATGCCATATTACAAGGTCTCCCTCAATCC
Source organism: Ichthyophis bannanicus (assembly GCA_033557465.1). Taxonomy (NCBI): domain Eukaryota; kingdom Metazoa; phylum Chordata; class Amphibia; order Gymnophiona; family Ichthyophiidae; genus Ichthyophis; species Ichthyophis bannanicus. The sequence goes on from CM066039.1 coordinate 137,742,934, forward strand.
ACTCTTAGCCCATTACAGATGGCCATGAATGCCGCAGCAAGAGTCCTCTACGGAGCCTCCAGAAGCGATCACGTAACTCCCATTCTTAAACAGCTTCACTGGCTCCCCATCCATGGGAGGATCATCTTTAAAACCCTAGTCCTATCATTCAAGGCAATCATGGGTATCTCATCCTCCTCACTCACAGATCTGATTCACACTGTACCCCCCAACAGATCCAGAAGAACATCAGCCGTAAACCTACTGACAACCTCGAAGGCGTTGACAAAGTGCAACATGACAACCTCAAACAGAGCCTTCAGTTTCTATGTACCCAAATGCTGGAACGCTCTACCCTCCGACATAAGGGCCATTACTGACCTACTCCAGTTCAGGAAGGCACTCAAATACCACCTCTTCCTTCAATACTACCCTACCAGCAATTGAACCAGAGGAAGTGACCCACTCATGAACACACCATGCCGTTCTTGATATTATTAAGACTCTATTCTGTTCTATGTAATTATCTCATGTATATAGTTTACCCCGGTTCCCCAAGTTTGTACTCCTGTTCGATGTAAACCAAACAGCTTGTTGTTATGGTCTTTATGTTATAATGTAAACCGCGCTGATGCCGAATAGTGCGGTATATAAGAACTTGTAATAAATAAATAAATAAATAATAAATATAATGCTTTATCAGCCTGAAGACTCCCTATCCCCTTCTTTACATCAAGGACCCATATATTCCTTATATTACTATTAAATTTGCTTATAACTGCAGACTCTATTTCACTCTGCAACAACTCATTTGTTAAACTGAATAGAGAAACCCGACTTTGTAATGAGAGTCAAAAAGACTTATCTGAAAAAATGATTAAAGTCAGGATTAATCTCCCAGCTCCCGACACAAATTCTAAGCGCTGTTGCATTTCACCGCAAATGCGGCTTCTTCGGGGGGGGGGGGGTGTGTTCAGCATACAGCGATTGATCTGCTCTTCTCATGCTGGAGGCGTACCTTTATGAGCTCTACTGAAGCAAAAAAACGCCGCGCATGCGTGTGGACCCAAACAGGAAAGGTCAGCAACCACCCAAACAGAAGAAAGCAAAGATTACTAAGCTTCAGCCATCCCAGCAGTCTCAGCCTCCACAAGGTCCTTTGACTTTTAGCTACTTAGCCTTCCTGACTGTCGTGGGACCAGAGCCTTCCACCATTCCAGGAAGGTTATATCACTATGCCCCCAATTGGGGGCAGATAACAGCAGAGCATTGGACACTCTCCATCATAAAGGAGGGGTACAAGCTTCATTTTTCAAGCATGCCCCCTCCCAAAATAATAAGGCAGTTCAATTCTCCGACCTCTCTCATCAACCTTTTAGGTCAGGAGGCACTATCCAAGGGGCAATAGAAGAAGTACCCATCCATCAGCAGGGTACAGGTTTTTACTCCCCTATTTCCTTATCCCAAAGAAAATAGGGGGATACAGACCTATCTTGGACCTCAGAGAATTGAACAAATTCCTTGTCAAAGAAAAATTCAAGATGATTTCTCTCGGAACTCTACTGCCATACCTTCAGAGTCAGGATTGGCTTTGTTCTCTAGACCTCAAGGATGCGTACACCCATGTTCTCATCCATCCAACTCACAGAAGGTTCTTTCGGTTCCTTTTTCAAGGAAAGCACTACCAATACAGGGTGCTTCCTCTTGGCCTGGCCTCAGCACCAACGGTGTTCACAAAATGCATGGCTATAGTAGCTGCATTTCTCCGCACTCTAGGGATATTCGTCTTCCCCTACTTAGACGACTGGCTCATTCGAGCCCCATCAGAGTCAGAGGCCAGGACGTCTCTATCCTGCACAATGCGTATCCTTCAGTATTTGGGTCTGGTAATAAACATCCCAAAATCCAGTCTAACTCCCACTCAGTCTTTAGAGTTCATAGGAGCTTTGCTGGATACCAGAAAGGCAAGGGCCTATCTCACCCAGGCCCGCTGCCTTCGCATGGTGCAGTTAGCTTCTCAAGCAGTGCTAAAGCCTCATCTCACTGCTTGAGAAATGTTAAAACTACTAGGCCACATGGCATCTACTGTGCATGTGGTTTCCAATGCTCGCCTCCATATGAAGGCAGCCCAGTGGACTTTATCCACTCAATGGATCCAGGCATCAGGATGCCTGTCAGACAAAATAGCAAACACAAGTCGCCTTATTTTGTCCCTCAAAACCTGTTGCTGGGGTCCCCTTTTCAACAACCCTTACCCCAAGCAACTCTCACAACAGATGCTTCTCCGATGGGTTGGGGAGCTCATCTGCAAGACCTCTCCACCTAAGGCACCTGGTCTCCACAGGAGACTCATCTACATATCAATCTCTTGGAGCTCAGAGCAATCTTCCTTGCTCTTCGAGTGTTCCACACCCTGCTCAGCTACAAGACAATCCTCATTCATACGGACAATCAAGTAGCCATGTTCTATTTGAACAAGCAGTGGGGAACAGGCTCTCTGTCGCTTTGCAACGAAGCTTTGCGACTATGGGCCCTCGCCAGAGAGCATCAGATTAATCTCCTGGCAGTGTATCTTCCAGGCATTCAAAACTCTTGGGCAGTCAGACTCAGTCGAGTTCTGCTTCCACACGAGTGGTCTCTGCATGCAGACCAGGTGGCGAAGATTTTTCAACTTTGGGAACCCCAGACATAGACCTCTTTGCAAGTCCGTGGAATGCCAAACTTCCCCAGTTCTGTTCCAGAATTCTGGCTCAGGGGGCTCAGGCCAGGGATGCTTTCCTCCTTTACTGGGGTCAAGACTTCCCGTATGCCTTTCCACCCATTCTCCTAATTCCCAAGACCCTGTTCAAGCTTCAGAGAGACAGAGGCCGTATGATTCTCATAGCTCCACATTGGCCACGGCAAGTGTGGTACCCTCTGCTTCTACATCTCTCTCAAGCTCCCTCCCTGGAGTTAGGGTCTGCTCTAGATCTCCTATCTTAGGAGGACGGAATGTTATGGCATCCCAATCCCCAGTCTCTGCATCTCAGGGCTTGGTAGCTGAAGGCCTAGATCTCCATGATCTTAATCTCCCTCAGCAAGTAAAAGATATTCTTTTTGCTTCCAGGAAACCTTCCACAAGACGCTCTTATGCTTTCAAGTGGAAAAGGTTTACCATATGCTGTTCGCAAAAGGGTCTTAACCCCCTTGCGAAACCTCTGGAATCATTGCTGGAGTATTGCCTTCATTTATCCAATGCAGGACTTAAGACTAACTCAGTAAGAGTCCATTTGAGTGCTATTGCAGCTTCCTTTAAGCCTCTAAATGGACAGCCTATTTCCTTTCATCCTCTTATAGCAAGATTTATGAGAGGCCTTCTTTTAACTAAGCCTCCCATTAGGCCACCACCGGTGGCATGGGACTTAAACCTGGTTCTTGGCCAGCTCATGAAGCCACCTTTCGAACCTTTAGCTACTACCTCCTTGAAATTTCTTTCTTGGAAGGTTATCTTTCTCATTGCAATCACATCAGCACATTGTATTAGTGAGTTGCAAGCGCTAGTAGCTGATCCACCTTATACAAGGTTCCATCATGACAAGGTAGTCCTTAGGACTCCTCCACACTTTATGCCAAAGGTGGTCTCACCTTTTCATCTGAACCAAGCGGTCTACCTACCTGTGTTTTTTCCAAGGCCTCATGCATCTAATGCAGAGAGAAATCTTCATACCTTGGACTGAAAAAGAGCTTTAGCCTTTTACTTACAAAGAACACAGCAACATAGAAAGTCCTCTCAACTCTTTGTTGCTTTTGATCCTTCTCATTTGGGACTTCCAGTCTCCAAGAGAACACTGTCTAACTGGATTGCTCAGTGTATTTCCTTCGCCTATCAGAGTAAGAACCTTTCTCTGGAGGGCCATGTCACAGCTCACAATGTTAGAGCCATGGCAGCCTCAATGGCTCATCTGCGCTCTGTGTCTATTGACGACATCTGTTCATACCTTCACAGCCCATTACTGCTTGGACAAGTACTCCCGCCGGGATGCCTTGTTTGGTCAGGCTGTTCTCCAACACCTGTTCCATACCTAATCAACTCCTACCCACCATCCCTGGTAGGATGCCAGAGATCCATGGGGGGAAGTGGAGCCCTGTTCAGGGGCACACAACTTCTGGGGTCTCTCCCTGGCACCTAAAGCTAGAGAGTCCCCATATGTGATGACTACATTCCGGCTTGTTCCTGGAGATAGCATAGTTACTCACCTGTAACAGGTGATCTCCGGGAACAGCAGGAATTTAGTCCTCACAACCCACCCACCTCCCCTAGGAGTTGTATCTCTCTATGTATCTCTTTCTATTTCCCTCTCTCTCTCTCTTTGTCTCAGCTTTAAAACTCAACTGGAGAGAGGCAGTTGGGAAAGGCGGGAAGGCAGCACGCAGGCGCTGTGGGATGCTCCCAAAAGCTTTCTAATTGGACGCTGGGGAGCGTTCCCGCGCAGGCTCCGTCGGTACCGACGATACCCATATGTGAGGACTAAATTCCTGCTATTCATGGAGATCACCTGTTACAGATGAGTAACTATGCTTTACTGAAATCTAAATACACCATATCTAGGGCTCTCTTTCGGTGCAACTCCCTGGTCACCCAGTCAAAGAAATAATCAGATTTGTCTGACAAGACCTGCCTTTGGTGAATCCATGCTGCCTCGGCTCTTGTAATCCGCTGGACTCCAGAAACCTCACCATTTTCTCTTTCAGCAGCATTTCCAATAATTTACTCACCACCGAAGTTAAACTAACCGGCCTGTAGTTTTCAACCATATCCTTACTTCCACGTTTGTGTAAAGGGACACATGTGCCTCTCTCCAGTCCTTAGGCACCACTCCCAGCTCCAACGAGCATTGAAAAAGTCAGTCAGTGGAGCTGCTAGAACGTCCCCAAGTTCCCTCAGTATTCTAGGGTGTATCCCATCCGGTCCCATTACTTTGTCTACTTTAAGTTTAACTAGTTTCTCACAAACACAGTCTTCTGAAAATTGTTCAAGATGCCCCTTGCTTCTTTTCCCGTTTGTGGTCGTTTTCTGAGGTTCTGCTCCTGGTTCTTCATCTGTGAACGCAGAATAGAAATATTTGTTAAGAAATTCAGCTTTATCCTCATCAGCTTCTACATATTCTTCCCCTTCACCCTTGAGTCTGATAGTACCACTTTTGCCCTTCCTCTTCTCACTAACATATCTGAAAAACGTCTTATCCCCCCATTTTATTGCATTGGCTATTTCCTCCTCTTTTTGAATCTTTGCTTTCCTGACTACTTTGTTAGCTTCTCTAAGTTTTTCCAAATACAGATGCCTGTCTTTCCCCCTCTCTGTGATCTCTTGTATTTCATGAAGGCCTCCGTCTTTTTTTTTCACCTACTTCTTTCGAAAACCATAGCGGTCTCCTTTTCCTTTTACCTTTATTTACCATTACCATTTACCAAATATCCCCTTTCAGTTTTGCCCACAGTTTTTCTACATCCCCCAGCTTTTCCCATCCCGCTAACGACCCCTGAGGTATTAGCCCATCTTGGCAAAGTTAGTTTTCCTAAAGTCTAAGACCCTCTCTTTTGAATGGATTTTAACAGCCCTAGTTCTAATACTGAACCACACCATCTGGTGATCAATGGATGCAAAATGATCTCCCACTATTACATCAGAAACACTTTCACCATTGGTAAGCCCCAAGTCCAGTATGGCCCCTTCATATGTTGGTTCTATTACCAGTTGCCTAAATAATTCTACCTGTGGAGAATCCAGGATCTCCTTACTTCTAGATGATACTGCAGCAGGAATGTGCCAATCAACATTTGGCATATTGGAATCCCCTATCAGCAGCATTTCCCCTTTCCTAGCAATGCTGCGTATGTTTTCAATTAACTCTCCGTCCACCTCTTCCTCCTTTGAGGGAGGTTTGTATATCAGGCCACTGCAAATAGATTTCTCTTTCCCTCTTTCTAGTTTAACTCACAGTGCCTCTTCTCTTGCTTTTAAGCTCTGTAGTTCCAAAGTTTCAATATTATTTTTTACATATAATGCCACTCTTTCTCCCATTCTTCCTACCCTATCCTTTCTAAATAAAGTATAGCCTGGTATAGTTACATCCCAGTCATGGTTTTCTGTGAACCACGTTTCTGTAACTGCCACTAAATCCAAATCAGCCTATCCTATTAAAGCGTCAACATCTGGGATCTTATTTCCCATGCTATGGGCATTTATACACACAGCTTTCCATATGTTACCCCTTTTACCCATTTCCATAAAGGTATTTAATGTTTCACTTACCTGGGGCTTTCTCCACCCATCCCCAGCGAATCTAGTTTAAAGCCCTCTTCAGTAGATCAGCCAGTCTGCTGCTGAAAACATGTCCGCCTTTTTTGGATAGATGGATGCCATCTCTTCTCTGCAACCCTTGGAACAGCATCCCATGGTCCAGGAAACCAAAACACTCTCGATGACACCATCCTCGCAGCCATGCATTCATCTCCAGGATGCGAGCTTCTTTGCCTTGGCCTTTACCCTCAACAGGGAGGATTGAAGAGAACACCACCTGTGCCCTTATCTGCATCACCCTCTCTCCCATAGCAGTGAAGTCACTTTTGATACACTTTTAGCGATACCTGGCAGTATAATTTGTGCCGACATGGATTAGCAACCCGAATTCCAGCATGCAGGCATCCTGCATATGGAACCGGTCCTTCAACTGGCATTGGGACCTCTGTCTGGACAGAGGCAGAAGCTGTAATGGGGGCAACAGCTATGGCGATATGATTTCTCCCAGCCATTGTTCAGTTGGTGGAGCTTAGGTATCTATCAAAGCAAAAGAGAGAGAGACCTATCAAAGTACCAGCCGGCTTCTTAGCTGTCCTTTCAGAGAAAATACAGTTAAATCTCTTTTAAGTGTGTTCAAAATGTGCTGTTCGAAGTCCCTGTGTGTAGTTAATTGTGGAGGTGCCCTTTAAAGCAACACTGCTCACTAGGGGTGGGTGGGAGTTTAGAGATCCTCTGTGTTTATCCCATGCTTCTTTGAATTCCAGATACTGTCCTCATCTCTACCACCTCCGCTGGGAGACTATTCCACGGATCCACCACTCTTTCCATAAAGAAATATTTCCGCATATCACTCCTGAATCTATCCCCTTTCACCCTCATCCCATGTCCCCTCGTAGCAGAACTTGGCTTTCAGTCGATAGAGGCTCTCCTCCTGTGCATTTTTTCGATGGAGGTATCTAAATGTCTCAATTATATCACCTCTATACCGCCTTTCCTCTAAGGTGTACTTATTAAGATCCTTAAGTCTGTCCTTATATGCTTTATAATGAAGGCCACTAACCTTTTTAGTAGCCATAGTCTGTACTGACTCCAGCCTATTTATATCCGTTTGAAGGTGCGGTCTCCAGAATTGCACACCATACTCCAAATGAGGTTGCACCAAAGACTTATACAGAGGCACTATCACCTCCTTTTTTCTGCTAGCCATTCCTCTCCGTATGCACCCAAGCATCCTTCTAGCTTTTGCTGTTGCCTTTTCTACCTGTTTAGCTACTTTAAGGTCATCAGACACAATCACACCTATGTCCCGTTCTTCTTTAGTGTACAGAAGTACTTTACCCCCTATACTATATTGCTCTCTTGGATTGCTGCAGCCCAAATGCATGACCTTGCATTTTTTAACATTGAATCTCAGCTGCCAAATTCTAGATCATTCTTCAAGCTTAGCTAGATCCCTCCTCATGTTATCTACACCTTCCTGGGTGTCTACTGTATTGCAGATTTTTATATCATCTGCAAAGAGTCAAACCTTACCCAACAACCCTTCCGCTATATCACAATTTTTTTTAGTCATTGCAGGAAATTAGATTGGAGGGCTTGAATGCCTTCTTGCAACAGTGGCCTTGGACCAGGCTTCTGTATGTTTTTCCTCCTTGGCCATTACAAAGCCGCATTCTGCAGAAGATTGCATCTTATCCCAGTATGGTGATTCTAGGAGTTGCCCTATATGTCAAAATTAAAGCTGCTGAAATGCAGGAGATGTGAGGAAAAGAAGAAGCACTATGGATTGTGTTCGAAAGAGGAGATGGCACTATCATTTATACTGATGTAGTCTGCAGGCCTCCAATTCAAATGGAAGAAATGGATAGAGACTTGATCATTGATGTTGCAAAGAAAGCAATGAAGGGAGAGTTGATTATATTGGGTGACTTTAATCTACCTGATGGGGATTGGAGTATTTCTCTGCAAATCTGGAAAGAAGCTAAAAGATTGTGGATACCTTCTAAGAAGCATTGCTCAGACAACTGGTGATGGAACCAACCAGAGAAAGTTTGATGCTGGATTTAGTACTCACCAATGGAGATAATGTGTCGAATGTCCGGATGGGTGCCCATGTGAGCAGCAGTGATCATGACACGGTTTGGTTTGAGGAAAAAGCCAAGGCAGGCAGAGCCCAATCACAGCAAACTCAAAGTCCTAGACTTTAAAAACACTTGTTGTTTTTGTTGTTAAGTGCCGTAGAGTCGGAGTCGACTCATGGCGACCCTCTGGATAGCTATCCTAAATTGTGTTCGGTCTTCAGTCAGGCCGTTCATTGTTGACAGACTGGTACCCGTAGCTGCTGTTATTGTATCGATCCATCTCATTGCTGGCCTTCCTCTTTTGCGTTGACCTTCTATCTTGCCAAGCATAATGTCTTTCTCTAATGATCTCTCTCTTCGCATGATGTGTCCAAAGTATGAAAGTCGAAGTCTTGTCATCGGAGCTTCTAAAGAAAGCTTAGGTTTGATCTCCTCTAGTACCGACTGGTTTGTTCTTCGGGCAGTCCATGGTATACACAGTATTCGCCGCCAGCACCATAATTCAAAGGCATCAATTTTCTTCCTGTCTATCTTTTTCACTGTCCAGCTTTCACATCCAGATGATGTTATTGAAAATACCATGGCTTGAACAAGTTGAATCTTTGTATGGAGAGAGACATCTCTGCTCTTGAGAATCTTATCTAGGTCTTTCATAGCCATTCTGCCAAGAGCAATGCGTCGTCTGATTTCTTGACTGCTTGTTGCTTCTGTATTGATAGTTGATCCAAGTAGGTTAAAGTTGTTCACAATTTCAATTTCTTCTCCTTCGACGATGAACCTGTTGATTATGCTAGTTGTCATGATCTTTGTCTTCTTTACATTAAGGTGCAGGCCCATTTTGAGACTATGTTGTTTGATTGTGAGAAGCAAATGTTTCAGATCATCTTCACTTTCAGCCAGTAATGTGGTATCATCAGCATAGCGAAGGTTGTTGATGAGTCTTCCACCAATCTTCACACCTCTGTTGTCCTCATACAATCCTGCTTCTCTGATGATTTGTTCTGCATATAAATTAAACAGGTAGGGGGAAAGTATGCAGCCTTGTCTTACACCTTTGTTTATTTTAAACCATTCTGTTTCTCCTTGTTCCGTTTGAACTGTTGCTTCTTGATCAATGTACAGATTGCGCAAGAGAACGATCAAGTGTTCTGGTATACCCATGCTTCTTAATGTGGCCCAGAGTTTCTCATGGTTTACACAGTCAAAGCCTTGCTATAGTCGATAAAGCACAAATAGATATCCTTTTGGTATTCTTTAGTCTTTTCAAGGATCCATCTCACATCCGCAATGATGTCTCTCGTTCCTCGCCCTTTCCTGAACCCTGCTTGCACTTCAGGTAGTTCTTGTTCCAGGTATGGTTGTAGTCTCTTTTGAATAATCTTCAGTAGAATCTTGCTGGCATGTGGGATCAGAGCGATTGTGCGATAATTTCCACAGTCAGTTGGATCACCTTTCTTTAGTATTGGTATAAACACAGATCTTTTCCAGTCAGTTGGCCATGATGTTGTCTTCCATATTTCTTGGCAGAGCCTTGTGAGTACGGTAACAGCTGCATCAGATTGCTGCAATACTTCTATGGGAATGCTATCAATGCCTGGTGCTTTGTTCTTTGATAAGGCTTTCAATGCTGCTTCAACTTCTTCTTTCATCACCAATGGTTCCCGATCATAAGGTACAGGTTGAAACGGCTGTTGGTCCACTTGATCTTTATCATATAAAAACTCTGTATATTCATTCCACCTTTTCTTGATCTTCTCAGCATCATTCAACATAGAACTTTGAGCATCTTGTAACACTCAAATTCGAGGCTGGAACTTTTTCTTTAACTCTCGTAGCTTTAGGAAAGCCGATCTTGTTCTTCCTCTAATAGTTTCTGTTTCTATTTCCTTGCAAGTGTCATTGTAGTACTTTGCCTTGTCCTGTCTTGCTGCACGTTGGAAATCTCTGTTGAGTTCTGCGATTGTCTTTCTTTCTCCTCTGGCTTTAGCTTCTCTGCGTTTCTGGGCAATTTTCAGAGTTTCTTCCATCAGCCATTTTGGCCGTTTTTGCTTTTTCACCTTTTGTAGAGACTTCTCGCTTTCTTCCAACACAACCTTCTTGATGTCATTCCATAACTCTTCCGGAGCTCTGTCATTTGTATCTAAAGCAGCAAATCGATTTTGCAGGCAGTCTTTAAATTCCAGTGGTATATTCTCAAGGTCATATTTTGCTGCATTCAGGAGTGGTTTGCTCTTTTTCAACTTTAGTTTGAGTTTGCATACTAGTAAGTCTTCAGCTCTTCCCCAGTAGCTAGTTGAGTGCCTTCTGACCTGGAGGTCTCATCTTCCAGCACCATAGCACAATTTGTTTTGTTGTAACTATCCATTGGGTTTTCATGGCAAGATAAAGAAGTAGATGGCCGGGCCTTTCTTCCGCGCAGTTTAAGTTTGGTGTTGTTGCCGTTGTCACAAAAATGTGATCCTCCGCCGTCAACACTGTCCCAATCTGCTGCTGCCCAGATGGGTGGTTTGTCTTGGTCTGGCACCTCAGCTGAGACCTGTCCATCTTGGGAGACCCTGCCATTAGTTAAACTACCGATAGTTTAGCTCTCAGCATCACTGATGCACGCAAGCCCTCACAGCACGACAAGCTGCAAACCAAGTAAAATGGCAAAGTGCCTGAAGGAGGGGTTGACAGGATGGGAGGAGATAAGGGAAGTAGAATTGCAGTGGGCTAAAATCAAAGAAGCAATGAAAGGAGCAACAGATATGTAAAGAAAGTAAATAAAAACGAGGGAAAGGAAACCTATATGATTCTGAAAAGAAACGGCTGCACAAATAAAGGAAAAAAACACAACTTTCACAAAATTCAGAAGATTGCAAACACAGAAAAGAATACAGGATAAAGCTAAAAGAGCCAAAGAGAAAAAGAAGGCTAGCAAAAGCAAAGGCAGAAGAAACAATGGCTAAAAATGTGAACGTGGAGACAAAATTTTTTTTCAGGTATATTTGAGAGAAGAGGATGATCAGAATTGAAATTGCAAGACTTAAAAGTACTGAAGACAAATTCATGGAAAGTGATATTGAAAAAGTGAAAATGCTAAAATAAAACTTTTGTATTTACTAAAGAAAATCCTGGAGAAGGACCACATATGATTGATAGATATACAAATGGAAATGGAGTAGATGCCATACCATTCACAGAAGAGGATGTGTTTGAACAACTTGAAAAACTGAAAGTGGACAGGGCAATGGGACCGGATGCGATACATCCCAGGATACTGAAAAAGAGGTTCTGACAGGGCCTTTTAAGGATGTTTTTAATAGATCCCTGGACATGGGAGAGGTTCCGCAGGACTGGAGAAGGGCTTCATAAGTGGTAATAGGGAAGAGGTGACAAACTATAAGCTGGTAAGCCTTATTTTGGTGACGGGAAAAGTAATGGAGGCGCTCCTGAAAGAGAGAATAGTAAATTTTCTAGAAACCAATAGGTTGCATGATCCGAGGCAACATGGTTTTACCAGAAGACAATCTTGCCAAACAAATTTGATTGATTTCTTTGACTGGGTGACCAGAGAACTTGATCACTGGCATGCGATGGATGTGATCTACCTAGATTTCAACAAAGCCTTTGATACTGTTCTGCACAGGAGTCTTATCAATAACCTGAACAGCCTGGAGTTGGGTCCCAAGGTGGTGAACTGGATCAGAAATAAGTTGACTGACAGATGACAGAAGATGGTGGTTCCAAAAAAGAGTAAAGTAGCCCAAATGCCCTCGAGTATGGAGCAGAGCGAGCTTAAAGATCCCAAATTACCCATGTCTACCAATAGCCAAATTAATATGAATAAAATACAGTCTCTAAAATGCTTGTATGCAAATGCTAGAAGTCTAAAAAATAATATGGGAGAGTTAGAATATATAGCACTAAATGAGAGGTTAGATATGATTGGAATATCAGAGACATGGTGGAAGGAGGACAACCAGTGGGACACTGTGATACCTGGGTACAAACTATATCGTAATGATAGAGCTGATCAAATTGGTGGAGGGGTTGTGCTCTATGTTAGAGAGTGCATTGAGTCAGAAAGGATTAAAGTTTTGCTGGAAACAAAATTTGCTGTAGAATCTCTATGGATTGAAATTTCTTTTAAAAAGGGTAAGGCGATGGCAGTGGGGGTGTACTATCGACCGTCTGGCCAGAATGAACAAATGGATGATGAAATGCTCAAAGAAATCAAGGAAGCTAACAAACGTTACAGCGCAGTATTAATAATGGGTGATTTCAATTACCCCGGTATTGACTGGGTCAGTGTCACAGCACGACATGCTAGGGAGATAAAGTTCCTAGATGAAATAAATGACTGCTTCTTGGAGCAGCTGGTTCATGAACCGACCAGAGGGGAAGCCATATTAGACCTAGTCCTTAGTGGAACACCAGATCTAGTGCAAGAGATAAGGGTGTTGGGGCCACTTGGCAATAGTGATCATAGCATGATCGCCTTTGATTTAATTAGTGGAGGAGGGATAGTAAGGAAATCCACAGTACTGCCTTTTAACTTTCAAAAGGGAGACTATGATAAAATGAGGAAAATAGTTAAGAAAAAACTAAAAGGAGCAGTTGCAAAGGTTGAAGACTTACATCAAGCTTGGGTGTTGTTGAAAAATACTATCTTGGAAGCCCAGACCAGCTGTATTCCACGCTTTAAGAAAAGTGGAAGGAAGTCCAAAAAACTGCCAGCATGGTTTAAAGGTGAGGTCAGAGAGGCTGTTGTTGCCAAAAAAGCATCTTTCAGGAAATGGAAAAAAGAGCCAAACAACAAAACCTGGAAACAGCACAAGCACTGGCAAGTCACATGCAAGGCATTGATAAGGCAGGCAAAGGGAGCATTTGAGAAGAAGCTTGCTGCGGAAGCAAAAAGCGAAATAAGACTTTTTCAAGTACATTCGTAGCAAACAACCTGTGAGAGAGTCAGTTGGCCCATTAGATGATAGAGGGGTTAAAGGGGCACTAAGAGGTGACAAAGCGATAGCGGAGAGACGGAATGAATTCTTTGCTTCGGTTTTTACTGAGGAAGATGTAGGGATGTTACTCATGTCTGAAGTGGTGTTTAAAGGTGCGGAAGAATTGAAGGAAATATCGATACATCGGGGAGATGTATTACAACTATTAGATAAACTGAAGAGTAGCAAATCACCTGGGCCGGATGGTATACATCCAAGGGTGTTGAAAGAACTGAAATATGAGATTGCAGACCTGCTATTAGTAATCTGTGAACTATCATTAAAATCATCTCTAATACCTGAAGATTGGAGGATCGCCAATGTAACAACAATTTTTAAAAAGGGTTCCAGGGGTGATCCGGGAAACTATATACCAGTGAGCCTGACGTCAGTACCGGGAAAAATGGTAGAAACCATCATAAAGAATAAAATTACTCAACATGTAGATAGTCATGGCCTAATGGGAGACAGCCAACATGGCTTTAGACAAGGAAGATCTTGTCTTACTAATCTGTTATGTATTTTTGAAGGTGTGAATAAACAGGTAGACAAAGGTGAGTCAGTTGATATAGTGTATCTGGACTTTCAGAAAGCCTTTGACAAGGTCCCTCATCAGAGACTTTTGGCAAAACTAAAGAGTCATGGGATAGGAGGCAATGTGCTATTGTGGATCAGGAACTGGTTTAAAAGATAGAAAGCAGAGGGTAGGGCTGTAGGGCTAAATGGCCAATTTTCCCAATGGAGAAAGGTGAATAGTGATGTACTCCATGGATCTGTGCTGGGTCCGTTGCTTTTTGACATATTCATAAATGACCTTGAAAGTGGAATAACGAGTGAGGTTATCAGATTTGCTTATGACACAAAACTATTTAAAGTTGTTAAAACCCAAGAGGATTGTGGAAAATTGCTAGAGGATCTTGATAAATTGGAAGACTGGGCATCAAAATGGCAGATGAAATTTAATGTGGACAAGTGCAAAGTTAGGGAAGAACAGCCCAAACTATGGTTACACGATGCAAGGTTCCGCATTAGGAACCACCACCCAGGAAAAAGATTTAGGCGTTACTGTGGATAACATGTTAAAACCCTCGGCCCAGTGTGCAGCGGCGGCCAAGAGAGCAAATAGAATGCTAGGTATCATAAGGAAAGGAATGGAAAATAAAACAAAGGATATTATTATGCCTCTATATCGTTCCATGGTGAGACCGCACCTTGAATATTGTGTGCAATTCTGGTCGCCATATCTTAAAAAGGATATAGCGTTATTAGAAAAGGTTCAGAGAAGAGCCACCAAAATGGTAAAGGGGATGGAAGGATACTCTTATGAAGAAAGGCTAAAAAGGTTAGGGCTCTTTAACCTGGAAAAGAGACAGCTGAGGGGAGATATGATAGAGGTCTATAAATTAATGAACGGAGTGGAACGGGTAAACGTAGATCGATTGTTTACGTTATCAGAATATAGAAAGACTAGGGGACATGCAATGAAGCTACAGGTTAAACTATTTATGACTAATAAAAGAAAATATTTTTTCACTCAACGTGTAATCAAACTCTGGAATTTGTTACCGGAGGATGTAGTAAAGGTTGTTAGTGTAGCTGGGTTTAAAAAAGGTTTGGACAAGTTCCTGGAGGAAAGGTCCATAAACCATTATTAAGAAGTGACCCAGGATATCAATGCTTGACCCAGTACAAGCATTGTGGAACCTGTGTCTTTTGGGGAAACTGCTAGGTACGTATGACCTAGATTGGCCACTGTTGGAAACAGGATACTGGGCTTGATGGACCTTGGACTGACCCAGATGGCATATCTTATGTTCTTATGTGTCCTGACAACTGGACCCTCGACATTGGCAGAAGCCTCGAGAGACCCATCGGCAGAAGATGAGATCACTGTCCCATTCCTCTCCGGCCAGTGCCCACGGTTCAGACTGCAGGTCCTCCAGAGGAAGCGGGCCACAGAGCCCAATCCTCAACCATGGGGCCTCAGCCTCTTCCTCGGACTTCGAGTCAGATTGGAGACTGAGGACGAGCAGTACTCGGACAATCAGCGACACTAAGATGTGCCCTTGGACCTGTTTCCCCCAGTGTTCCAGCACCATTCCCTGTCCGAGGATGTCACCTTCCTAGACTTTGTGCAAGACATGGCTAAGGAGGTTCTCACAGTGTCCGTCCCTCCAATCCTTGAGTGCCTCCTTCTCCTCCGTATGTGAGAAACACTGGCGTCGGTGTCCATAGTAAGCAGAAGGCTCGATTCCATGTACCAAGTCTGCCGAGGCCCCGGGTTCCAGAAAACCCAAGTTCCCCACAACTCGACGATCATTGAGTCCATCATACGCAGACTATAAAAGCCAAAAGAGCCATTCCTCTGTGTCCCCTGGCAGGGAGGCCCAGAACGTCGATGCCCTCTGCCTTTCAGGATTTGATGCTTGCATGCCAAGTCCATCAGCATATATCTCAAAGAGTTGGTGAGGGAGCTCGCCGATTTCTCGGTAGGCCTCAACGGGGAACCTCTCCAGTGGTTAAGTTAACTGGCCTTGGCGGTCAAGGCGTGCTCAACGTTTTTATCTCGAGCAGCATACGACTGCTTTGAGTGCTCAGCCAGAGTAGCCTCCGCAGGCATCAGGGCCCAGCACGAGGCCTGGATGCAGTTACCTGAACTTGAGCAATGGGTTCAGGACAAACTTATCGATGTTTCCTGTATCGGAGAGAATCTGTTTGGGAAACCCATGGCAGACAAAGTGGCTGAAATAGAGACTGAATTCCTGACAAGGACCAGACTAAAAAAAAAAAAAAAGACCTCGGTGCATCCCTTTAAGAAGGCCCCAGGGAAGAAGCCTATCTTCCTGAGGAAGAAGGGGGGTTTTGGCAATGTCCTACAGTTCCAAGCCTCCTCTGCTCCGCAGCAAGGCCAACAGCACAAGGGGCAATGGCACAGAGAAGACCCAAGCAGAAGACCCCCAAGACCCAGGCGCTGACTCTGGCCCAGCCTGGAGGGAGTTTTTGACTCCTTGTGTATGACCTTCTCCCCCCCAGGTGCTGGGAGGGGCTAAATTGGAGAAGCATAAGGAAACTTGGGTTCCTTTGAGTCAGGTGGCCTGTGGAGAGGGGGCAGAACTAACCTCCGATAACCCTTGAGGGTGTGTTCAGGGGAGGGGGAGGCCATTTGGGTTGGGTGGTGTAGTATGAAGATTGTGGATTAAGGTGTAGGAGGGCGGGAGAGTTATGCCTGGTCACGGGGGGGGAGGGACTGGGACTGGGAAAGGGAGAGGGTAGAGGGGGGAGGGGGAAGAGTGAGTCAACGGGGGCATCAGCGGTAGAGGATATCTTGTGTACTTGGGTGTAAGTGTAGGGGGGTAGAGAGACAGTGTTAGGCTGTACTATCGTGAGATATGGTACTGTTTGAATTATCTTGGCTCACACCCACAGACACTATACTACTAAATCAGCTAACCACACATCAATATGATTTATTCAACTGCCATCGGGATGTAAAAAGAGGAGGTGGCGCTCTAATACTCACTAAAAAAAAACCTACAATACACCCTAATAAACTTAAATAATATAGACGGAATGGACATTATCAATATAGAAAATAGAACCCTCGCACTCACCCTCATATATAGACCCCCATCAACTGATCAAAAAAACCTCACTCCCATCCTTGAACTCTCATGCACAGCATCTCAAAGCAAACTATTCATACTTCTAGGTGACCTGAACCTCCCATCACTGAACCATTCCCAATCGGATATCTTCATGGACGCTATGACACAAATGGGTTATACACAGATAATACATGCCCCCACACACAAAAAAGGCAACACATTAGACCTCATCTTCCTCCCTTCCACGCTTAATAGCCACCAACTACATACCCCTCCAACTATAACCGAAGTACCATGGTCCGACCATCACCTTATAACACTCCACCTCCCGGCACAAGCACCAATAAACACCACACGCACAATACCGCATACATCACGCTTCGCACACTTCGACAAAAATGCATTCCTTGACAAAGTATTACCCATACTCAATACAAACTCACCAGACATCAATTCAACTATAACACATTGGAATTTAACAATCCAAAAAGCAGCTGTCCCCACACAAGTCATGCATTGTCAAATAAAAAAAACAGAAAAATGGTTCACGAAAGAACTAGCAAAACTAAAAAAACAACTGAGGAAACAAGAAAAGAGATGGAGGAAAACAAAATCAGACGAAAACAAATCCCAAATCCCAATACATGAACTTACTCAACGAATACAAGAATGCATTCAACAAATCAAAGAGAGATTATCATTCTAAAGTAATAAACTCAGCCATTAACCGCCCTAGAGAACTATTCGCGATTGTAAAAATATTAACAAAAACAAAAAACTCTGAGCCTAAACAACCAGTAATAAGTGTACAAACTCTAGCAACACATTTTGCAGAGAAACTAAAGAGCAAATCCATTACCCTGACAGCAATATTACCTTCAAGCACAAAAATCAATAACGAATGGACAACTTTTCAATGGTAGATCAAAAGCACCTCCTTAAGATCATAACAATGATCAATACCACAACCTCCCCACTCGACCCATGCCCTGTGTCATGGATTAAGTGTGCAAAGGAAGAACTGGCTGAAAACTTACAACACATAGTGAACCAATCCCTTTCCCAAGGCATCATGCCTGATGCCTTAAAACTCACAACGCCTCACCCAATAATAAAGAATAGTAAGCTTGACTCAAAAGACTCGAACTCATACAGACCCATAGCCAGCATTCCATTTATTGCTAAAATAATAGAAAAAAGAGCCCAGAACATCTGTGCAAAAGTAATTGCTAAAGCTCGCCTAACAGACCACATAACCCCAATACTGCTGGAATTACACTGGCTCCCTATAAACAGCCGAATCAGATATAAAATAATCCTAACAACCTTCAAACTCATAAACGGCATCGCCCCCTCGCATCTATCCACACTGCTGCACGCTCCAACTGAAACGAGAACTCACAGACAAAACGCAGCCCACTCCCTTAACACACCAAAAGCCTTCAGGAAATCTAAGAAAACTACAAGCTCCAGAGCGTTCACATTTGCTGCCCCTATGCTCTGGAACGACCTCCCAATAGACCTTCGCATCATAAAAGACCTCTCTCAATTCAGGAAAGAACTAAAAACTTACCTATTCTCAGAACACTTCGAAATCCCCTACCCCCCAAATCCAGCCCCACAGCAACAACAGTCACACAAACACAAAACCCCCGAAACTACAATTAACTAACTCCCGACAGACCTCCACCACTCACACTCCTGACTTACGATAAAAAGGAAATCAATTCCAATACCTACACATGCCCATCAACTATCCATCCCTGTAACACACTATACATAGCCTTTGTAAATAGCCAATGTAAATAGTTTGACAGTTGTTTTGCACTATTACCTGTACAAAGTTGAATTTTACTGTTAAATGTAAATGTATACAGAAGTGTACAAGATTGTTAAATTGTTCCATGTAAACCGCTCTTGATCTCTGGAAGGGGCGGTATAAAAGAAAATAGATAGATAAATAAATAAATAAATAAATCTTCTGTGTGATGCTGTTTTCATGTCCTCCTGCTTGTGGTGAGCAGTTTGGGGTTTTGTAACTGATTGCGAAAGAAAAATTTATGTAAAATGTATGTCATATTTTAGGTCGCAGTGTTGTCCATTATGGTTATTGTTGTGGTCAGGGTTGGAAAGGGGGAGGAGAGAGGGAGAAAGATAGAAAATGATGTAGTAGAAGATGGAATGTTGGTTCTGTGTTTGTGGTGGTTTTTTTTTTTTTTTTAATAAAAATTACTTTCCATAAGTGATGGTGTGATTCACTTCAGTGGATGTTGTTTTAAGTTGATCAATATAGGCATGGAGTTCTGTAAAGTTGAGCAGTTTATGTAATGTCTCTTCTCCCATGCCAAGTGGTAATGGATGCACAGCATATGAGATAAAGTCTGGAATGTCCATAGAGTCATTGGTAACCAGTGGTGTGGAATAAGTTGTCCCATTAATTGTGATGGAGACCAGTGGTGTATGACTGCACCAGGTATTGTTTCAAGGCAGGAGGACCTAGAAAGTAATGTTCTGGAGGTGCCCTCAATTCTTGTGTCCTTTCTAGAGAAGTGGAAACTGGTGGCGCCCACTGTACTTGAGTGATGTTTAATGAATAGAACACTGGCTTGTCCTGTACGGAACAGAAACTCAGGATGACAAGATCCTTTCCTTCAAAAAAAGGTGGGGGTATTTCTTGATAGCGATATACCCCATCTGTGGAGTTAGCCCAACCAATCGTGCATATTCAGATAATAGTTCCTGTAATGAGACTTGGGTAGAGGAGAGCAGATACAAGAACAACAGGAAACCGAGACATAATAAAAGCTAACTTGTTTCACTCTACTAGGGAGTAAACTAGTGCTCCCCACTTATACTATGCAACCACATAAATAAGGTTTACTATTTTATTTACATAACTATTAGATACATGTCCAGTATATAGGACACATCAACTATACAGCAGAAGTAAATAGTTACCATCCTCAAGCAACTTTTGTTCAGAAAGCAGCTGTCTGTGCTGTCTTCAGATGGTATCTGAAAACAAAGACTGATAAAACACGTATTACCCATATGGTTTCAACTGGGTGATGTGTTTCCAATATTGCTGGTTGTCAGGCATTAGGATCTTAGGCTTCGGCCTAAGGTATCAGTAACAAAGTACGATCCCTCCCACTTTGCAGTTTCAAAGGGAAGGTTTGGTCTAGGTCTTAGAATCATCACTTTACTCCCAACCTTGAGGGTCCTTAAATCTGAACCTTTTGCATGCACCTCCTGCAGATAATCTCTAGCTTTTTCTGTGTTAGCTAGCACAGTGGTCTGAATTTCTTTTAGATGTTCTTGCAGGGATTTCATCCACTCATTGGTGAGAATTACGGTCTGGTCCTCTGGAAGAAAAGGATGCAGCAGATTTTCCCACCGTGGCATTGGCCTTCCCATTAAGGCTTCATAGGATGCAAAGCCTGTGGATTTACAGACATTAGCTCTGATACGCATAAGGACTAACGGGAGCACCAGATCCCAATTTTTCCCGGTCAGATTAAGCATAGGGCTGAGGTGGGCCTTAATTGTTTGATTTATTCTTTCTACCTGCCCTGCTGCCTGTGGATGGTACAGAATGTGGAGTTGTTCTATGCCTAGAAAATCAAACAATTCCTTGATCAGCTGAGAAACAAATGCAGGATCATTATCAGAATCAATAGTCTTAGGGATGCCCCAGCGTGTAAAAATTTGCATAGTTAGGATTTCTGCAGTGGTTCCAGCGGTTTGATCTGGGACAGGGAATGCTTCTACTCAATGAGAAAAGGAATCAACAACAGTGAGTAAAAAATCTATTTTTCCTAGCTGTTAATGGAAGAGGGCCCACATGATCTATTTGCAATCTCTGAAATGGGCCACGAGGAGGTGCTCTCATTAACTGTCCCCTTCTCTTTTTAGGTTGCCTCCCAAATGAAGCACTGATTACACAGGAGGAAACATGATCCTGTATATCATGTTTCATTTCTGGCCACCATACCAACCTATTAAGGATAGTCTGCATTTCTTCTGCTTTAGGGTGTCCCATAGGACCTGCACCATGAACCCAATGCATCCATTCTTTACCTCGAGCTCTGGAGATAGCTATAACCAAGCCTTCCTCTCTTTTTGCACATAGAATGTCTTTCTCTATAGTGAGTGTGATAAAGGGTATGTGCTGATATAGGTTATCTGGGGCGTCCTGCACAAGCTTCCTCAAATTGGAAAGTTCAGGGTCCTTTGTCTGCAGTGCTACGAAGTAATCTGGTGGTATTATCTGATCATAATCTGTGGAACGTGTAGCAATAGCAACCATGCGTGTCTGCTCATACCAGGGCCATATGAGGCCTACATGGCATGCTTCCTTGGCTAGTGAGTCTGCTAATGTGTTTCCTTTCACTAAAGGGCCTTTCTTCCTATGTGCCTTCACTTTAATTAAATGTACTCTCTGAAACTTCTCACTCAATTCTTGTGCCATAGTCCACAGTGATGAATTTTTCACCGTGGACCCATCTGTAGATTTAAATTTATTTGCCAGCCACCAGGGTAACAGGGCAATGGCACATTTAAAGACATAATCAGAATCTAAAATGATTTGTATCTCTGGGTGTGAATCCTGATATTGTTGCATACAAGCCACAAAAGCAGCCAGCTCACAGTACTGTGCTGACGCTGACTCACAGGAATACTATCTCTGCAGTACCTCTTGGTTATTTGGGTCCAATTGTACAATTGCAAAACCTGCTAGTCGCCTGCCTCCTTCACATTGGCTACTACCATCAATATATACTGTAGGAAGAAAAGGTGAAATTTTGTCTAGTTCCAGTTCCCTAAAGATCATGTGATTAGGGGTACTGGGTGAGGACTGACAGTCATGAGGTTGCCCCTCCAGCAAGATTCCAGCCCCTTGCATGTTAGGTTCTTTCAACAATTCAAACTTTACATTCTGTGCCTGCAGCATGAGAGTCCACTGGGCTATTCTCTCAGTCCTAATCTTGCTACATGCTAACTTTCCCTCTACAATGAATTTGAGTGGGGTGTGATGGCTGCATATGTATGTGGTTTGAGCGCCAATGGTGTATGTAAATTTCTGCATAGCAGCATAGGAAGCCAGTACATGTTTTTCACAGTTTCCCATTTTGAGTTCAGGAGAAGTGAGAACTCTGGAACAGAAAGCAATAGGGCGATCTACTCCTCCTAGGCGTTGTGTTAGAGCTGCACCTATACTGTTCTCTCCAACTACAGGGTACAGGAAAAAATGTTGTGTGTGATCTGGGTGTGCCAGAACCGGAGCAGAAGTCAAAATGTGCTTTAATTTAGTTACAGCCTCTGTATGTTCTTCCTCCCAAACATAACCTTTACTTTTTAGCAGGGAGTAAAGTGGAGCTGCCACTTCAGCATAGTTGTGCATGAAGCAACGACAGAAACCAGTGAGCCCTAGAAATGACTGGAGTGATTTCTGATCTGTAGGAAGTGGAAGTTTCTGTATCAGCTCTATCCTCTGAGAATCTACAGATTTACCATCCTGGCCAACTGTAACCCCTAAAAAGGACACCTGTGATTTACACAGTTGAGCCTTGCCAGGATTAACTTTAAGACCAGCTTGTAAGAGGGCTTTTAAAACTTCTCTTACATGATTCCTGTGTACAGCTTCATTTTCAGACTGAATCAGAATGTCTTCTACGTACTGAATTATATTATCTCTGCAAGACACTAGTGACAGGGCTTCCTGCATGTATTTATGAAAGATTGATGGTGAATCTTTATAGCCTTGTGGCAGCACAGTCCATGCATATTGTTTATTCAGCCACTGAAAGGCTATTTTGTACTGGCATTCAAGGGCCGGGGCAGACTCCAAAACCCATTGGATATGTCTAAAACAGAGAAAAATTTACATTTGGGATTCCGTTTAGAGATCATTTCAGGGTATGAGGCTACTACGGGCACTACAGATTTTGAAACTTGATTCAGGGCACGGAAGTCCATAGTGAGCCTGAAGGAACCCCCTGGTTTAACTATCGGCCAGGCTGGTGAATTGCATGTGGAAGAAATAGGTCTAATCAGACCCCTCTCCTCCAGTATCTTCACAATTTTAGTCACTGGTTCTATAGCCTGATGAGGTACTGGGTATTGTTTCTGTGGTGGAGGATCCTCGCCTTCCAACAGTATTTCTGTGTGCAATTTCCCACAGTCTAACTTGTCTTGTGCCCAGACTGGAATATCAACCACCTCTGAGGGAATTACACACAGATCATACTGCTGAGCTGCCTTGGTGCACTGCGTTGCTAACTGCATGGGAATGACTTCATGCACTAAAGTTTTAGAAGCACTTGAAGTTCCTGAATGCTGCTACAGTTTAAAATTAGCCATATCCACCACCAAATTTAACTGGTTGAGAACGTCAATTCCAATTATTTCTTTAGGTGTGTTCACTATAGTGGAGGCAGTGGTTTCCAACATTTCCTTGTTTTGTTCACTGTGCACAGGGATACCCCATTTAACTGGGATAGCCACACACTTGGAAGCATTGTCATTAATTCCTTGAATTTCATAAATTTCAATATTTTTCTGATCTGCAGTGGAAGAAGCTCTGTTTGTAAAACTAATTCCAGCCCCTGTGTCAATCAAAGCTAGTTTATCCTGACCCCCTATTCTACTGATAACATTGGGGCGTCCACAAGAGTCCAGTATCAAGGATGTTACAAGCCTTAAACTGTAATCTCCAGGAACAAGCAGGAATGTAGTCATCACATATGGGTATCGTCGGTACCGACGGAGCCTGCGCGGGAACGCTCCCCAGCATCCAATCAGAAAGCTTTTGGGAGCATCCCACAGCGCCTGCGTGCTGCCTTCCCACCTTTCCCAACTGCCTCTCTCCAGTTCTTCTTTTTCCGCGGAGCCAGCAGGTCGTGTTCCTGTCACTGCAGAAGAATTCCTTTTTTCTTTCTTTCTTTTTGTGGTCGCGTCTGCCTTCTTCGACGCTCTACTGGTACCGCCGGTCTTTCTTTTCTTATTTCTCTAAAAAAAAATCTTCTTTTTTCCTCTTCAGGTGCACGCGCCTTTTTGGGCCTTAGGCCCAAAACCTTTTCCTTAACATGGAAAAACCTGCCTCAGGTTTTAAAAAGTGCACCAAGTGTGGCGGTACCATTTCCGTCACCGACACCCATGAATGGTGTTTAAAATGTTTAGGTCCTGACCACTCCATCACGGATTGTGTGTCCTGTGCCATGATGTCTAAAAGAGATCGGCAGAACCGAGCTACCAAGCTCAGTACCCTGTTTCCCTCTGATGCAGTTTCGGTGGCATCGACGTCTTCCAGGGCTGCTTCTTCCTCCCGTGGATCTCAGGTAACTAAACATAAATCCAGCCGGTCCTTGAAGGGTAGATCTCCTTCTAAGCATCGAGATGTCTCTGGCGTTGCCCTCGAGGATTCTGCACCGGCAAAATTACCCCGGCGGGAGGCTTCGGCTTCCAAAGCATTATCGGGGTTCCAGGATGTTCTCGATGGCTCGGCCTCGACAGATCTCCTGGTGCCATGCTCTGGGGTACCAGCGGTCTCCTCCGGTACTGACATCCAGGCATTGGCAGCATAGATAGACCAGAGAGTTCTGGCTATGGAACGCAGTCTGGCGGCTCTCCTTGTGGCATCGACGCTCTTAGTACCACGACAGACAACTCCACCAGTACTGGCACCGGCATCGGTACTGGTACCGATAGCATCGACATCGGCATCCGTGTCTGCTCTGCCGGTACCCTGTCTTCCGATGCCCTCCGGTACCGATTCTCCAGTACCGGTTATTCCCGGTACCGACCTTGGTCGGTACGGGTATCGGGCTCTGCAAGAGCATCCGGACAGACGATACTTCGAGTCCTCAGAAGAATCTGAGGATTCTGAAAGTTCTGTCGATGCAGCGATGCTTCTTCCTCCCCTAAACGCAGGATGTCTCCTCCAGAGGACATGTCCTTCCAAGACTTCATCAGGGAGGTGGCTCGGGGCCTGTCCATCACTGTGGCCCCTGAAACAGAGCCCAAGGGCCAAGGAGTTGGAAATTCTGCAATATCCCAAAACTCCTAAGGAGGCAGCTACCTTACCCATTCATGAGATTTTATATGATCTCATGTTGAGGATGTGGGAAACACCTCTTACCACCTCTCCTCATTCTCGTAGATTGGGTACTATGTATCGAGTCCCTCCTTGTCCTGGATTCCATAAGACTCAGCTTCCTCACCACTCTATTGTGGTGGAGTCAGCTATGAGAAGGATCAGAAGTGCAAAAAGGCATGCCTCTAATCCTCCAGGACGTGAGTGCAGAACCCTGGATGCTTTTGGACGTAGAGTCTTCCAAGCTTCCATGCTTTCTGCCAGGATCAGTTCCTATAGTCTCTACATGGGTATGTTCCTAAAGGAGGTCACGGATAATTTACAGACTTTAAGTCCTTTCATTTCTGAGGATAAAAGACAGGACTTTATCACGTGGGTCAAACATGCCCAAGATGTTTCTAAATTTTCCAACCGTGCAGCCTTTGACTGCTTTGAGTGTATAAGCAGAACCTCGGCTATTGCCATAGGTGCACGTAGAATTGCTTGGCTCCAAGCATCTGATCTAGAGCTCTGGGTACAAGACAAATTGGGAAATATCCCTTGTACTGGTGAGAACCTGTTTGGTAAAGATTGGCAGGAAAAAGCCAATGAAATGGATGCTGAAAATTCCACCTTGGATAGACTATCCAAGTCCACTGCTGATCCTGTTAGAAAGAAATTGTTCAAGAAACCATCTTTTTCTAAAAAGAAAAGATTTTATCCTGCCTATGTTCAGCAGGCATCTTCTGCAGGTCAGCTTTCAAGGAAATGTCAGCAACCACCCAAACATTAGAAAGCAAAGGCTGCTAGGCCTCCACCGTCCCAGCAGCCTTAGCCTCCTCAGGGCCTTCGACTTTCAGCTAGAGAACTTAGCCATTCTGGTTCTGGAGGGACCAGAACCTTCCACCATTCCAGGAAGGTTATGTCATTTTGCCCCCAGATGGGGGCAAATAACAGCAGAGCATTGGACACTCTCCATCATAAAGGAGGGGTACAAGCTTCATTTTTCAAGCATGCCCCCTCACACAATAGTGAAGCAGTTCAATTCTCCGACCTCTCTCATCAACCTGTTAGGTCAGGAGGTGGCTATCCTTCTTGCCCAAGGGGCAATAGAAGAAGTACCTCTTCATCAACAGGGCACAGGGTTCTATTCCCCTTATTTTCTTATTCCAAAGAAAACAGGGGATTACAGGCCTATTTTAGATCTCAGAGAATTGAACAAATTCCTTGTCAAGGAGAAATTCAAGATGGTTTCTCTCGGAACTCTGCTACCATACCTTCAGAGTCAGGATTGGCTTTGTTCTCTAGATCTCAAGGATGCGTACACCCATGTCCTCATCCATCCAACCCACACAAGGTTCCTTCGATTCCTTTTTCAAGGAAAGCACTACCAATACAGGGTGCTTCCTTTCGGTCTGGCCTCGGCACCAAGGGTGTTCACGAAATGCATGGCTGTTGTAGCAGTGTTTCTCCGCACTCTAGGGATATTTGTCTTCCCTTACTTGGACGACTGGCTCATTCGAGCTCCAACACAGTCAGAGGCCAGGACTTCTCTATCCTGCACAATGCGTATCCTCCAGTATTTAGGGCTGGTAATAAACATCCCAAAATCCAGTCTAACTCCCACTCAATCTTTAGAGTTCATAGGAGCTTTCCTAGATACCACAAGGGCAAGGGCCTATCTCCCCCAGGCCCGTTGCCTTCGCTTGGTGCAGTTAGCTTCTCAAGCAGTGCTAAAGCCTCATCTAACTGCTCGAGAAATGTTGCAACTACTAGGCCACATGGCATCCACCGTGCATGTGGTTCCATATGCTCGCTTCCACATGAGGGCAGCTCAGTGGACTTTATCCACCCAATGGACCCAGGCATCAGGGTGCCTGTCAGACAAAATAGCAAACACAAGTCGCCTCATTTTGTCCCTCCAGTGGTGGAAGTCCACTCAAAACCTGCTGCTGGGGTCCCCCTTTCAGCAACCCTTACCCCAAGCAACTCTCACAACAAATGTTTCTCCAATGGGTTGGGGAGCTCATCTGCAAGACCTCTCCACCCAGGGCACCTGGTCTCCACAAGAGAACTGTCTACATATCAGTCTCTTGGAACTCAGAGCAATCTTTCTTGCTCTGCGAGCGTTCCACTCCCTGCTCAGCTACAAGACAGTCCTCATTCATACGGACAATGAAGTAGCCATGTTCTATGTGAACAAGCAAGGGGGAACGGGCTCTCTGTTGCTTTGCAACGAAGCTTTGCGACTATGGGCCCTCGCCAGAGAGCATCAGATTCATTTTCTGGCAGTGTATCTTCCAGGCATTCAAAACTCTTGGGCGGACAGACTCAGTCGACTTCTGCTTCCACACGAGTGATTTCTGCAAGCAGACCAGGTGACCAGGATATTTCAACTTTGGGGGACCCCGGACATAGACCTCTTTGCAAGTCCGTGGAATGCCAAACTTCCCCGGTTCTGTTCCAGAACTCCGGCTCAGGGGGCTCAGGCCAGGGATGCTTTCCTCCTTTACTTGGGTCAAGACTTCCTGTATGCCTTTCCACCCATTCCCCTAATTCCCAAAACCCTGTTCAAGCTTCAGAGAGACAGAGGCCATATGATTCTCATAGCACCACATTGGCCAGGGCAAGTGTGGTACTCTCTGCTTCTACATCTCTTTCAAGCTCCCTCCGTGGAGTTAGGGTCTGCTCCAGATCTCCTGTCTCAGGAGGATGGAATGTTATGGCATCCCAATCCCCAGTCTCTGCATCTCAGAGCTTGGTTGCTGAAGGCCTAGATCTCCAAGTTCTTAATCTTTCTCAGCAAGTGAAAGATGTTCTTTATGCCTCCAGAAAACCTTCCACTAGACGCTCTTTGGCTTTCAAGAGGAAAAGGTTTACCGTTTGGTGTTCGGAAAAGGGTCTTAACCCTCTTGCAATATTTCTGTAATCTTTGCTGGAGTATCTCCTTCATTTATCTAATGCAGGCCTTAAGACAAATTCAGTAAGAGTCTATTTGAGTGCTATTGCAGCTTCCCTTAAGCCTCTAAATGGACAGCCTATTTCCTCTCATCCTCTTGTAGCAAGATTCATGAGAGGCCTTCTTCTAACTAAGCCTCCCATTAGGCCACCACCGGTGGCATGGGACTTAAACCTGGTTCTCGGGCAGCTCATGAAGCCTCCTTACGAACCTTTAGCTACCACCTCCTTGAAATTCCTTTCTTGGAAGGTTATCTTTCTCATTGCAATCACATCAGCACGTCGCATTAGTGAGTTGCAAGTGCTAGTAGCTAATCCACCTTATACAAGGTTCCATCATGACAAGGTAGTCTTTAGGACTCATCCAAACTTTATGCCTAAGGTGGTCTCGCCTTTTTCATCTGAACCAAGCGGTCTACCTACCTGTGTTTTTTCCAGGGCCTCATGCATCAAATGCAGAGAGGAATCTTCATACCTTGGACTGTAAAAGAGCTCTAGCTTTTTATTTACAAAGAACACAGCAACATAGAAAGTCCTCTCAACTCTTTGTTGCTTTTGATCCTTCTCATTTGGGATTTCCAGTCTCCAAGAGAACACTGTGTAACATGGAAGATCTGCCCTCTGCCTCAGAAGCACAGAAATCTGCTGTTTGCAGTTTAGATCAAACAGAATTAGAAGACAGGCAGCACTAAACTCCTTAGCAGTACCAAAGGCCATAATAACATGCAATCTATCTACAGCGAACAGAGCTTTCTTGTTTTGCGCACCAAAATGCTGGAACTCCCTCCCTTCTGACATCCGTGCCATAACTGACCTAACCCAATTCAGAAAGGCCCTTAAATTCATCCTATTCACCAAATACTACCCCATATACAATTAACATAACACCCCCACCACATATCCTTCCACTTTGTCTCTCATTCTCGCCCCAACAACCATGCTAAATCATGTACATAGTTCGAGTATGTTATCTAGTTAACAGATTACATATTCCATGTAAATAGTTCTCCCAGGTTGCTCCAAGTTGTTACCCCTGTTATATGTAATACCGAACAGCCTGTTGTTCTGGTTTTGTTTTTGTTCTATGTGAACCGCGCTGATCTCAAAGAGTGCGATATATAAGAAACTAAAATAAATAAATAAATAAAATAGATTCTGACAGGCAGGCAAGTCACAAGGTTCCCAGTTACCATAGGCAACGTAAACAAACTCAGACACGAGGTCTGCAGTCACGCCTAGCTAGTAAGCATTCCCCAGCTGCTGATGAAAACGGCTTTCACCTGTGCAAGGGAACGCCCAAGAAGCTGTATAAAAAATACTCAGTGCAGTCAGAGTTAGACTGGCAGGACAAGAGAAACTTGCAAGACACGAGAGACTTGCAAGACTCAGAAGAAAGTTCAGAATATTCAGGAAATATAGACAGAGTCAGAACTGCCTGGAACTTCTGGCAGGAAGCCACAAAGGAATTCACAGAAAGAAACGCGGAGAGTTTCATACAGAGGTCAGCTGTAAGAAGCACTTACCTCTGACGCAGCTTGAATTTCCTAAGCACCGGGCTGTACTGAATGAATGGGAGGCAGTGGAAGGCAAACCGTATGTATCTGAAAAGCATGGCAGCTTGAAACAGTTAAAAACCCTACAGAGGGAAAGAAATGCTATTGAAGATGTGCGTATGTCTGACCCTGAAGAGTGTGTGCCAGTGAAACCCTGCAAAAGATTTCCAAGAGAGAAATCCTCACATAATAGAAGAGAACAGTGTTATGGTTTACAGCCAAATGTAAAAGGCAGGAAGTTTAAAAGTTTTAAGGATAAAGCTTACTCAGAGAAAGGTGTTTCTCCTTCCTGCTATTACAAGTTATATGACAGCTATTTGCCCTGCTGTGAAGAAGGCTGTTCAGAGAGCACTGATAGAGATACGGGACTAAGAAGGGTGCAAACCTTCTGTTCTAATGAAAATTCTGTAAATGATAAAGCAAAGTGTGAGCCTATGATTACAGAGGCTGGTATGGAAAGCCCATGTGATGAAGCCATGGATTGTACGCTGTTGTTATCCGATATGGTTTCCTCCTTATGCTGAAGCCAGGATAAGAGTGCCTCGTGAGTGCTGGGAAAGCTAAGAAGAGACAGCTAGCATATCGGATAAGCTTTATACTGTGATTTATGAGTTCTGTTGAAGCAAGATGCTATGTTTAAGTTTTCTTCAGTTTACCAGAAGTATGGTTGTATCCTGAGTTTTTTGTATTATAACCTTTTTGAAAATCCAACCCCGGGAGGGGAATAAAAATCCTTTTGAAAAACCTGACCACTTGACTCACAACTACAACTTTCTATAAGAAAGGTCAGGCCCAGCAGTCTGACTGTTAGCTTAGGCCACAGTCCAGCTCCTGCTGGTGACAACTGTCTAACTGGATTGCTCAGTGTATTTCCTTCGTCTATCAGAGTAAGAACCTTCAGAACCTTTCTCTGGAGGGCCATGTCACAGCTCACAATTTGAGAGCCATGGCAGCCTCAATGGCTCATCTGCACTCTGTGTCTATCGACGACATCTGTCGAGCAGCCACTTGGGCCTCGGTTCATACCTTTACAGCCCATTACTTCTTGGACAAGGACTCCCGCCGGGATGCCTTGTTTGGTCAGGCTGTTCTCAAACCATACCTAATCAACTCCTACCCACCATCCCTGGTAGGATGCCAGAGATCCATGGGGGGAAGTGGAGCCCTCTTCAAGGACACGCAACTTCTGGGGTCTCTCCCTGGCACCTAAAGCTAGGGAGTCCCCATATGTGATGACTACATTCCTGCTTGTTCCTGGAAATAGCGTAGTTGCTCACCTGTAACAGGTGATCTCCGGGAACAGCAGGAATTTAGTCCTTACAACCCACCCACCTTCCCTAGGAGTTGTATCTCTGTCTGTCTCTTTCCTTTCCCTCTCTCTCTCTTTGTCTCAGCTTTAAAACTCAACTGGAGAGAGGCAGTTGGGAAAGGCGGGAAGGCAGCATGCAGGCGCTGTGGGATGCTCCCAAAAGCTTTCTGATTGGACGCTGGGGAGCGTTCCCGCACAGGCTCCATCAGTACCGACGATACCCATATGTGAGGACTAAATTCCTGCTGTTCTGAGATCACCTGTTACAGGTGAGTAACTATGCTTTCTGGGCCTGTATCCGTTTCATCATCCAGAGGCTCTGGAATAGAGTCCTCTGCTGAGGGAACGGAGGCAGGCTGGGCTATGAAGGCTTGAGACATTTTGATATCTGAACCCAGGAGGTCAGGACACCCCTATGCACTAGCCTTGTGTTTGTCCTGTGCTGCTTGTAAGTCCTGTTTTAATTAATCTAGTTCTACCTGCAATATGTGTTTGTCCTTTTCCCATTTAATTTTCTCCTTTTCTAATCCATCTCTCTGTGCTTTGAGCTCTTGAAAGGGAATGTAACCTGAGGAATTTCTAAAAGTACCTCTGCCTTGTCCTCTCCAAGGTGTGTGTCCTCTGTATCCTTTGTCTGTGTTTTTTGTGTATTGAGAGGATCCCTCAGCTTGCCACTTCCGTGCTTCTGATACTGTTATGACCTGCGAGGGCTGGGTCTTCTAAACAGACCCAATTCTGAGCATTAAAGTATCAAAAGGGGTTGCTTTAGGTTCTTCAGAAAATAACAGAAGGTGTTTTGTAATCTCAGGGGGTAGTACGTCTAATAAAAATGTTTTATGTGTACTCTCCCCATAATCTTCTGCATTGGGCCAGGACTCCTGCTCATTAAGAACTGCTTTTAAAATCCAGGCTCTATATGTAAACTGTTCCAGTGTATCATTTGATAGAGGTGAAATAATTTTAAATACTTGCATTGGGGAACAATGAAATAGTGTCTCAATACCCCTTTTAACCAACTGGTATGGGTGAGTGAGAGAGCCAATTTTATAATAGTGTGGCCCCAGCACCAGATGCATAAGTCTATCAAAGTCTGATTGTTTTCTTCTGTATTTCCCTAGACCCCAGTGAATCAGAATATCAGTGGCCCATTTGCACCATTCATTGACATTAAAAGGCATAGGGCCCGCTTTCTCAACTTTCCTTTCAATCTCCCTATCTTTTAATGAGTCCTGCAGCATCACTTTAACTGGTGCTCTGAGTTCGGTACTGGGTGCCTGGTTTGAGTCATCTGAATTATCCTCCTGGCACAGGCCCTGGTTATTGCTCTGTTCTGGCTGAGATAAACTATTAGGATTTTCTTCTTCTGTGCTGTCTGATTCAGCTTTATTTTTTCCATTCCTAAGCCCTGCTATACATACTTCTGTGTTCTTTTGTTTCTCTTGTTTCTCAATAGCTTGGATGCATGGCTTATAGGGTGTGTCATAGGCAGTGGGGGCTGAGGGAGAAATGGTTGTTGGCCAGGGCTTATATTTCTTTTGTCTTTCAGAGGCCAATTCATCCTTAACATGCCTCAATTCAAGTTTAAGTGCTTCTAATTGCTCACTAACAGTTAGGACATCTTGAACAATTTTCAAAAGACTGTGTTCGTGAGAAACTATCTCAACTTAAAGTAGACAAAGCGATGGGACCGGATGGGATACACCCGAGAATACTGAGGGAACTTGGGGACGTTCTAGCAACTCCACTGACTGACCTTTTCAATGCCTCGTTGGAGTCGGGAGTGGTGCCAAAGGACTGGAGAGAGGCTCATGTGGTGCCTTTACACAAAAGCGGAAGTAAGGATGTGGTTGAAAACTACAGGCCGGTTAGTTTAACTTCGGTGGTGAGTAAATTATTGGAAACTGCTGAAAGAGAAAATAGTGAGGTTTCTGGAGTCCAGCGGATTACAGGATCCGAGGCAGCATGGATTCACCAGAGGCAGGTCTTGTCAGACAAATCTGATTGATTTCTTTGACTCGGTGACCAGGGAGTTGGACGGAGGGAGAGCCCTAGATGTGGTGTATTTAGATTTCAGTAAAGCCTTTGACACTGTTCCTCACAGGCGACTTATAAACAAACTGAGCACCCTAGGGATGGACCATAAAGTTACTGCTTGGGTTAGAAATTGATTGGGTGGGAGGTGACAAAGAGTACAAGTAAATGGAGCTCACTCTGAGGAGAAGGATGTTATCAGTGGTGTGCCTCAGGGATCTGTCCTTGGTCCAATTCTTTTTAACATCTTTGTTAGTAATATAGCAGAAGGGCTTTCAGGTAAGGTTTGCCTCTTTGCGGATGATACCAAAATCTGCAATAGAGTAGACACCCAGGAAGGGGTAGATAACATGAGGAGGGATCTAGCTAAGCTTGAAGAATGGTCTATAATTTGTCAGCTGGGATTTAATGTTAAAAAATGTAAGGTCATGCATTTGGGCTGCAGCAATCCAAGGGAGCAATATAGTATAGGGGGTGAAGTACTTTTGTGCACTAAAGAAAAGCGGGACCCAGGCGTGGTGGTGTCTGATATCTTAAAGTAGCTAAACAGGTAGAAAAGGCGACGGCAAAAGCTAGAGGGATGCTTGGGTGCATACGAAGAGGAATGGCTAGCAGAAAAAAGGAGGTGATAATGCCTCTTGTCACACACCCACCTTCCCCCTCTAGGGTAATATAGGTAGTTGCCTAGAAGGGTTGGCAGGTGGGACCACAGTATTTATATGGACCTTGAAACGCTGTAACCTGGTATCCGTGTAGATGTGAGGCCAAGTGAATCACAGCCAAGGTTAAAGGGGTTAACAATAAGTTTATTGTCGCACAGGAATTTTCATACATCTACTTCCCCAAACACAGAAATAAGATGTTGGTGCTTGTTGTGTCAAATAAAGAAAGAATGATGATAACAGTCCTCCTGATGCTTCTCAGGCAGTTACTTCAAACAAACATATCTTCTCAAACTTCCTTCCAGGTTTTAAATACAAGTGCTTTTCCTCAGACTAAGCACTGCTTCTGGTACTAGGTCCAAACATAAGCAACTTCACAGGATTGCGTTTAGTTTCACAGCTGCACAAAGAGTGTTGAGTTTCCAGTCAGGCAGAACGCTGCCTTTCTTCATATGAAACTCAAGTAAAACAATCAGGCTTTCTCAGCTACTTATTACTAGAATGGCTTTTACAGCTTTCACTCTTTCTGGCAAAAACCACAGTCCATATCAGAATAACTATCCTCTGATAAAGGTGCTTCAGTTTGCATCGGCTCCACTTCAGCATCTGATATGTCCTTATATTTAGGTTTAGGTAAGTCCACAGACTTCCACTGCTCTATAAGTGCATTAAGCTGCTTCCACTTAGTTTCATTCAACCTTCTGGGTACATGCAAGGATTTAGCGTTACCAGCACTCTTAAACACCGTATTAAAAGGGCTCACCTTTCTCCTGGCATGACTAAGATTCTCTCTTTGGTTAGGAGGTAAACATTTGTCTTGGTACTGCCTCCCTGGCTCCTGTGTAGCAAGTTGCTCCGCAAGGTCTGACCTCCACATTCTGCTCTGTAGCCTGCAATTAGCTGTTTGTTTAGAATCAGCTGGGCTGTACTCAGAACTGGAGCTTCTGACACGCTGTCTGCCTTGGGAATATCTTTGCAGTTTAACAAATGGCAATTTCTTTCTGCCCAACCTCCCACGTGTGACTGTAGCTTCCAAGGAAGATTCTAAGGAGGTACTTCTATCTCTTCTGGGCAAGGTTTTAAAACTCCTCTTCCCAGGTTTAAAGTGACCTCTAATCTGTTTCTCCTCTTTGCTTGACTTGGGGTAGTTCCTACCTGGAAGCTTTTCCAGACGCCTCTCCAGAGTTCTCTCTGACTCTCTGCAATCTGGCTGGCACCTCTCCAAGCCCCTTAGGCTATCCTGGTAATGGCTGCCTCTTTTCCTGCTTCCTCCGGTCCTCAGCTTTCTGGCTTGATCCCACTCAATATCTGAGTCTCCTCCAGAAGCTGAACCTTGAACTCCCCTCGTCCTTCCAGTCTCAGTCTCAGTCTCACTTTCAGTTTCCTTCTCAGCAGCT
This sequence comes from Ichthyophis bannanicus, assembly GCA_033557465.1. NCBI lineage: Eukaryota > Metazoa > Chordata > Amphibia > Gymnophiona > Ichthyophiidae > Ichthyophis > Ichthyophis bannanicus. Next base: position 137,777,845 of record CM066039.1, read on the forward strand.
GCTCCTCTACCAACTGCTCCTTCCTGATTAAGAGGACGGGGCTGCCCTATCAGCTTTGACTCCGCCCCTCTCTCTCCCACGTCAGCTCCCTGGGTTATCCTGGAGCTGGGGCGTGGCTCTCTTTGTGTTCTCTTGTGCAGAGAATCTTTCTGGGCTACAACTTTAACCCTTTCTTGACCTGCTTTACTGACAGCTTCTACTGAAAAGAACTGCTTTAAAGCCTTATTTCTAGGTTTTAAACCCTCTGCCTTGTCACACTCTGTATAAGTCTTTGGTGCGACCTCATTTGGAGTATAGTGTGCAATTCTGGAGACCGCACCTTCAAAAGGATGTGAACAGGATGGAGTCGGTGCAGAGGGTGACTACTAAAATGATTAGTGGTCTTCATTATAAAGCATATGAGGACAGACTGAAGGATCTTAATATGTACACCTTAGAGGAAAGGCGGGATAGAGGTGATATGATTGAGATGTTTAAATACCTCCATGGCATAAATGTTCAGGGAGAGAGCCTCTTTCAATTGAAAGCAAGTTCTGCTGCGAGGGGACATGGGATGAGGGTGAAGGGAGATAGATTCAGGAGTGATATGCGGAAATATTTCTTTACAGAAAGAGTAGTGGATCCGTGGAATAGTCTCCCAGTGGAGGTGGTAGAGATGAGGACAGTAACTGAATTCAAAAAAGCATGGGACAAACACAGAGGATCTCTAAAGGTAAAAAGGGTACTGTTGTGGAAGGACAGACTAGATAGGTTATGTGGTCTTTTTCTGTCGTCATGTTTCTATAAAGGAATTTGTGGCTTGTATCACCTGAGCCCGTTGCATGGAAATGCAAATTTGTGCTTCCTCCAGGTCTTTGGTTAATTGTGTACACTGAGTAGTCAGTTCAGTATTGTCCTGTTTCATGCTAATGAGCCCCCTGCACATGCCTTGGATAAAAAGGCATTTTCTTTTATTTGTTTTCTTTTTGAATTCTTGATAATGGTTTAGAGAAAATCATTTTTATTGTTGTTATTAATATAAGTGTTAACAATAGGACACCAAACAGTGACTACAACACCTAAACATCAGAGAGAGCTCAAAGTTGTTCACAAACCCTGTACTGACCATGTCTTACATCAGAAGAGAACAGCATATATAAGGTAATATATACAGCAATAGATAGAGCAAACCCCGTTGCCAACTTCCCCACTCAATAAGTATCAAGCAAGAGTGCAGTCGGTAATTGCCAAAGAATATGATTAATACAATGATCCCCGAACTTCGCTCTCACTGAATTGACCAAGCATCATATTTAGTGGCATTCCCTATACTAAACCTGACACAAAGAAAGCAAGTCAACATATTGCACCTAGGTAGACCAGCACTTTCAAGAGAACATCAGCAACCTAGCATAGGTAAGATAAACACTAAGGGTATTGCTCCACATCTAGCATTTGGATGTGTCATAGTTAACAGTACTATATTTCAACATGCCCCCCCCCTGACCCTTGCCCCAACCTCCCCCCCTCATTCTTCCCCCCCCCCCACAACCCCCTCCTACCCACACCCCCCCCCCTCCTACCCCTCCTACCCGAAGAATAGCCAAGGTCCCCACTAAAAACTCTAGGTGGCTTACCCATTACTATCATACCCCTTCCCTCCCCCATTAATCAGGCCCTCCCATGTCAGACCCACTGTCGGGCACCAAGGCCCAGATTGCTCTAAACTTACTCATCTGCTGTTGACCTAAGAGACGCGCCGTGCAGTGCTCCATTTTCAGCAGCCCCCGCATCCGGCCCTCCCACTCCTGCACACTAGGCCCCGGGGACCCCACCCAGTGGCTCAGGATCGTCTGCTTGGCTACAACAAACCCCTTCTCACAAAGTTGGCGCTTATTCCCTTCTAAAATAGTCTTTTCCTCATAAGACCCAAATAGGCACCATGCAGGCACCAGTTTCACCTGTTGGCCAATCCAATCACTGAGCCTCCCTCCAACTCCAATCCAAAAGCTTTGGATAGTGGCGCACAACCAAAACTTATGTGCCAGAGTGCCCTTCTCTACCTCACACAAGGGACACCTATCAGTAGAGGAGATCGCCGCCCAAGCATCATGTACATAGCCTCGCCACAAAAATTTATATTGCACTTCTTGCAACTGTACTGATTCAGACACCTTAGCTATTTGCTGAAAAGCATTATGTAAATGCTCAGCCGTGCCTTCCATGATCCCATCGGCTACCCATCTACGCTTTAAACGTTCCAAGCCGGTCCAGTCCTGCCCCGCGCTAAGCTCTGCCCGCAAGCTCCGGCCCGTAACTTTCCCATCCAAGGCCCGAAATAGGTCTATCATGCCACTCCCCTCCCAGTGTAGGCCCCCAGAAGTTTGACGCTGCAGGCTTCGCACATAATGCCTCACCTGAAGGTAAAAATAAAAGTCGTGCGCCTGCAAATGGTATCGGGCACACAGAGACTGGTAGGAGTCCATCTGTGCCGCCTGTGTCATCCTCAGGTGACCCACATATTCCACTCCACATTGCGCCCAGTGCTTCCCCACCACCCCCTGCCGTCCCGGGTCAAAATCCCCATTCTCCCTCAAAGGGAGACAGAGCATCTCCAATCACATCCCCTATACTGACATAACAATCTCCACGCCTGACGAAGTGCCCCAAGGTAGCCGGAGTGCTTCCAGAACCCTGGGAGCTCTCTCCCCGGCTTATGCATTCAATACATTCTGTGAAAGGGCTCAGAAACATGATCAATCAGCTCAAGCGGGACTATTTCTATCGATCCCACTACTAAATCGCGTAGTGGCCGCAGTAGGCTAACGAGATTATACTCCCTGAGGGAGACGAGGCCTGCCCCCCCCTCCTGCTCTGGTCTGGACAGGGCCGCAAAAGCAATGCGCGCCTTCTTCCCTTTCCACAGAAACATTGACAAATGCCTCTCCAAAACCCGCAAATCTTTCCGTAATAACCATATCGGGGCATTTCGTAAGAGATATATCCACCTGGGTACTTCAATCATTTTAAAGAGGGCTATGCGTCCTCTCAACGAAAGGGGCAACTCTCTCCATCTCCTGAGCTTATTCAACGTGTGAGCCATCATAGGCTCCACATTAACTGCATACAGCTTGCGGAGCTCACAAGGGATGTGGATACCAAGGTAGCAAATTGAATCGGTCACCCATACTAATGGGAAGGGACCCCTACACCCCCACCGAACTGCCCCGCCAATGTCAAGTCCCAGCGACTTCTTTTTATTTATTCTCAATCCCGAGAACCCCTCAAATAGTCCAATCTGGGATAATGCGAATTCCAAAGAGCTCTGCGGATGCGTCAAGCACAGTAACAGATCGTCCGCAAAGGCGCAGACCTTCACTCCTCCATTCGGCCATGAAATCCCCTGAATCTCCTCTGCCTGCTCTAATACTCGCAACAGGGGCTCCACCTGCAGGATAAACAACAAAGGCGAAAGCGGACAACCTTGGCGCGTCCCCCTGCGCAATTCAAAAGACTCCGAACGGTGTCCCCCCGCTGCTATGAAAGCTAAAGGCGCCATATAAAGGGCCTGTATCCAAGTCAAAATGGCTCCCTCAAATCCAAATCTCCGAAGCACTTCAAACATGTACTTCCACGACACCCTATCAAAGGCCTTCTCTGCATCTAGGCTGACCAATAGCAGTGGGTCCCCCCATTGCACACACAGCTCTGCCCCCAGAAGAACTTTGCTAATATTGGAGAAGGCCTCCCGGCCTTTAACAAATCCTGTTTGACAGGGGCTAATCAGCTGTGGAAGAAGCAGCTGCAACCTTTTCGCTAACACTCCTGCCAGGACTTTCATATTTATTTATTTTTATTTATTTAACATCTTTTATATACCGCGCTATTTGTTTTCAGTGCGGTTTACAAGTAACAGAACTGCACAATCAGAAAACACTGGTGTGCTTACATTATAACAGGTAACTTAAACTTGGAAAACGGGTAATAAAACTATAACTATGTACACACAGTGAAACTAATTAATTAACGATATCGGCCTATATGAAGCCGGATCCACCGGATCTTTGCCAGCCTTGTGGATCACCGTGATCGCGGCCGTTCGTATATCGCGAGGGTAACCACCCCCAGATAGCACCTCTCCATACACTGCAGCCAGGGTGTGAACCACCTGCAACTCCAGCATCCGATAGAATTCTACTCCATAGCCATCCGGTCCAGGAGCCTTGTGCGGTTTCCCCCCTCTAATCACTTTCTGAATTTCCACTCCCTCTATCGGCCTATTTAACTCCGCAAGGTCCGCTCTCGTAAGTCTCGGCAGTTTTATCCCATCCAAAACTGCTTTCTCGCTCTCTCTATCCTCTGTCTCCGAGGTATACAACTGCTCATAAAAATTCCGAAAAACTTCCACGATGTGTTTGGGGTCTGAGCTCTCAACCCCTGCACTATCTCTGATGGAAGCTATCATCTTAGGCCCTCCCCCTTCCTTCACCAATCGGGCCAGTAAGCTGCCCGTTTTGTTACCGTACCTGAAGAGCTGATGCCGGTAGTATTGCATACTGTAGACCGCTCGTTCTTGCAAAATACCATTCAGCTGTTTCTGAACCACTAGATAAGCTGGGATATGCGCTGTCCCCTGCCTTCCTAAAGCCAATCTCTTCATACGTCGCAGTTCCCCCGCCAACCGCAACACCTCTCCATTTATTTTACGCTTCTCGCGGGCTACGTAGGCAATAATGTACCCCCTCAATACAGCCTTCCCGGCTTCCCAGCACAAGGTGGCAGAACGAGCACTGGGCTCATTGAAATGCAGGTATTCCTCCCATTTTTGCACTAGATACTGCTGAAAACTTTTGTTTTTCCACATCTGCCTGGGGAAAGCCCATCTAGAGTCCCCTCGGTCTCTCCCCCTCCAGTCCATCCACACCATTGCGTGATCCGACACTAAGATGGGTTCAATTTCAGAAGCTACTACTCTGTCAAATTCCCTTTCCACCACTAAAATATAATCAAGCCTAGACCAGGTACGATGCGCTCGGGAGAGATGCGTGAAGTCTTTTTTCCCCCCCATGTAGGGTCCTCCAGGTGTCTACCAGTCCCCCTGTCTGACATAGGTAGCTTACTCCTTTCCTACTCCAGCCACCTTTCTCTTTCACATCAGTCTTGTCAAGCACCGGATCATGATGGCAGTTGAAGTCTCCCGCCACAATTAGTGGGATCCGCTGTGCATTGCGCACTTTGCAACCCACCCGCTGGAAAAAGCTATGATCATAGACGTTAGGGGTATATATATTTCCTAAGAAAAATTCTTCCCCATTTAGCTTGAGGTGTACAAATAAGTATCTACCCGAGGGATCTGGGTCCTCTCCCAATACTTCTACCTGGAGTTCCTTACTTATCAAAATTGCCACCCCTCTGTTCCGGCACCCCGAGGGAGCAGCAAGCACATGTCGCACCCAGCATTTTTTAAGTTTGTCATGCTCCTTTGCACTGAGATGTGTCTCTTGCAGCAAGGCTACCTGGGCTTTACTTTTCCGCAGGGCCTGCAGTATTTTTGTCCTTTTCACAGGCGAGTTAATCCCCCCAACATTCCCCGAAACAAATCGCATATCCTGTCTCATGGACTCGTGTCAATTACAGATAACGGCTTGTATTTTCCCCATGACATTGCCCGGGGTTGCCCAGCCTCAACCCCCAGCTGGAAAGCTATCCAGACTAGGCCGCAGCGCAAAATGAAGATATAGTGCTGCCTTCTCCACCCTATAGCCCATCTGTGTGTTGCAGAACTCTTGGACCTGGCGATGTCTCCCCACCCCCTGGCGCCTCTCCCACCCCCACCTCCCCCCTTCCCCCTTCCCCAATCCCGCCCCTCCCAACCCCCCATGTCCCCCACCCCGTTCCTCCTCCAGTCCCTCTTCCCTAATCCCCCACCACCCCCCAGGTAAAAAACCTTTCCTTCCACTATCAACCATCTTGGTTGATATTTGAGTCCCTACCGTGCACTGCGGGACCGCCCCGAGATCTCGCTCTGGAGGGATATTAGAGTGAAAAACGCCCCCTGCTCAACTTCCCCCCAGCCCACAGTAACCAAACTTAAACATGCTTAATCCAGCCATGTAACATTCAACAGTTAACATTTAACATTCAACATTTAACACCGAGGGGCAGAGCGCACCCTCCTGGCTGAGCTATTGCCCCCCCCCCCATACCCGTTGCAGCATGCCTTCATAGTTAACAGTAAACAGTGATCATCAGGTCAGAAAATAATAAAATCTTAAGTGCAAAGCTCGTGACCACTACTATATAGGCACATGCGAGCAGAAGGTAGTCCCCTACCCGCGCAAACGTGCACGGGCCTGGCTGTGCTACGGGAGGCTTTTGCTCCCCTCTCAAGCTGCACATTCGTCCGAGCAGCATTAGCAGTTAATAATATTGGCAGTTAACAAAAGGGCACAATATAGTAAGAAAACCGGAACCAGCCGCTCCTACGGTCTAGGGCATTAATCTGAGTCTCCAGTCTGTAGTGGCGTGGTCTCCTCCAGCTCCATCAGATACCTCTTAGCAGCTGCCGCCGAGTCGAAAACAGATGTTTTCCCCTTGTTGTACACACGCAAAATAGCTGGAAACGCCAGCGTGAATCTGATTTGCTTTTGAAACAGCTGCACACACCGGCGTAAATTCCCTTCGCTTCGCGGTGACCAAGGCGGAATAGTCCTGGAATAGGAGCAGTTTGCTATTATCCAGATTGAGCTGTCGGTGCCGACGGTAGGCTTGCAGCAGTTGCTCTTTGTGGGCAAAATTGAGGATCCGGGCTATCACCACTCTAGGTCTTGGTCTGGACGCCATTTTCCCTCCAATGCGGTGAGCATGCTCGACTCGGATCTCCCCCACCAGTGAATCTAGGCCCAGGGCCTTCGGGAGCCATTGCTCTATCAGAGGCAGCAGCTGCTGATCAGTCATGGTCTCTGGAACACCCACAAGGCGAATGTTGTTTCTGCGGGAGCGGTTTTCTAAATCATCGATTTTATTTTGTAGGGCTTCCCACTTCGCCCGAGTACTTTCGTGCTCCCGTGCCTGTCGGCCTTCATCGTCCTCGATGGCCGCTACTCTATGCTCCAGCTCCTCTATTTTCTGGCCCATTTCCAGCATCGACGTGCCCATGACCTCCAGCTTGGACAGTATTTGGTCGAATTTTGGGTCGAGTTGCCTTACTACTTCCCTCACCAAATCTTCAGTTGCAGACTCCACAGACTCTTTACTCGGCGAGGAGGGTTGTGTTCCCGCCAATGCCGAGATCCCAGGCCGGGCCACTCGCTCTTTCTCCTTCTCCTTCTCTTTTTCTTTTCGCGATGGAGGCGGCATTTCACAGCGTTGGGCAGCTGGTTATGCGCAGCCAAGTAGTGGAGCTGGATCTCTCCTACCACCCGAGGTCTTTCCCCAGGGGCTAATCGGTAGATTTTTAGTAGATTACTTGAGGCAGCCCCGGAGCAAGCGGAGACATGTCTTCACTCGCTCATGTGTCACGTGGACCCACTCTTGATAATGGTTTAATATTTGTCTTTGAATATTATACCATGATGCCTCAGGGAATTCCACTTCAAAGGGACCACCTTTTCTCTTACAGTATGTCATTACAATTTCTTTCAGTTCCTTAAAATCAAAGGCCTCCATATTTGAGACTGCAGAAAAGACTGTAGTTGGTACAGGGGCCTACGCTTATTATGTTTTTATTTGGTTTTATGCTACTATCTCAATGTGCAACCTTTGAAGAAGGAATACTCACTTTTATGAAGAAGTGAGACTTAGAATTATAGTTGGAATGGCATAAATTTTATGGATGTTCAGTAGAGAGTACTGGCATAAAGACCACACCTTAAAATTATAGCTGAATAAAAAGTGCTTACCACCTTTTAACAGGTTGGAAGTTTAGGGTGAAATTATATTAAGAAGGTTGTTAGGAGATTAACAGAATTGTCAGATACTGTATCAATTGCAGCAAACTTTAAGCCTGCCCTCACCAAGATACATACTGACAGGAGACTGAGAAATAAAAGGCAAAGGGACAGGAGGTAAATTAGTGTTACCAGGAAAGATGTATATTGTATTCAATGAGGGAATGTTTAACTGTGTAACTCTGTCTTTTCTTAGCAGCTCAAATACTATAGAAAAATCTGTAGCAAGCCTATACATAAAAATAAGACAATTGCAAGCCACCCTATGTAATGTCCCTAGGTGTAGGTAATATTAAAATCCAGGATTCTTACAGAGCCTTTTGACAATGAAAATCTCACCTTGTCTAAACCCACAAAACAAAGATATCACTGGAACTTTTCACTAAATAGTGGCACTCTGCCTGTCTACAGAGTCTTTTCACTAACGTGTCATCAAGCCTCTAACCAAAATTGTCGATTGTAAATGGTCACAAGGGCTTTTGATTTTCCTGTCGCACCCTGTCTGAAATCTACTTTAATGTATTAGACAAAATTATTACTTACCCAACTGGAGATCTGCTGCAAAATCCGAGACGGGCCCCCATAAAATGTAATCTTTCGCGAGTACTCTCTACTTTTGGTTACTCTCCGTTTGGTCCTGGGTTCATTTCACAGAGACAGTAGGGTTTGTAGCATAATAAGACAACCAAACAGGTGTGGCTTGGAAAAAGGTTTTTATATAGAAATAGGCTTATTACATAGGTACAGAACAGAGGTAGAAGGTTGTTATAAAGCTGCTTCAGTCTACTTCAATGAATCTGTGTGTCTGTCTGTGTGTGGGTGAGAGAGAATAGGAAGAGAGAGAGAGAAAGGGGGGTAAGGAGTGTGTGTTCAATGAATAGGAAGAGAGAGAGAGAAGGGTGGGGTGTAAGGAGAAGTGTGTGTGTGTCCTATGAATAGGAAGATAGAGATATTTTTGCCCTTCTCTGTATTTTATAGTGAAATTCTCCAGCACCTCCCTTTTGTCATAATTTAGTCTGTTTGATCTGATCTCTCCTGATTAGCAAGGAGGGGCTGTTGTCTTACAGACTAATCAGGCAAACTAGGCCCATCAAGTTCTCTCCTGATTAGCAAGGAGGGGATGTTGTCTTACAGACTAATCACATCAGGTAAACTACGCTCATTAAGTCTGGAGACTGATATCACCAGGGGGTCAGAGCTGCCTGCAATCCAAGGTTTGGGAAAAGCCATGACACCTATGCTAGACATAATGTCATGCTGATGTATGCTGACACTTTCCATCAGATGATCCTCTCCATTCAGTCCTTCTTCCCCCCTCTTTCTGCTCATTGACCCTTACCTTCTGGCACAGGCTCCCTCTTCTCCCTGGCTCAGAATCTCTCTGTAACTGAAGATCCTACCTTCAGTGAGCTTTCTCATGCCATTGCTATCTTCCTGTCCACTACTGCTCCAATCGACCCCATGCCATCACAGTTGTTTAAATTAGTTGGTGATTCTTTTCGTTCTCAGGTCTCTTCCATTATCACCATGTCTTTTTCTTCTGACATATTTCCCGCTTGCTGGAAAGAAGCTATTGTCCTTCCCATCGTTAAACTGGCAGCCACTGACCCCCCTTGACTCTGTTAACTGTAAGCCCATCTCTCTTCTTCCTTTCCTTTCTAAAGTTGTCGAGCGACTAATTACTCTGTAACTTAAGAACTTTCTCCTTCACTCCAGAGCCCTTCACTCAGTTCAGACCGGTTTTTGTCCTCATCTGTCCACTGAACATTCTCTTTTGGCCATTACTGATTTCCTCCGTACTACACTTGACTCCCATCACAAGGTGGTTCTTGTTTCCCTTGATCTCTCTGTGACTTTCGATCTGATTAATCACTGTCTCCTCTTTTCTCAGGTCAATTCTATTGGAATTTCAGGCTCAGCTTTAGCCTGGTTCTACTGCTATTTGCATGATTACACTTTCTGGGTATCTTGGTCGTCTCTGCTTTTCTCCCCTCAGATTCTTTCCTGTGGCATTCCCCAAGGCTCTTTCTTAGGTCTTATTCTTTTTAACGTTTTCTTGGCCCCCTAGCCTCTTTGATTGAATTCTTATACATCACCTTCATCTGTGCAGGTGACATCCGGCTTCTCTTTCATTTCCCTACCCATTCTGCTTCATTCCTTTCTCAGATTTCTCTCAGCAGAATTACTGACTGGCTTGCTGATCATGGACTCAAACTTAACACCTCAAAAACCGCAGTTATACTCTTCTCTAATGTTGTTTCTCCCTCTCTCTTGGCACCCCATCTATTCATGGTAGCCCCCTTCCATTCCAGGAATCCATCAGAATCCTTGGTGTAACCTTTGACCATCACCTCTCTTTCTCTCATCATATTAAGTGTTCAATGCTGTTTCTTTCTCCTTTGTCAGATTTGTTCAGTTCGAAAACTCCTAGACCTCCCATCCATCCGCCTGCTTATCCTTTCCTTAATTATCACCCGTCTAGATTACGCTAACTCCCTGTCTCTGGTCTTCCTCTAAATCGGATCCATTGTCATCAGTTAATCCAGAATACTGCTATAAAACTTTTGTACGATGCTCGCAAGTTTGACAGAGTAACCCCTTTCTTTATCACTGAACATTGGCTCCCTGTGGTTTTCCACATTAGGTATAACCACCTTATCGTGACATATCATGCCCTCCATTCTGGTAACCCTGTCTTCCTATCACAATTCCTGATACCATATCCTCCTCAGCGTACTCTTCGTTCTGCTTCACAGCATCTTCTTGTGGTCCCCAGATTTCATCTTGTTCTCTTTTCCATGGCACATTCTTCTTCTTTCAGGGTGATAGCCCTCTCCCTTTAGAATTCTTTACCTTCTTCCCTTTGTGACCAGCTTTCCTTTTCCATATCTTCCTGCTAGACCAGTCCAGACAGTGGTTATCTCCCCCTGCCAGCAGATGATGGGAGACAGAAAAGAAAGCAAAACTATGCTGTGACTTCATCACGGGCATAAAATCTAGCACAGCTAGAGGGAGTCCTCAGTATTTTCTCTGACTCCAGCAGTTGGTGGTTTTCTTCTGTTCCTGAATTCTTCTAGAGAGGCCTATAGCTCCTGCCCGGTTCGCATCTGGGTGCAGTATAGCTCGGCCACTTTAGATCCCAGGGGGTGTATGAGATCTGGGTGCAGTATAGCTCGGCCACTTTAGATCCCAGGGGGTGTATGAGATACCCCTTTCTAGTTGATCTGTTACTTTGGGGCTAGCTCTTGGCTAGGACAGCCAGTATAGCTTGGTGGGGGCATTGGATAACAAGGACCCTTCTGAGGGACCCTTTGCTGTCTTTTGGCCTTTTTTTTTCTTTCTCCCTTTACTTTTCTTTATATAAAAAAAAAAGTATAAAAGGTCTGAGAGTCCTCTGCATAGCTCCGTTTAGTTCCTTAGCACATGGCTGATTGGGGTTTCCTCCCTGCATCCTCCACCACTGCCCCTGCTCCCATGTGTTCCCAGGGAACTGCAATACTGAGGCTGCAGTGGATTGCTGCCTTTTCCAGCAGGCAACTGCAGAGGATCACTGCTTGAACTTTGCCATCAGCAAAAAGGGGCCGCTGCACCTCACTGTGAGTGTTTGCTGTGATCCCGCCTTTCCCACCCGATGTCCCTGGCCTGTGTAGGCCGTGTACCATTTTTCCTTCCTTAAGGCCTACAGTTCCTGGCCAGTTTGAGAGTGGTTTCAGTGCAGCTTGACTGGTCAAGCCCCCAGGGAGAATACGAGATACCATTCTGGTGGTTTTCTCTCTTCCTCCTGGGGTGAGATCTTGGCTACGAGAGCCAGTATAACTCTGTAGTACTACTACTGAACATTTGTATAGTGCTATAAGACATACGAAGCACTGCACAGACAAATGCAGCACTGTACAAACACATCTAAAAGACTGTCTCTGCTCATCAGAGCTTACAATCTAGTCAAGACAGACAGACAGTAGTTGTAGATATGGGATACATCTAGGGGGAATGGTAAGGAAACACAGAGATCAGGTGCATCAAGATACGAAAGCAGCAGCGAAGAGATGAATTTTCAGCCTGGATTTGAAAAGGGAAGAGAAGGCACCTGACGTACAGACTCGGGAAGTTTGTTTCAGCATAAGGAGCAGCAAGATGAAAGGAGCGAAGTCTAGAGTTAGCAATAGAAGAAAAGGGCACAAATAGAAGTCAAGGCCTTGTTCCCTCTTGGCTGAGCCATATTCTACCACGCCTCTGGTAGCCCCTGTGGGTGGTTTCCACAAATGATCAAGAGGGCAAATCCGGGAGGGTCTGCGGCCCCCTCCAAAGTCTCCTATTGGAGCAAGGCAGAATCTGTCAGCATTGAGTACCCTGAGGACGTTTCCCACGACGATTCTGATTCCACTGCCTCCAACGCGGAGGAGGGAGAACTCTTTCAGGGGGAAGACCAGAACAACTCTCGCGTGGTTCGTCTCTGTTGCTGAGAGGAGATCCTCCTCCTTGATTGTCCAGATTGCCACTGAACTGTGCATCCCAGACCTCTCTGGACCAGCCCAGACTCCCTCCACTTCTGATCCTGGCATCAGGGGGGCCTTCCAGGGCCTTTCCTTTCTTGATGAAACGTCTCCTGATGTGCCCCTCAAGAAGACCCAGCGATTGGGTCTCATTTATGCCTGGTCACCAACAGCCTTGGAAAGTGGTTGTAGTTTCCCAGGGTTGATGCCTTGATCACGGTGATCACCAAGCATACCACCATTCCCGTAGAAGGTGGCGCTGCCCTTTAGGACCTACAGGGCTGGAAGGTGGAAGGACTCCTCCAGACTCCTAGTCCTTCAGGTGACAATGTGGGGTGGCTTTGGTGCAGCTCTTTCCTGGGATTCAGGTCTTTCCTGGGATGACTATTTGGCCCACCTTGAATCTCTGGCGAGATTCTTGGCAGATGCCTTTTATGATCTCTTACACCTTTCCACGTGGGGAGTCATTGCAATAGTAGCTTGCTGAGGGCTATGACTCAGAAATTGTTCAGCAGATATTGCATCTTAAGGGCGCTTAGCCAAATTGCCCTTTAGGGATAGGCTCCTGTTTGGTGAGGATTTGGGAAAGTTAGTCAAGGACCTCGATGAGATCAAGCCCCAGTGGCTGCTGCAGGATAAGCCCAAGGGTTCCTCCAGGGACTTTAATTCTTTGTCATTGGGGATGTCATCTTCACGGCCGAAGTTCCATAATTCTCATCAGCATCAACTGAATAAGCAGATCTCCTCCTCTTCCGGAACCAGATCCAAGTCCTAGTCCTTTGAAGGCAGATGCTGGGCCTATTCTCAGACTTCTATGCTGGAAAAGCCCTCTTCCTCCTGCCTCTGCTGCTGACTGTTCCGGGGCCCATTCTCACGTCTTGCAAGTCTGTGACAATTTTACTGTGAATGGGCCCATCTGATAACAGATCACTGGGTGCTCAACATTACAAGACAAGGAAATGTTTTAGAGTGCACTCAAAGGGGTCAACTGAAGCTTGAGAATTTTGCGGTTCTGCATGGAAATGCTGTGGTTGGTTATCCAGGTGGTCCAGAAGGACGAATTCCTTGCCTCCTTGGATTTGGCAGAGAACTATGTTCACATTCCCATCGGGAGGACCAGCAGTGCTTTCTCTGGTTTGCAATCTTGGTCTTTCACTACCAATTTTGAGTAATGCCCTTCAGCCTGGCCACCGCCCCTCTGACATTCTCCAAGGTGATGGTGGTAGTTGGGCAAGACTCAGGCATGAGGGCATCTGTGTACCTCGCTACCTGGATGACTGGCCAAGTCTTGGCCAGAAGCCATTCGAGCGCTGCGTTGAGTGATCCAACTTCTTGAGCAGCTTAGTTGGGTCATCAACAGCAGCGAGAGCTGTCTGATGCCATCTCAGAACCTGAACTTTCTTGAGGCTCGTTTCGACACTCGCATAGGCAAAGTCTTCCTTACGGGGGAGCACTGGGCCAAGTTCTGCGGCCAACCTCAGGTCTTTTTTGGGAACTCCGCTCCTACAGCTTGGGGCTACAGCTTTTGAGAGTTATGGCTGTAACCCTGGAGCTGGTGCCCTGGGCACAAGCACACATGTGTCCTCTACAGCAGGCCTTGCTGAAATGATGGTTCCTGTGCTCGCAGGACTATTGAGTCCACTTCCCACGTCTTCTCTCGTATCGACACAGCCTTCGTTGATGGGCCTCCCCTGATAACATGTTGAGAGGGATGCCCCTCGAAACTCCAGCCCAGGTGCTCCTCACCACAGATGTCAGTCTCTCCAGTTGGGGAGCTCACTGTCTTGGTCAGACTGCACAGGGGTGAATGGTCTCCGGTGGAAACGAAATGGGCTGTCCATTGCCTATAAGCCAGTACCATCCATCTGGCATTGCTGCACTTAAGCGAGCTGCTCCACGGGAGCGCTGTGTGAGTCCTCGGACAAAGCAACCGTGGTGGCATATGTCAATAGCCAAGGCAGAACAAAGTACCCGGGAGTAGCTCAGAAAATGTTTCTACTGTTTCCTGGCGTGGAACTGCACCTCCAAGCACTTACAGCCCAGCACATCGTGGGCGAGGACAATCGGGAAGTGGATTTCCTTGGCCGTCACTTCCTGGATCCCAGGGAATGGGAACTTGCCCCAAGGACATTCAGCCGGATAGTGGATCAAGGGGGCCTCCCGTGGGCAGACTGGATGGCAACGGCAGCCAATGCAAGGGTCCCCTCTTTCTTCAGTCATAGCTCGGAGCCCACATCCAAGGGGGTGGGCATACTGGTTCAGGCCTGGATCATGGATCCTCTCTTCTATGTGTCCTGCCCCATGGGCCATGATACCCTGAGTCTTTCGGAGGATTGGGGGTCACCCGTCTGGTGATTCTGGTGGCCCCAGACTGGCCTCATCGGCCATGGTACGCAGACATCGTTCATCTCCTCGCCTCCCAGTCCCTGTGCCTCAGGGGACAGGAGGGGCTTTCTATGGCAGGTTTGCCTTAGGTATAAGGGCTATTCCCTGCTGAAGGCCAGGCGGCGCTCCATCTCATGGGCTTATGCCCGGATCTGGTATCTCTGTGAGAACTGATGTCATCGATGTTACCTTTCTCCAGGAACAAGCAGGAAGTCAGTCCTCACATATGGTTGATGTCAGCACTGACGGAGCCCGTGCGGAGCATTTCCCCAGCTTTCAAAGAAAGCCTTTAGAAAATAAACCACACATGCGTGGTCCCCTTCTCGCCCAAGGGTGCCATCTTACTCAGTCTCCCTTTTTCCGCAGAGCCCTTTGGATGTGTGTCTCGTCCCCGGAAAAAGTTGTTCAAATTCTAACTCTGTTTTTGCCTTTCCAGCTTTTGCCGGTCCTCTTCCCGCCATACCGAGCTTCAGTGCTTAGTTTCTCATCTTGAGATTCCTTTTTTGCCCTTTTTAACCACTGGCTGTGTCGAGGATCTTCGACCTCGCTGGGTTCCTTTTTGCCCCGATGGCCTCCAGTTTTAAAAAAATGTGATAGGTGTTCTAAGAACAAGTCTCTCACAGACACCCATGACTGTTGTCTCAGGTGCCTGGGAGCTGACCATGATCCGGAGCAATACTCCCTCTGCAAGAAGATGTCCTCCAAGGCCATCCAGAGTCATAAGCAGAAGCTGGATGATCTCTTCCGTAAGAGCCCTGGTATTCCTGGTATTCCCGCAATCCCTGGAGTCCCCTAAGGCTCCTCCTCGGTCCCGGGGGCACTCCATCCAGGGGTCACCTGAGCGCAAGCGGAAGAAGAAGGCTGCGAGAACACTGTCGGGGGTGCCAGACAAGCATGAGCAGTCATGTGCCTGGTCTCTCAGCCCCCCCTGGCAGATCCCAGAGTCGGAGAGGGAGCGACCCAAAAAGGTTCCTCGAACTAATGTGGAGGTCTCCGGCGATGGCGCCCGTTCTCCCGAGAGTCGTCCCAGCAAGGACTCCTTCTCCTCCTCGACACCTGACCAGGCCAACCCAGTGTCGCTGTCGCAGGGCCCCATTCCCGAGTGGGAGGACCGAATGCTGGCCTTAGAATGCAGCATTTCTGCGTTCCTCACTGCTCAGCAGGCTCCACCGGCATGCACCTTGAGACTTTAGGGACCTCAACCTCGAGGAGTTCCTGGGCCGCTGCAGTAACCCCCAAGTGTCAGAGACCTCGCGACGGTCTCAATTTCTGTCCTGGTTCTTGGATGTGAGGTCTTCGCAGGTGAGCACCTCTTGCTCTGGGCAGGCTTCAGCCTCAGGAGCCCAGAGCAGGTCACTGACCCTTCTCAGTCCACCTGACCCTGAGTCCAACACAGACTACTCAGACTGGGAATCCGATGGGGATACCTCCCCAGAAACCCGGTCCCACCGGGACCTTTCCTTGGATCCCTCTCCACCAGCCCAGAGGTGGCGGTCCACTCCCGAGGACATCTCCTTCTTGGAGTTCATCTGAGATATGGCATGGGCCCTGGCGCTCACCACCGAGTCGGAGGAAGAGCTCCGCGCAGAACAGCTCGATTATCCTTCAATATGAGTCTCCCCTGAAGGAGACCCTAATGGTCCTGGTTCCTTCCATCCTCAACCAGCTCCTCCTCCGCATGTGGGAGATCCTGGCTTCCATCCCTATTGTTAGCAAGCACCTGGACGCTATGTAGAGTCCAGCGGGGACTGGAGTTTTGGAAAGTCCAACTTCCCCACACCTCGATGGTGGTCATATTGGCCATGTGGAAACAGAAGAACCCGAAGATTCATTCTTCAGTCCCACCAGGCAGACAGTGTCGTACCCTCAATGCCCTCGGGTGCAAGGCTTACCAGGGCTCCATGCTGGCATGCTGCATTCCAGTTTACCAATTGTAGATTGGGATATTCTTCCGTGACCTCGCTAAGGATCCGGAGGCTTTGCAGTGGGCCTCAACGGAGACCACCTCCGCCATTTCCAGGCCCTCTCAAAAGTTTGTCGGAGAGTGTTCTAAGTAGCTCTCATAGGCAGCATATGATGGCTTCGAGTCCTCCGCCTGGGTGGTGGCTGCTGGCATCGGAGCCCTCCAACAGGCCTGCTTCCAATCCTCAGACCTTGAACAGTGGGTCCAGGAGAAACTGCTAGATGTCCCTTGCCTTGGGGAGCAACTGTTTGGCAAGCCCATGGAGAACAAAGCAGCGGAGATTGAGACTGAATACGTGACCCATACTCCCCTCTCCCGAAAGACTTCCTCCCTCCCCAAGAAGAAACAGCAGGACAAGAAGACTTTTTTTCACTGGAAGGGGCTCCCGTATAGTGGTTACCCACCCTACCTGCCGGCATTGACCCCCGCCCAGGGTGGCCAGGGAAAAGGCACAGTCCATGGTCCTTGCAAGCCGAAGGGTCCCAAGACCCAGCCACCGGTACCAGCTCAGCCAGCCTCGTGTTTTGATGCCATTGGCATAGCCTCTCGTTCGCTGGCAAATCAGCTGCCGGTCGGGAGAGGAGGGTATCTGGGCCACTTCACCTTCAAGTGGGAATCCATCACCACCGATGCCTGGGTTCTCCAGGTCATACGGGAGGGCTATCTCCTCAATCTGGACCAGCTCCCCCCTCCTGGCTTCCACTGTAACTTCTTCTGCACCAGGCCCTCCTGACTCAGGAGCTAGTAGGCCTCCAAGGATGGGGTGGTGGAAACAGTCCCACCGCACCTCAGAAGATGGGGGTTTTATTCCCGATACTTCCTTGTCCCGAAGAGAACAGGGGTTCTCCAACCCATCCTCGACCTGCAGAACCTAAACAAGTTCCTGGTGCAGGAGAAATTCAAGATGCTCTCCCTTGGAAAGCTGCTGCCCTTCCTCCAGCAGGGCAATTGGCTATGCTTCTTGGCCCTAAAGGATGCTTATACTCGCATCCTTGTCCATCCCAAGCACAGAATGTACCTCTGCTTCATGGTACAAGGCATCCACTACCAGTACAGAGTACTCCCCTTTGGCCTCGTGAGTCTTCACAAAATGCCTGGCTGTGGTGGCGGCCCACCTCCGGTTGCAGGGTACCTTCATCTATCCTTATCTAGATGACTGGCTCGTGACAAGGGGCACAGCCTCTTGAGGTTCGTTGAGCCACAGACCGCACCATTCACCTTCTGGAGCACCTGGGTTTTGTGGTCAACTACCCAAAATCCCACCTCTCTCCGGTGCAGTCCCTAGAGTTCATCAGGGTCCGCTTGGACACACTGCAGGCCATGGCCTTCCTTCCCCAGGACAGGGTATACTGCCTCATGTCCCTGGCATCCGACATGCAACACCATAGCGTGGTCTCAGCTTCGTCGATGCTTTGCCTTCTCGGCCACATCGCCTCCACGGTCCATGTCGTATCCCATGCCTGCATCAACATGCGGGCGGAACAGTGGTGCCTCTGTGCTCAGTGGACCCAGGTTGACAGGCTGTCTACGAGACCCCGTCTCGGTCACACTCTGCCTGGTGGAGTCCCCTGACCTGGTAGCGGGATGCCTGGAAGCTGCTCCGAGGCATACCCTTCCAGACCCCAATGCATCAGGAGGTCTTGACGATGGACGCTTCCCTGTTGGGCTGGGGGGCCCACTGCGAGGAATTGCGCACGCAGGGAACTTGGTCCCCTAAGGAGGCTCAGCAGCAGATCAATCTGCTGGAGCTCCGAGTCATCCTCCTCGCGCTCAGGACCTTCCAGCACCGCTTGCAGCATTGAGCGGTCCTTGTCCAACCAGGTCACAATGTTCTACGTGAACAAACAAGGGGGCACTGGCTCCTACAGCCTCTGCCTGGAGGTGATGGCTCTGTGCTCTCTTGCAATGAGAGCCTGGGCATCACCCTCCGAGCCACCTATCTCCCAAGCCAGGACAACGCCTTGATGGACCGACTAAGCAGGGTTCTGCAGCCACACGAGTGGCACCTGTGTCCCCGGACGGCGCAGTGGCTGTTCCAGCATTGGGGTACTCCAGACCTGGACCTCTTTGTCAACCCTGTGAACTCGCAGCTCCCCTGGTTCTGCGGCCCCCTCCCTTACCTGGGCAGGGTGGCGCTGGATGCCTTCCTCCTGTCATGAACCACCAGCCTGCTGTATGCTTCCCTCCCCCCACCACTCATTCCTCGGACCCTTCTCAAGGTCCAGTGGGACAGGGCCTTGGTGAACCTTGTGGCCCCGAAGTGGCCCAGGCAACTGTGGATCCCTCTGTTATTCCGCCTCTCAACAGAGCCCCCGGTTCCTGTAGGGAACTCGCCGGGGCTGTTGACGCAGGAAGGGGGGGGGGGGTCTGCTGCTTCACCCCAATTTGAGGTCTCTCACAGCTTGGCAGCTCAGCGGGTCACCCTAGCATCTTACCATCTCCCTATGGAGATCGAGGACATTCTTCTGGCCTCAAGGAAGGATTCGACCAGGTGGACGTACACCTTCAAGTGTCATCGGTTCTCAGTGTGGTGCTTGCAGGTCTGAGTGGACCTGTTCTCCTGCCCCACTCGATTGGTCCTGCAGTACCTTCTTCACGTCTTGCAGGCTGCGCTGAAGTCGAACTCAGTCAGAGTTCACTTGGGTGCCATCTCAGCTGACCACCTCCCCATCGAGGAGAAACCCCTCTCGGGGCAACTGCTGGTCTCCTGCTTCATGCAGGGCTTGCTCCTTTCCAGGCCCCCTGCCCACCCTCCACCTGCAGAATGGGACCTCAATGTGGTCCTCATGCAACTCTCCAAGCCGCCCTTTGAGGCCATTGCTACTAGCTCGCTGTGGCACCTGTCATGGAAGGAGGCCTTCCTGGTGGCTCTCGCCTCTGCCTGGAGAGTCAGCGAACTCCAGGCGCTGATGGCCGAGGCCCTGTACACGAGGTTCTACAGGAACAGGGTGGTCCTGCGTACTCACCCCAACCTCCTCCCGAAGATTGTCTTGGTTTTCCATCTCAACCAAGAGATAGTGCTGCCTATCTTCTTCCCGAAGCCCCACGCTGACTGGGCGTTGGCAGTTCTCCACACGCTGGACTGCAAGAGGGCTCTCTCCTTCTATCTGCAGCGGACTTGGGACCACCGCAGATCCAGGCAGTTCTTTGTCTCCTCTGACCCCTGATGCCTGGGGCTGGCGGTCACCAAATGAATCTTGTCCATCTGGGTGGCAGACTGTATCGCCTTGGCCCAGGCCAGGCTTTTCACTGGATTGCCGAGTCACGGCACACAATGTCAGAGCAGTGGGGACGTTGGTCGCTAGCCTGCACTCGGTGCTGCTGGCAGACATCTGCTGGGCCGCCACCTGGTCCTCCACTCACACCTTTGCAGTGCCATTACTGTCTGGAGAGGGAGTCCCATTGGGACAGTGCCTTTGGCCAGGCCGTACTCCGTAACTTGTTAGGAGTTTAAGCAACTCCTGCCCTCTGACCCTTCTTGTTCCGGCATCCGGGAAAGTGGCCACCCAGGGCTTCAGGGTCCTCGGGCTGCCGCTTTTTTCACTGTCGACTGCTCACGGCTCTGCTGTGATTTTTCCTACAGGTCCTCGGTAGCCTGTAGCTAAGGAGTCCCATATGTGAGGACTGACTTCCTGAAGAAAGTGTAGTTACTCACCTGTAACAAGTGTTCTCCAGGGACAGCAGGAAATCAGTCCTTACAACCCTCCCTTCTCCCCTTGGAGTTGCTGTCCATTTTTGCCATCTTCTTGGTAGGGCTCTAGCTATGTCATCTGACTGAGTAAGACGGCACCCTTGGGCAGGAAGGGGACCACGCATGTGTGGTGGCATTCCCAAAGGCTTTCTTTGAAAGCTCGGGAAATGCTCTGCGTGGGCTCCGTTGGTGCCGGCATCACCCATATGTGAGGACCAATTCCTGCTGTCCCTGGAGAACACCTGTTACAGGTGAATAACTACGCTTTCCCCATGGGGGGGGGGGGGTCTCGATCTCCCACATAATAAAGATAAACAGATATACTCAAAAGCTTAAGAATATTGCAGTTTTAGTCCCCACCAAATTCTCCTTATTAACACAGTCATCGAAATGACTATAAAACAAACAGTGAATCAATTAACAGAACCCTGGAACTCAAACTATGGACTTTACAGGCTTAGAAAAATTTCCTTGTCACACTCTTCATTGTTCCATGGGTGAACTGTACCCTATTCACCTGTGCAGTTATACAAAAATTCATAAACATTAATACAAAATTTCACAAGCATTTATATAAAACTTCACAGTTAAACAGGGAGGAGTAGCCTAGTGGTTGGGGTAAGGTATTTCAGGCCGGAAGGTCGGGGGTTCAAATCCCACTAGAGGACAGCAACCTTGGGCCGGAAGGACTGGGGTTTCTAGTTCCACAGATGCTCCTTGTGGTCTTGGGCAAGCCACTTAACCCTCCATTGCCCATGTTCCCTGTAAGTATGTGTCTCATATCCCCGCGTGTTAAATGTATCCCCCAATTGTGTTGTGACCGCTTTGATTGAAGGATAAGGTGGTATACAAAACTGTCTAAATAAATAAATAAATAAACCATCAAATACTCTACTTTAAACACAACAATTCTGTGGTAATATACATTTATACAAAAATACCTAAGCATTGATATTTTCACAGGCATTTGTATAAGAAACATAGAAACAGAGAAAAATGATGACATGGTCTATCTAGTCTGTCCTTCCATAT
Organism: Ichthyophis bannanicus; assembly: GCA_033557465.1. Classification (NCBI taxonomy): domain Eukaryota; kingdom Metazoa; phylum Chordata; class Amphibia; order Gymnophiona; family Ichthyophiidae; genus Ichthyophis; species Ichthyophis bannanicus. The sequence goes on from CM066039.1 coordinate 137,799,337, forward strand.
CAACAACTACACCAGTCCCCTTTTTTCCTTTAGAGATCCTCTGTGTTTGTCCCATGCTTTTTTGAATTCAGATACTGTCCTCATCTCTACCATCTCCACTGGGAGACTGTTCCATGGATCCACCACTCTTTCTGTAAAGAAATATTTCCGCATATCACTCCTGAATCTATCCCCTTTCACACTCATCCCATGTCCCCTCATAGCAGAACTTGCTTTCAATCGAAAGAGGCTCTCCTTCTGTACATTTATGCCATGGAGGAATTTTTTTTTTAAATTTTAAATTTTATTTGGTACATCATTTTTCTTCTCCTTTACAATCAATGGCATAACATGATGGTCTGTATCCTTCAGCCCATCATTTACCTAATTTCCATTTTATCCTTAATTTACATCACTTTACATTAAAAGATTTTGAAGAAACATAGTAATGTTCTCGGTAGTACTCCAGGATTGGAAGAAAAATCCATACGTTGTGTGTGGAAAAGACATAGAAATTTAAAGGAAATCCTAAGCCCAACTACATTAAGACCTTTACAGATGCAATCTGCAAATTCAGATAATGGCCATTATAAATGTGGGGAGTGTGCAGTGTGTCAGATTACTCAAGAACGAACAACATTTGAATATCGAGGTAAAACGTATAAATTGAAATACAGGACATCCTGTATTTCCATGTTTGTAGTATACTGCATTTTATGTCCTTGTCAATTACTGTATGTGGGCAAAACTGTCCGTCCTTTTCATGAAAGAACACCGTAGCAGACTGAAATGCAAAAGAATCGAAGCCCCTATAGTGGACCACTGCCTTAAAATGAATCACAGTTTTGAAGACCTTCGTTGTTTCTGCATAGATCAGATTTTTAATGGGTTTGGAGGCAAATCTAAGGATCAAGTACTGCTGTACCGAGAACAATGCTGGATTTTTAACCTACAATCAACAATCCCGACGGGTTTGAATTCACAAATAGATTGGAGCGTGTGCGTATAGTTGAAATCAAACACATGTAGAGCATATAGTTGGTTCCAGACAATGAAGGGTTAAAACCACAGGTGTAGATCTACGTACAACTAACATCTTTTAAAACCCTGTCGTAGCAATAGTCCGCATGCGCGGCCTCTCAGTAACAAACTGATGTTTGACTGCCCAGCCTGGTAAATCGGTGAGTGAGGTCTTGTCCTTATCAATATTAACATCGTGGTAATGATAAAATCACTGGAAATGAGATTGAGATATAACTGAAAATCAGAATTGTTGTGTCTTAATAACATTTACAGGTTTGATGGTACAAGGAGTGCAAATAAATGTTCATTATAAAAATCCCTTGAAGAAACGCTTGTTAAGTGAAACGCGATGGTGCTGAAGTTTGGCGTTGGGAAAGATTGATAAGATCTACAATAAGATAAGCATTGCCTTTAAAAATGTCTTTAACAGTTTACATAATTCTCAACCTGATGCGCAACATTATAAGGTCATTGATGCGAATGTGAGCACAGGATCTAAACGTCAGTTGAAGTTTAGACAATTGCTCTACTTAAGTCTGAGACCTTGCCAGAAGAAATTAGTTATTTTGTCACAAGTATAATTGTATGAAAGATAGAAAGGACACAATCTCTGGGTTAAATAATAGAGCTGATTAACCTTAGTTACTTTAAAAATTTCCTTGGCATGGTTCTCCACTTGAGGATGTTGTCTTCCTCGACTTTGTGTGGGACATGGCAAGGGTGCTTGCGTTCAAGACTGAGGCCGAGGAGGGCCCCTGCATGGAGGAACTTGAGATCTTCCGGTACGAGGCCCCTCCGAAGGAGGCCCTCGTGGTGCTTGCCCCTCGAATCCTTGAGCGCCACCTCCTCTGTATGTGGGAAACACCGGCTTCGGTGCCCATTGTGAGCAGATGGCTCAAGACCATGTACCAAGTCCATCGAAGCCCAGCATTCCAGAAAATCCTGCTCCTGCACAATTCTATGGTCGTCGAGTCTGCCATGTAGCAACTCAAGAGTCAAAAGACTCATTCATCAGTGCCCCTGGGTAAGGCTCGATACTGGTTTGCTGAGTCCAGTCCTAGCAGTTGTAAATTGGCATGTACCTAAAGTAGCTGGTGAGGGATCTCATTGGTTTCTCTGCAGTCCTTGATGGGGAAGCCCCTTCAGCGGTTTAAGTCACTGGCTTCGGCAGTCAAGGAGTGCTCGACGTTCCTGTCCCGAGCAGCATACGATGGCTTCAAATCTTTAGCCAGAGTGGCTGCTGCTGGCATCGGGGCCCGACGCTAGGCATGGCTGCAGTCATTTAACCTTGAGCAGTGGGTTCAGGACTAGCTCATTGATGTCTCTTGCATTGGAGAGAACCTCTTCGGAAAACCCATGTTTAGACAAGGCTGCTGGGATAGAGACTTAGTTCCTGACCAGGACCAGACTCTCGAAGAAGACCTTGGTGCAACCCTGTAAAAAGACCCCGGGCAAGAAGCTTTTCTTTTTGAGGAAGAAGGGGGTGTTTGTACCAGGCCTTCTCTGCCCCACAGTACCAGGCCTTCTCTGCCCCACAGCAGGGGCAACAGTTCAAGGGGCAAGGTCACAGCCCCTGCAAACCTAAGACCCAGGCCCCGGCCCCTGCCCAGCTTGGAGGAGCTTTTGACTTCTTGGGTGTGGCCTCCTCTCCCCCAGGAGGCTCTCAGCAGCCCAGAGGGAGGCATCTGGCCCTGTTTACCCACAGGTGGTCTTCCATCACCACCGACTCCTGGGTGCTGCAAGACGTCAAGGAGGGATACCTCCTCCACCTACAACAGATGCCACAGTCGTGTTTCCCAGGAGAAACCTGTAAGGCCCCTCCTTCACCAGATTCTGCTCCTCACCGAGCTCATAAGCCTCTTCTCGGACAAGGCGGTGGAGCCAGTGCCCAAACATCTCTGGGCCAAAGGCTTCTGCTCCACATTTTTCCTTGTTACCAAGCGGACAGGGGGCCTCAGTCCCATCCTGGACCTACAGGATTTGAACAGATTTCTGGCGAGGTAGAAGTTCAAGATCCAAGGGAGAGCATCTTGAACTTCTCCCTCACCAGGAATCTGTTCAAGGAACACTGCTGCCTTACCTCCAGCAGGAGACTGGCTATGCTCCTTAGACTTGAGGGATGCTTATACACACATCCTGATCCATCCCACCCACTAACAATACCTCCGGTTCGTGGTGGGAGGAGGTCACTACCAGTACAGGGTACTACCCTTCGCACTGGCATCATCACCAAAGGTCTTCACCAAGTGCCTAGCCGTGGTTGCGGCCCTCCTTCGTTTTCAAGGGGCCTTTTATCTTTCCCTACCTAGATGACTGACTGATAAGGGGAGGCACAGTTCTAGAGCTGCACCACTCCACTGAGTGCACTATCCATGCTCTGCAACACCTGGGGTTTGTCATCAACTACCACAAGTCTAACTTCTCTTCAGCACAGTGCATGGATCAGTCGTGAAGGACTACAAAAGGGGATTGCTACGTCTGAAGAGAGATCTGCAATAGTGAGTATATACTTCTAGGACTTTTTCTGAAGGGAATTCTTTGGATTGCAGCTGATTAATCTGTGAACCCAGTGTATTTGTTAAATCAGTCAGGGCCTAGTAGCAGCAGTTTAAATTTAAACACACAGAAGAGAGCTTTCTGGTTAAATTTAGAACCCAGCAGAGAGCTTGTAGTTTAAATGTAATACTCACACAGGGCTTAGTAGCAGCAAAGTGCTTTTAGTTTAAATTTAAAACACAGAAGAGAGCTTTCTGGTTTAATTTAGAACCCAGCAGAGAGCTTCTAGTTTAAATTTCATACTAAGTCAGAGCCTAGCAGCAGCAAAGAGCTTTAATTTAAATCAAATCAGAATATAACTTAGCATAAAAGGCAAAACAGGGTCAGTATTCTTTGAGCACTAAATAAATTCTTCTAGAGACCTTTACAAAGAGGTCTTCTGACTAGGGGGCAAGAGACCTGTGAAACCTTTTAAATAGGTGTTAAATCCAGGAGGCAGGTCAAAAGGCCATTTTGAAAGACTTCTATCCAAGCAAGGACTGTTAATCACCCAGGAAGTTGGTCACAGCTTACCTTAGAAGCAAAGGACAGGGTACTGTGTAGCAGCCCTCTTTTAATAAGTCTTATTTCCCTCCCTCCCCCCCAACACCCACCCACCCACCCATGGGATAATCGTAGCTTTAATAGGTACTTGCACATCTTAAAGGAAAGGAGCTGCTCTCAGGTGCAGCTCTTTATCCAAATCAGTCATACATTAAGGACCTGTGATGAATTAAGTTCCAGGTGAACAAGGTATATTAAATGTATTAGGTACACTTTATTAGTATAAGTATCCACAGCAACCCTTAGTAAGTAAAAAAGATCTAAACACAAGCTTAAAACTAAGATGCAGACAGCAGCCCAGCAGCGAGATGGGGGCTTTCCATTCTTTTGCATTGAGTGTCACATGTGTGATTTTCTCCCAGTTGGTGAGAGGTCTTACGTGTGCACTAGGTGCAAGGAGCTCTTTGCTCTCAGGGAAAGAGTCCGTTCTCTAGAGGCTAGAGTAGCAGACTTGGAAGACATAAGAAAGACAGAGAGGTACATAGACGAGACCTACAGGGATATACCACCTCCAGTCTGGCAGCATCCCTGTTGCCATGGATGAAGGAGGTCATGTGACAGGAGAGCATCACCCTGGTGTGGCTGGAAGTGATCCTGTAACTAGGACCTGTCCTCCAGGTGATGTAAAACCCTCTCGCACTGAGGAAATTTCTCCAGGGCATGTGCCCATGAGGGAAGGGTTAGGACAGCCGTTATAGTTGGAGATTTGATCATTAGGCATGTAGATAGCTGGGTGGCTGGTAGACGTGAGGATCGCCTGGTAACATGCCTGCCTGGTGCAAAGGTAGCAGACCTCACGTGCCACCTAGATAAGGTCTTAGATAGTGCTGAGGAGGAGTCTGCTGTCTTGGTACATGTCGGTACCAATGACATAGGAAAATGTGGTAGGGAGGTTCTGGAGGCTAAATTTAGACTTTTAGTTAGGAAGTTGAAATCCAGAGCTTCCAGGTTAGCGATCTCTGAAATGCTTCCCGTTTCACGCGCAGGACCCAAAAGGCAGGCAGAGCTCCGGAGTCTCAATGCGTGGATGAGATGATGGTGCAAGGATGAGGGTTTTGGATTTGTTAGGAACTGGGGAACATTGTGGGGAAAGGAGGGGCTCTTCCGAATGGATGAGTCTTCACCTTAACCAGGATGGAACCAGGCTGCTGGCATTAACCTTTAAAAAGGAGATAGAGCATCTTTTAAACTAGATAATGGGGGAAAGCCGACAGTTGCCCAAGAGTGCATGGTTCGGAACAATGTATCCTTGACGGATACTACCAAAAGCAGAGAGGTTCCAAAAAAGAGTAAAGTAGCACAAATGCCCTTGAGTATCCAGCAGACAGAGCTTAAAGATTCCAAATTACCCATGCCTACCGATAGCCAGATTAATATGAATAAAATACAGTCTCTAAAATGCTAGAAGCCTAAAATGTAAGATGGGAGAGTTAGAATATATAGCACTAAATGAGAGGTTAGATATGATTTGAATTTCAGAGACATAGTAACATAGTAAATGACAGCAGATAAAGACCAGTATGGTCCATCTAGTATGCCCAGTAAGATGGCAAGAGCAGGTGTACCTGCTGCTCTGTATAGGCCACCCCTCCCCATGTCTTTGTTTAGGAGTGAACCCACCGCTCCATGTAGGACAGCCCTATTTGTTGGGAAATTAGATGGGTAAGTTTATTTTGATTTTATCCTTTTTTCTTCTGATTCCCTGGTCACTTTGGTTTTGGCTCTGGTGGTTAGTAGGCTTGACTATTGCAATGTTTTTCTAGCTAATCTTCCTAAATATCAGCTTAAACGATTACAATTTATCCAAAACACTGCAGCTCGCCTTATCACTTTTTCTCGGTCATTTGACCATGTCACTCCCCTCCTTTTTCGTTTGCACTGGCTTCCACTTCATTTTCGTTATCAATATAAGTTTCTTATTTTGCTCCACCGTGCTCTTCATACTGGCCAACCTTTATACCTAGCAGATCTGGTCTTTCTTCACACTCCCTACCGCCAACTTCGGTCATTTCACACTAACCGTTTAGTGCTCCCCTCTCCGTCACAAGCCCGGTTAGAGCAGACTCGTCATTCCGCTTTTTTCTTTCTCGGCCCTTTCCTCTGGAACTCTTTACCACCTTCCCTCAGATTAGAATCCTCCTACCCTCATTTCAAGTCATTACTCAAAACACATCTGTTTACTCAGGCTTTTGACCTTCCTCCCAGTCCCCCTCCCTGAAGTTGTTCCCCCGTTGCTGGTGTGTGTTGTTATGTCTGTTGTTGTTGTTACCCTTTTTAGTTTTAGTAGGTTATGTTAGGTTTCTTTAATTGATTATGTAATTTTATCTATATGTGTGTGGTTTTTTACTTTCCTTTCATTTTATGGCGTTCTTTTCTATAATTTGCAGTAGAAACGTTTTTATTGTACACCGCTCTATGCTTCGGCAGTAGCGGTTGATCAAATGTTTTAATAAAGATAAAGATAAAGATGCTGTTGCTGTAAAGGGATCCACTGTGTCTGTCCCATGCCATCTTCAATTCTGTCACTGTATTTGCCTCCAACACTTCCATCGGGAGGGCATTCCAAGCATCCACCACCCTTTCAGTGAAAAGGTATTTGCTGACATTTCCTTTCAATTTACCCCCTTTAAGCTTCATGTTATGCCCTCTAGTTTTACATCTTCCCCATCTTTGGAAGAGGTTTGTTCATTATTTCTCTTTAAGTATTTAAAGGTCTGAATCATATCTCCTTTATCCCTCCTTTCTTCCAGAGTGTACATATTTAGGTCTTCAAGTCTCTTCTCATAAGGCTTCCGATGCAGGCTCCAAATCATTTTGGTCGCCTTCCTCTGAACAGTTTCCAGTGTTTTTTAATCCTTTGCAAGATATGGTCTCCAAAACTGAACACAGTATTCCAAGTGAGGCCTCACCAGTGACTTATACAGTGGCATTAGTACCTCTTCCTTTCTGCTGCTAATTCCTCTTTGTATGCAGCCCAAAATCCTCCTGGCTTTTGCCACCGCCTTGTCGCACTGTTTTGCCACCTTGAGATCCTCAGAAATAATCACACCAAGATCCTTCTCCTGATCCATGTACACGAACCTCTCGCCCCTTATCGCTTAAATTTCCCTTGGATTTCTGCTTTCCAAGTGCATCACACTGCACTTCTTCGCATTAAATCTTATTTGCCAAGCATTAGACCATTCTTCCAGCTTTTGTTGATCTTTCCTCATGTTAACCACTTCCTCAGGGGAGTCCACTCTGTTGCAAATTTTTGTGTCATCTGCAAAAAGACAGACTTTTCCATTCAGTCCTTCAGCAATATCACTCACAAATACATTGAACAGTGCTGGGCCAAGGACCGAACCCTGGGGCACCCCGCTAATCACCCTCCTTTCATCCGAGTGAGCTCCATTTACCATCACCTTCTGTCGTCTGTCAGTCAACCAATTTCTGATCCAGTTCACCACCTTGGGGACCCATCTCCAAACTACTGAGTTTATTGATAAGCCTCCTATGAGGAACAGTATCAAAGTATTTGCTGAAATCCAGGTAGATGAAATCCATCACATGCCCCTGATCCAGTTCTCTGGTCACCCAGTCAAAGAACTCAATCAGGTTTGTTTGGCAAGATCGTCCTTCGGTAAAACCATGTTGCCTCAGATCATGCAACCTGTTGGTTTTGAGAAAGTCCACTATTCACTCTTTCAGGAGTGCCTCCATTACTTTTCTTGCCACCGAGGTAAGGCTCACAGGCCTGTAGTTTGTTACTTCTTCCCTGTCACCACTTTTATGAAGAGGTACCACATCAGCCATTCTCCAGTCCTGAGGAGCTTCTCCTGTTTCCAAGGATCTGTTGACATGGTGGAAGGAGGACAACCAATGGGACACTGTGATAGCTGGGTATATACTATATCATAATGATAGAGCTGATCAAATTGGTGGAGGGGTTGCGCTCTATGTTAGAGAGGGCATTGTGTCTGAAAGGATTAAAGTTTTTCAGGAAACAAAATTTGCTGTAGAATCTCTAAGGATTGAAATTCCATGTGAAAAGGGGAAGGCGAGGGCAGTGGGGGGTGTACTATTGACTGCCTGGCCAAAATGAGCAAATGGATGATGAAATGCTTAAAGAAATCAAGGAAGCTAACAAAAGTTACTGCACAGTAATAATAATGGGTGATTTCAATTACTCCGGTATCGACTGGGTCAGTGTCACGGCAGGACATACTAGGGAGATAAAGTTCCTAGATGAAATAAATGACTGCTTGTTGGAGCAGCTGGTTCATGAACTGTCCAGAGGGGAAGCCATATTGGACCTAGTCCTTAGTGGAACACCAAATCTGGTGCAAGAGATAAGGGTGTTGGGGCCACTTGGCAATAGTGATCATAGCATGATCGTGTTTGATTTAATTATTGAAGAAGGGATGGTAAGGAAATCCACAGTACTAACTTTTAACTTTTGAAAGGAACACTATGATAAAATGAGGAAAATAGTTAAGAAAAATCTGAAAGGAGCAGTTGCAAAGGTTAAAGACTTACATCAAGCTTGGGTGTTGTTTAAAAATACTATCTTGGAAGCCCAGACCAGCTGTATACCACGCTTTAAGAAAAGTGGCCGAGTACCTAAGGGAGGCGATGATGGGGTGGAAGGAGATAAGGGAAGTGGAATTGCAATGGGCTAAACTAAAGGTGGCATAAAAAGGGGCAACAGATAAATTTGTAAGAAAAGTAAATAAAAACAAGAGGAGAAAGAAACCTATTTGGTTTTCCAAAGAAATGGCTGCTCAAGTAAAGGCAAAAAACACAGTTTTCGCAAAATTCAAAAGCTTGCAAACAGAGGAACACAGAAATGAATACAGGATCAAACTCAGAGTCAAAAAGAGAAATAAGGATAGCAAAATCAAAGGCAGAGGAAAAGATGGCTAAAGATGGCGACAAAACTTTCTTCAAGTATATTCGGGAAAGGAAGAAGATCAGAGGTGGAATTGCAGGACTGAGAAGTGCTGGGGAAGGACTTGTGGAAAGTGACATTGAAAAAGCAAAATTGCTAAACAAATACTTCTGCTCTGTTTTTACTAAAGAAAATCCTGGATAATGGACCATTTGTGACTCCCAAATATAAAAATGGGAATAAAGTAGATACCACACCATTCACAGAAGATGAGGTGTTGGAACAACTTGCTAAACTGAAAGTGGACAAAGCCATGGGACCGGATGGGATACATCCCAGGATACTGAAAGAGCTCAGAGAGGTTCTTGCAGGGCCGTTAAAGGATGTCTTCAACAGATCCTTGGAAACAGGAGAGGTTCCTCAGGACTGGAGAATGGCTGATGTAGTACCTCTACACAAAAGTGGCGACAGGGAAGAAGTGACAAACTACAGGCCTGTAAGCCTTACCTCGGTGGTGGGAAAAGTAATGGAGGCACTCCTGAAAGAGCAACTAGTGAACTTTCTAAAAACCAACAGGTTGCATGATCTGAGGCATGAAAGGAAGGTGATTAGCGGGGTGCCCCAGGGTTCGGTCCTGGGCCTGGCACTGTTCAATGTATTTGTGAGTGATATTGCTGAAGGGCTGAATGGAAAAGTCTGTCTTTTTGCAGATGACACAAAAATTTGAAACAGAGTGGACTCCCCCGAGGGAGTAGATAACATGAGGAAATATCTACAAAAGCTGGAAGAATGGTCTAATGCTTGGCAATTACGATTTAATGCGAAAAAGTGCAGTGTCATGCACTTAGGTAGCAGAAATCCAAGGGAAATGTACGCAATAGGGGGGCGAGAGGTTGGTGTGCACGGTTCAGGAGAAAGACCTTGGTGTGATTATCTCCGATGATCTCAAGGTGGCAAAACAGTGCGACAAGGCGGTGGCAAAAGCCAAGAGGATGATGGGCTGCATACAAAGAGGGATTACCAGCAGAAAGAAAGAGGTACTTATGCCACTGTACAGGTCACTGGTGAAGCCTCACTTGGAAGACTGTGTTCAGTTTTGGAGACCATATCTTGCAAAAGACTGGAAACTGTTCAGAGGAAGGCGACCAAAATGATTTGGAGCCTGCGTCAGAAGCCTTATGAGAAGAGACTTGAAGACCTAAATATGTACACTTTGGAGGAGAGGAGGGACAGGGGAGATATGATTCAGACCTTTAAATACTTAATGAGAAACAATGAACAAACAAACCTCTTCCAAAGACGGGGAAGCTGTAAAACTAGAGGACATGAAGCTGCAAGGTGGAAAATTGAAAGGCAATGTCAGGAAATATTTTTTCACTGAAAGGGTGGTGGATGCTTGGAATGCGCTCCCGATGGAAGTGGTGGGGGTAAACACGGAGACGGAATTCAATACAGCATGGGACAAACACAGCGGATCCCTTTACAGAAACAGGATAAAAACAAAATAAACTGAACCATCTAACTTCTCAACAAATAGGTTTGTCCTAAATGGAGTGGTGGGTTTGCCCCCTAAACAAAGACATGGGGAGGGGTGGCCTGCACAGAGCGACAGGTGCACCTACTCTTGCCATATTGCTGGGCAGACTGGATGGACCATGCTGGTCTTTATCTGCCGTCATTTACTATGTTACTATGTTACTTAGTCCAAAAAGCTGCCAGCATAGTTTAAAGGTCAGGTCAGAGAGGCTGTTGCCAAAAAAGCATCTTTCAGGAAATGGAAAAGAGTCAAATGACAAAAACTGGAAACAGCACAAGCACTGGCAACTTAAATGCAAGGCATTGATAAGGCAGACAAAGAGAGAATTTGATAAGAAGCTTGCTGCAGACGCAAAAGCGCATAATAAAGACTTTTGGTGTACATTCATAGCAAAAAACCTGTGAGAGAGTCAGTTGGTCCATTAGATGATAGAGGGGTTAAACGGGCACTAAGAGGCGACAAAGCGATAGTGGAGAGACTGAATGAATTCTTTGCTTCGGTCTTTACTGAGGAAGGTGTAGGGATGTTACCCATGACTGAAGTGATATTTAAAGGTGCGGAAGAATTGTTGGACATATCGATACATCGGGAAGATGTATTACAACTATTTGATAAACTGAAGAGTAGCAAATCACCTGGACCAGATGGTATACATCCAAGGGTGTTGAAAGAACTGAAATATGAGATTGCAGATCTGCTATTAGTAATCTGTGAACTATCATTAAAATCATCTGTAATACCTCAAGACTCAACGTGTAATCAAACTCTGAATTTGTTACCGGAGGATGTAGTAAAGGCTGTTAGTGTAGCTGGGTTTAAAAAAGGTTTGGACAAGTTCCTGGAGGAAAGGTCCATAAACCATTATTAAGAAGGGACCCAGGATATCAATGCTTGAACCAATACAAGCATTGTGGAACCTGTGTCCCTTGGGGAAACTGCTAGGTACGTATGACCTAGATTGGCCACTGTTGGAAACAGAATCTTGGGCTTGATGGACCTTGGTCTGACCCAGTATGACATATCTTATGTTCTTATGTTATTAGAGGATGGCCAACATAACGCCAATTTTTAAAAAGGGTTCCAGGGGTGATCCGGGAAACTACAGACCGGTGAGCCTGACGTCAGTACCTGGAAAAATGGTAGAAACCATTATAAAGAACAAAATTACTGAACATGTAGATAGTCATGGCTTAATGGGAGATAGCCAACATGGCTTTAGACAAGGAAGATCTTGTTATGTTATGTTTTTTTGAAGGTGTGAATATACAGGTCGACAAAGGTCAGTCAGTTGATATAGTGCATTTGGACTTTCAGAAAGTCTTTGACAAGGTCCCACATCAGAGGCTTTTGGCAAAATTAGAGAGTCCATGTGATAGGAGGCAGTGTATTATTGTGGATCAGGAACTGGTTAGGGTAGGGCTAAATGGCCAATTTTCGCAGTGGAGAAAGGTGAATAGTGGTGTACCCCAGGGATCTGTGCTGTGTCCGCTGCTTTTTAACATATTCATAAATGACCTGGAAAAGGGAATAAGGAGTGAGGTTATCAAATTTGCAGATGACACAAAACTATTTAAAGTTGTTAAAACTCATCAGGATTGTGGAAAATTGCAAGAGGATCTTGATAAATTGGAAGATTTGGCATCAAAATGGCAGATGAAATTTAATGTGGACAAGTGCAAAGTTATACACTTATGGAAGAACAACCCAAACTGTGGTTACACGATGCAAGGTTCCACATTAGGAACCACCACCCAGGAAAAAGATTTAGGCGTCATTGTGGATAACATGTTAAAACCCTCTGGCCAGTGTGCAGCAGCAGCCAAGAGAGCAAATAGAATGCTAGGTATCATAAGGAAAGGAATGGAAAATAAAACAAAGGATATTATAATGCCTCGGTATTGTTCCACGGTGTGGCCGCACCTTGAATATTGTGTGCAATTCTGGTCGCCGTATTTTAAAAGGATATAGCGTTATCAGAAAAGGTTCAGAGAAGAGCCACCAAAATGGTAAAGGGGATGGAAGGATACCCCTATGAAGAAAGGCTAAAATGGTTAGGGCTCTTTAATCTGGAAAAGAGACGGCGGAGGGGAGATGATATAGAAGTCTATAAATTAATGAATGGAGTGGAACGGATAAACGTAGATCGATTGTATCTCCAGGAAGAAGCAGGAATGTAGTCTTCACATATGGGTATCGTCGGTACCGACGGAGCCTGCGCGGGAACGCTCCCCAGCGTCCAATAGGAACGCTTTTGGGAGCATCCCTCAGCACATTCGCACTGCCTTCCTGCCTTTCCAACTGTCCAGTTCTTCGTTTTCTGCGGAGCCGACAGTATCTATTCCCTGTCACCGCAGAAAATTCCGTCTTTAAATTTCTTTTCTTGTGGTCGCATTTGCCTACCGCATGATGATTACTGGTACCGCCAGTTCTTTTCTTTCTTTTCAAAAAAAATAGATAACTTAGACTGTTTCTCTTCAGAAACTTTTCTCTTTGGTGCCAGGCGCCATTTTTGGCACTAGGCCCCATATTCCTAAAACATGGAAAAGCCAACTAGTGGTTTTAAAAAATGTACTAAGTGTGGCGGTACCATCTCCGTCACTGACACCCATGATTGGTGTCTTAAATGTTTAGGACCTGAACATTCCCCAACTGAATGTCTCTCCTGTATGGGGATGACTAAAAGAGGAAGTCAGTACTGGGTTGCAAAGCTTGGTACCCTCTTTTCCTCGGATGCCAGATCCATTGCATCGACATCGTCAAGGACCTCTTCTTCCTCCCATGGATCTCAGGTAGCTAAACATAAAAGCCTGTCCTCAAAGGGTAGCTTTCCTGATAAGCATTGAGAGGCCATTGGCGTTGCCCTTGAGGGGGAACCACACCAGCAAAACAGCCCCGGCGGGAGGCTTCGGCTTCCAAAGCATCAATGGGGCTTCAGGATGTTCTCGAGGCCTCAACCTCGCAAGAACTACCTGTGCCATGCTCAGGGGTTCCGGCCGCTTTTACTGGTACCGACACCCAGACATTGGCAGCGTCGATAGACCAGAGGTTCCTCGCTATCGAGCGCAGCCTCGCAGCTCTTCTTTCAGCTGCGGTACCGGTGGTCCATTGGGCACCGGTACCGACACCGGTACCGATGGTACCGGCCCCGGTGGGAACTCTTCCCATGCCATCTCTGGCTGGAATTGACAGATCGGTATCGGGTCAGCTCAGTACCGACTTCGACCAGGACCGTGCCTTGCAGGAGCAACGAGGTCAGGAATACTTTGATTCCTCCGATTCCAAAGACTCTGACAATTCTGCTGGCACTAGAGGGTTTCTCCCAGAAGATCCCTCTTCCCCTCAGCGTAGAATGTCATCTCCAGAAGACATGTCCTTTCAGGATTTTATTCGTGATATGGCCAAAGGTCTTCCAATCACAGTAGCTCCTGAAGAGGAACCCAGAGCAAAGGAGTTGGAAATTCTCCAATATCCTAAAGCTCCTGAGGAGGTAGCCACTCTGCCTCTCCATGAGATTCTGCATTACTTGATGCCCAGAATGTGGGAGACACCTCTGACTACTTCTCCTCACTCTAGGAGACTTGATACTATGTATTGAGTTCCGCCATGTCCTGGATTTCAGAAAACTCAGCTGCCAGACCATTCAATGGTAGTGGAGTCAGCCATGCATAGAATGAAAAGTGCAAAGAGGCATGCATCCAATCCTCCAGGTCGTGAATGCAGGACTCTGGATGCTTTTGGGCGCCGCACTTTTCAAGCTTCCATGCTTTCAGCTAGGATCAGTTCATATATTCTATATATGGAAATGTTCCTTAAGGAAGTCACAGGAGACTTGTGACTTATGAGCCCATTTCTCCCAGATGACAAGAGACAAGATTTTCTTGCTCTAGTTAAGCATTCTCAAGATGGCTCCAAGTTTGTAAATCATGCAGCCTTTGACTGCTTCGAATATATCATCAGAGCCTCTGCTATTGCCATTGGTGCATGACGGATTGCCTGGCTGCAGGCATCAGACTTTGGTACAGGACAAGTTAGGCAACATTCCTTGCACGGGGGAGAATCTCTTCGGCAAGAGCTGGCAGGAAAAGGCTAATGAGTTAGAGGTTGACAATACAACTCTAGATAGATTTTCAAAATCTACAGCCACTCCAGCCAAAAGGAAGCCTTATAAAAAACCCTCTTGTAGCAAAAAGAGGAAATTTTATCCTTCCTATACCCAGCAGAGTCAGACTCAGGGTCAGGTTGCCCAAAAAGGACAAACTAGACAGCAAAAGAAGCCAAAAGGCCCGAGAGCCCAACCAGCTCTCCAGCTTCAGCCCCCTCAAGGGCTTTGACTCCTTCCTAGAGAGCTTTGCCTTCCTGTCTCTGAGGGGTCCCCAACCCCCTAATATCCCAGGAAGGTTATGCCACTTTGCCAACAGATGGCATCAGATAACAGCAGAAGATTGGACTTTGTCCATTGTAGGAGAAAGGGTACAAGCTTCATTTTCACAGCATGCCCCCTCCTACAATTCTAAAGCAATTAGATCATGAGGTCTCCACACTTCTTGCCCAAGGGGCAATAGAGGAAGTGCCCATTCTTCAACGGGGTGCAGGTTTCTACTCCCCCTATTTTCTTATTCCAAAGAAAACAGGGGGACACAGACCCATTTTGGACCTCAGAGAATTGAACAAATACCTATTTCGAGAGAATTCAAAATGATTTCTCTAGGAACTCTTCTGCCATACCTTCAAAGCCAGGATTGGCTTTGCTCTCTAGACTTAAAGGATGCATACACTCACATTCTCATCCATACAGATCACAGGAAATTCTTACGATTCCTTTTCAAAGGAAGACATTTCCCGTACAGGGTTCTTCCTTTTGGTCTGGCTTCAGCACCAAGGGTATTCACGAAATGCATGGCAGTAATAGCCGCATTTCTACGAACCCTGGGGATATTTGTCTTCCCTTACTTAGACGACTGGCTCATTCGAGCCCCTACAGTTGTAGAGGCTAGCACTGCACTGTCCTGTACAATGCGAATTCTCCAATACTTGGGATTGGTAATAAACTTCCCAAAATCCCAACTTGTTCCTTCCCAATGCCTGGAATTCATAGGAGCCTGTCTAGATACCAGACAAGCAAAGGCTTTCCTTCCACAGGCTCAGTGTCTTCGCATAATACAATTAGCTTCTCAAGCAGCAGGCAAATCCTCCCTCACTGCTCAAGGGCTACTACAGTTACTAGGACATATGGCTTCCACAGTTCATGTAGTCCCATATGCTTGCCTCCACATAAGAGCAGCTCAGTGCACCCTATCCACACAGTGGACACAGGCCACAGGTCATTTGTCGGACAAAATAATAAACTCTCAATGACTAGTTTTGTCCCTCCAATGGTGGCAGTCACTAGAAAACCTGACAGTGGGGTCTCCTTTTCATCAACCCTCTTTTCAGGCCACCCTAACAACAGATGCATCACAAGTGGGTAGGGGAGCACACCTGAATCATCTCTCTACCCAGGGAACCTGGACTCCACAGGAGACCGGTTTACACATAAACCTCCTGGAATTAAGAGCAATCTATTTAGCTCTTCGAGTATTTCACGCCCAGCTGAGCTACAAGACAGTCCTAATCCAGACGGACAGTCAAGTAGCCATGTTCTATGTGAACAAGCAGGGCAGAACAGGCTCTCTGTCGTTATGCAACAAAGCTTTGCAACTGTGGGCCCTCGCCAGAGAGTATCAAATTCACCTTCTAGTGGTATATCTTCAAGGCATTCAAAACCTTTGGGCAGACAATCTCAGTCTACTACTGTTGCCTCATGAGTGGTCCTTCCACCTAGATCAGGTGGCAAAGATATTTCATCTCTGGGGCACTCCAGACATAGACCTCTTTGCAAGTCCCTTGAATGCCAAACTTCCCTGGTACTGTTCCAGGATTCCGGCTCACAATTGTCAGGCAAGGGATGCCTTCCTCCTTCACTGGGGTCAGGACTTCCTTTATGCCTTCCCACCCATTCCCCTCATCCCCAAAATACTCTTCAAGCTTCAGAGAGACAGGGGTCGCATGATCCTCATAGCACTACGATGGACACACCAAACGTGGTATCCCCTGCTTCTACATCTCTCTCAAGCAGCACCTCTGGAGTTAGGGCATTCTCCACATCTTCTCTCCCAAGAGAACGGGATGCTATGGCACCCGAATCCCCAGTCCCTGCATCTCAGGGCCTGGTTGCTGAAAGCTTAGACCTTCAGGATCTCAACCTTTCCCAACAGGTAAAAGATATCCTTCAGGCTTCTAGAAAACCTTCCACAAGATGTTCTTACGCTTTCAAGTGGAAACGTTTTACTATATGGTGCTCCAAGAAGAGATTAAACCCCCTTGTCATACCCTTAGAATCGATACTAGAGTATCTCCTTCACTTATCGAATTCTGGTCTAAAGACAAATTCGGTAAGAGTCCATCTTAGTGCAATTGCAGCTTCTTATAAGCCTCTGAACGGACAACCAATTTCCTCTCATCCACTCATATCAAGATTTATGAGAGGCCTTTTATTAACTAAACCTCCCATCAAGCCACCACCGGTGGCATGGAATCTAAATCTAGTTCTCGAGCAGCTCATGAAGCTGCCTTTTGAACCTTTGGCCACTACAGCCCTTTGGTTTTTGAACTGGAAGGTCATCTTCCTAATTGCAATCACCTCTGCCCGTCGCATTAGTGAATTGCAAGCTTTAGTGGCTGATCCTCCTCATACTAGGTTTCATCATGATAAGGTTGTTCTTAGAACTCACCCACACTTTCTGCCAAAGGTGGTTTCGCCTTTTCATTTAAATCAATCAATTTATCTTCCTGTATTTTTTCCAAGGCCTCACGCCTCTAATGCAGAAAGAAACCTTCATACTTTGGATTGTAAAAGGGCCTTAGCCTTTTACATACAAAGACCACAGCAACATAGAAAGTCCTCGCAACTTTTTATAGCTTTTGACCCTAGTCATTTGGGACTTCCACTCTCCAAAAGAACTTTACCTAAATGGATTGCCCAATGCATATCCTTTGCTTATGAGATTAAGGGTCTTCCTCTTTAGTGCCAGCTGCTTTCCTGGTATAAAAGTTTCCTCAGGGTAAAAACTATCCCCAGCTTGGTACCTTGTGCTGGGTAACTTGGCTCTCCTCAGCCTGGCCACCGGACTATCACCTCTGCTCCCTCCGTAGCAAGGTTCCCGGGGATACTGGACAGCTGTGCCCTGCTCCTCAAAGCAGTCCCTCCTGGATTCCACAGCTCTGTGTTTCCCTCGTGAGGCTTCTCTCCAAATGTTCCTTTGGCTTCTCTCCCCAGCGGCTCTCTCACTCAATGTGTCTTTCCCAGCAGCTCTCTTCCCGAACGTTCTCTCACTACTCTCAGGTGAGTGATTTTTAACTGCCTTTCTCGTGGTGTTTGTTTGGGCTCCGCCTCCACCCAGCTGCCCCTCATTCCCTAATGAGTTCCGAGCTAGCCTTGTGTTTGGGCGTTCCCTTACACCTCTTAATACACCTTGTATCTGTTGCCTATGGTAACCTTTTTCCCCGTGTATATCTGAGCTGTCAGCTATGTTTTGCTCAGAGTTCCCTATTTCCATGGGCTCTGACAGCGCTACCTCATGACACTCCGCATGACACTTACTGGCACTGCCGGTTCTTTTTTCTTCTTTTCTAAAA
This sequence comes from Ichthyophis bannanicus, assembly GCA_033557465.1. Classification (NCBI taxonomy): domain Eukaryota; kingdom Metazoa; phylum Chordata; class Amphibia; order Gymnophiona; family Ichthyophiidae; genus Ichthyophis; species Ichthyophis bannanicus. The sequence goes on from CM066039.1 coordinate 137,817,519, forward strand.
AAAAATATATATATATATACTTTATGAACTGTTCTCTTCAGAAACTTTTCTTTTGGTGCTAGGCGCCATTTTGGGCATTAGGCCCCATTTTTCCTAAAAGATGGAAAAACCAGCTAGTGGTTTTAAAAAATGTACTAAGTGTGGCGGTACCATTTCCGTCACTGACACCCATGACTGGTGTCTCAAATGTTTAGGCCCTGACCATTCTCCATCTGAGTGTCTCTCTTGTATGGGGATGACTAAAAGAGGAAGACAGAACCGGGCTGCAATGCTCGGTACCCTCTTTTCTTCGGATGCCAGGTCTATTGAATCAACGTCTTCAAGAGCCTCATCTTCCTCCCATGGATCTCAGGTAACTAAACATAAGAGCCGGTCCTCAAAGGGTAGCTCTCCTTCAAAGCCAGACGACTGGTTTTGCATCAAGAGGCCATTGGCATTGCCCTTGAGGAAACTACACCGGGAAAACAGCCCCGGCGGGAGGCTTCGGCCTCCAAAGCATCAATGGGGTTCCAGGATGTTCTCGAGGCTTCGACCTCGGCAGAACTACTGGTGCCATGCTCAGGGGTTCCGGCCGCTTTTACTGGTACCAATACCCAGGCATCGGCAGCATTGGTAGACCAGAGATTCCTCGCTATCGAATGCAGTCTTGCAGCTCTACTTACAGCTGCGGTACCGTTGACACCGGTGGTTCAACGGGCACTGGTACCGACATGATACCGATGCCGGTACCAGCTCCGGTACCAGCACCGATGGTACCGGCTCCGGTGGGAATTCTTCCCATGCCAACTCGGTACCGACTTCAATCGAGACCGTGCTTTGCATGAACATCGGGATCAGAGATACTTCGAGTCCACCGATTCCGAGGACTCTGATAATTCTGCTGGTACCAGAGTGTTTCTCCTGGAAGACTCCTCTTTTCCCCAACGCAGGATGTCTCCTCCAGAAGACATGTCTTTTTAGGATTTTATTTGTGATGTGGCCCAAGGCCTTTCAATCACCATAGCTCCTGAAAAAGAACCTAGAGCAAAGGAATTGGAAATTCTCCAATACCCTAAGGCTCCCAAGGAGGCCACCACTCTGCCCATTCATGAAATTCTTCATGATTTGATGCTCAGAATGTGGGAGACACCTTTGACCACATCTCCTCATTCTAGAAGACTCGATACCATGTATCGAGTTCCACCATGTCCTGGTTTTCAAAAATGTGGGCAGGAAACTCACACAAAAAACTTTTATTGATCTTTAACAGAGGCGGCCAAACCCAACACAGGCCGTGTTTCGTATAATACTTCGTCAGGGGTTATCGAGGCTCACTACAAAATCATAAAAACATCTTAAATAGCATAAAATCATAAATAAATAAAATAGATAAAATATGAATATTAAAACATCTTAAATTAATTAAAAACGTATAAATAACCAATAAAAAAAAGCAATACGAAAGTGTTCATAAACAATAATTACTGGATAAGATATAATCAAAAACTGCATTAGATAAATAAACATGTAAATGAAAAAATGTGTATAAAAACAAACTAACATTTAAAGTTAAAAAATGTGCCATAGTGAAAAAATTAAAACTAAGTAAAAGCTTATTCAAAACAGAGGAGAAGAAGAGAGATGAGGAAATTAAAAAAAAAAAAAAAAAAAAAACCAGACAAAGGGGTATAACCGAGCAGGAGTGAATCAGACTACCTTAAGGCTGTGTGACTACATCACAAACAGTCCGCCGTGGTGAGAGATCCACGGCAAAGCTCTTAAGCCATATGTCTTTCACACTGTGAAAATCACACCATACAATGCTTAAAAAAGCAAAAAGGAGGAGGATTACACCAATATATTTTAATGGCAAACAAAACAATTGAAACCTTAATGTATCATATTGCAGCTGTATTGATTGTAAAACATTGTGCAATTGAGGCAAAAAAGAATAACCAACCCTTTGAATCCTCAGAAAGATCGTACATAATCGAGTCATTTCACCATACCTATGATACCCTCGTGAAACATACTGCTATGCAATTTCTCTCTATGCCCTATATATCTCTAGTGATTAAAAAAAAATGCAGATATAGATTAAATCTAAAACTTCCCCATCCATGAAACCCGAGGAGGTGATTCATAAGAAACAAAACCATGTGAATATACTCACTGCGTATATTAAAAAAATGCCCAAACCAAAACTATGAAAATACCATGTAAACGATCTTTTGATCTGAAACAATTATCAAGAAGAATTCAAATCAATAGAAACACGAGCATGAAAAAGTTATAAATTTAAAATCAGAAAAAGAAGAAACCTGATAGCATGTAAATCATCGAGTGAAAAAGACCCAGCATAAGAAGTCTCAGTGAATTGCAGAATGAAACACCAACGCATGCGCTGTTAAATACTTAAAAACAGAGGTGGGTAAAAAATTGGCTGTCCCTCACAACAGCACGAACACGCTAGATGGGTAACCCAAACAGTTACACGATTTTACCATATTGTGACCTTACAAAATGTAATGTGTATGTGCAACATCAATCAGTGGACACTAACCATCTTTAGTGAAAACGGCAAATCATTGAAAAAGTCTCAAAACTGTACATATTGTAACAATGTATATTTACTTTATACCAAAATGAAATTGTGAGGGGATGCAATCCCTTTAAAAACTGTTATGGAGAGACGCAAAGTGTCTCATGAAGCATGATTAACTATAAAGCAGCGCAAATAGAACATAAAAAAGAAAAAAATGTTATAGGAATGATAAACCCTTTTGAAATCTTTAATGAAGGGACACTGGTTGTCTTATAAAGCATGATCGATTATAAATTCTCTCCTAGGCAGCAGAAAAGGAGCATAGAAAAAAACTTAGCTGGGGGTCGCGTGACTAAAAAATAAAAAATGTTGAAGTATGAAAAACCCGAGATCAGTTCTATAAACCATAAAGTATTAACAATATGACTGTGAAACAAACCAAAACAAGATTCATCATTAAAACACCCAGAATAAAAAATTGCCCATACCATATAAAAGACATGTATAGAACAGTCATCTGAAATAAAATAATTAAATCCTAACCATGACCAAATAAAAAAGTAAATGAATCCATAAATAAATTAATAAATAAATAATTAAAACATCATACTCCAAAATAAAAGCTGCAAAGGATCTATTAAAAAGAGAATATTATAAAAAAACGGAAAGGTCCTCAGTTTTGAATAAGCTTTTACTTATTGGTTATTTTATACATGTTTTTAATTAATTTAAGATGTTTTAATATTCATATTTTATCTATTTTATTTATTTATGATTTTATGTTATTTATGATGTTTTTATGATTTTGTAGTGAGCCTTGACAACCCCTGATGAAGTATTATACGAAACACGGCCTGTGTTGGGTTTGGCCACCTCTGCTAAAGATCAATAAAAGTTTTTTGTGAGTTTCCTGCCCACATTTTTGGACTGGTTTTTCCTGGTTTTCAAAAGACTCAGCTGCCACACCATTCACTGGTAGAGGAATCAGCCATCCATAGGATGACAAATGCAAAGAGACATGCATTCAATCCTCCAGGTCGTGAATGCAGGACTCTTGACACTTTTGGGCGTCAAACATTTCAGGCTTCCATGCTTTCAGCTAGGATCAGCTCATATATTTTATGTATGGGAATGTTCCTCAAAGAGATCACAGGAGATTTGGAGCTTATGAGCCCCATTCTCCCTGATGACAAACGACAAGACTTCCTTGCTCAAGACGTCTCCAAGTTTTTAATCGTGCAGCCTTTGACTGCTTTGAAAGCATCAGCAGAACTTCTGCTATTGCCATTCGTGTACGTCGGATTGCCTGGCTTCAGGCATCAGCCACTCCAGCCAAATAGAAACTCTATAAAAAACCCTTTTTTAGCAAAACAAGGAAGTTTTATCCGTCTATACCCAGCAAGGGCAAGCTCAGGGTCAAGTTGCCCAGAAAGGTCAACAACAACAATCCAGACAACAAAAGAAGACAAAAGGCCTTAGAGCTCCACAGGCCCAGCCCCCTCAAGGGCTTTGACTCCTTCATAGAGAACTTAGCCTTCCTGCCTCTGAAAGGTCCAGAACCCCTAAACATTCCAGGCAGGTTGTGTCATTTTGCCAACAGATGGCACCAAATAACAGCAGAAAATTGGACTCTGTCCATTCTAGGGGAGGGGTACAAGCTGCATTTTCACAGCATACCCCTTCCTACAATTGTAAGACAGTTCAATTCCCAAACCTCTGCAGACAATCTACTGGGTCAAGAGGTCTCAACACTCCTTACTCGGGAAGCAATAGAGGAAGTACCCATTCTCCAACAGGGTACAGAGTTCTACTCCCCCTATTTTCTTATTCCAAAGAAAACAGGATGATACAGACGCATTCTAGACCTCAGAGAATTGAACAAGTATCTGTTCCGAGAAAAGTTCAAAATGATTTCTCTGGGAACTCTTCTGCTATACCTTCAAAGTCAAGATTGGCTTTGCTCTCTAGATCTAAAAGATGCATATACTCACATTCTGATCCATCTAGATCACAGGAAATTCTTACGATTCCTTTTCAAGGGAAAACATTTCCAATACAGGGTCCTTCCTTTTGGCCTAGCTTCGGCACCAAGAGTATTCACAAAATGCATAGCAGGAGTAGCTGCATTCCTGCGAACCCAAGGGATATTCGTCTTCCCTTACTTAGACGACTGGCTCAGCCCCCACGGTTCCAGAAGCCAGCTCTGCACTGTCTCGCACAGTTCGAATCCTACAGTACTTGGGATTGGTCATAAACCTCCCAAAATCCCAACTTGCTCCCTCTCAGTCCCTGGAGTTCATAGGAGCTCATTTAGATACTAGACAGTCAAGGGCTTTTCTCCCACAACCCCGCTGTCTTCAAATAGTGCAACTAGCTTCTCAAGCAGCAGTGAAGTCCTCCCTAACTGCTCGAGAACTACTACAACTATTGGGACATATGGCATCCACGGTTCATGTGGTTTCCTATGCTCGCCTTCATATGCGAGCAGTCCAGTGGACCCTATCCACACAGTGGACACAAGCCACAGGACATCTGTCGGACAAGATATCAAACTCACAACGACTGATCTTGTCCCTCCAATGGTGGCAATCACTTGAAAATCTTCTAGTGGGGTCTCCTTTCCAGCAACCCCTATTCCAGGCCACCCTAACAATAGATGCATCACAGGTGGGATGGGGAGCACACCTGCACCATCTTTCTACCCAGGGTACTTGGACTCCACAGGAGGCTTGTCTTCACATAAACCTCTTGGAACTCAGAGCAATCTATCTAGCTCTTCGAGTATTCCATGCCCAGCTCAGCTACAAGACAGTCCTAGTCCAAACGGACAGTCAAGTAGCTATGTTCTACGTGAACAAGCAGGGCGGAACTGGCTCTCTGTCGTTATGCAACGAAGCTTTATGGCTATGGGCCCTCGCCAGAGAGCATCAAATTCTCCATCTCGTGGTATATCTTCCAAGCATTCGAAACCTTTGGGCAGACAAACTCAGCCAAGTATTGCTGCCTCACGAATGGTTTCTCCACCTAGACCAGGTGGCCAAGATATTTCAGATCTGGGGAACCCCAGACATAGACCTATTTGCAAGTCCACTGAATGCCAAATATCCCCGGTTCTGTTCCAGAATTCCGGCTCATAATTGCCAGGCAAGGAACGCCTTCCTTCTTCACTGGGGTCACAACTTCCTCTATGCCTTCCCACCCATTCCCCTTATTCTCAAAACACTCTTCAAGCTTCAGAGAGATAGAGGTCTATGATCCTCATAGCGCCACGGTGGCCACGCCCAACGTGGTATCCCCTGCTTCTACATCTCTCTCAAGCTGCACCTCTGGAGTTAGGGTGTGCTCCAGGTCTTCTCTCCCAAGAGAACGGGATGCTGTGGCACCCGAATCCCCAGTCCCTGCATCTCAGGGCCTGGTTGCTGAAAGCTTAGATCTTCAGGATCTCAACCTTTCCCAACAGGTAAAAGATATCCTTCAGGCTTCTAGAAAACCTTCCACAAGACGTTCTTACGCTTTCAAGTGGAAACATTTTACTATATGGTGTTCGCAGAAGGGGTTAAACCCCCTTATGATACCTTTGGAATCAATAATAGAGTATCTACTTCATTTATCAAATTCTGGTCTAAAGACCAATTCAGTAAGAGTCCATTTTAGTGCAAGTGCAGATTCCTATAAGCCTCTAAATGGACAACCAATTTCCTCTCATCTACTCATATCAAGGTTTATGAGAGGTCTTCTATTAACAAAGCCTCCCATCAGACTACCACTGGTGGCATGGGATTTAAACCTAGTTCTCAGGGCAGCTCATGAAACCGCCCTTTGAATCTTTAGCCACTACAACCCTAAAGCTTTTATCCTGGAAGGTCATCTTCCTAATTGCAATCGCCTCTACATGTGGTGGCTGATCCTCCTTATACTAGGTTTCACCATGATAAGGTTGTTCTCAGAACTCATCCACACTTTATGCCAAAAGTGGTTTCGCCTTTTCATTTAAATCATTCAATTTATCTTCCCCTTATTCTTTCCAAGGCCTCATGCCTCTAATGCATAAAGGAACCTTCATACTTTAGATTGTAAAAGAGCCTTGGCTTTTTACCTACAAAGAATACAGCAACATAGAAGGTCTTCTCAACTTTTTATTGCTTTTGATTCTAGTCATTTGGGACTTCTAGTCTCCAAGAGAACTCTATCCAAATGGATTGCACAATGTATATCCTTTGCTTATGAGAGTAAGAGTCTTCCTCTTCACGGCCATGTCACAGCTCATAATGTGAGAGCCATGGCAGCCTCTATGGCTAACCTTCACTCTGTGTCTATTGATGACATTTGTCGAGCAGCCACCTGGGCTTCCATACACACCTTTACATCCACTACTGCCTAGATAAAGCCTCCCCTCGGGATGCCTTCTTTGGCCAAGCTGTTCTTCAAAATCTCTTTCAGACCTAATTCAACTCCTACCCACCAACCCTGGTGGGATGCCAGAGATCCATGGGAGGAAGCATGGCCCACCTTACTATAGGTGGCAGCTTCCTGGGGCTATCTCCCTGGCATCTTCAGCTAGGGAGTCCCCCCATATGTGAGGACTACATTCCTGCTTATTCCTGGAGATAGCATAGTTACTTACCTGTAACAGGTGATCTCCGGGAACAGCAGGAATTTAGTCTTCACAACCCACCCACCTCCCCTAGGAGTTGTCTCTCTATCTCTCTGTCCTTTCACTCAGCTACAAACTTAACTGAAGAGGAACAGTTGGGAATGCAGCGCGCATGTGCTGAGGGATGCTCCCAAAAGCGTTCCTATTGGATGCTGGGGAGCGTTCCCGCGCAGGCTCCGTCGCTACCGACGATACCCATATGTAAAGACTAAATTCCTGCTGTTCCCGGAGATCACCTGTTACAGGTTAGTAACTATGCTTTCTCTGGGGACAGCAGGATTCAGTCCTCACATATAAGGTGACATCGGCACCAATGTAGCACACGCGGAAGCATCTCCACAACTTTCAAAGTAAACCTTTGGCAGATGCATCATGCATGTATGTGGTCCATTTCTCGCCTAAGGGGGCCTTCTTGCCTCAGTCTAATGACATAGCTAAGACGGCAAAAATTAAAATACGGTAAAGAAGCAACTCCAAGGGGAGGAGGGAAGGTTGGGAGGACTGATTCCTGCTGTCCCTAGCGAACACCTATTATAGGTAAGTAACTACATTGTCCTCCAGTCGGAGGCAGGCTTCATCTTTTCTTTCAGGAATGGACCCAGGTTACCAAGGATTGCTGGGTGCTGAACATTGTTCAGTTCAACTGTGTCCTGGGATGCAAAGAGCTGATTCCGGATGCCTTCATAATCTCCCCTTCTGCACTGCTGTGCGTGCTACCTTGGAGAAGTTGCTCGCTAAAAATGGTGGTGCATGTTTCACTGACGTGCGAATTGAGGACAGATACTTCATCTAATTTGTGCTGTCCAAAACAGGACGGTTCCTTCCGGCCCATTCTGGACTTCAAGGGAGTCAATGAGCATTTGCCTGTCCAGCACTTCTGGATGGAAATCTTGCACTCCGTGATTCAAGCAGTGCCCCGAGGGGAGTTCTTGTTTTCCCTGGATCTGGCTGAGGCATAATTTGATATCCCAATCCTGGCGAATCAGCAACTATGTGAGTTATGCCGTGCTTGGCTCTCTCTATCAGTTCGCTGCCCTGCCTTTCGGCCTATCAACCGCCCCGAGGACATTTTCCAAAGTCATGGTGGTGTCAGCTGCAGCATCGAGGGATCCATGTCCCTCCCTTTCTGGATGACTGGTTAATCTGGTTCTCGTTCCCTTTCGGAGGCGTCGCGGATGGCATCCGGAGTAGTGTCCTTTTTGAAGAGCCTCGTCTGGGTGATCAATCAGGAAAAGAGCCAGCTGTTGCCTCCCCAGTCCCTGGAGTTTCTAAGAACACATTTTGAGATTTGAGTTGGCAGAGGTTTCCTGCTAGAGGAGAAAGTCAAAGACTGGATCACCTGGCACTGTTGATAGCGGAGACCATAGAAATGGTGCCTTTGGTGTGTCCTCACATTGCGACCTCTCCAGTGATCTTTGCTATCTCGTTGGTCCCTGAGTTCTCAGTAGTTCGAGCACATACCTCCGTTCCCATTGATGGTGAAGTCCAACCTGCAGTGATGGCAGCAGCCTGTCATATGAGGAAGGGCATGCCACTAGACAATTTCTCCTGGATCCTCCTGACGATTGATGCCGTTCTTTCAGGCTGGGGAGCTCATTTCCAGTACTGTATGGCCCAGGGCCTTGGAACCACAGGGAAGCAGTGTGGTGAATCGAGTGCCATCAGGGTGGCTCTCTGCGTTTCTGGCCCCTGCTTGAGTGCCACGTGGTTCGAGTGTTTTCAGAAAGCCCCATGGTGGTGGCTTATGTCAATTGGTTAGGCGACTAAAGGAATGCCAGGGTAGCTCTGGAGATGGCTCTCCTGGTTGCATGGACAAGAAGAACCTCCTAGCTTTGTCCGCTCAGCACATTTCCAGGGTGGACTGTGTGGAAGCAGACTTCCTAAGCTGGCATTCAGGATTCTGAAGAATGGTAGTTGCATCAGGAGACATTTTAGTTGATTCTGTGTCACTGAGGTCGCCCTGAAATGGCTGTGATGGTGACCTGCCAAGGTTTGATGCATGGAGACTGGGTCCGAGGGCATTGATGCCCCGACCAGCCTTGGCTGAGTCAGCACCTTCTGCATCTGTTTCCTCCATGGACCCTAGTGGAGCATGTGATTTGGTGTATAAAACACTACCCAGGCAGGATTGTTCTGCTGGTGCGAGATTGACCAAGGAGAGTGGTGTTCATAGACCTGCTAGGGCTCATGCATGCACCTTCTTTGCAGTTGCCTTCATCTCGAGGGCCTGATGCAGCAAGGACAGATCATCCTTCTCGCTTACGGATTGACTCTTGAAAGGAGACGGCTACCATGTAGGGGCTACTCTTTAGCGGTGGTCTCTACTCTATTTGGGGCCCAGAGGAGGTCTGCCAAGCTAATGTATGTGTGGATCTGGTGCCTTGTGAGCGATGATATGGCACTTGATGCCTGGGGCAGACAGGGGTGCCATCTCTGTTGATCTTAATACAGGACGGCCTGGAGAAGGGCTTTTACTTTGACTCCTTAAAAGTTCATTTGGCAGCTTTGGCCTGTTTCCGAGGTTCAATTGCTGGTAGTTTTTTAGCCTTGTAGCCGGATGTCTCACACTTTCTCCAGGGGGTTTGGTGTCTGTGTCCTCCCCTCTGATCTGTGATCCCTTTCTGGGATCTGTGTCTGGTGCTCAGGTCCTTGATGGTGGCGCTTTTTGAACTGTTGAAGCATGCTACCTGAAAGGATTTGATGCTCAAGATTGTCTTCTTGGTCGCGATTTGTTCCACAAGGCAGATTTCCGAGCTGCAGGCTCTGCCTTGCCGATATGCTTATCTGCCTTTTTCTAAGGAGGCCATTTCCATTTGCCCTGCACCTTCCTTCTTGCCTAAGGTGATTTCTCCCCTTCATGTGAACCAGGTGGTCTGCCTGATCTCCTACTCTTAAGGAGCTCTGTCGGAGGAAGGATAAGGATCTTCACCTTGTGGATGTCCAGAGGGGGCTTCTCCGGTACTTGCAGTTTATGAATTCCTTTCGTAAGTCCGATTATCTTTTTTTGTGCTTTTTTCTGGCCCGCGCAAGCGTGACACGACAGCCAAGTTGGCTTTAGAGTGCTGGATTAAGGAGGTCATTGCCTCAGTGTATCTTGCAGAATCGGTTGATTTTGCAGGGTTTGTGCGCATATTCTACCTGAGTACAAACATTTTTGAGGGCTTCATTTAGTTTAAAAATATATTCCATCAGTCATCTGCCTCTAAATATTCTTACTTGCTCAGGCTTTACAGAAATCACTGGACAAGAATTTTAAATATTTCCCAGGTTTCATGTTCTTTCAAAATTCATATTATAAAACAACAATTTCAATCATCAATTTTATTATCAAAATTCATATTTCTTCAGTTGTGTGGATCAGATAAAAATTCTTCAAGTCTATAACGAAAAACCATTGGCAAACAAAAAGTGTCAACTTGCAGCTGCTTTAAGAATATCTCCACAACACACAGAACAAAGTTATTCCTTAATGTCACGCTATAGACACAGCCATCTTAGAGGACTTTCTTACAGTACTAATATATCCTTACAGACTCGGACTTCAAGAAACAAACAGCTATTAAAACTTATTAAAACTGCCTCCTACTTTTAAATGAACTACAGATAGCAGATGTACATTTATTTCTGCAGGAACAAGCAGGAAGTCAGTCCTCACATATAGGTGACGTCTGTGCTGACGGAGCTTGCAGGGAAGCATTCAAAGAAAGCCTTTGGGATATGCTACTACACATTCGTGGTCTTCTTCCCACTCAAGGGTGCCATCTTGCTCAAGTCTCCTTTTTTCCGTGGAGCCCAACGGATATGAGTCCCGTTCCCCCGGAAAAATTCCCATTATTTTCCTAAAAGTTAAGTTTTTTCCGGTTAGCAACCAGTTGTTCTTCCTGCCTCGAGCCGGTGGCATCTCCAGCACTGTTCTTGGCTCCCTTTTTTTATCAAGGTCTTCCTCGACCACCATTTGTGCCTTTTTTCACCCAGAGGTCGTTGATCCTGTCCGGGTGCTCCCCACCATATTTCCCGGTGGGTTCAAAAAATGTGACCATTGCAGTCGAACCATGTCAGTAACCGACACCCATGTCTGCTGCTTGCGCTGCCTGGGCCCGGTCCATGACAGCACCTTCTGCGACCTGTGCCAGGCCATGACACCCAAAACCAACAGAAAAAGGTCAGAATTACAGGAGAAATTGTTCCCCAGGTCCGACTTGGCCCTGGCCTCCCAGATGCTGAAATCCAAGCCCAGCACATCCCGTGAAGCCTGAGCATCCTCGGAGTCCCATGGTGGCAGCTCCTCTGAGAAGACCTCGGACCAAGAGAAGAAGTCATCTTCGAAGTCCACCAAGGTTGCACCGGAGAAACCCGGTAAAACTACCCAGAGGGACGCGAGCGACTCTGAGAAGCGCCCCACCAAGGTCCTCAAGAAGGATTCCTCTGCCGGCGGATACTGTGCGAGGTTCCTCGAAGCCATAGTCCTCATCGAGGATGCACTTGCGAGAGTGCCGGCACAGGGCCCAAGATCTTAGGTGCCTGCGCCAAAGGCTGCAGGACCTTCTGGCCTGGAAACCAGAATGGTGGCCCTGGAGCAGAACATCACTGCTATCCTGGCCCTGCAGCAGGAGATGACGGTCGGTTCTTCTGCCTCATCCACCCCAATGACCAGACCCTCAACTGCTAGGGATTCCCTGATCATCGAGCCAAGCTCCAAGCGCCACCGGTCTCGGGTAAGCCCTTGGCACCTATTCTTCCGACATACGGACCTCGCCAGCCAGTGTTCGTGATTCAGACCCAATGTCCTCGGCAGACCTCTGCCCCTTTGACGTCAGCATCAAGGCAAGGTGTCGCAGGGCCTTGGACTCATCGTCACTATTTAACTCCGAGTGCGAGACAGACGACAAGGCCTCTCTGGACACCAAGCAGCACTGAGATGACCCTCAGACCTGGCGCCACTCTTCTCCTGAGGACATGGCCTTCCATGACTTCATCAGGGACATAGCCAGAGCCCTCTTGGTGCAAACCGAGGCGGAGGAAGACCCGCGCACCGAGGAGCTGGAGATTCTCCAATATGAGTCTCCACCCAAGGAAACCCTCACGATGCCTCTGCAGCCAATCCTCGAGAGGCTACTCCTTGGATCTGGGAAATGCCGGTGTCAGTGCCAGTGGTCAGCCAGTGCCTCGACACCATGTACCGTGTCTGGAAGGGTCCAGGGTTCCACAAACCCCATCTCCCACATAACTCTGTGGTCATCAAATCGACTATGCAGAAACTCAAGAGCCAGAAGACCCACTCCTCGGTTCCCCCCAGGAGGGGGGCCAGAGCCCTCAATGCCCTTGGGCGCAAGTGCTACCAAGGCTTGATGCTTGGGTGCCATATCCAAGCCTATGAGCTATCTCCAGGAACAAGCAGGAATGTAGTCTTCACATATGGGTATCGTTGGCACCGACGGAGCCTGCGCGGGAATGCTCCCTAGCGTCCAATAGGAACGCTTTTGGGAACATCCCTCAGCACATGCACGCTGCCTTCCCACCTTTCCAACTGTCCCTCTTCAGTTCTTCGTTTTCCGCGGAGCTGACAGGTCATATACCCTGTCACTGCAGAAAATTTCTTCTTTAAACTTGTTTTCTAGTGGTTGCGCCTGCCTCCGCTCGACACCTGCCGGTACCGCCGGTTCTCTTTTCTTCTTTAAAAAAAAAATATATATATATATTGTGTGATGAGGAAGCTGCCCAGAGCCTAGAGAATACTGATAAAGGAAGGGAATTTACCCTAATCAAGGAACCTGTTTTGGCAGGTCACAGGAATAAAGCTGCATATTTACCTAAAAGACAGGTTATTCCAGGCTGCAGTGGCCTGCAGAGAGCCTCTAGTGGAGATGAGGTGCAAGAGTATAAGCCCAGATGGAGAAACCCTTACGTCACTCCTAATTACTCAGTTGCCAGGAGAGACGTTGATCACCAACACCTGGGGAATTCAAGGGAGGGGTTGGAAACTGGGAACTTTAAAACTAGAACAGAATATGCAGAGAGAAGACGAGGTGGAAAGCTTAAGCCTGGACGACGAGGAGAGCGAGGAGGCAATCCTTAGAGGAGGCTTGAAGGCAAGCGTGAGAGCAAGGAGAGAGGAGCTCTAAGAGATTCATATTCTTGGAGAGATTCCTGGGAGAAGCCAGCTTCAAGGGATTGGGGAAATCCAAAGGCTTGGAGAACTTCAGCTGGGGTGGAGGAGTGGCCTAGTGGTTGGGGCAAGGTACTTCAGGCCGGAAGGTCTGAGGTTCAAATCCCACTAGAGGACAGCAACCTTGGGCCGGAAGGACTGGGGTTTCTAGTCCCACAGGTGCTCCTTGTTTTCTTGGGCAAGCCACTTAACCCTCCATAGCCCATGTTCCCTGTAAAAAAAATAGTTATCTCCAAGTTATAATGCCCTGTTCAATGTAATTTCAGTTTGTTCAATGTAAACCGCACTGATGCAGAATAGCGCGGTATATAAGAGAATGTAAATAAATAAAAAAATAAATAAAACTCTAAGATGATGTATGGCGCAGATGCCCTGAGGTCCAGGAATATAGACTGGAGGACAGGTTATAAAAGCTCCAATGCATACTGGCCAGATATTTGAGAGGACAGCCTAATGCCAGCTTTAACCCAGGTATGAACTATGAATGTTTGTCTAACCTAAAGCAAGGCAAAGTGTTTAGACACAGTTCTTGTCCTAATGAAGGTCAGTTAATCAAGCCCTCTGATCTAGCTCCTGATATAGAACCTATGCAAATAGAAGAACAAGCTATAATTACAGAGGAAGATGATAATCTCATGGACAGTTCTTTATGCAAGGTTGCTAGCACAGAGAAATCCTGAAAGTGGGATCAAACATAAAAAGGAAACGTTCTAGTAACTGGCATTAGAAGTTTGTGTAAATACTTGTGCAGAGAAGGAAAAGAGCTGTTGATTGGAGCTTGTTAGCCAGCTGGTATCAGAGCAGCACACAGCTCAGGCTATGCACACGTTGGATACAAAAGTGTTTTGAATGAGAAAAGGAAAGCTGTTTTTGTGAAGAAGCTTTTACTTTTGTTGGTTTCCTTTAAGCCAGCACTGCTGAGCAGGTTTGTCAATAGTGACTGAGAAAGGCTTTCTGTTGTTAATGGACTTTACAAGCTACTTGCTTTACCTTTCAGTTGTATTGTTATTTTGAATATAAAATCCTGGAAAATACATCCTAAGGTGTTACCAAGTGAATCTGTGTGCATTTGGATTTACCTCATAAATAAATATTCTGTTACTGCCTTACACTCGAGCCAACTACATTGTCTTCATTTACCTCAAAGGCAAGCACCGCATGACTGGACTACCAGTACCATAATCCTTTGCAAGATAGCCAGTCTGGAACATTGCTTAATTGGGGAACTCTATCTAACAAGCACGCCCCTCCATACACATGTAAGGGGCTATGGGCGTGACAATATATACTTTCTGAAGTGTTTCTCTTCAGAAACTTTTCTTTTTGGTGCTAGGCGCCATTTTGGGCATTAGGCCCCATTTTCCTTAAAAACGGAAAAACCAGCTAGTGGTTTTAAAAAATGTACTAAGTGTGGTGGTACCATTTCTGTCACCAACACCCATGACTGGTGTCTCAAATTTTTAGGCCCTGACCATTCTCCATCGGAGTGTCCATCATGTATGGGCATGACTAAAAGAGGAAGACAGAACCGGGCTGCAAAGCTCTGTACCCTCTTTTCTTCAGATGCGATGTCCGTTGCATCGACGTCTTCCAGAGCCTCGTCTTCCTCCCATGGATCTCAGGTAACTAAACATAAGAGCCGGTCCTCAAAGCATAGATCTCCTTCTAAGCATCGAGAAGCCATTGGCATTGCCCTTCAGGAACCTACACCAGCAAAACAGCCTCGGCAGGAGGCTTCGGCCTCCAAAGCACCAACGGGACTCCGGGATGTTCTCGAGGCTTCGACCTCGGCAGAACTACTGGTGCCATGCTCAGGGGTTCCGGCCGTTTTTACTGGTACCGACACCCAGGCATCGGCAGCGTCGATAGACCAGAGATTCCTCGCTATTGAACGCAGCTTGCAGCTCTCCTTACAGCTGCGATACCATTGACACCGTCGTTCAACGGGCACCGATACCGATGCCAGCACTGGTACCAATATCTGTACCAGCACTGATGGTACCGGCTCCAGTGGGCATTCTACCCATGCCGACTTTTTCGGGCATTGATAGATCGGTACCGGACCAACTCGGTACTGACTTTGATAGATACTGATACTGTGCTTTGCATGACCATCGGGATCAGAGATATTTCGAGTCTTCCGATTCCGAAGACTCGGATAACTCTGCCGGTACCAGAGTGCTTCTCCCAGAAGACTCCTCCTCAACGCAGAATGTCTCCTCCGGAGGACATGTCTTTTCAGGATTTTATTCGTGATGTGGCCCGAGGCCTATCAATCACAGTAGCTCCTGAAAAAGAACCTAGAGCAAAGGAATTGGAAATCCTCCAGTACCTTAAGGCTCCCAAGGAAGCAGCTACTCTGCCCATTCATGAAATTCTTCATGATTTGATGCTCAGAATGTGGGAAACACCTTTGACCACATCTCCGCATTCTAGGAGACTCGATACCATGTATCGAATTCCACCATGTCCTGGTTTTCAAAAGACTCAGCTGCCACACCATTCAATGGTAGTGGAATCAGCCATGCGTAGGATGAAAAGTGCAAAAAGACATGCATCCAATCCTCCAGATCGTGAATGCAGGACTCTTGATGCCTTTGGACGTCGAGCATTTCAGGCTTCCATGCTTTCAGCTAGGATCAGATCATATGTTTTATATATGGGAATGTTCCTCAAGGAAGTCACAGGAGACTTGGAGCTTATGAGTCCCCTTCTCCCTGATGACAAATGACAGGACTTCCTTACTCTAGTCAAGCATGCTCAAGACGTTTCCAAGTTTGTAAATCGTGCAGCCTTTGATTGCTTTGAATGCATCAGCAGAACTTCTGCTATTGCCATTGGTGCACGTCGGATTGCCTAGCTTCAGGCATCAGACTTGGAAATTTGGGTACAGGACAAATTAGGAAACATCCGTTGCACAGGATAAAACCTCTTTGGCAAGAATTGGCAGGAAAAGGCTAATGAGATAGGTGATGACAATATCATTTTAGACAGATTGTCAAAATCTACAGCCACTCCAGCCAAAAAGAAACCCTATAAAAAAAACCCTGTTTCAGTAAAATGAGAAAGTTTTATCCGTCCTATACCCAGAAAGGGCAAGGTCAGGGTCATGTTGCCCAAAAGGGACAACAGCAACAATCCAGACAACAAAAAAAGCCAAAAGGCTCGAGAGCTCAACCAACTCCACAGGCTCAGCCCTCTCAAGGGCTTTGACTCCTTCCTAGAGAGCTTGCCTTTCCTGCCTCTGAAGGGTCCAGAACCCCTAAACATTCCAGGCAGGTTGTGTCATTTTGCCAACAGATGGCACCAAATAACAGCAGAAAATTGGACTCTGTCCATTCTAGGGGAGGGGTACAAGCTGCATTTTCACAGCATACCCCTTCCTACAATTGTAAGACAGTTCAATTCCCAAACCTCTGCAGACAATCTACTGGGTCAAGAGGTCTCAACACTCCTTACTCGGGAAGCAATAGAGGAAGTACCCATTCTCCAACAGGGTACAGAGTTCTAATTCCCCTATTTTCTTATTCCAAAGAAAACAGGATGATACAGACGCATTCTAGACCTCAGAGAATTGAACAAGTATCTGTTCCGAGAAAAGTTCAAAATGATTTCTCTGGGAACTCTTCTGCTATACCTTCAAAGTCAAGATTGACTTTGCTCTCTAGATCTAAAAGATGCATATACTCACATTCTGATCCATCTAGATCACAGGAAATTCTTACGATTCCTTTTCAAGGGAAAACATTTCCAATACAGGGTCCTTCCTTTTGGCCTAGCTTCGGCACCAAGAGTATTCACGAAATGCATAGCAGGAGTAGCTGCATTCCTGCGAACCCAAGGGATATTCGTCTTCCCTTACTTAGACGACTGGCTCAGCCCCCACGGTTCCAGAAGCCAGCTCTGCACTGTCTCGCACAGTTCGAATCCTACAGTACTTGGGATTGGTCATAAACCTCCCAAAATCCCAACTTGCTCCGTCTCAGTCCCTGGAGTTCATAGGAGCTCATTTAGATACTAGACAGTCAAGGGCTTTTCTCCCACAACCCCGCTGTCTTCAAATAGTGCAACTAGCTTCTCAAGCAGCAGTGAAGTCCTCCCTAACTGCTCGAACTACTACAACTATTGGGACATATGGCATCCACGGTTCATGTGGTTTCCTATGCTCGCCTTCATATGCGAACAGTCCAGTGGACCCTATCCACACAGTGGACACAAGCCACAGGACATCTGTCGGACAAGATATCAAACTCACAACGACTGATCTTGTCCCTCCAATGGTGGCAATCACTTGAAAATCTTCTAGTGGGGTCTCCTTTCCAGCAACCCCTATTCCAGGCCACCCTAACAATAGATGCATCACAGGTGGGATGGGGAGCACACCTGCACCATCTTTCTACCCAGGGTACTTGGACTCCACAGGAGGCTTGTCTTCACATAAACCTCCTGGAGCTCAGAGCAATCTATCTAGCTCTTCGAGTATTCCATGCCCAGCTCAGCTACAAGACAGTCCTAGTCCAAATGGACAGTCAAGTAGCTATGTTCTATGTGAACAAGCAGGGCGGAACAGGCTCTCTGTCGTTATGCAACGAAACTTTACGACTATGGGCCTTTGCCAGAGAACATCAAATTCACCTTCTTGTGGTATATTTTCCAGGCACTCAAAATCTTTGGGCAGACAAAATCAGCCAAGTACTGCTGCCTCACGAATGGTCTCCACCTAGACCAGGTGGCCAAGATATTTCAGATCTGGGGAACCTCAGACATAGACCTATTTGCAAGTCCACTGAATGCCAAACATCCCCGGTTCTGTTCCAGAATTCCGGCTTAAAATTGCCAGGCAAGGGCCGCCTTCCTTCTTCACTGGGGTCACGACTTCCTCTATGCCTTCCCACCCATTCCCCTCATCCCCAAAACACTCTTCAAGCTTCAGAGAGACAGAGGTCGTATGATCCTCATAGTGCCACGGTGGCCACGACAAACGTGGTATCCCCTGCTTCTACATCTCTCTCAAGCTGCACCTCTGGAGTTAGGGTGTGCCCCAGACCTTCTCTCCCAAGAGAACAGGATGCTATGGCACCCGGATCCCCAATCCGTGCATGTCAGGGCTTGGTTGCTGAAAGTCTAGAACTGCAGGATCTTAACCTTTCCCAACAGGTACAGGATATCCTTCAGGCTTCTAGAAAACCTTCCACTAGATGTTCTTATGCCTTTAAGTGGAAACGTTTTACTATATGGTGTTCTCAAAAGGGCTTAAACCCCCTTGTGATACCTTTGGAATCAGTACTGGAGTACCTATTTCATTTATCGAATTTTGGTCTAAAGACCAATTCAGTAAGAGTCCATCTTAGTGAAATTGCAGCTTCCTATAAGCCTCTAAATGGACAACCAATTTCTTCTCATCCACTCATAGCAAGATTTATGAGAGGTCTTCTCTTAACAAAGCCTCCCATCAGGCCACAAACCAGTGGCATGGGATTTAAATCTAGTTCTCGGGCAGCTCATGAAACCGCCCTTTGAACCTTTAGCCACAACAACCCTAAGGTTTTTGTCTTGGAAGGTCATCTTCCTAATCGCAATCACCTCTGCACGTCGCATTAGTGAATTGCAAGCTTTTCTCCAGGACCAAGCAGGAAGTCAGCCCTCACATATGAGTGACATCGTCGTCGATGGAGCCCCCCTGCGGAGCATTTCCCCAGCTTTCTATGAAAGCCTTTGAGAATATTGCACGCATGCGCGGTCCCCTTCCTGCCTAAAGGTGCCATCTTGCCCAGTCTCTCTTTTTCCATGGAGCCCGCCGGACGTCTGTCCTAGTTCACCCAGAGAACAGTTGAATTTTTTCTTGCTACTCCTACGATTCCTTCGCGGTTTTTTTCTCCAGTTCGACGCTGGTTCCCCTTCTTGCCGAGTTCTGTATACCGGTATCGAGCCAGATCTTATTTTTTTGTTTTTTGCCCTTCGTGGCTGGCGTTTGCGCCCTTTTTTCTTTTTCCCTGGAAGGCCGGTCCTTTGACCTCGCGGGGGCTCTTTTATCCCCCGATGGCTTCCAGTGGTTTTAAGAAGTGTGACCGGTGCAAGAAACTAATGTCCTTCACCGACACACACGACTGCTGCCTTCGGTGCCTCGGTCCTGATCATGATCCCCAGATCTGTGGACCGTGTGGCAAAATGTCCACTAAGGCACTGCGAAGTCGTCAGCACCAAAAGGAAAGGCTTTTCTCTGATTCGGCCTCTGGCCGGGCCCGGACCTCGTCTGAGGCCTCGACGTCTCGGGAGTTTGATCCCGAGCATCGTCGGGGTTCCTTGGACAGGGGGTCCCCTGAGCGGGAGCGAAAGAGGAAGAAGCGTCTCGCGAGGGCGGTGTCGGAGGAGGTCCCTGGCTTCTCGAGGGCTAGGTCTCGGACCGCCGTCCCGGGCCCATGGAACAGGATAAGCCGTCAAAAGTGCCTCATGTGGAGCCGGAGTCTGCTGGACAGTAAGTCCTGATGTCCTCAAGGACTCTCCTCCCAGGGAGCCGAAGTCGGGCCCGGCGCCCGAGTCAGTGACTGCTGAGTCTCCTGAGCTGGGTCTCATACTGACAGCCTTGAAGTGCAGACTGTCTGCCTTCATGGATCAGCAGCGGGTGCTGATGGCCAGCCTCACTGGCGCATATGCCCCAACCACCGGGACATCGACGTCGAAGTCGACCCCGGAGACCGAGCTGCTTACCAAAACTGCCCACCTTATCAGGCCTCCCCGACTCCCCAACAGGGTCAGCAGGCCAAGGAACATGGGCATGGCCCGCATAAACAGAAGACTCCAAAACCCCAGGCACCGGACCTGGTCCAGCCAGGGGGGAGCTTTTGGCTCCTTGAGCATAGCCTCTCTACCCAAAGGAGATCAGCAGCCCACAGGGGGATGCCTGGTCAACTATGTCCAGAGGTGGCTGTCCATTACCACCAATTCTTGGGCACTTTGGGTGGTCAGGGAGGGTTACCTCCCCCATCTGACTCAGACACCTCCCCTTATTTCCCAGGAGAGCCCCTCAGGTCTCCCCTAAACAGGGACCTTCTGAAGGAGTTAGCAGGTCTTCTCAAGGACAAAGCGGTGGAACCGGTATCCCACCATCTCAAGGGCATGGGGTTCTACTCCAGGTACTTCCTCATGCCATAATGAACAGGGGGTCTAAGGCCCATCCTCGATCTGCGTAACCTCAACAAATTCCTGATGAGGGAGAAGTTCAAAATGCTCTGCCTTTGAACATTGCTGCCATATCTCCAGCAGAGAGATTGGCTGTGCTCCGTACATAAGAACATAAGATATGCCATACTGGGTCAGACCAATGTCCATCAAGCCCAGTATTCTGTTTCCAACAGTGGCCAATCTAGGTCATACATACCTAGCAGTTTCCCCAAAAGACACCGGTTCCTCAGTGTTTGTATCAGGTCAAGCAATGATATCCCAGGTCCATTTTAATAGTGGTTTATGGATCTTTCCTCCAGGAACTTGTCCAAACCTTTTTTAAACCCAGCTATACTAACAGCTTTTACTACATTCTCCGGTAACAAATTACAGAGTTCGATTACATGTTGAGTGAAAAAATATTTTCTCTTAAATAGGGTTACCTTGTAGCTTCATTGCATTTCCCCTAGTCTTTTTATATTCTGATGACGTAAACAATCGAGCTATGTTTACCCATTCCACTCCATTCATTAATTTATAGACCTCCATCATATCTCCCCTCAGCCATCTTTTTTCCAGGTTAAAGAGCCCTAACCTTTTTAGCCTTTCTTCATAGGAGTATCCTTCCATCCCCTTTACCATTTTGGTGGCTCTTCTCTGTACCTTGTATAATAACGCTATATCCTTTTTGAGATACGGCGAACAGAATTGCACAAAATATTCAAGGTGCGGTCGCACCATGGAACGATACAGAGGTATTATAATATCCTTTATTTTATTTTCCATTCCTTTCCTTATGATACCTAGCATTCTATTTGCTCTCTTGGCTGCCGCTACACACTGGATTTTAAAATTTTTCCACGATGACGCCTAAATCTTTTTCCCGGGTGATGGTTCCCAATATGGAATCTTGCATCATGTAACCATAGTTTGGGTTGTTCTTTCCTAGGTGCATAACTTTGCACTTGTCCACATTAAATTTCATCTGCCATTTGGATGCCCAGTATTCCAGTTTATCAAGATCCTCTTGCAATGTTCCACAATCCTTTTGGGTTTTATCAACTTTAAATAGTTTTGTGTCATCTGCAAATTTGATAACCTCACTCATTATTCCCTTTTCCAGGTCATTTATGAATATGTCAAAAAGCAGCGGACCCAGCAGAGATCCCTGGGATCTCCAGGAACAAGCAGGAATGTAGTCTTCACATATGGGTATCGTCGGTACCGACAGAGCCTGCGCGGGAACGCTCCCCAGCGTTCCAATAGGAACGCTTTTCGGAGCATCCATCAGCACATGCGCGCTGCCTTCCCACCTTTCCAACTGTTCCTCTTCAGTTCTTCGTTTTCTGCGGAGCCGACAGGACACATACCCTGTCACCACAGAAAATTTCTCCTTTAAACTTGTTTTCTTGTGGTCGCGCCTGCCTCCGCACGACACCTACCGGTACCGCCGGTTCTTTCTTTCTTCTTTAAAAAAAAAAAATATATATATATGTTGTGGTTTTTTTTAACTGTTTCTCTTCAGAAACTTTTTCTTTTGGTGCTAGGTGCCATTTTGGGCATTAGGCCCAAATTTTTCCCAAAAGATGGAAAAGCCAGGTAGTGGTTTTAAAAAATGTACTAAATGTGGCGGTACCATCTCCGTCACCGACACCCATGACTGGTGTCTAAAATGTTTAGGCCCTGACCATTCTCAATCTGAGTGTTCCTCCTGTATGGGAATGACTAAAATAGGAAGACAGAACCGAGCTGCAAAGCTCAGTACCCTCTTTTCTTCGGATACCAGGTCCATTGCATCGACGTCTTCAAGAGCCTTGCCTTCCTCCCATGGATCAGGTAACTAAACACAAGAGCCGGTCCTCAAAGGGTAGCTCTCCTTCAAAGCATCAAGAGGCCATTGCCATTGCCCTTGAGGAAACTACACCGGCAAAACAGCCCCGGCAGGAGGCTTCGGCCTCCAAAGCATCAACGGGGTTCCAGGATGTTCTCGAGGCTTCGACCTCGGCAGAACTACTGGTGCCATGCTCAGGGATTCCGGCCGCTTTTACCGGTACCAATACCCAGGGATCAGCAGCGTCGATAGCATTCCTCGCTATCGAACGCAGTCTTGCAGCTCTCCTTACAGCTGCGGTACCATTGACACCAGTGGTTCAACGGGCACCGGTATCAATGCCGGTACCAGCACCGACGGTACCGGCCCCGTTGGGAATCCTTCCCATGCAGACTTTTTCTGGCATCGACAGATCGGTACCGGAAGAATTCGGTACCAACTTCGATCGATACCGAGACCGGGCTTTGCATGAACATCGGGATCAGAGATACTTCGAATCCTCCGATTCCTGTGACTCTGATAATTCTGCCGGTACCAAAGTGTTTCTCCCGGAAGACTCCTCCCCAACACAGAATGTCTCCTCCAGAAGACATGTCTTTTCAGGATTTTATTCGAGATGTGGCCCGAGGCCTTTCAATCACGGTAGCTCCTGAAAAAGAACCTAGAGCAAAGGAACTGGAAATTCTCCAATACTCTAAGGCTCCCAGGGAAGCAGGCACTCTGCCCATTCATGAAATTCTTCATGATTTGATGCTCAGAATGTGGAAGACACCTTTGATCACATCTCCTCATTCTAGGAGACTCGATACCATGTATCGAGTTCCACCAAATCCTGGTTTTCAAAAGACTCAGCTGCCACACCATTCAATGGTAGTGGAGTCAGCCATGCGTAGGATGAAAAGTGCAAAGAGGCATGCATCCAATCCTCCAGGTCGTGAATGCAGGACGTTTGACGCTTTTGGGCATTGAACTTTTCAGGCTTCCATGCTTTCAGCTAGGATCAGCTCATATATTTTATATATGGGAATGTTCCTCAAAGAGGTCACAGGAGATTTGGAGCTTATGAGCCCCCTTCTCCCTGAGGACAAACGACAGGACTTTCTCACTCTGGTCAAGCATGCTCAAGATGTCTCCAAGTTTGTAAACCGTGCAGCCTTTCACTGCTTTGAATGCATCAGCAGAACCTCTGCTGTTGCCATTGGTGCACGTCAGATTGCCTGGCTTCAGGCATCAGACTTGGAGATTTGGGTACAGGATAAATTGGGAAACATCTCTTGCACAGGAGAAAACCTCTTTGGCAAGAATTGGCAGGAGAAGGCTAATGGGATAGATACTGACAATCTCACTTTAGACAGATTGTCAAAATCTGCAGCCACTCCAGCCAAAAAGAAACCCTATAAAAAACCCTCTTTCAGCAAAAAGGGGAAGTTTTATCCATCCTATACCCATCAAGGGCAAGCTCAGGGTCAAGTTGCCTAGAAGGGTCAACAACAACAATCCAGACAAAAGAAGCCAAAAGGCCTTAGAGCTCAACCAGCTCCACAGTTCCAGCCCCCTCAAGGGCTTTGACTTCTTCATAGAGAACTTAGCCTTCCTGCCTCTGAAGGGGCCAGAACCCCTAAACATTCCAGGCAGGTTGTGTCATTTTGCCAACAGGTGGCACCAAATAACAACAGAAAACTGGACTCTGTCCATTGTGGGAGAGGGGTACAAGCTACATTTTCACAGTATGCCCCCTCCTACAATCGTAAGAAGTTCAATTCCCAAACTTCTACAGGCAATCTACTGGATCAAGAGGGCTTAACACTCCTTGCTCAAGGAGCAATAGAGGAGGTGCCCATTCTTCAGCAGGGTGCAGGGTTCTACTCCCCCTATTTTCTTATTCCAAAGAAAACAGGAGGACACAGACCCATTCTAGACCTCAGAGAATTGAACAAATATCTGTTCCGAGAAAAGTTCAAAATGATTTCTCTGGGAACTCTTCTGCTATACCTTCAAAGTCAGGATTGTCTTTGTTCTCTAGATCTAAAGAATGCATATATTCGCATTCTGATCCATCCAGATCACAGGAAATTCTTACGATTCCTTTTCAAGGGAAAACATTTCCAATACAGGGTTCTTCCCTTTGGTCTGGCTTCGGCACCTAGAGTATTCACGAAATGCATGGCAGTAGTAGCTGCATTTCTGCGAACCCTGGGAATATTCGTCTTCCCTTACTTGGATGACTGGCTCATTCGAGCCCCCATGGTTCCAGAAGCCAGCTCTGCACTGTCTCTCACAATGCGGATCCTCCAATACTTGGGATTGGTAATAAACTTCCCAAAATTCCAACTTGTTGCTTCCCAGTCTCTGGAGTTCATATGAGCCTGTTTAGATACCAGACAGTCAAGGGCTTTCCTTCCACAGGCCCAGTGTCTTCGCATAGTGCAACTAGCTTCTCAAGCAGCAGGAAAATCCTTCCTAACTGCTTGAGAACTACTACAACTATTGGGACATATGGCATCCACCGTTCATGTGGTTCCCTCCGCTCGCCTTGATATGCAAGCAGCCCAGTGGACCCTATCCACACAGTGGACACAGGCCACAGGACGTCTGTCGGACAAGATATCAAAACTCACAACGACTGATCCTGTCCCTACAATGGTGGCAATCACTTGGAAATTTTCTAGTGGGGTCTCCTTTCCAGCAACCCTTATTCCAGGCCACCCTAACAACAGATGCATCACAGGTGGGATGGGGAGCACACCTGCATCATCTCTCTACCCAGGGTACCTGGACTCCACAGGAGGCTTGTCCTCACATAAACCTCCTGGAACTCAGAGCAATCTATCTAGCTCTTCGAGTATTCCATGCCCAGCTCAGCTACAAGACAGTCCTAGTTCAAACGGACAATCAAGTAGCTATGTTATACGTGAACAAGCAGGGCGGAACAGGCTCTCTGTCGTTATGCAACGCAGCTTTACGACTATGGCCCCTCGCCAGAGAACATCAAATTCACCTTCTCGTGGTATATCTTCCAGGCATTCAAAAACTTTGGGCAGACAAACTCAGCCGAGTACTGCTGCCTCATGAATGGTCTCTCCACCTAGACCAGGTGGCCAAGATATTTCAGATCTGGGGAACCCCAGACATAGACCTATTTGCAAGTCCACTGAATGCCAAACTTCCCCGGTTCTGTTCCAGGATTCCGGCTTAAAATTGCCAGGCAAGGGCAGCCTTCCTTCTTCACTGGGGTCACGACTTCCTCTATGCCTTCCCACCCATTCCCCTCATCCCCAAAACAGTCTTCAAGCTTCAGAGAGACAGAGGTCGTATGATCCTCATAGCACCACGGTGGCCACGCCAAACGCGGTATCCCCTGCTCCTACATCTCTCTCAAGCTGAACCTCTGGAGTTAAGCTATGCTCCAGATCTCCTCTCCCAAGAGAACGGAATACTATGGCACCCGAATCCCCAGTCCCTACATCTCAGGGCCTGGTTGCTGAAAGCTTAGACCTTCAGGATCTTAACCTTTCCCAACAGGTAAAGGATATCCTTCAGGCTTCTAGTAAACCTTCCACAAGATGCTCTTACGCCTTCAAGTGGAAACGTTTTACTATATGGTGTTCACAGAAGGGGTTAAACCCCCTTATGATACCTTTGGAATCGATACTAGAGTATCTACTTCATTCATCAAATTCTGGTCTAAAGACCAATTCAGTAAGAGTCCATTTTAGTGCAATTGCAGCTTCCTATAAGCCTCTAAATGGACAACCAATTTCCTCTCATACACTCATAACAAGATTTATGAGAGGTCTTCTATTAACAAATCCTTCCATCAGGCCACTACTGGTGGCATGGGATTTAAATCTAGTTCTCGGGCAGCTCATAAAACCGCCTTTTGAACCTTTAGCCACTACAACCCTAAAGCTTTTGTCCTGGAAGGTCATCTTCCTAATTGCAATCACCTCTGCACGTGCATTAGTGAATTGCAAGCTTTAGTGGCTGATCCTACTTATACTAGGTTTCACCATGATAAGGTTGTTGTTAGAACTCATCCACACTTTATGCCAAAGGTGGTTTTGCCTTTTCATTTAAATCAATCAATTTATCTTCCTGTATTCTTTCCAAGGCCTTATGTCTCTAATGCAGAAAGGAACCTTCATACTTTGGATTGTAAAAGAGCTTTGGCTTTTTACCTACAAAGAACACAGCAACATAGAAAGTCGTCTCAACTTTTTGTTGCTTTTGATTCTAGTCATTTGGGACTTCTAGTCTCCAAGAGAACTCTGTCCAAATGGATTGCACAATGCATATCCTTTGCTTATGAGAGTAAGAGTCTTCCTCTTCAAGGCCATGTCACAGCTCATAATGTGAGAGCCATGGCAGCCTCTATGGCTAACCTTCACTCTGTGTCTATTGATGACATTTGTCAAGCAGCCACCTGGGCTTTGGTACACACCTTTACAGCCCAATACCGCCTAGATAAAGCCTCCCGTTGGGATGCCTTCTTTGGCCAAGCTGTTCTTCAAAATCTCTTGCAGACCTAATTCAACTCCTACCCACCAACCCTGGTGGGATGCCAGAGATCCATGGGAGGAAGCATGGTCCACCTTACTTGGGTAGCAGCTTCCTGGGGCTATCTCCCTGGCATCACTAACACTCTGGTAGCCTGTAACAGGTGATCTCTGGGAACAGCAGGAATTTAGTCTTCACAACCCACCCACCTCCCCTAGGATTTGTCTCTCTATCTCTCTGTCTCTTTCCTCTATCCCTGTTTTCTTTCACTCAGCTACTAAACGTAACTGAAGAGGGACAGTTAGAAAGGCGGGAAGGCAGCGCGCATGTGCTGAGGGATGCTCCCAACGATACCCATATGTGAAGACTAAATTCCTGCTGTTCCCGGAGATCACCTGTTACAGATGAGTAACTACACTGTACTCCACTATTCACCTTTTTCCATTGGGAAAATTGGCCATTTACCCCTACCCTCTGCTTTCTATCTTTTAACCAGTTCCTGATCCACAGTAGTACACTGCCTCCTATCCCATTTATTTATTTTATTTATTTACATTCTCTTATATACCGCGCTATTCTGCATCAGTGCGGTTTACATTGAACAAACTGAAATTACATTGAACAGGGCATTATAACTTGGAGATAACTATTTTACAGGGAACATGGGCTATGGAGGGTTAAGTGGCTTGCCCAAGACCACAAGGAGCACCTGTGGGACTAGAAACCCCAGTCCTTCCGGCCCAAGGTTGCTGTCCTCTAGTGGGATTTGAACTTCCGGCCTGACGTTTTAGTTTTGCCAAAAGTTTCTGATGAGGGTCCTTGTCGGAGGCTTTCTGAAACTCCAGATACACTATATCAACCAATTCACCTGTGTCTACCTGTTTATTCACACCTTCAAAAAAACATAACAAATTAGTAAGACAATGTCTTCCTTGTCTAAAGCCATGTTAGCTGTCTCCCATTAAGCCATGATTATCTACATGTTGAGTAATTTTGTTCTTTATGATGGTTTCTACCATTTTTCCCGGTACTGATGTCAGGCTCACCTGTCTGTAGTTTCCCGGATCACCCCTGGAACCCTTTTTAAAAATTGGCGTTACACTGGTGATCCTCCAGTCTTGAGGTATTACAGATGATTTTAATGATAGTTCACAGATTACTAATAGCAGGTAGTTCACAGATTACTAATAGCAGGTCTGCAATCTCATATTTCAGTTCTTTCAACACCCTTGGATGTATACCATCCTGTCCAGGTGATTTGCTACTCTTCATTTTCTCAAATAGTTGTAATACATCTTCCTGGTGTATCGATATTTCTTTCAATTCTTACGCAGTATCACCTTTAAATACCACTTCAGTCATGGGTAACATCCCTACATCTTCCTCAGTAAAGACTGAAGCAAAGAATTTGTTCAGTCTCTCTGCTATAGCCTTGGCCCCTCTTACTGCCCCTTTTACCTTTCTATCATCTAATGGTCCAACTGACTCTCTCACAGGTTTTTTTTGCTATGAATGTACTTGAAAAAGTCTTTACGTGCTTTTGTTTCCACAGCAAGTTTCTTCTCAAATTCTCTCTTTGCCTTCCTTATCAATGCCTTGCATTTAAGTTGCCTGTGCTTGTGCTGTTTCCCGTTTTTGTCATTTGGCTCTTTTTTTCCATTTCCTGAAAGACGCTTTTTTGGCAACAACAGCCTCTCTGATCTGACCTTTAAACCATGCTGGCAGTTTTTTGGACTTAGTAACATAGTAACATATAGTAACATAGTAAATGACCGCAGATAAAGACCAGCATGGTCCATCCAGTCTGCCCCAAGATTCTTCACAAAATGCCTGGCAGTCGTGGCCACCTTCCCCCGCTTCCAGGGGATCTTTGTCTTCCCCTACCTGGATGACTGAATCATAATGGGAGGCACGGCCTCAGATGTACAGCAGGCCACCGCATGCACCATCCAGGTCCTGCAGCACTTGGGGGTTTGTCATAAACTACCGCAAGTTTCACCACCTCCTGGCACAGTGTCTGTAGTTCTTTGGGGCAAAGCTCTTCACTCTCCATTCGAAGGCCTTCTTGCCCAGGGACCGAGCTGATCGTCTTGGGGCTCTAGCTCGGGACATACGGTGCCATCCCTCGATGCCTGCTCGGCTTCTCCTGCGCCTCTATGGGCACTTGGCCTCCACAGTTCATGTCACCCCAGACACTTGCCTCCACATGAGGGCTGCATAGTGGTGTCTTTGGGACCAGTGGTCTCAGGCCACCGGCCGCCTCTGAGACAGATTCTCTGTAACCCGCCAACTGTCAGACTCCCTGGTCTGGTGGCAATCTCTCCAGCATCTCGAGACGGGCACCCCTCGAGGATCCACTTCATGGACACTTCCCTGTTTAACTGGGGAGCCCACTCCAGGGAGCTCCGCACCCAGGGCAACTGATCACCAGACAAGAGCACCCAGCAGATCAACCTCCTGGAGCTGTGAGCCATATACTTAGCCCTGAGAGTCTTCTGCCACCACCTGCGTCACCAGCCGGTGCTGGTCCAGACAGTCAACTAGATGGAGATGTTCTACGTGAACAAACAGGGGGGCACAAGGTCTCGTACCTGTTGTCAGGAGGCACTGGTCCTCTGCTCATATGCAGTCCAACAGGGTATCCTCCTGCGGGCAATGTACCTACCAGGCCAGGAAAGCCACCTGGCCGACAAGCTGAGCAGAGTCCTCCAGCCGCACGAGTGGCAGCTGGACCCCAGGGTAGCCAGTCGGCTTTTCTGGCTCTTAGGGGGGAACCCGTGATGGACCTGTTCACCAGCCCGGACAACTTCCAGTTGCCCCGCTTCTGTTTCCGGCAGGCCCACCCCTCCAGGGTGGCAGTGGATGCGTTCTTTGTCTTATGGTCGGAAAGCCTCATGTACGCCTTCCCTCCCACACTGCTGATCACCAAGACCTTGTTCAGGACCCTCTGTGACAGGGCCTCACTTATCCCGATAGCTCCTCAGTGGCTAAGGCAACCGTGGTTCCTGCTGTTCTTCCGGTTGACGGTGGAGACCCCCATCCCCTTGGGGACTGCTCCGGGACTCCTGTCTCAGGAGGGGAGCTCTCTTCTGTACTCCAACCTCGGGTCCCTGTTGCTGACAGCGTGGCTGCTGAGAGGGTGACTCTGTGCCCCTTCAACCTTTCGGTTGAGGTGGAATAGATTCTGCTGGTCTCTCGCAAGGCTTCTACTAGGAAGGCTTACATCCTCAAATAGCGCAGGTTCTCGGCTTGGTGTGCCGAGCATTGGGCTGACCCTTTCTCCTGTCCAATGGGACTGGTGTTACAGTACTTTCTCTATCTCTCTCAATTTGGGCTCAAGTCTAATTCCATTTGAGTGCACCTTAATGCCCTAGCAGCCCACCACCACCCTGTGGATGGCAAGCCCGTCTCAGTCCAGCCTTTGGTGACCCGTTTTCTTTGGGGTCTGCTCTTATCAAAGCCCTCGGTTCACCCTCCAGGAATCGAATGGGACCTCAGTGTAGTGTTGGGGTAGCTCACTCGCCCACCCTTCGATCCTCTGGCTACCTGCTATCTTCGCTACCTCTCTTGGAAGGTAGCTTTCCTGGTTACGCTCATCTCCGCTCGCAGAATTAGCGAGATTTAGGCCCTTGTGGTGGAAGTGCCTTATACCAGGTTCTACATGAATAGAGTGGTGCTTCGTACGTACCCCAAATTCTTGCCAAAGGTAGTATCACCCTTCCATCTCAGCCAGGAAGTGGTGCTCCCCATCTTCTTTCCAAGACCTCATTTCAGTCAGGCAGAGACGGTCCTCCACATCTTGGACTGTATGAGGGCTTTATCCTTCTATATCCAACACACTCAGGGCCACTGCAAAGCTTCTCAGCTTTGCATCTCCTATGACCCCAGTAGGCTGGGGGGGAGGGGTGGTGATCAATCGTACTCTGGGTGGCGGACTGCATCGCCCTCGCCTATGAGCAGGCGGGGCTCCCACTGGAAGGCCACATCAAGGCGCACTGTGTCAGGGCCATGGCAGCCTCGGTGGCAAACTTGCGCTCTGTCCCGATGGTGGACATCTTCAGGGCCGCCGCCTGTTCTTCAGTCCATACTTTCGAAGCCCATTACTGCTTGGAAAGAGAGTCCCGACAGGACTGTGCCTTCGGCCAGGCTGTGCTCTGTAACCTTTTCGGGGTTTAGGCAACTCCTACCCTCCGACCCTTCTGTGTTCAGGCTACCAGAGTGCTGGTTTCATCAGACACAGGGTCCTACTGTGGTCTGTGGACACGGACTCATTCGCTGCTGCTTGCGGTTCCCTGTGAGGGAGCCCCCTATTTTTACTATGGGCTTTCGGTAGCCTGTAGCTGGGAAGTCCTGTATGTGAGGACTGACTTCCTGCTTGCTCCCTGAGAAAGCGTAGTTACTCAGCTGTAACAGGTGTTCTCTGGGGAGAGCAGGAATCAGTCCTCACAACCCACCCTCCTCCCCTTGGACTTACTCTTTTACCATCTTATTTTTGCCATCTTTTAGCTATATCATTTGACTGAGCAAGATGGTACCCTTGGGCGGGAAAGGGACCACGCATGCGTGGTGGCATCTTCCAAAGGCTTTCTTTGAAAGCTGGGGGGATGCTTCCGTGTGGGCTCCGTCGGTGCCGACATCACCCATATGTGAGGACTGATTCCTGCTGTCTGTGGAGAGAACCTGTTACAAATGAGTAACTACACTTATTGATTGCCCCCAGGTGGCCCAGGCAACCTTGGTTCCCTCTGCTGCTCTCCATATTGTTGGCACCCCCGTTCCCTCTTGGCTGAGCTCCGAACCTTTTGTCCCAGGAGGAAGGCTCTCTATTGCACCCCAATTTGGGGTTGCTAATGCTATCCATGTGCTGCTGAAAGGGTAGCATTGGCCCTTTTCACTCTTCCAGGAGAAGTCGAGGAGATCCTCCTGGCCTCTCGGAAAACCTTCACCAGATGGGCTTACGCCTTTAAGTGGAGAAGGTTTTCAGTCTGATGTGTGGAATGGGAGACAAATCCCTTCTCATGTCAGGTTCAACTAGTATTGCAATACCTACTGCACCTGTCGCACACTGAGCTGAAGTCTATCTTGGTGAGGGTTCACCTGAGTGCCATAGCTGCTCACTATCACCCTGTCAAGGGACTACCCCTCTCACCCCAGCCCCTGGTCTCCAGGTTCCTCCAGGGCCTCCTGTTATCTAAACCCCCTTTTCGCCCTTCTCTGGCAGAGAGAGACCTCAACATGGTGCTCTCTCAGCTCACCAAATCGCTGTTCGAACACTTGGCCACTTGCCACCTATGGTACCTGTCTTGGAAAGTGGCTTTCCTGGTGGCCTTCTTGTCCGCTCGAAGAATGAGTGAACTCCAAGCTCTTGTAGCAGATCCACCCTATGCCAAATTCTACAAGAATAGGGTAGTGCTTTGCACACACTCCAAATTCCTACGGAAGGTGGTGTCCCCTTTTCACCACAACCAGGATGTGCTCCTCCCCACCTTCTTCCCACGGCCTCACACTGGCAGGGAGGAACTAATATTTATACGCCGGATTGTAAACGGGTCTTGTCCTCCTACTTACAGCAGACTCGGGCCCATCGAAAAGCTCCTCAGCTTTTCGTATCTTATGACCCCAGTAGACTGGGGCACCCCATGACTAAGCAAACTCTGTCCCCTTGGGTGGCGGACTTTATTGCCCTCGCCTATGAGCGAGCTGGTCTCTCCCTCAAGAACCAGATCATAGCGCATCACATGAGGGCGATTGTGGCCAACCAGCGCTCAGTGCCAGTGATGGAGATCTACAAGGCCACCACATGGTCTTCAGTTCACACATTCACAGCTCACTACTGCCTGGATAGCGAGTCCCGCAGGAACAGTGCCTTTGTTCAGCCAGTGCTCTGTAATATTCTCGGGGTGTAGGTAACTCCTGCCCTCCGACCATTCTGTATTCAGCCTACCGGAGTGGTAGTGTCGCTGGACGCTAGGGTCTGCAGAGTCTCTCATTGGGGACTCATCTTCTGCAACTCACGGCTATATGACTGGGCCGCCATTGGTGCGGTCGTAGTTCAGTCTTCGGCAGCCTGTAGCTAGGGAGTCCCATATATGAGGACTGACTTCCTGCTTATTCCTGGAGAAAGCTTAGTTACTCACAGGCAACAGGTGTTCTCCGTGGACAGCAGGAATCAGTTCTCCCCTCCCCTGGGTGTTGCCTCCCTACCTTGTTTTAGTTTTTTACTACCGTCCTAGCCATTTCATCTTACCGAGCAAGATGGCACCCTTGGGCAGGAAGGGGACCACGCATGCGTGGTGGCTTGTCCCAGAGGCTTTCTTTGAAAGCTGGGGAAATGTTCCGCGCTGGCTCCGTCAGCACCGTCAGTCATATGTAATAACAGATTCCTGCAGTCCTAAAGAACATGTTACAGGTGAGTAACTATGCTTTATTTTCTTCTGCTCTCCTTTTAGATATAAGAATACCAAATGGATTTTTCTCCAGTACAATTCTGTAATGGTTTGTTAATTGTCCCTTTTCCTTTGCATTCTCTGTCTGCACTGATTTGACATTATATACTGTTCATCACAGTTGATTGCTTTTTATTCATTAGTAACCTGTTGCATATGATTTTTATGTTGTTTTTCTATGTTTCTTTTCATTCTTTATTATTTGCAAATTATTTTGCCTGTTCTGATTTTACTACATTGTTCACATTCTAGTTGTTCAGGATGGTATGCGTTTTTATGTTATTTTAATTGGTTTTATGCTTGTTAATGGTTCATTTTAATTTTCATTAGTTTTATGTTTCTAATGTTGGTTTATATTTATGTTCTTATAGCACCTTAGAACCCCTGAAGAGGGCATTGCCGAAACACGGCCGGGTCTGGTCAGGCTCTTTGTACCCCAAAATTGAATACTTGTTGAATAAAGGCATCCATTTGTGATCACCACGTTTTGGACAATTGTTTTCTGATGGTGACCAGAGCCAGTGCCAAGGTGAGAAGGTTCTTCAGTCACTGCAAGGAGACAGACTCTGAGGATATGGACATCCTGGTTCAACCTTGGCCAGGGCAGATTCTGCTGTATGTCTTTCCTCCATGGCCACTTGTGGGGTGCATATTTTGTCATGTAGAGTGCCATCAGGGTCCAGTGGTTCTGGTAGCATTGGATTGGCCACAGACACTGTAATGTGCGGATCTGATGCACCTCCTGCAAGAATCTCCCCTACACCTCCCATCATCTTGGGGAGCTCTTGAGGCAGGGCCTGGTTCTGCTAGATAACCCAGCTTACAGCCTGGCTCTTGAGGGACAACGCCTAGCATGTAAGGTCTATTTTCCTACCATGGTTCCACACTCCTGAAAGCTAAAAGAGGCTCTCTTTCTCACCTACATGTGCGTTTGGTGCCTATTTGAGCACTAGTGTCATTCCTTAGTGCAACGGAACTGCTTGCCTTACTTGCCTTCCTTCAAGATGGATTGGACAAAGTCCTCTCTCTTAGTCCTTTGAGGATTCATTTGGCATCTTGCCATGCTTTAGGTGGCCAGTGGCAGGGTACTCGATGGCCTTGAACCTAGAGGTGGCTCTTTCTCTTCGGGGAGTAAGACACTTGCATCCTCTCGTCCGGTCAGTTGTTCCTTCATGGGATCTCAGCTTAATTCTTTGGGCCTCAGTGTCTGAGCCTTTGAGGAAGGCTACTACATTAAAGGATTTGTCTTGCAAGACTGCTTTCTTGGTGGCGGTCTGCTTGGCGTGGCATATTTTGTAGTTGCAAGCCTTGTCATGCTGAGATCCCTAACTGTTGTTTGCAGAGTTGGCAGTGTATATACAGCCTATTTCTTCCTTCTTGCCTGAAGTAGTGTCATGTTTTCATGTTAATCAGGTGCTCTGTTTGCCTTCATTTATGAAGGATCAGTGCCAGGGGAAGGCTAAGGACCTTTGCCTGGTATATGCCAAGAGGGTGCTTCTTCAGTACTCTAAAATCACTAACTCCTTCCAGAAATTGGACAGGCTTTTCATCCTTTTTGCAGGCCCACGTAAAGGTAACATAGCCATGAAGTCTACCCTGGGCCGCTTGATTATGAAAACGATAGCCCCAGCCTCTGTTGCAGAACTGGCTAGTCCCAGCGAGTTTGCTTGCCCATTCCACTCAGCCACTCTAATAGGTTTTTATTAGGTGGCAATGTGGTCATTCCTTTCTACTTTTGTCAAGCATTACCACTTAGATGTCCACACTCAGGCGGACATGGCCTTTGGTTGCAGAGATTGAAGGCTGCCTGGTCTTCTTCTCGCCCAGTGGATTTGTAGCTGTGGTACATCCCACTTGTCTTGACTGATCTAGCAGAAAAATATGGTAGGTGACATTTTACTTAACAGATAATGTCCTTTTCTGGAGTCCTACAAAACCAGTCCATGACTCTCTTCTGTGATCTACTGTGATCTGTGCTCTGCTAGATTCTGTGTGGTTTGGCCCTGTGGGCCCATGACCTTTTAACAGACCTTCTGTCTGAAGGCTATTCTGTACATAGTTATGGTTCCTTGCTACCCTCATTGAGATTGTATGCTGTTAGGGGTTCTTGACCATTGCTTGGGTACAATTATTGTTGTATGGCCCTACTTGCATCTGTGATAATAGGAGGAGAGGAGAGAGAGGGAAAATATGATTCAGACCTTTAAATACTTAAAGAGAAATAATGAACAAACAAACCTCTTCCAAAGACGGGGAAGCTGTAAAACTAGAGGGCATAACATGAAGCTGCAAGGGGGGGCATTGTCAAGAAATACTTTTTCACTGAAAGGGTGGTGGATGCTTGGAATGCCCTCCCGATGGAAGGGGTGGGGGCAAATACAGTGACAGAATTCAAAATGGCATGGGACAGACACAGTGGATCCCTTTATAGCAACAGGAGAAAATCAAAATAAACTTAACTATCTAAATTCTCAACAAACAGGGGTGTCCTACACGGAGCAGTGGGTTCACCCCTAAACAAAGACATGGGGAAGGCTGGCCTGCACGGAGCGGCAGGTGCACCTACTCTTGCCATCTTTCTGGGCGGACTAGATAGACCATACTGGTCTTTATGTGCTGTCATTTACTATGTTACTATAAGAAACCTCTGGATTTTTCTTCTGTCTCCTCCTCTGCTAGTGAGCAAACACAACCACTTGTTTGGACAGGTCTAACAGGACTTCAGGAAAGAACGTTATCTGGAAGTAAAATGTCACCATTTCTGAAGCTCTGCCGAAATGCGGCTATGTAAATAAGCCTCTGTGAGATCCAGGGAAGTCTGAAATTCTCCCTGATAGATGGCCACCATCACCAGGGCCCACAAAGCCTTGTTTTCTTCATTCAAATCTAAGAGTGGGTTGAACATACCTTCTTTTTTGAGAGCTAAAAAATAAATGGAGTATCTGCCTAGCCCCCACTCCTCCAGAAGGAAGAGCTTCCAGAAATAACAGTTTCTTGAGTGTTGATCTGACTTGATCAACGATATTGCAAAAGTGATAAAATATAAAGGGAGATGTGATGATACTGGAGGACTTTAATCTACCAGATATGGATTGGAGTATCCCATTTGCAATTATGGAAAGTAGAAAGGTCACGGATGCACTACAAGAGGCTTTGCTGAGACACCTGTTGAAGGTATCCAATATGGCAGGATCACACTGCATCAAGTACCCTCTAAGATGGACAGTGTGTCTAATATCCGGGTATGTGCCCACTTAAGCAGAAATGATCACCAGAAGGTGTGGTTTGAGGTAAAAGTCAAGGAAGAGTCCATTCACAGTAAATTTGATATCCTATATTTAAAAAATGCTGGCTTCAGTAAAATGGGAAAGTAGATGAAGAAGGAACTGGCAGGATGGTAGGAGATAAGGAAAGTAGAAAGGCCGTGGGCTAAACTGAAAGAGCAGTAAAGGGAACACCCCAACTGCAACATCGACAGGCACAAAGAGAGCAAGACTCGTAAACGCCATCGGATGAATAAAGAGCTTTATTGTGTCAGCCCAACACATGTTTAGGACGGTGGCATTCTTCAGGGGACAATGACCTCATAAAATAAAATTGAAAAAGAAAACATATACAAATGACATTTAAAAACCCCAAATAATGATTACAGAATGTTATAAAGTACTTAAAAAAGTTATAATAAAACACAGAACGTGAAAAAATTGTGATTGATAAATAATGGTCAATGGACACAATTTAAAATTGTAAATAATAAAAATTGTAACGATAAAAACAAACCAAACAACATGGTAATAATTTTGACCACAAGTTGATGTAGAGTAATTGGACAAATGTAATATACCCAGCAAAACTTACCTACGATTGCAGGATACTTCAAAAACACTCTCTAAAATATATGTAGCCTACAAGGGGTAAGCACAATAGGAAAAGAATGAGACATGTTACTCAAGTAATATGCTACGAGTAACCAAAGGAAATAAAAACGGAGTGAAAATACCCATAATCACCTCAACAAACAGAGCTACACAAGCTTAAACCAGATCTTTTAGTAAGAGGGGTTGGAGAAGGTAAAACATATTTGCTGGGTGACATAAGCCAGCACATAGTGATATTGGAGGCAGATTGGCAAGTGGATCCAGATTCTTGTGCAGCAGATCTCGGCACAATCATCATTTGCAGAGTAAAAAACATGTATATCAACTATGGCAGTATTCTACTGTGGACCACACAAATATGACCGGAATGTGTGGAACTTGTCCAGACTTAGTGAAGGTGAAGAGTAATTGCCCAAAAGGTCCACATAGATAAGCATTCAAAAAATACTGTGGAGCTCAATACGGAATCGCTGTTGCATGATATCAATTAAGATCCAATGTGATGGTTGTAAGGGGGCACAGTATTACTGTAGTTTGTCTTGTCTAGCAAATTGCTGCTTCCAGGTATCCTTTAACTCCTCTCTGCCTCCCCTATCTTACCACTGTTTTTTAGGCTTTCCCCAAGGCTGCCTTTGTCTTTTAAATTGCTCAATATCTTCCTCAGCCCGTTTGCAGTGTTTATTCAGAACTTTTGAATTTCAGGCTATTACTACACCGATGATATACAACTAGTCACTTATAGTACACTGATGCCAACACTTCAGATCTCACCCAGCTTAATACTTGCATCCACATAATTGATCAATGGCTCATCTCCCATCAAGTAAAGCTCAACCATTCCAAAACTAAAGTCATGTGGATAGCTAATAATTATCCAATACTCACCATCACCTCTTACATAGAAAAATGACGACAGAAAAAGACCACATGGCCTATCTAGTCTGTCCTTCCATATCAACAACTACAACAGCCCCCTTTTTTCCTTTAGAGATCCTCTTTGTTTGTCCCATGCTTTTTTGAATTCAGATACTGTCCTCATATCTACCACCTCCACTGGGAGACTATTCTATGGATCCGCCACTCTTTTCGTAAAGAAATATTTCCGCATATCACTCCTGAATCTATCCCCGTTCACCCTCATCCCATGTCCCTTCGTAGCAGAACTTGCTTTCAATCGAAAGAGGCTCTCCCGCTGTGCATTTATGCCACTGAAGTATTTAAACGTCTCAATCATATCACCTTTATACCGCCTTTCCTCTAAGGTGTACATATTAAGATCCTTCAGTCTGTCCTCTTATGCTTTATAATGAAGACCACTAACCATTTTAGTAGCCACCCCTGACTCCATCCTGTTTATATCCTTTTGAAAGTACGAACTCCAGAATTGCACACCATACGCCAAATGAGGTCGCACCAAAGACTTATACAGAGGCACTATCACCTCCTTTTTTCTGCTAGCCATTCCCCTCCCTATGCACCCAAGCATCCTTCTAGCTTTTGCAGTTGCCTTTTCTACCTGTTTAGCTACTTTAAGATCATCAGACACAACCACACCGAGGTCCCGCTCTTCTTTAGTGGACAAACGTATTTCATCCCTTATACTATATTTCTCCCTTGGATTGCTGCAGCCCAAATGCATGACCTTGCATTTCTTAACATTAAATCCCAGCTGCTAAATTCTAGACCATTTTTCAAGCTTAGCTAGATCCCTCCTCATGTTATCTACACCTTCCTGGGTGTCTACTCTATTGCAGATTTTGGTATCATCCGCAAAGAGGCAAACCTTACCCAACAGCTCTTCTGCTATATCACTAACAAAGATGTTAAAAAGAATCGGACCAAGGATAGATCCCTGGGGCACACCACTGATAACTTCCTTCTCCTCAGGGTGAGCTCCATTTACTTAGATCTTAGTTTCACTACATTTATTTCTGCCTTATTCAAGACTGTATTTTTCATATTTCAGAAACTTTGTTCCCTAAAATCCCTTCTAGACCCTACATATTGATTATTGTCTTAGTTATTACCCATTTAGATTATTGCAATATAGAAACATGACTTCAGAAAAAAACCTATGGCCTATCTATCAACTACCCTTCCATATCAACTACTGCTATAGTAAATATGGATTTATTTACAATGGCATCAACTCTACTAATCTCCATAAGCTTCAGTGCCTGTAGCATACTTTACTTAACATGTTTTTATATCGCTTTATCATTTCAGTGAACTTAAATATGTCCATTAAATGTGCATATTTCCATCTGACTTCTCTTTAATGCAGGCCTCAAGATCTCAGTCACATACACTCACATCCAAAAGGTGTATTGCAGCTCCTTTTTTAAGGGCCTGATTTACTGTTTTTCCATTTTCTATGGCAAAAGAAATCTCCCATAGCCCCTTGCACCCTTACTACATATACACACACACACTCCCTCTTTCATAGCTTCCCCCAGCCATCCAATGTCTTTCTTGCCCCCCCCCCAGCTGTCACTCAGTCTCTCTCTCACACAGCTCCCTCACCATCACAACCAGTCTTGAAACTGCGAGATCAGCAAGCTTCCTTCACGGCGCAACTCAAGCTAACTGCAGAGCTGATCACGGTGGAGCAGCAAACAAAACAGTAGGAAGAGTAAGAAATATCAGATAATGGCTGGGAGAGGAGGGGTTGCAATGAAATCCCAGTGCCAGGGTTCAATTTATAGTTGCCATGGGGACCTGGCCCCTGGGATTTGTTGAGCTCTGATTTAATGCATTAAAATTTTGATTATATAACTCCTCTTCTAATGAGTAAGCATTTGCTTTCTGTTATATATCGCATATAATTTAATGTCTTAACCCTGGCACACAAAACACTCTACACCAGAACCTCTCAATACTTGGCCCCTTACATAATATATTATCTCCAGGAACAAGCAGGAATGTAGTCTTCACATATGGGTATCGTCGGTACCGACGGAGCCCATGTGGAAACGCTCCCCAGCGTCCAATAGGAACGCTTTTGGGAGCATCCCACAGCACATGCGTGCTGCCTTCCCACCTCTGTACCTCTCTCACTTCAGTTCTTCATTTTCCACGGAGCCAACAGGACATGTACCCTGTCACCGCAGAAAATTTCCTTTTATTCTTTGTTTTTTGTGGTCACGTCTGCCTTCATTCGACGCCTACCAGTACCGCCGGTGGTTCTTCTTTCTTTAAAAAAACACCAACTTGTATTTTCTTCAGGGGTCTTTCCTCTGTTTCTAGTGCTAGGCGCCATTTTGGGCACTAGGCCCACTTTTCTTCAGGCATGGAGAAACCAGCTAGTGGTTTCGAAAAATGCTCAGTGTGGCGGTACCATTTCCGTCACCGACACCCAAGATTGGTGTCTAAAATGTTTAGGTCCTGAACATTCTCCAACAGAGTGTCTCTCCTACACAAGGATGACCAAAGGGGCCTGCAGAATAGAGCTGCAAAACTCAGTACCCTTTTTGCCACGGATACGATGTCACTTGCATCGATGTCTTCCAGGGCTTCATCTTCCTCCCATGGATCTCAGATAACTAAACTTAAGTCCTCGAAGGGTAAATCTCCTTCAAAGTATCGAGATGCCACTGGCGTTGCCCTCGAGGATGGTTCACCAGCAAAACAGCCCCGGCAGGAGTCTTCGGGCTCCAAAGCATTAACGGGGCTCCAGGATGTTCCAGAGGCTTTCACCTCTGCAGAAATACTGGTGCCATGTTCTGGGGTCGTAGCCGCTTCCACCGATACTGACACCAGGCATCGGCAGGAGTGATGGACAAGATAATCCTCACTTTTAAACGCAGTCTAGTGTCCCTCTTAGCATCTTCGGTACCGCTAAGACCGCTACAGACGGTTCAACAGGTCCCCCCATGCCGAGCCTTGAGTCTATCTCAGGTATCGGGGATCAGGAACCGAGACATTTCGGTGCCGACTTCGAGCGGTACCGATACCATGCGTTATGTGTGCACCCAATACAGAGTGCCTTTGAGTCTTCTGATTCCGATGACTCTGACGATTCTACCGGTACCAGAGTGAACCTACTAGAGGATTCAACTCCTCCTCAACGTAGGATGTCTCCTCCAGAAGATATGTCCTTCCAGGATTTCATACGTGATTTAGCAAAGGGTCTTGCAATCACTGTGATTCCAGAAAAGGAACCTAGGGCAGAAGAATTAAGAATTCTACAATACCCTATGGCTCTCAAGGAGGCAGCTATGCTTCCCATTCACAAGATCATACATGATCTGATGTTGAGAACGTGGGAAACTCCTTTAACGATATCTTCACATTCTCGACGCCTTGACACTATGTACTGAGTGCCAAGTTGTCCTGGTTTTCATAAAACTCAGTTACCACACCATTCAATGGTAGTGGAATCGGCCATGCGAAGAATCAAGAGTGCTAAAACACATTCTTCTAATCCTCAAGGCCGGGAATCCAGGACACTCAATGCTTTTGGGCGTCGATGCTTTCAATCCTCCATGCTATCAGCCAGGATCAGTTCCTACATTCTTTATATGGGAATGTTCCTAGAATAAGTCACAAAAGACTTAGAGCTCATTAGCCCTTGTGTCTCTGAGGAAAAAAGAGCAGACTACCTTATTCTGGTCAAGCACGCCCAGAATGTCTCTAAATTCATGAACCGTGCTACCTTTGATTGCTTTGAATGTATTAGCAGAACCTCTGCTATATCCATAGGAGCACGCCATATTGCATGGCTTCAAGCATCAGATTTAGAACAGTGGGTGCAAGAAAAGCTGGGAAACATTCCTTGTACCGGAGAAAATCTCTTTGGCAAGGATTGGCAAGACAAGGCTAATCAGCTTGAATCTGAAAATACTACCTTGAACAGACTATCAAAGTCTACAGCCAAAGAAGAAAACATTCAAAAAACCCTTTTTCAGCAAGAAAAAGAAGCCTTACCCATCTTACACCCACCAAAGCCACTGTCCGCTTCATGTTCCCCAGAAGGGGCAGCAACAGAACAGACAGCAAAGAAAGCCGCAAGCTCAAAGAGCTCAATCGGCCCAACAGACCCAGCCCCCTCAGGGTCTTTGACTTCTACCTAGAGAACTTAGCCATTCTGCCCCTGAAAAGTCCAGAACCCTTAACCATTCCAGGAAGACTATGCTATTTTGCCAAAAAATGGCAACAAATAACATCAGAAAATTGGACTCTGTCCATTGTACGACTGGGGTACAAGCTTCATTTTCTCAACTTGCCCCCACCTACAATAATAAAACAGTTCAATTCTTAGGCCCCTGCCACCAACCTTTTGTGGCAGGAAGTCACATCACTTCTCACTCAAGGAGCAATCGAAGAAGTACCCATACCCCAACAGGGGACGGGGTTTTACTCCCCCCTATTTTCTGCATATTCTCATCCACTCAGATCACAGGAAGTTCCTTTGATTCCTGGTCCAAGGAAGACACTTCCAGTACAGAGTTCTTCCTTTCGGACTGGTAGCAGCATTTATGAGGACTCTGGGAATATTCGTCTTCCCTTAGTTAGACAGTTGGCTCATTTGAGCATCGATTGTTCCAAAGGCCAACTTCGCTCTTTCTCGAGCAATGAGAATTCTTCTATACTTGGGACTGGTCATAAACCTCCCAAAATCTCATCTCACTCCCTCTCAATCTCTCGAAATCATAGGGGTTCGTCTAGACACATGGCAGTCAAGGGCTTTCCTGCCACAGCCACGCTGTCTACGAATAATACAACTGGCATCTCAAGCATCTATGAAGGTGTTAGAGATGCTTCAACTTCTGGGACACATGGCATCCCCTGTCTTAATAGCGCTTTATATAAGAAACGTAAAAAAATAAATAAAATAAATTGAAAATGGCTCTCAGCTCTAGGAGGTTTATGTGGGTTTCCTATGCTCGCCTCCACATGCGAGCAACCCAGTGGACCCTATCCTCTCAATGGTCACAGGCCTCGGGTCAGTTAATGGACAAGATCAGAAACACCACACGTCTGATTTCGTCCCTGCAATGGTGGCAATCTCTAGAAAACCTCCTTGTAGGCTCTCCTTTCCAGCAGCCTCTATATCAGGCCACCCTAACAGATGCGTCCAAGATGGGTTGGGTGGCTCACTTGCACGATCTCTCCACTCAGGGTGTTTGGACCTCACAGGAGGTTTCCCTTCACATAAACCTCCTAGAGCTGAGAGCCATTTTCAATTTATTTTATTTATTTTTTTACGTTTCTTATATAAAGCGCTATTAAGATCAGTGCGGTTTACAGCGAACAGAACAATAGTACAATGTAACAAAAACACATTGTGCTTACAATGAACAATGAACAGGGTAATAACTTGGGTGAGAACTATTTACAGCACATTTTACAAAGTTACAGAATATTCACCATCGAGTAGGATTGATGGCACAGGTTTAAGCCAAGGGAAGCGCAGATTATCTATTCTCTTGTTGGCTTAAAGTATTGGGGCATATATGGAGGGGGGTCAGGGGGCCTATTACATGTTTCCCTGGGTTGCCTTCTGGGTAGTGTTTTTGGAATAGGTGGTATTTTATCGCTTTTCTGAATAGGATAAGGCTCGTGATAGATCGAATTTCGGAGGGGAAGGCATTCCAGGATGTGGGTGCATAAACCGAAAAAGCCATATTGGCTGTTACTTTCAGGCATTTTGTCATTATCTTAGGGATTTCTAATGTATTCCGCATTGCAGATCTTCCCAGGGAAACATGTAATAGGCCCCCTGACCCCCCTCCATATATGCCCCCTCCATATATCTGCAATCCAAGATTGTACAAACTAACAAGGTCTCAGCAGTCCAATATCAAGAACCGGCGGACCTCTCTCCACTTAACTTTTTTTCCACACCATCCAATAAATGTATTGAGAACACCATAGCATCACTCAACACCTCCACTGCACAGACCGACCCATGTCCAGCTTTTTGGATCAAGGAGCTACGTGATGTGCTCAGTCCTGTCATCGCAAATATAATGAAACTCTCCTTTACAACAGGCTATTTTCCCACTTCACTCAAGCAGACTTCCATTAGGCCATTACTGAAAAACCCCAAACTGGACCCCCAAAGGGTTGACTCCTATCGATCAATAGCTAGCATCCCCATCTTAGCCAAAATAATTGAGAAAGAAGCACAACGGCAAATTCAAGATCACATAGACTCTGTTGCTCCCTTAGATAACTGCCAACATGCGTTCAGAGAACATCATGGGGTTGAGACACTACTTACTGGTCTATTCAACAATA
This sequence comes from Ichthyophis bannanicus, assembly GCA_033557465.1. Taxonomy (NCBI): domain Eukaryota; kingdom Metazoa; phylum Chordata; class Amphibia; order Gymnophiona; family Ichthyophiidae; genus Ichthyophis; species Ichthyophis bannanicus. The sequence goes on from CM066039.1 coordinate 137,861,918, forward strand.
TCATCACAGGAATTGACAACATCCATCAAGGTTTTGTCCTCATTTTCCTAGACATCGCCGCGGCATTTGACTCCGTGAGTCACGAAATCCTCCTTGGAAGACTAAAAGAAAAGGGTGTCTGCAACAATGCACTAAAATGGTGTAAGTCTTATCTGGACGATAGATGGCAATATGTGAAGTCTGGATCAGAAGAGTCTAGCCACTTCCATCAAAAGCAAGGGGTACCTCAAGGATCCTCACTATCCTCCTTACTCTTCAATATCTACATGCAGCCCATATGCAATATCATAAGGTCATTCAACGTAAACTGCATGATATATGCAGATGACATTCTGTTATACATGCCTTTCTCCACAACCCACATGGACCTGACCCCACTCACAGATTGTTTCAATGCAGTTTCAACATGGCTCCAGACACAGAACCTACGTATCCAGCATAAAAAAACAGAGGTCCTTTTCATCTCCAGAGACTCCAACTTTACGCCCCCGTCCCACGTCAGTGTCAAGGAAGCCGATTTGCAAACTAAAGATGCAATAAAATATTTGGGAGTTACCCTGGACCAACATCTAGACATGAAACGCCACATAAGCAGCGTAGTCAAAGCCATCTACTTCAAAATCCGCTCCCTCAAACACCTACGCTCCCTGCTGGACCCAGACGATTTCCGTACCATATATCAAGCGCTGATCCTGCCGCATTTTGACTTTGCAAATGCCATCTTACAAGGTCTCCCCCAATCCACACTAACCCCCTTACAGTTGGCCATGAATGCCGCAGCTAGGGTCCTCTACGGTGCATCCAGAAACGACCACGTGACTCCTATTCTCAAACAACTGCACTGGCTACCAATTCACGGGAGAATCACCTTCAAATCCCTTTTATTAGCATTTAAGGCAATCAAAGGCACCTCATCCCTCTCACTCACGAATCTAATCCACATGGTCCCCCCCAACAGATCAAGAAGAACATCAGCTGTAAACTTGCTAGCTATACCAAAGGCTTCGACAAAGTCCAACACGAACACCACAAACAGGGCATTCAGTTTTATGTCCCAAAATGCTGGAACACCCTACCCCCCAACATTAGAACCATTACCAATCTATATCAGTTCAGGAAGGCTCTCAAAACATACCTTTTCTGCCAATACTTCCCAGACAGCAACTGAACTAGATATCCCCTCCAAGAAATGACCCAATCTAGAAATGCCCTCACACTGCAGTGTAGATAGATTATGTATATAGTTAACCCAGTTATCCAAGTTTGTACTCCTGTTCAATGTAAAACCTGACAGTTTGTCGTTATGGTCGTTGTTGTTATGATGTAAACCGCGCTGATTCTAAATAGCGCGGTATATAAGAAACTGTAATAAATAAATAAATAAATAAATTGTCAGGCATGATGTTGATTAATTTACTGATGGGTGAGGGGGGCTGGTTCCTCAGTGCTTTGAATGTCATGACGAGTGCCTTGTAGTGGATTCGAGCTTGTAGGGGTAGCCAGTGGAGCTCCTTCATCACAGGCGTAATATGTTCTGACCTTGACACACCTACAAGTACTCTAGCGGCCGAGTTCATGGCAAGTCGGAGTGGATTTAGAGTTGACTGTGGAAGCCCATGGAGGATGATGTTGGCGAAGTCTAAGTGTGGGATAACTAGGGCTTGAAATATAGTCCGGTAGTCAGTGAAGTCCAGGAGTGGTCGAAGGAGGCATAGTGCTGGGGGTGGGGTGAACTTCTGATTTCTCGTGATGAAGAGAACATCGGTTTTACTGTGATTAATTCATAGGTTTTGGGTGAGAAGCCAGTCTGCAACTACTTCAGAGCATCTTGTAATGGGTGAAAAGTCAGGCGGTCAGTCCTGAATGGGATGTATAGCAGGATGTCATCTGCATAGGCAAGGCAATGCACGTTCAAGGAACGGATCAGGGTGCAGATGGGCTGCATGTAAATGTTAAACAGTGCTGATAAGGATGATCCCTGGGGTACCCCCTGTTTCTGAACTAAAGGCTCGGATGTCAAGGTACCCGTCTTAACTTGTTGCCATCTGTTAATCAGGTAAGATTTGCACCATTGTAGAGCGGTGCCTTGTATCCCTTTATCTTGGAGCCGTTGTAGCAGAATCTCATGGTTCACTGAGTCAAATGCGGCTGCAATGTCCATGAAGATGAGAATGCTATTCAAGTCTTTCAGACCCATTTCAACAAGAAAACAGTTCTGGTCCAAACCAACAATCAGGTAGCTATGTTCTATGTGAACAAGCAAGGCGGAACAGACTCTCTGTCGCTATGCAACAAAGCTTTGAGACTATGGGACCTCGCCAGAGAGTTACAAATTCACCTGTTTGTGGTATACCTTCCAGGCATTCAAAACTTATGGGCAGACAGGCTCAGTCGAATACTGCTGCCATACGAGTGGTCCCTCCACTCATACCAGCTTGCTCGAGTATTTCAAATCTGGGGAACACCAGATATAGACCTCTTTGCAAGTCCACAGAATGCCAAACCTCCCCGATTCTGTTCCAGAATATCCCGGCTCACAACTGTGAGGCAAGAGATGCTTTCCTACTCCACTGGGGTCAGGACTTCCTCTATGCCTTCCCACCCATTCCACTCATTCCCAAAACTTTATTCAAACTTCAGAGAGACAGAGGTTGTATGATACTCATAGCTCCACGTTGGCCACGACAAACGTGGTATCCTCTTTTTCTGCGTCTCTCTCAAACCACTCCTCTGGAGTTGGGGAATGCTCCAGATCTTCTGTCTCAGGAGGATGGATGCTTACTGCATCCCAATCCCCAGTCCCTACATCTCAGGGCCTGGTTACTGAAAGCCTAGAATTCCAGGATATTAACCTTACTCAACAAGTAAAGGATATCCTTCTGGCTTCCAGAAAACCTTCCACAAGACGTTCCTACGCTCTTAAGTGGAAAAGGTTCTCTGTCTGGTGTTCACAAAAGGGACTTAATCCACTTTTGGTACCTGTAGAGTCGCTACTAAAGTATCTCCTCCAATTATCAACTTCTGGTCTAAAGACCAATTCAGTGAGAGTCCATCTTAGTGCTATTGCTGCTTTTCATAAACCTTTCGATGGACAACTTATTTCCTCTCATCCACGTGTATCAAGATTTATGAGAGGCCTACTCTTAACAAGATCTCCCATTAAACCACCACCGGTGGCATAGAATCTGAATCTTGTTCTAGGTCAGCTTATGAAACCGCCCTTTGAACCTTTAGCCACTTCAGACCTAAAGTTTCTTTCATGGAAAGTTATTTTCCTAATTGCCATCATTTCTGCAAGGTGCATTAGTGAACTGCAGGCATTAGTAGCTGACCCTCCTTATACAAGGTTCCACCATGATAAAGTAGTCCTCAGGACTCATCCTCACTTTATGCCAAAGGTGGTTTTGCCTTTCCATTTAAACCAGTCGGTTTATCTTCCTGTATTCTTCCGTAGGCCTCATGCCTCTAGTGTGGAAAGGAATCTTCACACATTGGCTTGTAAAAGAGCCTTAGCCTTTTATCTCCAAAGAACTAAGCCACATAGAAAATCTTCTCAGCTTTTTGTGGCTTTTGACTCTAGTCATTTGGGACTTCCAGTTTCCAAAAGAACTCTGTCAAATTGGATTGCAGATTGCATATCCTATACATATGAGAGTAAAGGACTTTCTCTCAAGGGCCATGTCACAGCTCAGAATGTGAGAACAATGGTAGCTTCAATGGCTAACCTTCATTCTGTGTCTGCGGATGACATCTGCAAAGCAGCCACTTGGGCTTCAGTACACACCTTCACAGCCCAATACTGCTTAGACAAGGACTCCTGTCGGGATGCCTCGTTTGGCCAGGCTGTTCTCCAGCATCTCTTCCATACTTAGTACAGCTCCTACCCACCGTCCACGGTTTGGATGCCAGAGGTCCATTGGAGGAAGCATGACCCATCTCACCTAGGTTCGCAGCATGCTGGGGTCACCCCTTGGCATCTTTCAGCTGGGGAGTCCCCATATGTGAAGACTACATTCCTGCTTGTTCCTGGAGATAGCGTAGTTACTCACCTATAACAGGTGATCTCCGGGAACAGCAGGAATTTAGTCTTCACAACTCACCCACCTCCCCTAGGAGTTGTCTCTATCTGTCTCTTTCTCTACTTCTCTCCTTTGGTCTCAGCTATAAACTCAACTGAAGTGAGAGAGGTACAGAGGTGGGAAGGCAGCACGCATGCGCTGTGGGATGCTCCTAAAAGCGTTCCTTTTGGACGCTGGGGAGCGTTCCCGCGTGGGCTTCATCGGTACTGACGATACCCATATGTAAAAACTAAATTCCTGCTGTTCCCAGAGATCACCTGTTACAGGTGAGTAACTACGCTATGTCCCCGGAGAGCATTGTAATTCCTGAACGCCCTCCTATTAGTCACATCCACTGTATACTAAGCAAGGCTTGAGTCCACTCATTTCTCAGCATTTTTCTACCTCGCCCCTCTACTATGAAATTCTCTCCCTCTCTTTATCCAAGAAGGGACTTCCCTAAAAACAATTTAAAGTAACACTAAAAACCTATTACTTTAAACTAGATTTTGACCTCGATGACAATCGCGATTGTACGTGAGACCTCTGAGAATTTTGGCATCATCAAGCCCTGTCCTTCCTCCATGCTTCTGCTCTTTTATTTATTTATTTATTATCTCCAGGAACAAGCAGGAATGAGTCTTCACACATGGGTATCATCGGTACCGACGGAGCCTGCGCGGGAACGCTCCCCAGCGTCCAAAAGGAAAGCTTTTGGGAGCATCCCACAGCGCCTGCGCGCTGCCTTCTCGCCTTTCCTAACCGCCTCTCTCCAGTTCTTCTTTTCCGCGGAGCCAGCAGGTTGTGTTCCTGTCACCGCTGAAGAATTTCTTTATTTTCTTTTATTTCTTTGGTCGCGTGTCTGCCTTCTTCGACACCGGACCGGTTCCGCCGGTCTTTCTTTCTTTATTCTAAAAAAAAAAAAAAAAATTACTGTAGTTCTCACTTCAGTGCATTTTTTCTTTCTTCGGCCTTAGGCCTAGGAAAAATTTTCTTCATGGAAAAGCCCGCCTCCGGGTTTAAAAAGTGCACGAAGTGCAGCGGCACTATTTCTGTCAACGACACCCATGAATGGTGTCTAAAATGTTTAGGTCCTGACCACTCCATTGCAGATTGTGAGTCCTGTTCCATGATGCCTAAAAGAGGTCTACAGAATCGAGCAGCCAAGCTCAGTACCCTGTTTCCCTCTGATGCAGCTTCGGTAGCATCGACGTCTTCCAGGGCTGCTTCTTCCTCCCATGGATCTCAGGTAACCAAACTTAAGTCCAGCCGGTCCTCGAAGGGTAGATCTCCCTCTAAGTATCGAGATGCCTCCGGGCTTGCTCTCGAGGAATCTGCACTGGCAAAATTACCCCGGCGGGAGGCTCCGGCTTCCAAAGCTTTATCTATGGGGTCACAGGTTGACATCGATGGCTCGGCCTCGACTGATCACCTGTTGCCATGTTCTGGGGTACCGGTGGTTCCCACTGTTACCGACATCCAGACATTGGTGGCGTCGATGGATCAGAATATCCTGACCATGCAGCGTGCCATTTCGGCATTCATACAAGCTGCGACGCCTTCGGTACCGCAACAAACTCCATTGGCGGTACCGATTCCGGCACCGGTACTGATATTGGTTCCGGTGCCGGTACCGATTGCATCAACATCGGCTTCGGTGTCGACTGCAGCGGTACACTGTCCTGTGATGCCCATTGGTACCGACTCGGTACCCGTCGCAGCTTGTATGAATGCCGAAATGGCACGCTGCATCACTCCCGATGTCGATACCACCCGGTACGCGTATCGGGCTCTGCAGGAGCATCCAGACAGGCGATACTTCGATTCCTCTGAAGACTCTGATGAATCAGAGGCCTCTGTCGAAGCATCGGTGATCCTTCCTCAGGAGCCCTCTTCTCCAAAAAGAAGAATGTCTCCTCCAGAAGACTTGTCTTTTCAAGACTTCATTAGCGAAGTGGCCAGGGGCCTTTCCATTTCAGTGGCCCCTGAAGCAGAGCCTAGAGCCAAAAAATTAGATATTTTACAATATCCTAAGGCTCCTAAAGAGGCAGCCACTTTACCAGTTCATGAGATTCTTTATGATCACATGTTGGGCATATGGGAAACCCCTCTCACCATCTCCCCTCATTCTCGTAGGTTGGACACCATGTATCGTGTTCCTCCTTGTCCTGGCTTTCATAACACTCAGCTTCCTCACCACTCCATTGTGGTGGAGTCTGCTATGAAGAAGATAAAGAGTACAAAAAGGCACTCTTCTAATCCTCCAGGAAGAGAATGCAGAACCTTAGATGCCTTTGGCAGGAGAATTTTCTAGGCCAACATGCTTGTTGCCAGAATCAACTCCTATAGTCTCTATATGGGGATGTTTCTAAAAGAAGTTACAGATCATCTGCAAACTTTATCTCCTTTTATTCCAGAAGATAAAAGGGAAGAGTTTCTCACCTGGCTTAAACATGCCCAGGATGTTTCCAAATTTTCCAACCGTGCAGCCTTTGACTCTTTTGAGGGTGCCAGCAGAGCCTCGGCTATTGCCATAGGTGCACGCAGAGTTGCTTGGTTACAAGCTTCTGATTTGGAACCCTGGGTTCAGGATGGACTAGGAAACCTTCCTTGTACAGGTGAAAACCTTTTTGGCAAAGATTGGCAAGCAAAGGCCACCCAAATGGATGCTGAAAATTCTGCTTTAGATAGACTCTTAAAGTCTACCTCTGCTCCTTTTAAGAAAAGGTTGTTCAAAAAGGGCTTTTTTCCCAAAAAAGGGAGATATTATTCTGCCTATGGTCAGCAGGCATCTTCTGCAGGTCGTTTTGCTACAAAGAGACAGCAACAACCAAAACAGGCCAAGCCTAAGGCTGCTAGGACTGCTACGGCCCAACAGCCTCAGCCTCCTCAGGGCCTTTGACTTTCAACTAGAGAACTTAGCCTTTCTGGCTCTAAAAGAACCAGAGCCTCTCACCATTCCAGGAAGGTTAGCTCATTTTGCTCCCAGGTGGGAACAAATCACAGCAGAGCAATGGACCCTCTCCATCATAAGAGAGGGGTACAAGCTTCATTTCTTAAACCTTCCTCCTCACACCATGGTGAGACAGTTTAATTCTCCAACATCTCTCCTCGACCTTCTGGGTCAGGAGATTACTACCCTTCTTGCCCAAGGGGCAATAGACGAAGTACCCCTTCTTCAGCAGGGCTCAGGGTTCTACTCCCCCTACTTTCTTATCCCAAAGAAAACAGGGGGCTACAGACCCATACTAGATCTCAGAGAATTGAACAAGTTTCTATACAAGGAGAAGTTCAAGATGATTTCTCTCGGTGCTCTCCTTCCATACCTTCAGAGTCAGGATTGGCTTTGTTCTCTAGACCTCAAGGATGCGTACACCCATGTCCTCATCCATCCAACACACAGAAGGTTCCTTCGATTCCTTTACCGAGGAAAGCACTACCAATACAAAGTGCTTCCTTTCGGTCTGGCCTCTGCACCAAGAGTGTTCACAAAATGCATGGCAGGAGTAGCTGCATTTCTACGCACTCTAGGGATATTCGTATTCCCATATCTGGACGACTGGCTCATCCGAGCTCCATCCGCGTCAGTGGCCCAGACTTCCCTGGCCTGCACAAATCGTGTTCTTCAGTATCTGGGACTTGTAATAAACATTCCAAAATCCCATCTCACCCCTACTCAATCTCTAGAGTTCATAGGGGCCTTGCTGGATACCACAACTGCAAGGGCCTATCTTCCCCAGGCCCGTTGCCTACGCTTGGTGCAGTTAGCCTCACAGATTCAGTTAAAATTCCATTTAACTGCTCGAGAGATGTTACAACTGTTAGGCCACATGGCATCCACTGTGCATGTGGTTCCTTATACTCGCCTTCACATGAGAGCAGCTCAATGGACTCTGTCCACCCAATGGACCCAGGCATCAGGCTGTCTGTCAGACAAAATAGCAACCTCCAGTCGCCTCTTTTGCTCTCTCCACTGGTGGAAGTCCACTCAAAATCTGTTGCTGGGGTCCCCCTTTCAACAGGTGTTACCCCAAGCAACCCTTACAACAGATGCCTCTCCAAAGGGTTGGGGAGCTCATCTACAAGATCTCTCCACCCAAGGCATCTGGTCTCCACAGGAGACATCTCTACATATCAACCTCTTAGAGCTCAGAGCAATCTTTCTGGCTCTCAGAGTCTTCCACACCCTGCTCAGCTACAAGACAGTCCTAATCCACACGGACAACCAAGTAGCCATGTTCTATGTGAACAAGCAGGGGGGGACTGGCTCTCTGTCGCTTTGCAACGAAGCTCTGAGATTGTGGGCCTTCGCCAGAGAGCATCAAATCCATCTCATGGCAGTGTATCTTCCAGGGGTTCAAAACTCTTGGGCAGACAGACTCAGTCGAATTCTGCTTCCACACGAATGGTCCCTTCATGGGGACCAGATAGCCAGGATCTTTTGAATTTGGGGAACCCCAGACATAGACTTGTTTGCAAGTCTGTGGAATGCCAAACTTCCCCGGTTCTGTTCCAGAATTCCGTGTCGGGGAGTTCAGGCCAGGGATGCCTTCCTCCTCCATTGGGGGCAAGACTTCCTCTATGCTTTTCCACCCATTCCCCTAATTCCCAAGACACTGTTCAAACTTCAGAGTGACAAGGGATCTATGATCCTCATAGCACCACATTGGCCACGCCAAGTGTGGTACCCTCTACTTCTGCATCTCTCTCAAGCTCCCTCCCTGGACTTGGGATCTGCTCCAGACCTCCTGTCCCAGGAGGAGGGAACGTTGTGGCACCCAAATCCCCAGTCTCTTCACCTCAGAGCCTGGTTGCTGAAGGCCTAGACCTTCAAGATTTGCATCTTTCTCAGCAAGTGAAGGATATCCTTCATGCTTCCAGAAAGCCTTCCACTAGACGTTCCTATGCTTTTAAATGGAAAAGGTTTACCATTTGGTGTGCAGAGAAGGGTCTTAACCCTCTTGCAATACCTCTGAGTTCTTTACTAGAGTATTTGCTGCATTTATCCCATGCAGACCTTAAAACGAATTCAGTAAGAGTCCATTTGAGTGCTATTGCAGCATCCCTTAAACCTCTCAATGGACAGCCTATTCCTTTCCTGGAAGGTTATTTTTCTCATTGCAGTCACTTTAGCTCGCCGCATCAGTGAGCTGCAAGCCTTGGTGGCTAATCCTCCTTATACAAGGTTCCATCATGACAAGGTAGTCCTCAGGACTAATCCACACTTTATGCCTAAAGTGGTCTCACCTTTTCATCTGAACCAGGAGGTTTATTTACCTGTCTTTTTTCCAGGACCTCATGCTTCAAGTGCAGAGAGGAGTCTTCATACCCTGGATTGTAAGAGAGCTCTTGCTTTTTACTTACAAAGGACACAGCAACATAGAAAGTCCTCTCAACTCTTTGTTGCTTTTGATCCCTCTCATTTAGGACTTCTAGTCTCTAAGAGAACTCTGTCCAATTGGATTGCTCAGTGTATTTCTTTCGCCTACCAGAATAAGAACCTTTTTCTGGAGGGCCATGTCACAGCTCACAATGTGAGGGCCATGGCAGCCTCTATGGCTCATCTAAATTCTGTGTCCATCGACCAGATCTGTCGAGCGGCCACCTGGACCTCGGTTCATACCTTCACAGCCCATTACTGCTTGGACAAGGACTCCCGCCGGGATGCCTTGTTTGGTCAGGCTGTTCTCAAACACCTGTTCCATACCTAATCAACTCCTACCCTCCATCCCTTTCTGGATGCCTGAGATTCATGGATGGAGGTAGAGCCCTTCCCAGGGACTCACAACCTGGGTGATCTCCCAGGCATCTCTAGCTGGGGAGTCCCCATGTGTGAAGACTCATTCCTGCTTGTTCCTGGAGATAGCACAGTTACTTACCTGTAACAGGTGATCTCTGGGAACAGCAGGAATAAGTCTTCACAACCCACCCACCTCCCCTAGGATTTGTATCTCTCTATCTTTCTTTCCTTTCCTCACTCTCTCTTTGTCTCAGCTTTAAAACTCGAACTGGAGAGAGGCGGTTAGGAAAGGCGGGAAGGCAGCGCGCAGGCGATGTGGGATGCTCCCAAAAGCTTTCCTTTTGGACGCTGGGGAGCGTTCCCACGCAGACTCCGTCGGTACCGACGATACCCATGTGTGAAGACTTATTCCTGCTGTTCCCAGAGATCACCTGTTACAGGTAAGTAACTGTGCTTTATTTACATTCTCTTATATACCGCGCTATTCTGCATCAGTGTGGTTTACATTGAAAAGAGCATTATAACTTGGAGATAACTATTTTACAGGGAACATGGGCTATGGAGGGTTAAGTGGCTTGCCCAAGACCCCAAGGAGCATCTGTGGGACTAGAAACCCCAGTCCTTCCGGCCCAAGGTTGCTGTCCTCTAGTGGGATTTGAACCTCCAACCTTCCGGCCTGAAGTACCTTGCCCCAACCACTAGGCCACTCCTCCACTCCTGGCCTACCTAACTTGAAATAAGAATTTGTAACTTTCTGTTTATTTCTTTTATATGCTTTTATTATGTTTTATTGTAAACCGCTCTATGCCTTAGGGTCTGAGCGGTATATCAAATTCGATAAACATAAACAGCATTGCTGGATCCCGATAACATAGTAACATAGTATATGACTGCAGATAAAGACCAGCATGGCCCATCTAGTCTGCCCAGCAATGTGGCAAGAGTAGGTGCACCTGACGCTCCGTTCAAGTCACTCCTCCCCATGCCTTTGTTTAGGGGTGTACCCACTGCTCCGTTTAGGCCACCCCTATTTGTTTGGATATAAGAGATAGTTATGTTTATTTTGATTTTGATAAGGTCATATATCAAGAGCTTAATAAATTACAGTATAAACTTGGAGCTTCTCTATAGCACCCTCTTGTCAAAGACAAATGATCAGTCCTTCAGAGCTTATCCTTTGGGAGTCCTGCAACCTTGGACTCCTCCTAAATCTTTTACAAGTTTCTCCAAGCTCTCACCCTCAAAGAGAAACTTACTGAGGTATGTCTTTGAAACCACATCTGCTAGCCAGTTTCTTAGCCAAAGCAGGCAACGCACCATTACCATTGCGCAGGGCTAGCCCAACCATTAGGCAAACTAGATGGTCACCTAGGGCAGCAGCTTCAGGGGGAAGGGTGCAGTAAATAGTAAAGCATTCAAAGCTAAACAATATTTTCTGACAACCGGGGTGGGGGGGGGGGCTATAAGGCTTAAGGTTTGCCTAAGGCACCAACACCTTGAACCATCTCTGGGGCTGGCCTAGCCGTTGTGGCCGTGTTCTTTGCTGACATCCAGATTCAATCATATAGGGCATTGTCTATACATATGGAGCCTGCTTCGAAATGCACTGCCTTTGCAACTCACTCCAAAGTTCCTGCCAGGGAACCCTCTGGCTGGGCTGGCCTGTCCACTAGGTAGCTGCCTAGGGTGGCAGACCTATGTGGGCAGCACGACACTGTCAATGGCAGGCCATGTGCTTTGGCAAATATGGCCTGCTGTCACTGCCATGCTGAGCCATCCCCCAATCCCACTGACAGAATCAGCGGCGGGGGGAGAGGCGGTGCAGCTCGGCACAGGGTGGGGACAACACAGCTGGAGCTTTTGCCTGGGGTGTCAGAAACCCTTTGGCTGGCCCAGCCCTCTGGTAACTGCTGCATCCATCACAGACAGGCATGAGTCACATAGCTTCTGCATACTGCCTCTTGTAAAGTTAGTGTGGACACCTCAAATGATTACTTCAACAGTGCTTCCATCTTTTGATCCTGTGGATCCTTTAAGAGCCATTCCTCCTTCCATCAAAATGGTAGTCGTCTTGGTCACTCTCAATACCAAGGCATCCACTTTGGCCATACGCAAGTTCTCCTTCTCTTCCATGGCTGCCATATACAGTCTGACAATGTACCTTCTCACTTACAGACTGGCATCTGGTGTGTACCACTTTGCTATGATCATGTATTTAATTACTCTGTAGATGGGGAAGGCCTTGGCCAGCTTCCTGATGCCTTTGAGCAATGGATCCTCACTTTGCAGGATGCTTTTCAGCAATCTTGAGATTGGAAAATACCTGAGTAATTAAGGATGCCAACTTGTCCTTTCAAAAAATGTGGATTATTGTTGAGTCCTCTCCCTCTTCCTCAAAGAATTCCTTCATGAGTCCTGCCAGTTCCCCTGAGGATTCTCCAATGGACCCAGAGAATCCACTGAGTCTAGAGAGCCTGCATTATCCAGATCCTCCTCTGGGGAAAGCTTAGGCCTCTTAGTAGAAGAGCCCCTCTCTGTGCTTCAAGTCTAACTATTCATCCCTTCTTAAGGCAGAAGGTCTGGGGCATTAGCAGGAAGAGTTCTGGAGTCCATCCCTGGAGTAGGATCTTGGCCTTTACTAAGATAAAATGTCAGATGGGGGGAACCACGTGACGCATGAGCGGGTGAGACGTGTCTCTCCTTGCTCCGGGGCTATCTCGCCTTTCTGTTGATTTTTTGACCTCCCCCCTGGATTAGAACCCCACCAAAACATCGGGGATAATACCGTAAGGGTTGCTGAAGGTGTAGATCAACTCCTTACTCTCCGCCATGCCTCTTGCGGCCAAGAAGGAGCGGGAAAAAGCGGCGAAGTCGGGGGTTGCCTCCGCTAGCAAGATGGCGTCCACTCTGAACCCGCCGCAATCGCCGGGTGCGGAAAGTGTGGAGTCGAGCTCAGAAGAACTGGCGAAAGAGGTCGCTAAATTCTTGGAGCCGAAATTCGATCGAATCCTGACTAAGCTTGAGGCTGTCGGAGAGTCCCTGGCTGAATTCGGGCAACGGGTCGAAGAACTTGAGCACCGGGTGTCCGCGATTGAGGAGGCCGAGGGACTGCAGACACGTGAACACGCTGCCATGCAGAAGACTATTGAGGCCCTAAAAGAAAAAGTGGACGATTTAGAAAATCGATCCCGAAGAAACAATCTGCGGTTAGTGGGCATTCCGGAAGCACACACCGAGAGCTTGTTACAGGCGCTGGTGGAGGCTTGGCTGCCCAAAGAGCTTGGATTGGAGCAGCTGGTGGGAGAAATCAAAGTTGAGCGGGTGCACCGTATTGGGCCCAAGTCGGAGAATTCGCAGCGGCCCCGGGTTGTGATAGCTCGCATCCTGAACTTCCAGCACAAATGGCAAGTGCTCCAGGCATACCGCAAGAAGAGATCCTTGATGCTGGACAATCACCAAGTTCTCTTATTCCAGGACTATTCGGCCTCTGTAGCGGCAAAACGCAAGGAGTTCTCCCCCTTTTGCGCTGCTCTGTTCCAGCGGCAACTCCGGTTCACACTTGCCTTCCCCGCGACGCTACGAGTGCTTCATGAGGGGCGGAATCATGTCTTCACCACGGTGGCAGCAGCCCGGAAGTTTATGGAGAGCCTGGGGGACCCGATGTCTACGGCTTGAAGAGGCATATATCCTATGGGACTATCTTGGATCTATCTTGGCCTATCTGTCCTGAAAGGCTACCGCAATTGGCTTTGGAGAGCTGAGACCTGGGTGGATTCCTCATTGCTGAGTCTAGGTGAGACGCCGCGTGGCCGTGAGCGGCCGTGGTCCACACACGGCGTATTGAGACTTCTGTGCAAATGGGGGTTTTTGTCAGGAGATATGCGGTGGGTGGAGGAATGGTATATAACTCTATTGTATATAATTTCTATGTTGATATTCTCTATCTGTTTGCTGTATTGTTAAGGAGAGGGTACCATTGCCGGGATCCCTTGATGGGGTGCATCTGTTGTAGTGCACTGCGAGTTTTTATGGGGCTGGGGCACTGACCACTTAAGATCACCTATTTGGTTGGGAACTCCATTGGATTTGTTTATGATTATGGGTGGGGGAGGGGGTCTGTCCTTTGAGAGTTGTAATGTGTCTTTGTGGGGGAGGCGAGATGGCCCTGCAGCGCGCAGGAGTGGGCCCCGAGCCTGGCGCAGTTAGCCGGGCGTGTGGCAGACCATGGTGTAACTTGGGGGGGATAAGGGGGAGGGCGGGTGGCCAGGGGGAGAGATGGGGAGGGGGATGGGAACTGGGCGGGGTAGGGGAGGGAGGGTGGGAAGTTTGGGGGAACCTTTCGTGTGGATGTTCTGGGGTCTTAGTGGGGGGGGGGGGTAAATGTGCAGTACATGTAGTGAGTGAGTATGTTCTGTGGTGGCTGGGGAGTAGTAAACAGCATCGCCCAATATCCGAACACCTGTGCACCCGGTGGGAGAGACTGTTGTTTGACTCTTCTGGGTCGAGGCTGGGCGACTCGGAACAGAGGTATCCATGGGAGTCCTGTTGGATGAGCCGCACATGGCATGAGTGGAATGTGTGATGATCTGCGTGTGGTTTCCTGGAATGTAGGAGGGCTGAATACGCCTGTAAAGAGGACGAAGATGCTTCAGGCCCTAAAGAAGGGGCGTACACATATAGCTTTATTACAAGAAACCCACTTAACTGAGGTTGAACACAAGAAGTTAAAGAAAGATTGGGTGGGGCAGGTATATGCCGCTTCCACGAAGGTAAAGAAGCGTGGAGTGGCGATTTTGGTCCATAGAGGTGTGACAATGGAGGTGATTAGAGAGGAGGCGGATCCGAATGGGCGGTTCCTCTTTTTACATGCCAAGATACAGGGACAGGAGTTACTTCTGGGAAACATTTATGCCCCAAATATATATGACCATCGGTTTTTTCAGCTACTCCTGGGAAAAGTGTTAGGGGCCCCGAAGGTACCTTTGATACTAGCGGGAGATTTTAATTGCCCGCATGACCCGCTATTGGATAGATCCGCTGGTGGGGGCTCTCCTGGGGCTTGGCGCAATAAAGGGGTAGAGTACCTCTGTAAGTTGGGGGGACTAGTTGACTCCTGGAGGATCTTGCATGGTGGGGAGAGAGACTATACGCATCTGTCGAGAGCACACCAAACTTGGTCCCGGATTGATTACATCTTGATTTCGAGAGCTAGCTTGGGGAAAGTGGTCAAAGTGGAAATTGAGCCCATAGTAGTGTCTGATCATGCTAGAGTGGTCTTAGATTGGAGAGGAGGAGCTGCGGGAGGAGTCCGTTGGGCGTTCCCGGGGCACCTCTGGCAGGATGAGACTTTCCGGGCTTATTTAACCCATCAATGGGAGGAATATCTTAGTTGGAATGACACAAGTGAGGTGGATGCGGGGACCTTCTGGGAGGCTGGGAAAGCAGTGCTCCGTGGACACATCATAGCGTATGTTGCGAGAGAGCGGAGGCGGTTGAACGCGCGGCTTATAGAGCTGTCGAGCCAGTTGCAGGAGGCAAAGCGAGCAGCTGTGGCTCGACCGCAGAAGATTTCGGCGTATTTAGAAGTGCAGAGAGCTCTGAATGAAATACTCCATGAGCGGGCAGTTCAGTCGCTACAGTATTATCGCCACCAATTGTTTCGTTTTGGGGACCGATCGGGGCATCTACTGGCGCGCCTGGTTAAACGTAAAGGGGGTATTCAGGGGGTGACTCGAATTCGGGATAGTCAGGGGGTGCAGCAAACTGACCTCCCGAAGATTGTGCAGGTGTTTAGTCAATACTATCAGGCTTTATATACACCGGAGGAGCAAAATAGAGAACGCGAGAGAGTGTTTCTAGAGGCCGTGCCGCTACCTAGGGTGACGGAGGCTGAGCTTCAGATTCTGAATGCGCGGATAACCGGTGCAGAAATCCAAGCAGTGATAACGAAAGGGAAAGCACACAAAGCTCCGGTCCCTGATGGATATGGTGCAGAATTTTATAAGATCTTGATGCCCCATATCGTACCTACTTTAATGGCAGTGTATCAGGAAGCGCAAGAACGAGGCTCATACCCGCGGGATATGCGAACGGCGGCAATTACTATTATACCCAAGGAAGGCCGAGATCCGGAGGACCCCTCATCTTACCGCCCCATTTCTTTAATCAACTATGACATGAAATTGGTGGCTTCGGTCCTTGCGGCCCGGTTGCAAGGGGTTTTGCCCCGACTTGTTGGTACCCATCAATCGGGGTTTGTTAAAGGCCGGGATGCCTTTGCTAATATTAGTAAGGTGCTCCTGGGCATGGAACATTGTTTGCATCGGGGGACGCCTTTACTTCTAGTGAGCCTTGATGCAGAGAAGGCTTTCGACAGAGTGTCGTGGACTTACATGTTTGAAACGCTTAAAAAATTTGGTTTCGAAGGCGCCTTTCTTTCGTGGGTGAGAGCGTTGTATGCGGGACCGCTGGCGTGTGTGGCTAGTGGGGGAACCTCCTCGGCACCTTTTGAATTACGTAGGGGTACGCGTCAAGGTTGCCCGCTGTCGCCTCTATTATTTGTCTTACAATTGGAGCCTTTGCTCCTTACCCTTATAGCGGAGGAAAGGATCCGTGGGATTGAATGGCCGAAAGGGGGAATCAAGGTCAGCGCGTTTGCCGACGATATGCTCTTGTGTTTGTGCGACCCTCAGCCTTCCCTGGAGCGCGCTTTGGACGTGATTCAGAGTTTTGGCGCGTTCTCCGGGCTCCGGATAAACCTCAGTAAGTGTGTCGCGTTAGATGTAGGGGGTCGAGCGCAGAAACAGTGGAGAGGGCTCTTTCCTTTACGTTGGGCGACTGGGGAGTTTCGCTATTTGGGGATACAGATCCCAGATCAGATCTCAAGATTGTATGAGGTTAATATCCGCCCCATGCTGCGGAGGATGGCGGATGTATTGCATCGGTGGCGAGACCTCCCTCTCTCGCTTATGGGGCGCCTTGCTTTGTTTCAGATGATGGAGGTTCCCCGTTGGATATATCTGTTACGGCATTTGCCTTTGTGGTTACGGCGATGTGATGTCACTTTATTCCAGCGATACCTCAGCCACTTTCTGTGGAGAGGTAGGAAAGCACGGATCTCGTTAGCAATTTTGATGAGCAATAGGGAGGAAGGGGGACTCGGGCTTTTTTCGATCCGGGATTATAACTTTCTTGCTCTATTGCGCCCCTTGCGGAATTTGATCTTGGGTGGAGAAGGAGTCCTACCCTGGGAGTTGATAGAGCACCTCTCGGCGCCCTATCATCCGGCTTACTTGTTACATAGCCCTCCGGTGGGCTTGCCGTATTTCTGGCGATACTCGGTCTATTTTAGTGCATTGAGCCAGGCGTGGCGTTTCATGTGTCAGAAGAAGCGCGAGCCGTGGAAGAGTACAGAGTGTCTGCCTTTGAGGGGTAATGCCGACTTTGTACCGGGATGCCGGGGAGGATTGACAGGCAGTTGGACCGAGGCTAGCCTTGGATACCTGGGTCAATTGAGGATGCAATCTCAGGGGGAGTTGGACTCCTTTCAAACTTTGCAGCGGCGATATAAGCTTGCGTCTCCTTCTTTTTACTTCTACCTGCAAGTACGACACTATATACAGACACTTCAGCGGATTAGGGGTTTTCAGTTTCGGAATAGAGGGGTATGGGATCTCATAACGGACGTCGAAGGCAAGTTTTCGCTCCGCACTTGGCGTGAGGAGTGTTGTCCTGGGGGGGACTGGACTTCGTTGACGCACCTGACACGCAAGTGGTGCATGGCCGATAGTTTGTCCCTTAAGCTTGAGTTGCTCCAGATTGCTTTCCAACATATAAAGCTCCTCTCGGAGTCAGTTAAATTACGCGAAATCCAATACAAACTGCTGTGGAGGGCATATGTACCCAACACGTGGGCGTTTAAGATGAAGGTGCTCTCGACTGATGTCTGTCAGCTATGTGATACTTATAAGGGGACCTTATTCCACCGTTTTTGGAGCTGCCCCCGGATCACTCAGTTTTGGGGGGAGATCTATGCTGAGCTGCGCGCATGTAGACCTGTGCGAGGAGATCTCACGTATGAATGGTGTTTATTTGGGGTGTGTGGTGTGGACTCCCGGGAGCTAACTCAGGATTTATCTGATGGGCCTCTTGGGGGTGGGGGAATGCCTGGAGCTGATTCTGTAGCGGACCCCAGTTGTGTGGCTACGAGGCAACTCTATACTAGAGCTTTCCTGATTGTGAAACAGTGCATCCTACGACATTGGCTAGACGCCCGACCCCCGAGCCTTAGGGAGTGGTGCAGAGCTCTCTTAACTCTGAGAGGCCATGAGATGCGCACAGCGAGACTTTTGGGGGATAAGCAACGGGTGACCTGTGATAATATTTGGAGAGGGGTCACGGAGCACTATTTCTCCACCCGTGGGCTCCTTGGGGAGACAGTGATAGATGGAGGGGAGCTGACCGGTGGCAGGTGATGTCACTTATATTTGGATGTAGTGGTGGTAACCCAGGAGCGGAGTTTTGGGCTGCATGTCTGTGCTCTAGGGGGGGTGGGGGGTGAGGGGCTCGGGGTGGGGGGCGAGGCTGGGGTTTTTCTTTCCAGAGTGATTTAGATAGGGAGTTGGGGTGAGGGGGGGGAATGGGGGAATTGTTATGGAAGTGCTATGGTGTTAACTCCGACTGGTTTAAGATTTCCCGACTGTTATGATTTGTGTTGTATGTACGTATTGGGCTGATGGGAAGACCTCTATTTTGTTATGTTATGCTGTTGGTTGTCTCTGAGCCCTGTTTCTCTCTGTACCTATGAAAACTCAATAAAAATGATTTGAAATAAAATGTCAGATGGTCGTGAGGTAAGTTGTCATTTTATCTTAGTAAAGGCCAAGATCCTACTCCAGGGATGGACAATTCCCATTAAAAACTTTCCATCTGAGTCAGGCACACCTTTTGCTAGCGTTGTTCCATTGGCTCTGCTGAAGTGTATGACCACCCCACCGCTACGGCTGCTGGAACTGCTCTTCCCCAGGACCACGATCTTGTCAGCCCGCTGTGGTACTGGTGCTAGAGTGGTGGTTGTTTCTGTTTGCACAGAACCTGTTGCACTCATGCACTCAGTCTGTCCTACCATAAAACATGATACCTTGCAGCAGCCTGAGCCAAGCCTCTTCCCTCTGCCAAGCCCTGCTGCAATCTCAGGAGCCTTTTATTGCTTTCTCTGAGAGCTGCATGAAAATTCCTACTCCTGGCCCCTCCTCCCAAGAATAAGAGGGGAGGACAGAAGATTACTGCAGCCAGATACCTCTAGCAGTGGCTGGAGGGAAGACGTAGGATGAGGTCTGCCCTGAGCTTTGCACTCCCAACCTCCTTGAACCAGCCCCAACTGATCTAGCCCTGTTGTTTTTTCCACTTAAAATTTCTTCTTCCTTCCATCCTTTTTTTTAAATAAATCAGTGTATTTAAATTTGAGGCACATCTCCCAAGGTGGCTGGACCCACTTCATTATTTTTTGAAGAAAATTACCTCAGCCTAGACTTGGACTGCGCAAGCCAACTTCTCCTCCTATCTGCAGGAGACTGAGAAATATTGTCTGGCTGCAATATCATGAAACTGGTGGTTCTTATTATTCATCCTCTGATGTAAGTATAAACTTACGTATCTGGACTGGTCTGGGAGACCAAGAGGAAACAATTTGTGTCTATTGTTGCTGTATGCGGAGTCGTAGAAGACTGGATGTTTAGACAGTAGTTTTTCTAGTTTTGGCCATTTTAAATTATTACATCTCTTAGAAGTAATGACAAAGGGAAAGGGAACAATTTTTGATTAAAGTATAAGATCTGATATGCTCAACTACCTAGGAGAAGGAAGAAGAGATTGAAGTGGATAAAGAGTGATTCTGCAAGTGGTCATGCTTGGATGACTATCAACAACCAAAACAGTCATTAACTCACCAAACTATCAAAAACACACTACTATCGAAAAAGCATTGAGCTAATCCAATCATGTCTATGTTGCTATGCTTTTGATACCCCTGTTAAATTAAAACACCGAGGTCACCTTTCCTTTGTTTGTGTTTTTAAGAATTTTTGCTGGTATGGATTGAGTGACTGGCAGCAACATGCTATGTGGTCACTTTGAAAACTAGTGTTGAATCTATGGACCATTTTTAAAATTTACCTTTTCCGTTTTGGAGGTCACCTGCTCACTGCTTGGAATTTTTGAAGTTTTATAACATAGATTAACACTGATGTCAGAGGCATGTCATTCAGGACCGTTTGTTTTCAGTGTGTATATACTGAGGTGAGGGGAAAAAAGGCAAAAAAAATAATTCGTAAAAGAAAAAACAAGTATGTGTAGATTAGCTGCTGATATAAAGGTTAGAACAAGGATTAGCACTATTTTAGGGACAGAGCCCAAAAATACAACATCAATCTGTACAATATTGGCATGCTGGACTAACAAAATAGAGTGAGAGCGGAAGAGAGACATTTGGCTGGTCCTAGCCTTTCACATTTTTTGTGCAGCAACAATGTAATTGTACAGAGAGGAGAGGAGATCCATGATCACTGACCCTAGTGCCATTGTTTCTCCCTATCTGAGCCTTACCCTTCTCTGTGCGAACATAAGAACATAAGATATGCCATACTGGGTCAGACCAAGGTCCATCTTGTTTCCAACATTGGCCAATCTAGGCCATAAGTACCTAGCAATCTCCCCAAAAGACACAGGTTCCTCAATTGCTTGTATTGGGTCAAGCAGTGATATCCTGGGTCCCTTTTAATAATGGTTTATGGACCTATCCTCCAGGAACTTGTCCAAACCTTTTTTAAATCCAGCTACACTAACAGCTTTTACTACATTCTCTGGTAGCAAATTCCAGAGTTGAGTGAAAAAATATTTTCTCTTATTAGTCTTAAATAGGTTTCCCTGTAGCTTCATTGCATGTCCCCTAGTCTTTTTATATTCTGATGATGTAAACAATCAATCTACGTTTATCCGTTCCACTCCATTCATTAATTTATAGACCTTTATCATATCTCCCCTCAGCTGTCTCTTTTCCAGGTTGAAGAGCCCTAACCTTTTTAGCCTCTCTTCATAGGAGTATCCTTCCATACCCTTTACCATTTTGGTGGCTCTTCTCTGTACCTTTTCTAATAACGCTATATCCTTTTTATGTTCCCCCTTTCCCCTAGGTGTCCCTCCCTGTGTAAGCTCCGCCCTCTCTTCCCCATCCTAGTGTATTTATTTATTTAATAGAATTTATATTCTCCATTAATATGGTGCATCACAAAATAATACTGGAAATAAAACAATTACAATAGCATACCACATAGAACAATAAAAATATATACTATCATAAACTAAATGAGTAACGAAATGGGCAGATTAGATGGTCCTGATATTTTCCATCAGTTTTTGTGGGTCTTGTCAAATACCATTGTGGCAGGTGCAGGCCTGTGACCCACGGTGTCTGACATAGGCAGGCCAGCATGGCTAGCTTGACCTGTAAATGAGGCCTGTGGAGAGGCATATAGGATTGCACATCCCCCAATATGCTGCTATTGTAAGAAAGAACTCAGTAGAAATATTGAATTAGCTTAGATAAGCAGAATTGCAGAATTAAGAAATGGAAAAATACAGAAAAGATGTGTTTTAAAGTTACTGATAAGAAAGAGTACATTTGCAGAGAAATATTGAGGAGTGCTGACAGATGAGTTACAGAACCTTGCTCTTCTGCACGCACAAATGGTCCCATAGCCTTGAAAGTGTGAAAGTAACAAGTTGATGAACTGACCATTGTAATTGGGACTAGAAGGGGGGCAGGCAGGTGTCATGCCTACAGAAGCCCACAGAAGGAACATAATTGGAGAAACTTATCAGTACCGGGACCAATAGAAGGGCTACGGGAGGTACGGGAGCGTACCGGGACCAATGAAATGTTTTTCTATACCTAGAATGGAATAGAAGTCTATAAAAGTTGTTGTAATGCTTGAAAACTTTGCTCAGCCATTTTGAAATTGCCTTGCTTGAGACTTGTGCACAAATAAATGATTTGGACCTTCTGAACAGACTCCTGGTATCATTGGTTTGTCTGCGCTTTGCTGCTACACCATCAGCAGTCTGTCATCTTTGTGCAGCCTTCTCTTGTCCTTTCGCTTTGTACCTGTTCAAAGGGCTCAATCTACGCATCTTTCCTCTAACTCCTAGCTAGCAGGAAAGTAGTAGTCTGGTGCTGGACACTTCTGGGTTAGTATTCAGTGACGCTTAATTGGTTATCAGCACCTGCTGTTTTTTTCAATGTCTGTTTTTTTATTTAGCTCATGCTTTTTAGTAGTAGTTTAGGGCAAGTTACATTCAGGTACTCTATTTCTTGTTGCGAGCTTAGTCTGTTGTACCCGAGACAATGGCAGGTTAAATGACTTGCTCAGGTGATTTGAACCCCAGCTTTCTTGGTTCTCAGTCTGTTCTAACCACTAGGCCACTCCTCAAACTCCAGATAAGCGGCACTGAATATCTTTACAGACCACCTTGGCACTATCAACTATCAATTTGGTTGTTGATGGTGCCTGGGCAATGCATGGGCAGAGTGGGGGTAGCCCCAACAATTATCTGCATAGTGGTGATATTCAGTGATGTTATATTGAGGTAGGCTATGGCCTAGCATGGCCTGCTACTATGAAAGGCCTGTAAATTAGGCCTGGATCCTAACTTCCATTATAGCTAGAAAAGAACCAAAAATCTGTGAAAAATAAGAAAACTGTTTTAAATGCTTAATAAGAAGTTTTTATGAATTCATAAATCTTCTATTATTCTCTTGTGTGTGAAAGAACAGAAATGTAACAGTATATGCATTCCAGAAGCCGAAGTTAACCTTGCAGTAGAAAAGTAACAAGATTTAGAACTGTACCATTGTTCAAGCAATCCTAAAGGAGGGGGCCGGTTGCTAGGCTCCGGAGGGATTTCTAATTGGACAGGTGCAGGGAATGTATAACCAATGAAATGTTTGCATGTATCGAGTTGGAACCAATAGAAAATTCTCATGTATCAAACTGAAAAAGAGGTATAAAAAGTTGTGTCTCTGTATAAACATTTGCTCAGTTCCTTTTGAAGCTTTGACTGACTGGGCCTTGTGCACAATAAACTGACTTGGACCCTGTCAATCGACTCCTGGACTTGTTCATTGACTGCACTTTGCCACAGCATATTCTTGGTGCATTGGCCGGGAAGTGCGAGTGGTAAATGGTATTCAAGTGAATAATCCACGTAATTCGCCTTGGTTTGGCCCGGTTGGAACCGTGTCTGTCCGACCGCGGGGGAAACCTCAGGCGCCGCCGGCCCCTTTGTGCCGGAGAGGGTTCCGCCTGCCTCGGCGGGCCATCGGGTCCAGCTTGCCAACACCTCCGACCCGGGGGAGTCCAGGTTCCAACTCAGAAGCTGGTGTGGTATCGGGGACCGGATCCGGTGAGTAGACATTTTTGAAGTATTTGCTAGTCAGAAAGAACAGCCTGGGACAGCGTCTTGCGTGCGCAAGACTGATTTGGTATGTTTGGTATAGACTAACTGGGAAATCTCGCATGAGTATGCGCGAGACAAGGGAGCCTGATCACCTCCCATAAGGGCGGTCCTAGTAAGCTCCGCGTAAGGAAAGCGGAAGCTGAAGCCATCGACCCTTCTTGTTTGGAATAGTCAGTCAGAAAACCTGGGCACTTGAAATGTTGAAATATGATATCTTGTTGAAATATGCTTGCTTGCGTGTGTGAGTGAGGAGTAGAAGAGTGGAGGAGTAGCCTAGTGGTTAGAACACTGGCTTTTGGTATCCAAGCAACCAGGGTTCAGTTCCCACTAGCACTCCTTGTGGCCTTGGGCAAGACACTTGACCCTCCATTGCCTCGGAAGAAAGGGCTGGCAATCTACTTCCGGTGACACTGCCAAGAAAACCCAGGACCTTCTGGGTCGCCAGGAGTCAGGAATGACTCGAAGGCACACATTGCATTGCATTGTGTGAGTGAGAGGTCTTGAAATACAGACCGAGCGAGAGCGGACTCCTAAGTAGCGCAGTTCCTGGCCGGGCGACCGCGCCCAGGTCGCGAACAGGAGGAAGCAAGTGGTGTTTGTCCCCCCCCCTCCCCCCCAGTGTTCTGTGGGCTGTACGGACCCCTTACCTGCAGCCATACTACCTATCCTTATTGTTCGTTGTCTTGTACGTCATTACGTGTACGTAGGGACATAGGGTACGTAACGTACGCAGGTACGTTGAGTACGTAGGTAGCAGTGTAGGTAGGACATTTACAAAATGGGAGGGACGGAGTCCACGCACACTCCGTTGGCATGTATGATCAAGAATTTCCTTAAAGGATTTTCGGGCGATTATGGAATAAAAATGACTTCGTCCAGATTAAAAATGTTATGTGAAAGGGAGTGGCCCACATTAGCTGCTTCATGGCCCCGAGGGGGCACCTTTGATTTTGAGACAGTTTTACGACTTCATCAGCTTATACTAAGAGCGTATCCTGACCAGTTCCCCTATATAGATTCCTGGTTAAGTGCATGTGAACAGCAGCCCTCATGGATGAAGCGCAGTTATGAGGAGCACTGTAAAATATTTGTAGCTACTACTAGGGGAACCAAGAAGGCTAAGGAAGCACAGCCGCCTGTATATTCTGACCCAGAGTCCTCAGATATTTTGGACAGTTTACCCCGGCATCCACAGAAATTAGTCCCCACAGCCCCACAACTTGAAGTAGAGCTCGACGAGGAGCCCCAGAAAATACCGAAGCAACAGCCTGAGTGCAAGTCCCGGGTCAGGCCCAAGCACAGCAGTAGGACTCGAGTCTTCTGATGAGATAGAAAGCGGAAGCTCTCCTGCCAGTTCAGGGTCACCCACCAAGGAGACTAGTGCCCGGGAGCCTTATGATTTAACAAGCGTAACTCCCAAGAAGAAGGAGAAAGCAGGGCACCTAATGCCATTACGCCAAGTGCCTGGAATACCTGTTTTAAATAATCAGGGCCAGATGGCGCCAGGACCAACCAGCTTAGTTTATGTACCCTTTTCCACCACAGATTTATTAAACTGGAAAACGCATTATGCTTCCTACACAGCCAAGCCCCAGGCATTAACAGAATTAATGTCTAGCATTATGCAAACCCATCAGCCTACCTGGGCCGATTGTCGCCAGCTCCTGTCCACCCTCTTCACCACTGAGGAGCGAGGCCGGATCGGGCAAGCAGTCCTCCAATGGTTAGAAGAGAACCCTGTAGAAAGGGGGGAAATAAATCCCCCACAAGCAGCAGCTGCGGAATATCCCAATGAAGATCCCGGGTGGAACCCGAATGAAGAAAGGGGGGCGGCGGCCCTAACCAGATTTCGCCAGGCCTTAGTGCAGGGCCTGAAGAAGGGAGGCCAGAGGGCCATGAATATCGGGAAAGTATCGGAAGTTTTCCAGGGTCCAGATGAGAGCCCAGCGGCCTTTCATGAGCGGTTGTCTGAAGCTTATAGACTGTATACCCCATATGATCCCACCGCTCAGGAAAATTTACGCATGGTAAATGCGGCCTTTGTTAGTCAGTCCCAGAGAGACATAAAGCGAAAATTACAGAAATTGGATGGATTTGCAGGCATGAACACAGCTCAGTTAATGGAAGTCGCTCAGAAAGTATTTGTGAATCGTGAAAATGAACGAGACAGAGAAAGTGAACGAAAGATGAAGAAGAAGGCAGATCTTCTTGCTGCTGCTATAACCGAACGACGTGGAGGAGGTATTCCTAATCAAAGGACCAGAGGACGTGGAAGAAGGACATTGGAGAAATGAGTGCCCGCATCTGGACTCCGCCCCTGCAAGGGGAGGAGGGAGTCCCTGGAGGCCCGGAGGGAGATTTCGACGGAGAGGAGGAATGAATCGAACACAGTTCCAACAGGAGAGGGAAGAAGCCCTTAAAGGAGTGGCAGTAGCAACGGGCTATGACCTGGACGACATAGATGAAGACTAGGCCAGACCGGGCTCCAAGTTCACCCTGGGTCCCCAGGAGCCTATGGTCAGTTTAAAGATAGGGGGACCAATACATGGAATTCATGGTAGATACAGGAGCAGAACATTCAGTAGTAGCCAAGCCAGTAGCTCCACTGTCCTCACGATCTGTCACCATTATAGGAGCCACTGGAAATAAAGCCACAAAGCCTTTCCTGCAGAACCGCATGTGAACTAGGGGGACAGAAGATAACGCACCAGTTCTTGTATATGCCTGAGTGCTGTCAGACGGCTGCCTAGGGTGAGAACTTACACAATCTTGACGATGCATATATTCATATGATTCTTGCAAGGTATTGTGGGTATTGTAGTTCATTCACTCCCAAACACAGCTGATGACAATAATTTGAGTTGTGAAACCAAGTGGTAAGATCAATAAAATACTTTTTTTATTGATGGGGTTTAATTCACCCAGCACATGTATGCTTGATAGCACTATAAATGAGGTTACTTGCTTGCAGTGTTTAAATTGGATAACAAAAAGTCACAAAGTAAACCAGAAAACAACCTTCAGCTTGTCAGGCAATTAGCTAATGTTTCTTAGCAAGTAATTACCAAATACAAAGGCACAAAGTAAAGAATAAACTTTGCTGGTTAGGTTAACTTCTGCTTATTTTCCACGCCGATCTCAGCAGTGATTCTCCCTTGCTCACACACAATCAGGTGCAGCCCTAATTACTATCAATGGACCAGCTGAAAGCCTTTAGCTGGCTGGCTGCTACTGTGTGAGCCCAAATCCTGCTTTAAGAGCTGTTTGCAGTGGAAATAAAGAACAAAGTTAGGTTTCTTTGTGATGGCTGATGTGTTTGCTCATAGAAAACTAGCAATAGCATTTAGATAAAAAACAGTCCATGTAAATAGTTTCATCTGCTGTATTTCCCCCTGCATCAACAATCATAGGGTCAATATCATACATTGGCACAGATGAGTCTTTCATTAAGGCACTATCATGAGAATGCTTATTCCCTTGCTGCCATTCTCTATTATAGATAGGGTCTGGATCAGTGTTCATACCTGAGCCTCTCCTGCTATCATTATTCCTCTCTGTATAGCCTGGCCAATATGTAATCCAATTCTGATGTCCAGCCTTCCAATCTTGATCCCTGGACACTGGATCTTCTCTCACATACCTTCTGGCCTTGGTCTGAAAGTCCCTTCCACATGCAGTCTTCTCTCTTCCAGGTAGCCACTGGGGATTCCTATCTCTGCCACTCCATTCCTCTGGCTGAATCCAGTCCAATGGACTCTGCTGGCTTTTGGAATACCTCCCAGTATGAGTACTGCCTTGGAATCTCCCAGACCTTCCAATGGCCTTTCTTCTCTTCCTTCCAGAGAGTTTCCTTCTCTCTCTATCTGCTTGGCTTGGCTTCTGTTTCTCCAGGTGATACTGGTGCTTGTAGCCGTTGCTGTCTCTGTATCTCTTCCTCCCTCTGTAGCTGTTATCTGAAGAATAAGCTCTATTCTTATCCTGTTCTAATGTGTGCTGCTCCCTAACACAGCGCAGCTGTGTTGAATCAGGCCCTGCCCTTTGAGATGAGTGCTTAGGGATTACCTCATAGCTCTCTTGATTGCACACACATTCTCTCACTTCAGCCCCTCTCATGGCTGCTGGAAACCTGGTGCATTCTGGGACTGGTAGTCTTATGTGAAAACTCTGTTTTCTTGCTTCTACCAGAACTGACAGGTTGCTTGTTCAGAGTCACATCATCTTTTCTATAGCTCCTACCTGAGCTATGATAAGCTTCCTTATCACAGTGCCCTATTCCACTACTGGGCCGAGACATGCTTGCCAAGCTCCAGGCCCAAATATCCTTTGCTGAAGGGGGAGAAATGAAAATGACTGTGAACCCAAAGCCTGCTGGATTGATGGTGCTTACTGTTCCCCGAGAAGAAGAGTGGCGGTTCTATAGTGCACCTCCAATAAAGTCAACCAGTCCCTGTATATCTACCAACCTGATAGCCCCACCTGAAGTATGGGCAGAAGATAATCCACCTGGCCCAGCGAAGAACATAGCCCCTGTCATTGTCACCCTCAAGCCAGGAGCGGAACCAGTGCATGTGAAGCAGTATCCTCTCCCTCGACCAGCCATAGAAGGAATTCACTGCCATTTGATGAAACTGCTCAAGTACGGACTTCTCAAGGAATGTCAGTCACCTTGGAACACCCCCCTTTTCCCAGTAAAGAAGCCTGGGACAGGGGACTACCGCCCAGTACAAGATCTAAGACGAATAAATGATGCAGTTGAAACTATACACCCAGTAGTACCAAACCCTTATACTCTCTTGGGACTGATCCCCGCAGAGGCTACTCACTTCACCGTCCTGAACCTGAAAGATGCCTTTTTCTGCGTGCGCCTAGCACCCACCAGTCAACTTTTATTCACTTTTGAATGGCAAGACCCCACAACAGGAAGACGGGGTCAACTCACCTGGACCAGATTACCCCAAGGATTCAAGAATTCACATACTCTCTTCAGTGCTGCCCTGAATCAAGATCTCTCAAGTTACCCAGTGGACCCAGGAAAAGGGGTTCTTCTCCAGTATGTAGATGACTTGCTCATAGCCACCAACTCAGAAAGTGAATGCTTACAAGCTACTAGTGAACTTTTGTATCTTCTCAAAGATGCTGGATACAAAGTCTCAAGAGCCAAAGCACAACTATGCCAAACTGAAGTCAAGTATTTGGGATTCCAGTTGTCCAGTGGGATCCGACGTTTAGGACCAGAACGTAAGGAAGCTGTATGTAATATCCCCATTCCAACCACTAGGAGGCAAGTAAGAGCCTTCCTGGGGGCCGCGGGATATTGTCGCATATGGATCCCCAACTTTGCCCTGATTGCAAAACCACTATACCAAGCCACCAAAGGAATGGAAAAATCCCCACTAGACTGGGGACCCGAACAAGATGTAGCATTCCAAACTTTGAAAAAGGCCCTGATGTCATCTCCAGCTTTAGGTCTTCCAGATGTTCAGAAGCCTTTCCATCTTTTTGTCCATGAGTCACAAGGAAACGCATTAGGAGTATTAACCCAATCTCTTGGATCCTGGCAACGACCAGTAGCTTATCTGTCAAAACAATTGGATGTAGTTGCAAAAGGATGGCCCCCTTGCCTGAGAGCAGTCGCAGCAACAGCCCTCCTAGTGGGCGAAGCAGACAAACTCACATTAGGACAAACTCTTCAAGTCACCGTGCCCCACTCTGTCCTGACTCTCATGGAACACAAAGGAAACTTCTGGCTAACCAATGCACGAATGTTGAAGTATCAAAGCATGTTGTGTGAAAACCCTCAGATACAGCTGAAAGTTAGTCAAGCTCTAAACCCTGCTACATTGTTTCCAATTGGTCCTGGGCCATCTGATCATAATTGCTTAGAAACCATGGACACTGTATTCTCAAGTCGCCCTGATTTGACCGATGTCCCTCTAGAGGACCCAGAACGGACTTTCTTTGTAGATGGGAAGCAGTCTGGTCATCAATGGACATCGTTGTGCTGGATATGCAGTGGTGACCCTTGATCTGGTAGTTGAGTCCTCAGCCCTGACCCCAGGAACTTCTGCACAGAAAGCTGAACTGATAGCCCTCACCAGAGCCCTGACATTAGGAGAAGGACTCCGCATAAATGTGTACACAGATTCCAAATATGCTTTCACTACTTTGCATGCACATGGAGCCTTGTATAAAGAACGAGGGTTAATCACCTCAGGGGGTAAGGACATTAGGTATGGGCCCGAGATATTGATGTTATTAGATGCTGTATGGGCCCCCAAACAAGTGGCAGTCATGCACTGCCGAGGTCATCAGACAGGAGCAGGAGAAGTTGCCGGAGGGAATAGATTTGCAGATGCCACAGCCCGAAAGGCAGCCACCACAGGACAAGTTAGGACCCAAGATACTGTAATGCAGGCAGCCCTAATTTCCAGGAACAAGCAGGAATGAGTCTTCACATATGGGTACGTCGGTACCGACGGAGCCTGCACGGGAATGCTGCCCAGCTTTCAATTAGAAAGCTTTTGGCAGCATCCCTCGCGCCTGCGCAGTGACTTCCCACCTTCTCCACAGCCTCTCTTCAGTTTTCGTTTTTCCGCGGAGCCGGCAGGACGTCCTCCTGTCACCGCAGAAACTTTTCTCTTTAATTGCTTTAATTATTTTAATTTTTTGTTTTCTTGTGGTCACAGCTGTTTCTCCCGCTACCACCGGTACCGCCGGTGGTTTTTAGGCTAAAATCTGTAAAACTTTTCTTTAGTTTTTTTTGCCTTAACTCTTAGGCCTACTAGGCCTTTTTCATTATGGAGCCTTCTTTTCCTAAAAAGTGCCTCCGCTGTGGAAACACCTGTTTCTTTTTAGACACCAATAGTTGGTGTCTCAACTGTGTGGGTCCAGACCCTTTTTCCCCTGACTTGTCAGGAGATAATTTTGTGAGACAACCTTCAGTATTTCGAGTTTCCCTCGATACCGTTTTTTCTTCGGCATTGAGGGTACCCGGTTTCTCTACTTCACAGGATCAGGTAACCCCAAAACAGTCTGTTAAGACTAGTCAATGCTTGAGTGGTATGTCCCATGCCCAGCATGGTGACGGCTCCGGCCTTACCCTCAAGAATCCATTGGCATTACCCCTGCGGGAGTCTTCGGGCTCCAAAGCGTTAAAGGGGTTTCAGGATGTTCCTGGGGCTCACCCCTCACAGAACATACCTGAGCCATGCGCGGAGGTGGTATCCGCTTCGATAGGTACCGAGCCTCCGGCATCGGCACCGGTGTCGAGCACTCCACTCTTCACCAGGGATTGTCATCGGGCGTCCTCGGTACCTTCGGGACCGATCGATACGCACCGCATTGACTTCCCTCAGCCATGCTTCGGGACGGTACCGACGTCGATCGGTTCCGATACCCTAGCATCGGCATCGACATGGACCTCGGTACCGTCGATATCGATCGATGTCACCCAGGCTGCCTTAGTGGTATCGGCATCGCCGATACTACCACTGGCGTCGGAACTATCGAGACATGCATCGCTAGTCTCGCTCTCTTCGATGCCGAGTCTTGAGTCGATATCGAGTCTTGAGGACTGCGTCCCGACATGTCCCGGAACCGACTCCGGTCGTTTCCCCATAGGTAGTTCCGAAGATCTTAGCCATAACTCCCTCATGATCTCGGTACCACGACAGCAGTTCCCGATGACTACTTCACCTGCTAGTCCTTTCTCACTAGCAAGGTTGTTGCCTGTTCTTGCACCGCTGCCTAGTTTGGAACCGATACCTGGCATTGCTGCAGTACCTTGTACGTCCTCTGATACTCAGGCTCTTTCTTTAGCCTCACCAGGAATACTTCCCATAGGAGATCAGTCTTTTCAGACTTTTCTCCTGGATATGGCAACCTTTCTTAATATTTCTATCCCTGGTTGTGATCCTACACATGGCTCACCGGCACAAAAGCAACAAATACAGTTTCCTTTACATCCTGCTCTGCAGGATCTCCTCCTTAGGGTATGGAAATCACCCTTACGACTTCCTCAAGTTTCTAATGATGTTGAGGATAGGTACCGTGTACCACCCTCTCCAGGGTTCCAAAAACCTCAACTTTCTCATCGTTCCCTGGTAGTGGAATCAGCACTGAGGAAGGTTAAGAGCAAGAAGAAGCATTCTTCTTTTCCACCAGGTCATTCTTCAAGGACACTTGATGCTTTTGGCCGTCAAGCCTTCCAAATCTCTATGCTGGCTTCCAGAGTTCTCTCATATATTTTTCACATGAGTCTAACACTCCAGGAAGTCACAGAGAAATTGTCTCTTTTGACCCCTTTTTTACCAGAGCCCAAGGCTACTGATTATACCTTGCTCATCAATCACAGCCGGAATATATCCTGGTTTCGGTCTCGTGCTTCTATAGATTCTTTTGAGTCCATTAGCAGATCCTCTGCTATTGCCATTGCAGCACGTCGCAGAGCCTGGCTTGAGGCTTCAGACTTGAGCAAATGGGCACAAACTATACTAGCTCATTCTCCTTGTACAGGAGAAGGTCTTTTTAATAAGGAGGCTTTACGTCAGGTTGCTCAATGCTCCCCTGACTCTTCTTCCACTAGAAACCATTCTAAGCCACCTCCTTCTTCAAATAGTAGGAAATGTCCTACCAAACCTTCTTTTCCTAAGAAAAGGAAGTTTCATTCCTCTCCTGCCCATCATTCGGCTGTACCTAAACAAGGGACGCCTCAGCCTAGTCTGAAGTCCTCCAGTTCTGGCCAGTCTCAACATCCCCAGCAACCATAGGTGCCTGGAATTGTAACTTACATATTAAAAGATTATTCACTGTGCTTTTCTTTTTCAGTGTACTAACCTGTCAAAAAAAAAAATTATTTTGTTCAGGTACTACACACTTCTCCTCTTATTACTCTCCAGAAGAGCAGTTGCAACTATCACCTGATAGTTTCTTTCCCAACTGAACATTTTTCCTTCAGTTGACTTACCCCATGGGTACGTCCCCTCCAACTACTTGAGGGCTACCATACTGAACTACTTCTCTGGTCGTTCCCCAGACAGTGAGAAGAGATATCCCCTCTCTTTTCTTGTCTGTTTTCTTTATTCAGCACAGGACACTCTCTCTGCTGTTTCTGTCAACAGCTCTGCCTGCAGGAGTTGTAGTAATTGTATTACTGGGACTTTTCCAAGTTCCAGTCCCTTGTTAAAAATTTTTGTCTAGCCTCAGTAGTGATTCCAAACTATCTTGGATCCTCCTACTCGTTAGGCTTTCTCACATTATTCTAACCATCTCCTTTTCCAGGATATGGCAACATAACTGATTTTCAGTCAGTTTCTCTCATAGCTCTCCTGCACAATGCTCTCTGCAGTCTTCAGAGAAGCTTTCTACTATGAGGGCTTTGCTCTAGAGCATTGTCCTTGTCTCTGAAGTTCCTCTATTATTAGAGAGAAACTTCTCAACCCTTCCTATGCCTGTGAGGGTTCTCCACACCCCCTCTAACCTGGGGTGTTCACACGAGATAGCAGTTCTTCTGCGTGAAAATCCAAGGCATCTACCATGTCAGTGTTCTGTAGAACTCCCTGCCTTGTTCCCTAAAGATTCATATCTTCATCTGTTCTCACGCGAACATCACGGTTATCTCACTGGGTTGCTTTCCTGCATCCCTCAACCTACGAAAATAGATTCTCTATGCATATCCCAAGTGGGCTCACCCTCTCGCAGAACGCAGATTCTTTTTCATTTACATTCCCCATTTACAATCATGGGGCTGGGTGGTAGACATGTATCTCAATCTGTTGTCTTGTATGTAGCATCTCCATATATGTCTACATACTTATATCATTTCTCTGGTGGTGCTAAACCATGCCCCACAAATTTCCATATATCTAGGTGTATCATCTATATATATATATTTGATAAATTTCACCACCCATATCCTAATATACAACTCTGGACATATGTATATTTATCTCTCTATATATATATCTATGAATATATACATATCTATTCCAGCCACATATATATATATCTCCCTATATGTATGTGTTTGATGGGGGGCTTCTTAAGGGTTGGTCAATCTTATTCACTATCACCCTTACTGTCTATACTACATGATTTACCTCTTAGAGGTTTTAGACAGATTGTTGCCCCACGTCCCATACCAAATTATGATACAGGACCTGTTCAGTACCAACAACCACTTTGGTGCTAACATCTTCTATTTTTTCTTTATGTCCTTGAAGCATCCAGCTTCAATATTTTTCCTATCTCTCGCCAGCTAGGAAAAACAGTGTACATCTTTATCTTCGAGTACACAACTGTTTTCCGTAGGAATAGGGGTTTTCCATCCCCCCTTTCCTGCCAGGACTGGGCTAGTTCTTCAACTCCGTCAGTCTTCTTCCTTTAGTCCTCAATGTTCATGATGCCTAAAGGACTTTTCAGCTTTTCCCATAAAGCTTTCCATTGAAGACCAGACGTCTACTCCTACCCAGTTGACACCTGGATCATCTACTACCTCCAAGTCTGGACCTTCATCCTCACTACTGAGAGGTCACCTTGACGATTCCGCCACTACTTATCCAGTAGACGCCATCATGCTTTCTACTTCCTACCATACAGTAGGTAAGCTGCATATTTTAAGTGTACATTAAATGTGTTTTAATGCTACGCATCATATCTACCAAGGACTCCTCTAGTCTGTAGAACATCTAGTCCTTGGCTATGCTGTTTCTTTCCTCACAGCTCCTTTATTGTCAACTCCTACCCTCCATCCCACATTGGATGCCGGGGATTCCTGGAGACAAAATGCGCCCCTGACCCGGGCACTTGCATTTTTATGGGATCTCCCCCTGCATCTCCAGCTAGGGAGTCCCCATATGTGAAGACTCATTCCTGCTTGTTCCTGGAGATAGCACAGTTATTTACCTGTAACAGGTGATCTCTGGGAACAGCAGGAATTAGTCTTCACAACCCTCCCACCTCCCCTAGGAGTTGCATCTTTTTTATTTTTTTCCCTTTTCTCTCCTCGCCTTTGTCTCAGCTCTGAAACTCAACTGAAGAGAGGCTGTGGAGAAGGCGGGAAGTCACTGCGCAGGCGCGAGGGATGCTGCCAAAAGCTTTCTAATTGAAAGCTGGGCAGCATTCCCGTGCAGGCTCCATCGGTACCGACGTATCCATATGTGAAGACTAATTCCTGCTGTTCCCAGAGATCACCTGTTACAGGTAAGTAACTGTGCATCTCCAGGAACAAGCAGGAATAAGTCCTCACATATGGGTACGTCGGTACCGACGGAGCCTGCGCGGGAAAGCTCCCCAGCCTTTCAGATGAAAGGCTTTTGGGGCCTCCCACTGCACATGCGCGCTGCCTTCCCGCCTTCCTGACCAGCTCTCCTCAGTTTCTCTTTTTCCGCGGAGCCAGCAGGTCGTGTTCCTGTCACCGCTGAAGAAATTGTTAATTTTGTTTTTTTTCTTTAGACCGCGTACCTGCCTTCCCCATACCGAAACCGGTACCGCCGGTCTCTCTTTCTTTCTTTATAAAAAAAAAAAAAAAAAAAAAAGACTTTATTATTTTCTTCAGCACAGCTTGGTACCTGTTGTTAGGCCTTAAGGCCTACACAAATTCTCCTCATGGAGAAGCCAGTCCCTGGTTTTAAAAAATGTACCAAATGCAGTGCTGTCATTTCTGTCACAGACACCCATGAATGGTGTCTCAAATGTTTGGGAGCTGAACACTCCATACCGGACTGCCCATCCTGCACCCAGATGTCTAAACGTGGTTTGCAGAACCGGGCCAACAAGCTCCATGTGCTGTTTCCTTCAGAAGCATCACAGTCATCCAGGTCTTCCTCTCCGGATGGATCTCAGGTAACCAAAACTTCTGTGGGCAAATCCTCTAAAAGCAAATCTCTTTCTAAAGATCGAGAGGCTCTCAATTTTGAGTTCGAGGATTCTGCCCAAGCCAAAAAACCCCGGCGGGAGGTTCCGGCCTCCAAAGCAATCATGGGGTCACAGGTTGACATCGATGGCACGGCCTCGACCGATCACCTGTTGGACTGCTCTGGGGTACCGGCCCATACCGGTACCGACATCCAGGCAGTAGTGGCGTCTATGGGCAGTACTGTCCAGACCATGCAGCAGGCCGTTCTGGCATTCATTAAGGCTGCGACGCCCTCGGTACCGATTTCATCGGTACCGACCCCGGTTCCGGTATCCACACCGGAACCGAGACCATCGACTTCCAAACGTCGATCGGTTCCGCATGCCGGATTCCGGCTTTCGCCTGGTACCGATCCCATGCCCGATACGCCCGATGTCGATACCAATCGGTATGCGTATCGTACATTGGCAGTACAGAGGGAAGACTCAGATTATTCTGATGAATTCAATTCCTCTGATGACTCTGCTGAGCTTACTCTTCCTGAGGAGCCCTCTTCTCCAAAGAGGAGGATGTCTCCTCCAGAGGATTTATCCTTTCAGGATTTCATTGTTGATGTAGCTAAAGCACTTTCTATTGCTACATCTTCTGAAAAAGAACCCAGATCAAAAAAATTGGACATTTTAGGATACTCAAAAGCTCCTAAAGAGGCAGTCACTCTGCCTGTCCATGAAATCCTTCAAGAACACTTGATGGATTTGTGGGAGACTCCTTTAACACTGTCTCCCCATTCCCGTAGGTTGGACACCATGTATCGGGTCCCTCCTTCGCCTGGGTTCCAGAAAACTCAGCTGCCTCACCACTCTATTGTGGTGAAGTCTGCCATGAAGAAAATAAAGAGTCCTAAAAGGCATTCTTCTACCCCTCCAGGGCGAGAATGTAAGACCCTCGACTCTTTTGGAAGAAAGATGTTCCAGGCTAGTATGCTTATAGCCAGGATCAATTCTTATAGCCTTTATATGGGCATGTTTCTTGGACAACTTGCCCTAAAAATACAGAATTTTGCCCCCTTTATCCCTGATGATCAAAGGGCGGACTTCTTTTCTATGGTGACACAACTTTCAGAGGTCTCCAAGTTCTCCAACAGGGCAGCCTTTGATTCCTTTGAAGTTGCAGGCAGAGCTTCGGGAATTGCTATTGCAGCCCGACGTCTAGCTTGGCTCCAGGCTTCTGACCTAGAACCCTGGGTTGTAGATGGCCTCAGGAATCTGCCCTGTACCGGTGAGAACTTATTTGGGGAAGACTGGCAGATTAAAGCTGCTCAAATGGATGCAGAAAATGCCACTCTAGATAGACTTTCCAAGTCTACTTCTACCCCTGCCAAAAAGAAGTCTTTTAAAAGGCCTTACTATAAAAAGGCCAGATTTCCTACAAATACTGGCCAGCAATCTGCTCAGCCTCGCTTTGCGGCTAAGCGTCAACAATCTAAGCAGGTAAAGTCAAAGCCTGCAGTGTCTGCTACACCCCAGCAGGCTCAACCCCCTCAGGGGTTTTGACTTGCCTCTAGAGAACTTGCCGTTTCTGGCTCTAGAACAACCAGAGCCCCTCACCATTCCTGGAAGGCTAGCTCATTTTGCTCCCAGATGGGAACAAATCACATCAGAGCAATGGACCCTCTCTATTATCCAGGAGGGCTACAAACTTCATTTCTCCAGCCTTCCTCCCCATACCATGGTGAGGCAATTCAGTTCTCCCCCATCTCTTCTGACCCTGTTGGGTCAGGAAGTCTCTTCTCTTCTTGCCCAAGGGGCAATAGAGGAGGTTCCTCCTCCACAACAGGGGTTAGGTTTCTACTCCCCTTACTTTCTCATAACAAAGAAGACAGGGGGCTTCAGACCTATCCTAGATCTGAGAGAATTGAACAGGTTTCTCTATTCAAGGAGAAATTCAAAATGCTCTCTCTGGGCCTTCTCCTTCCATACCTTCAGAGTCAGGATTGGCTTTGTTCTCTAGATCTCAAGGATGCGTACACTCATATACTCATCCATCCATCCCACAGAAAATATCTAAGATTTCTGTTCCAGGGAAAACATTTCCAGTACAGAGTACTACCCTTCGGTCTGGCCTCTGCTCCAAGAGTCTTCACAAAATGCATGGCAGTCGTAGCTGCATTTCTCAGAGGCATGGGAATCTTTGTCTTCCCATATCTGGACGACTGGCTCATCCGAGCTCCATCTCAGTCAGAAGCCCAGATGTCTCTGGACCGCACAAGGCGTATTCTTCAATATCTGGGACTTGTGGTAAACATTCCCAAATCCCAACTCATCCCTACTCAGTCTCTGGAATTCATAGGGGCCCAATTGGACTCCACCACTGCAAGGGCCTACCTCCCTCTGGTCCGAGGCCAAAGACTAATAAGCTTGGCCTCCCAGGCTCAGTCCAGAAGTCACTTGTCAGCCAGAGAAATGCTGCAGCTTCTGGGCCACATGGCCTCCACGGTACACGTGGTGCCCTACGCTCGTCTTCATATGAGAGCAGCTCAATGGACCTTGGCCACCCAGTGGTCTCAAGCATCAGGACTGCTCTCAGACCAAATACTCACCTCAAAATGACTGTTTTGGTCTCTCCAGTGGTGGACATCCTCCAAAAATCTGTTGTTGGGGATCCCCTTCCAACCTTCGTTGCCCCAAGCAACCCTCACAACAGATGCCTCCCAAGCAGGGTGGGGAGCTCATCTCCAGCACCTCTCCACTCAGGGCACCTGGTCTCCTCAGGAGACCACCCTTCACATCAACCTTCTGGAACTGCGAGCAATCTTCCTTGCCCTCACAGTCTTCCACACCCTCCTTGTCAACCTGACTGTCCTAGTCCAAACAGACAATCAGGTAGCCATGTTCTATGTCAACAAACAAGGAGGGACGGGCTCTCTGTCGCTTTGCAACGAAGCTCTCAGATTATGGGCCTTCGCCTGAGAGCACCAAATTCATCTTCTGGCAGTATATCTTCCAGGAGTTCAAAACTCTCGGGCAGACAGACTCCGTCGAGTTCTGCTCCCACACGAATGGTCCCTACATATGGACCAGATACGCAGAATCTTTCAGGAATGGGGGACCCCGGACATAGACCTCTTTGCAAGTCCGTGGAATGCCAAACTTCCCCGGTTCTGTTCCAGGACTCCGTGTCAGGGAGCTCAGGCCAACGATGCCTTTCTCCTACATTGGGGTCAGGAATTCCTGTACGCTTTTCCACCCTTTCCTTTGATTCCCAAGACTCTGTTCAAACTTCAGAAGGATCACGGATCCATGATCCTCATTGCTCCACGCTGGCCACGCCAAGTGTGGTTCCCTCTCCTTCTACAGCTCTCCCAGGGCTCCTCCCTGGACCTGGGAGCTGCACCAGACCTGTCTCAGGAGCAGGGGACTTTGTGGCATCCAAACCCCAAGTCCCTACATCTCCGAGCTTGGTTACTGAAGGCTTAAGCCTTCATGAGTTTAATCTTTCCCAACCAGTGAAAGATATCCTTCATGCCTCTAGGAAACCCTCTACTAGGCGTTCCTATGCTTTCAAATGGAAACGTTTTTCCATTTGGTGTGCGCAACAGGGTCTTGACCCTCTAGCACTTCCTTTGAATTCTCTACTGGACTATCTCCTGCATCTTTCCAATGCAGGCCTCAAGACGAATTCAGTACGAGTCCATTTAAGTGCTATTGCAGCATCCTTAAAACCTATAAATGGACAACCTGTCTCCTCTCATCCTCTTATTGCAAGGTTCATGAGAGGCCTGACCCTCACTAAGCCTCCCATCCGACCTCCTCCGGTAGCATGGGACTTAAATCTAGTTCTGGGTCAACTTATGAAGCCACCTTTTGAACCGTTGGTATCTACCTCCCTGAAATTTCTTTCCTGGAAGGTTCTTTTCCTTATTGCAGTCACTTCGGCTCGCCACATCAGTGAACTGCAGGCTTTGGTGGCTAATCCACCTTATACCAGATTTCATCATGATAAGGTGGTCCTTAGGACGAATCCACACTTTATGCCTAAAGTGGTCTCGCCTTTTCATCTTAATCAAGAGGTATATCTACCTGTTTTTTTCCCGGCTCCTCATGCATCCAGTGCAGAGAGGAACCTTCATACTCTTGACTGTAAAAGAGCTCTCGCCTTTTACCTCAACAGGACTCAGCCACATCGAAAGTCTTCCCAACTTTTCGTGGCTTTTGATCCTTCTCATTTGGGACTTCCAGTCACCAAACGTACACTTTCCAATTGGATTGCTCAGTGTATTTCTTTTGCTTACCAGAGTAAGAACATTTCTCTGGAAGGCCATGTCACAGCTCACAATGTGAGAGCCATGGCTACTTCTATGGCTCATCTTCACTCTGTGTCCATAGATCAGATCTGTCGAGCAGCCACTTGGGCCTCGGTTCATACCTTCACAGCCCATTACTGCTTGGAGAAGGACTCCCGTCGGGATGCCTTGTTTGGTCAGGCTGTCCTCAAACACCTGTTCCATACTTAAACAACTCCTGCCCACCTTCCCTGGATGGATGCCGGAGATCCATACGAAGATGGTTTACCCTTGGAGGGGGATCTCCCAGGCATCTTAGCTAGGGAGTCCCCATATGTGAGGACTTATTCCTGCTTGTTCCTGGAGATAGCACAGTTACTTACCTGTAACAGGTGATCTCTGGGAACAGCAGGAATTAGTCCTCACAACCCACCCACCTCCCCTAGGAGTTGTATCTCTATCTATCTATCTTCCTTTCCTCTCTCTATTGTCTCAGCTTTAAACTCGAACTGAGGAGAGCTGGTCAGGAAGGCGGGAAGGCAGCGCGCATGTGCAGTGGGAGGCCCCAAAAGCCTTTCATCTGAAAGGCTGGGGAGCTTTCCCGCGCAGGCTCCGTCGGTACCGACGTACCCATATGTGAGGACTAATTCCTGCTGTTTCCAGAGATCACCTGTTACAGGTAAGTAACTGTGCTTTTCCCTGTGCTCCTTAGTTCCTGGGCACCCCGATATACTACAAGAGAGTTAGACTATTATTGTGAAAAGGAGGGAGGAGTCTTGACAGAACAAGGTTGGATAGTGCTACCACCCCCAGAAGGTAGTCCACCTCCAGGTCCTACGGTCATCCCTGAAGCATTAGGGCCAGCCTTTGTTCAAGCCTTTCATCAAGCCACACATTATGGGAAAACAGCCATGGAGAAAGCCCGGAGACCCCATTTCTGTATTTCACTGTCTGTATCCCTGACCACTTCAGTGGCACAGCAATGCCTGATATGTGCCAAAAACAACGCCAAGCAAGGTCCTGTTCCACCCCCAAGAGTTCAGTCAGTAGGGGTGACCCCCATGAGTGATATACAGATATCCATTTACACGGGGCATTTCAGCAAAGTCTATCATTACATGTTAGTGTTAGTCTACACATTTTCAGGGTGGGTAGAAGCCTACCCCACCCGAACTGAGAAAGCCCGAGAAGTCACTAGGGTATTGCTCCATGAGATCATTCCCCGATTTGGAATACCATCAACTATAGGGTCAGACAATGGTCCAACATTTGTATCTCAAGTGACCCAACAGTTAGCTCAAGCTCTGCGAATAAAATGGAAGTTGCACACTGCTTACAGGCCCCAGAGCTCAGGGAAAGTAGAACGAATGAATAGAACCCTGAAAACACAGTTATCCAAGCTCTGCCAAGAAACACACCTGAAGTGGCTCCAAGTCCTTCCGATAGCCCTTCTTAGGATATGTTCAGCTCCCACCAGATCCTTAGGAGTCTCCCCTTTTGAGATTTTGTATGGGCGACCTCCACCCATAGTGCAGGGAATAAAGGGAGACATGAGACAGATAGGATCTGAAATAACTAGACAAGAACTATTAGCTGTAGGTTTTGTTTTGCAGAAACTCCAAACGTGGGTGCAAGACCGACTGCCCATCAACTTGACCGAGCCTCTGCATCCCTTCAAGCCAGGAACGTCCATGTGGGTGAAAGAGTGGAGAAAAACCCCGCTAGCGCCGCATTGGAAGGGACCCTACGTCGTCATCCTATCAACCCCCACCGCAGTGAAAGTTGCAGAATTCGAACCCTGGATCCACCACAGTCGAGTGAAGCCGGCAGCTGCTCCTGATCCTGGCCAATGGACATCAGTAAATGATCCCGTGACTCCATTGCGACTCACCCTGAGGAGACAGCCAGCTTTATAGAGAATTAAGACTCTATTCTGTTCTATGTAATTATCTCTTGTATATAGTTTACCCCGGTTCTCCAAGTTTGTACTCCTGTTCGATGTAAACCAAACAGCTTGTTGTTATGGTCTTTATGTTATAATGTAAACCGCGCTGATGCCGAATAGTGCGGTATATAAGAACTTGTAATAAATAAATAAATAAATAAATCTCCAGCATCCACTTACGAAAGTGACCATTACTGCAGAAACAGAAGAAAATTCAGCACATTTCATTATCTTCAGCTTTCCAATTAACCTCCAGAGACTGTAATCACAATGTTCTTTCACTATTGCCTTGTGGGAGTGGTGATTCTGGGAATCCTGGCAAAGACTTTTGCTCTACCCCCATGTATAGCTTGCATAACCACCACCCAAACAGGACAAAAGGTTACTCAGACTTTGCTCT
Source organism: Ichthyophis bannanicus (assembly GCA_033557465.1). NCBI lineage: Eukaryota > Metazoa > Chordata > Amphibia > Gymnophiona > Ichthyophiidae > Ichthyophis > Ichthyophis bannanicus. Next base: position 137,903,709 of record CM066039.1, read on the forward strand.
ATCATTCCTACTATACTTGCACTGAAACAGTCAGCCGGTGTGTTTATAAGGGCACCGAACTGAACGTTTGCACAAAGGGAAGAAGCAAGGCTTGTTATACCCCTCGACAAAACCCATCATACTATACATTTGAGATACGCTGGAATGATGAAGATGGAGCCATCCTGAATACGACAAAACCCCTTACCGACTCCACCAAACCTATTACCTTGAACTTTGATGCTTGTGATGCCATCAACAGAAATGCTTACCACAGATGTGGGTCATGGGAGCGAGCCTACTATCATGATGATAAATACATGTGTCCAGAAGGAGCCTATGGATGGGGAAAATGTACAGGAAAGAATACTGCAGCCACTATTTACACCACCGCATCTAAAAATGATTACCTCTGCCCAAAATGGGAATGTGTATATTTTGCTACCTGGAAAAATGCACCGATGGGACAAGACGGCGATCATCGCAAAGGCAGCTTAACGAAGATCAGCTTACCAGAACCTAAGAAATGCCAGAAGGGTGCCTGTAATCCTCTACAACTCTTCATAGCCAACCCCAGTCACTGGAAACAAGGATACAAGTTTGGGTTGCGTATTGCAGGAGGAGGAGTAGATCCTGGAACTATTTTATATCTGCAATTGAACACTAAAACCCATGTATCCTCACCCTATCTTATACATCACTCTTTCTATGAAGCCATGAAATCAGAGTTTGAAATCCCTCCTGCCTCCCTGAACTTATTTCTCGAATTAGCGGGAGCAATTGCTTCTAGTCTCCATGTTTCAGACTGTTTGTTTTGTGGAGGAACAAAAATGGGAGACCAATGGCCTTGGGAGGCACAAGAACTGAATTATTCTGTTCCATATAATCAGACTAATATACGCAATACTACAAGTGGATGGGTATTGGCCCACTCCATCGTGGGTAATTTGTTTTTCTCGCTATGGACCAATGTTTAATATGGAAGTGGGGCAGCTGGTCTGTCTCAATCAGACGTTTTACAACAGTACCACTAAGAAAACATCTTGGTGGTCAGGAACCAACGCTACTGAACCTTCCAATCCTCTAGTCCAGTTCCCCAGACTTGCCAGCATCTGGACTAACTTAGCAGCATATAACTCCTGGCAAGCATCACCTGGACTGTACTGGATTTGCAGAACCCGAGCATATGCCAGACTTCCTCACCATTGGGGAGGCGCATGGTTATTGGGAACCATACGACCTTCCTTTTTCCTTCTGCCTACATCCCAGGGAGAACAGCTAGGATATCCTGTGTACAGAAGTCGACAGCTGAAGGAGGCCTTGAAAATAGGCCAATGGGACAAATGGGATGGTGAAGAATGGCCACCAGAAAGAATCATCTCATACTATGGACCTGCTACTTGGGAGCAGGATGGGACTTGGGGATATCATACCCCTGTTTATATGATTAATCGAATAATACGTTTGCAAGCTGTTGTTGAAATAATAACCAATGAAACTAGTAAAACACTAACCCTACTAACAAAGCAAAGTACGCAAATGCGTACAGCCATTTATCAAAATCGTTTAGCTTTAGATTATTTGTTAGCAGCTGAAGGTGGGGTATGTGGGAAGTTGAATCTAAGTAATTGTTGTTTACAGATTGATAATAATGGGCATGTAGTTGAAGATTTAGCAATCCAGATGAGAGAGCAGACATTCGTGCCTGTCCAGACTTGGCACAGTTTAAAGATGGATGGGTGGTTTGGTTCATTGTTTTCTTGGATAGGTGGTCTGAAATCCCTTATGTTGATCGTACTATTCATATTAGCCATGTGCTTATTGCTCCCTTGTCTCCTACCCCTTTGCTTACGCATGATAACATCCTCACTTGATAACACTATAGAGCAGAAGGCAGCTACGAAAGTATTAGCTATGTGGTGATATCACCCTATACCCCACAATGCTGATGCCATTACACCAGTATAATGTGTTGATTGACTAATGAGTGATTTAATTCTCACCCTTCCTCACTTGCGGGTGAGAATAATCAAAGGGAGGAATGAGGTAGGCTATGGCCTAGCATGGCCTGCTACTATGAAAGGCCTGTAAGTTAGGCCTGGAACCTAACTTCCATTATAGCTAGAAAAGAACCAAAAATCTGTGGAAAAATAAGAAAACTGTTTTAAATGCTTAATAAGAAGTTTTCATGAATTCATAAATCTTCTATTATTCTCTTGTGTGTGAAAGAACAGAAATGTAACAGTATATGCATTCCAGAAGCCGAAGTTAACCTTGCAGTAGAAAAGTAACAAGATTTAGAACTGTACCATTGTTCAAGCAATCCTAAAGGAGGGGGCCGGTTGCTAGGCTCCGGAGGGATTTCTAATTGGACAGGTGCAGGGAATGTATAACCAATGAAAAGTTTGCATGTATCGAGTTGGAACCAATAGAAAATTCTCATGTATCAAACTGAAAAAGAGGTATAAAAAGTTATGTCTCTGTATAAACTTTTGCTCAGTTCCTTTTGAAGCTTTGACTGACTGGGCCTTGTGCACAATAAACTGACTTGGACCCTGTCAATCGACTCCTGGACTTGTTCATTGACTGCACTTTGCCACAGCAATATGATAACTTAGGACAGCAAAAAAGCTGTCCTAAGGCTATCCAGATAACAGTGGCACTGGCTGCACTATCTGGATATTCAGTGCCGACTACTTAAAGATACTAGTACTAAATATTTGGATCTTCTTTTTAGCCGTGAAAGCTGGCATTAAAAAACAAAATACTAACTGCCATGGCTGAATATGAATATTGGCCTGTTCATTCCTAGCAGTCCCTACTGCCTCTCTTATATGGTTTGCAGTTCCCGAGTTTGAAATACTTGGTGCTTCATGCTTGTCTGTGAAACACCATGTGGTTCAGTTTAGTGGAACTGTGAGAAGCAGCAGGAAGAGTCAGATCTGAACTGCTCAGCACCAAGTTGGCAGGAAAGGGAAGAGAAGTATGTGCTTGGTTACTGGAAGAGTATGGACCACATTATTAGGAATAGGGTATGAGAATGAGAAATGTGTTTAGTAAGTGGTAACAATGAGTTTGGACCAGAGCCTCCAACGGCCTGGTCCTGATGTTCCTGTCCGAGGCCTGGGTTTGGCCCTGTGGGTTCTGTATGCTGAGTATAAATTGTTTTCATATAGCATATATGCAGGATTTAGAAATTTGACTGTGGGCTTTTATGTAATTTTTGTTTGTTTATGCTGTAAATAAACATTCACTTTTGCTTAGCATTCCTCAACTGATAAATCATTGTAGGCTAGATTCTCCAGGACCAAGCAGGAAGTCAGTCCTCACATATGGGTGTCATCGGCGCCAATGAAGCCCCAGTGGAGGACTGATTCCTGCTGCTCCTGGAGAACACCTGTTACAGGTGAGTAACTACTCTTTTTTGGTGATGGAGGTTAGCCTATCAATTTAAATGCCAGCTGCAGCGTTTAATACATATATTCATTGCCATTATATATATGGTCATCGACTACCTATTTGTTGCTGATTGCTGCTACCACTATCCATTTAGATTAGATCTGTTATTCATCAGGCTAAACTATAAACTATCCATTTAGTGGCTGAATATTGCTGCTAAGCAGGTAATCTCCAGGAACAAGCAGGAATGTAGTCTTCACATATGGATATCATCGGTACCGACGGAGCCCGTACGGGAATGCTCCCCAGTGTCCAATAGGAAAGCTTTTGGGAGCATCCCACTGCGCCTGCGTGCTGCCTTCCCGCCTTTCCAACTCTCCCTCTTCAGTTTTTCGTTTTCTGCAGAGCCGACAGGCAGCAAACTGTCACCGCAGAAAATCTTCTTTTGTGGTCGCATCTGCCTTCACCGTCGACGCCTATACCGGTACCACCGGTCTTTTCTTCATTTCTTTACTTCTTTTCTTTAAAAAAAAAAAAAAAAGGAAAAATAATTCTTTTTTTTGGAGGGTCTGTCCCCTCTAGGTGCCAGGTGTCATTTTGGGCACTAGGCCCTTTTTCTTCTAAAATGGTGAAACCAACTAGTGGTTTCAAAAAATGTTCAAAGTGTAGCGGTACCATTTCTGCTACCGACACCCATGACTGGTGTCTTAAATGTTTAGGTCCTGACCATGTACCAAAGATAACCAAGAGAGGCCTGCAGAACAGAGCTGTAAAACCCGGCACCCTCTGCTGCAGATACGATGTCCATTGCATCGACGTCTTCCAGGGCCTCATCTTCCTCCCATGGATCTTAGGTAACTAAACCCAGGTCTTCCAAGACCGGCCGGTCCTCAAAGGGTAGATCTCCTTCGAAGCATCGAGATGCTACTAGCGTTGCCCTCGAGGAAAACATACTGGCAAAACAGCCCCTGCAGGAGGTCCTTGCCTCCAAAGCATTAACGGGGTCCCAGGATGTTTCCGAGCACATGAACCCGCCTTTCGAACCCTTAGCCACTACATTGCTTAAGTTTCTTTCTTGGAAAGTGATCTTTCTGATTGCTATCACTTCTGCTAGATGTATTAGTGAGCTCGAGGCTTTAGTGGCTGATCCTCCTTATTCAAGGTTCCACCATGATAGAGTAGTCCTTAGGACTCGCCCTCACTTTATGTCAAAGGTGGTATCACCTTTTCATTTAAACCTATTGGTTTACCTTCCTGTATTCTTTCGTAGGCCTCATGCCTCCAGTGCAGAAAGAAATCTATACACTCTAGATTGTAAAAGAGCCTTGGCTTTTTACCTTCAGAGAACTAAGCAACATAGAAAGTCTTCTCAGCTTTTTGTTGCCTTTGATTCTAGTCATCTTGGACTACCAGTTACCAAGCAAACTTTGTCTAAATTGATTGCAAATTGCATATCCTTTGCATATAAGAGTAAGGGACTTTCTCTCGAAGGTCATGTCACAGCTAACAATGTGAGAGCAATGGCCGCCTCTATGGCTAACCTTCGCTCTGTGTCCATTGACAACATCTGTAGAGCAGCTACCTGGGCTTCAGTACACGCCTTTGCAGCCCACTACTGTTTAGACAAGGACTCCCGTCGGGATGCCTCGTTTGGCCAAGCTGTTCTCCAGCATCTCTTTCAGACTTAGCACAACTCCTACCCGCCGTCTCGGGTTTCGATGACAGAGATCCATGGGAGGAAGCATGACCCATCTCAGCCTGGGTTTCGCAGCTTTCTGGGATCATCTCTTTGGCATCTCTCAGCTGGGGAGTCCCCTTATGTGAAGACAACAATCCTGCTTGTTCCTGGAGATAGTGTAGTTACTCACCTGTAACAGGTGATCTCCGGGAACAGCAGGAATTAAATCTTCACAACAATGTATCCCCCAATTGACCGTTTGACCCGGTGAAAAGCGGGATATAAATACAGCTAAATAAAATAAATAAATAAACAACCCACCCACCTCCCCTTGGAGTTGTCTCTCTCTCTCTCTCCTCTCATTTTTTTCAGCTATAAACTCAACTGAAGAGGGAGAGTTGGAAAGGCGGGAAGGCAGCACGCAGGGGCAGTGGGATACTCCCAAAAGCTTTCCTATTGGACACTGGGGAGTGTTCCCGCGCGGGTTCTGTCGGTACCGACGATACCCATATGTGAAGACTTAATTCCTGCTGTTCCCGGAGATCACCTGTTACAGGTGAGTAACTACGCTGTTTCAGGTTGCCACTTCTTCCACCTCCAAATCTAAGTGCCATGATATGAAATTTATCCTTTTGGTGTATAATGGAGTGAAAAAATGTTAAAAGGTTCCCTAACATACTGCCAAGGGAGTTCTCCTTTTAGATTTTAACATTTGATTCTCTTCTCTTCTCTGTAGACATCCAGTTCTGGAACAGCAGACAGTCTCTGGAGGGGCTTTCGGTTCGCTCAGTGTTTTTTGGTGTCTTTCAGTCCCTAGTAGTCCTTCTGTACATCTTGGACAATGAAACAAACTTTGTGGTCCAAGTCAGCGTCTTTATTGGCCTCCTCATTGACTTCTGGAAGATCACCAAGGTCATGGATGTGAGGGTAAGGATTCCAAATATGTCCTTCATCATTGCTGGTCAGCTACACCTCCTGCTTCTTTCCATCCAGCTGTTGATAAGCTTGTTTAGCAAGTTCCAGACCCCTTATGCCTCCTTTAGAAATATTAAATTCTGGATTGCCCTGCAAGATCAGTCCAGATCAGTGGGTTGTGTTCCTCTACTAGCAGATGATGGAGGCAGAGAAAAAACTAGAAACTTCCAGTGACATCATCGCTGCTACTAGTGCTGGTGCAGCTAGGGACACCCTTCAGTATTTCTGTTTCCAGCAGATGGTAGTTGATCTAGTTCATCTCTGCATTTGGGACCGATCTTCTCAGCTCCTGGGCAACCATCTTGAGGGACACCTGCCTGGTGTATCTCAGTGAGCAGACTTCTCCAGGGTGTATCTGTGGATACCCCACTAGAGTTTCCTACTTGATAGGGAGAAGGCCCTGCTCACTGTTGGTGATTCTGACTAGTTGAGCTGATAGTAAGGGCTCTACCTTGGCTCCTATAAAAGTCTTTGTCCGTTGCCTCTTAGCCCTACCTAGTGATCAGGATGAAAATTCTCTTCCTCGTTGCTCCAGGAGTAGATCTAGACTGGAAGAGGGCGAGTTATCCCCACCAGAAGAGGAACAGGATGATTTCCTTGTACATTTTTTCTGGTGGGAGGAGCTCTCAGCACTGATAGTGCAGATTTCTTCATTGCTCCAGATATGGAGGTATTGCCTGATGCCAAGAGCAAGTCTGAGGGGAATCCAGTCCTGGAGGACCTCTGTAGGTTTACCAAGGCCTATCCATACCCGCCAGCGATGTGCTGCATGGTCCGGGCAGAATGGGAGTCTCCTGACATCTTCTTAGGATGGAGGTCAATGATTTGCATTTCCCTAAGGTGGATGTGACCATTGAGGCCTTCACTAAGTACACTACCATTCCAGTGGAAGGTGGCACTGCTCTCAGGGTTCAGCAGGACAGCAAGGTGTTGGGGCTCTTTTGAAGACAGTTTTCTCAGCTTTTTCCAGTTTCCAGGCATTGGTTTGTGTGGGATTGGTGGCACATGCACTCTTGTGTTGGGTGCACAGCTGCCAGAGGATTCTTCTTCTTCTTCTACCAGGCTGGAATCTGTTGCAGCATTTCTAGCTGAGACCTTATATGATCTCGTCTGACTGGTAGCAAAGGAATAACTGCAGCCATGGTGGCCTGCTGCTGGTTCTGACTCCAACACTGGACAGCTGATATGGCATATAAGACCAGATTATGCAAGCTTAAATTTTAAGGGAGGCTACTGTTTGGTGAGGTCCTAGAGAAGCTGGTGAAGGACTTAGGCGAAACCAAGCTGCAGTGCCTATGAGATGATAAGCCAAAGGCTGTCACTAGGCATTCCTCCTCTCGCTCCTTGCTTCAGGGACACTCGCCGTTATCACCTGTGAAGACAGTCGGCACCATTTACTAAGTCCACGAACAAATGCACGCAGAATTCTTCATTGCACCCAACAAACTAACAACAGAGCCTTCACCCTCTTTGCTTCCTCGATTTGGACCCCATAAGATTAGCCCAGACAGCACAAGACCTGAAAAAAGATGCTAAAGACCCACCTCTTCATATTGACAAAATCACCTAACACCAAACCTTAAGAATGCTAATACTCTCATACTCGAGCTAAGTTTAACCCCATACACTTTGTCAATTCCAAGTTACTTGTATCCTTAAATTCTATGTAACTGTAATTTACTTGAGTTTGTTTATTGTTCTCTGTAAACTGCTTTGACTTAAAAGCAGTATATGAAACCTGTTAAATACATAAATCTCAGCCCTTTCGAGGCTCTTGCAGTTCCTACAATGCCTGCTCTTCCAGAACTGGAGCCTCCTTTCCTGCCCAGGGATGGACAGGGGGGCCCATTCCAGGGTGCTTCCAGTGGGCAGCAGACTCCACTTGTTTCACCAGGAGTGGGCCTGGGTCGCTAACAATCAGTGAGTACTTGACATCATTCAATATGGCTGTGTCCTTGAGTGTTCAGAGCCTATCCTGGACACATTCATGGTCTCTCTATGTAGTTTTGCAGCAAAAAGGCTGCCATCAGAGCCTCAAGACTTCTCCACCTCCAGGGGAATGAGGTGGCACTCTATCTACTTTGTGGTGTCCAAGAATGACGGCTCCTTCAGGCATCTGGCTTTCTCTGCTTCAAATAGAAATCCTAAATGAGTCATTCATGCGGTTCAGAAGGGGAGAGTTCTTTACTTCCCTATGGTTTGCCATTCTAGGAGTGCACTATCAATTCTGTGCACTGCCCTTTGGCACCCAGGACCTATTCCAAGATTATAGTGATTGTTGCAGCAGCCCTTCATTGGGAGGGCATCTGCTTGCACCCATATTTGGACAAGGTGAGGATCTTAGACTTTAGGAAGACAAACTTTGCAAAGATGGGCCAATACCTCAGGGAGTCGTTAGTGGGATGGGAACAGCTGGGGGATGTAGAAAAACAGTGGGCAAAACTGAAAGGGGATATTTTAAGGGCAACCAACCTTTTTGTTAAAATGGTAAATAAAGGCAAAAGGAAAAGGAGACCGCTATGGTTTTCTAAGGAAGTAGCTGAAAAAGTGAAGAAAAAGAGGGAGGCCTTCATGAAATACAAGAGATCACAGAGAGAGGAAGACAGGCATCTGTATTCGGAAAAACTTAGAGAAGCTAGCAAAGTAGTCAAGAAGGCAAAGATTCAAAAGGAGGAGGAAATAGCCAATGCAATAAAATGGGGGGATAAGACATTTTTCAGATATATTAGTGAGAAGAGGAAGGGCAAAAGTGGTATTGTCAGACTCAAGGGTGCAGGGGGGGAATATGTAGAAGCTGATAAGGATAAAGCGGAATTGCTTAACAAATATAGGGGTATAGGGAGGAGTAGCCTAGTGGTTGGGACAAGGTACTTCAGGCCGGAAGGTCGGGGGTTCAAATCCCATTAGAGGACAGCAACCTTGGGCCGGAAGGACTGGGGTTTCTAGTCCCACAGATGCTCCTTGTGGTCTTGGGAAAGCCACTTAACCCTCCATTGCCCATGTTCCTTGTAAGTATTAGTGTATGTGTCTCAAATCCCCACGTGTTAAATGTATCCCCCACTTGTGTTGTGACTGCTTTGATTGAAGGATAAGGCGGTATATAAATACCATTAAATAAATAAATATTTTTGTTCTGTGTTCACAGATGAAGAACCAGGAGCAGGACCTCAGAAAACACCCACAAATAGGAACAGAAGCGAGGGACATCTTGAACAATTTTCAGAAGACTGTGTTCGTGAGAAACTAGCTCAACTTAAAGTAGACAAAGCGATGGGACCGGATGGGTTACACCCTAGAATACTAAGGGAACTTGGGGACGTTCTAGCAACTCCACTGACTGACCTTTTCAATGCCTCGCTGGAGTTGGGAGTGGTGCCAAAGGACTGGAGAGAGGCTCATGTGGTGCCTTTACACAAAAGCGGAAGTAAGGATGTGGTTGAAAACTACAGGCCAGTTAGTTTAACTTCGGTGGTGAGTAAATTATTGGAAACGCTGCTGAAAGAGAAAATAGTGAGGTTTCTGGAGTCCAGCGGATTACAGGATCCGAGGCAGCATGGATTCACCAGAGGCAGGTCTTGTCAGACAAATCTGATTGATTTCTTTGACTGGGTGACCAGGGAGTTGGACCGAGGGAGAGCTCTAGATGTGGTGTATTTAGATTTCAGTAAAGCCTTTGACACTGTTCCTCACAGGCGACTTATAAACAAACTGAGCACCCTAGGGATGGACCCTAAAGTTACTTCTTGGGTTAGAAATTGGTTGGGTGGGAGGCGACAAAGAGTACAAGTTAATGGAGCTCACTCTGAGGAGAAGGATGTTACCAGTGGTGTACCCCAGGGATCTTTCCTTGGTCCGATTCTTTTTAACATCTTTGTTAGTGATATAGCGGAAGCGCTGTCGGGTAAGGTTTGCCTCTTTGCAGATGATACCAAAATCTGCAATAGAGTAGACACCCAGGAAGGTGTAGATAACATGAGGAGGGATCTAGCTAAGCTTGAAGAATGGTCTAGAATTTGGCAGCTGGGATTTAATGTTAAAAAAATGTAAGGTCATGCATTTGGGCTGCAGCAATCCAAGGGAGCAATACAGTATAGGAGGTGAAGTACTTTTGTCCACTAAAGAAGAGCGGGACCTAGGCGTGGTTGTGTCTGATGATCTTAAAGTAGCTAAACAGGTAGAAAAGGCGACAGCAAAAGCTAGAAGGATGCTTGGGTGCATACGGAGAGGAATGGCTAGCAGAAAAAAGGAGGTGATAATGCCTCTGTATAAGTCTTTGGTGCGACCTCATTTGGAGTATAGTGTGCAATTCTGGAGACCGCACCTTCAAAAGGATGTGAACAGGATGGAGTCGGTGCAGAGGGTGGCTACTAAGATGATTATTTATTTATTTTATTTATTTTTATTTTAGTTTCTTATATACCGCACTTTTCGAGATCAGCGCGGTTCACAGGGAACAATAACAAAACCAGAACAACAGGCTGTTCGGTATTACATATAACAGGGGTGACAACTTGGTTCAAACTGGGAGAACTATATACATGGAATATGTAGTCTGTTAACTAGATAACATAATCGAACTATGTACATGATTTAGCATGGTTGTTGGGCGAGAATGAAGCAGATTTGGAGGACATAAGGAAGAGAGTAAGAGAACAAGAAAAAAATTGGAAGGATAAGTGGTGGGATAAGTGGTGGGATTAGTGGGCTTCATTATAAAGCATATGAGGACAGACTTAAGGATCTTAAGATGTACACCTTAGAGGAAAGGCGGGATAGAGGTGATATGATTGAGATGTTTAAATACCTCCGTGGCATAAATGTTCAGGGAGAGAGCCTCTTTCAATTGAAAGCAAGTTCTGCTACGAGGGGACATGGGATGAGGGTGAAGGGAGATAGATTCAGGAGTGATATGCGGAAATATTTCTTTACGGAAAGAGTAGTGGATCCATGGAATAGTCTCCCAGTGGAGGTGGTAGAGATGAGGACAGTAACTGAATTCAAAAAAGCATGGGACCAACACAGAGGATCTCTAAAGGTAAAAAGTGGACTGTTGTAGTTGTTGATATGGAAGGACAGACTAGATAGGCCATGTGGTCTTTTTCTGTCATCATGTTTCTATGTTTCTATGTAACTGGCTCATTTCGGACAAGTCGCTGGCCCAGGTTGCATTCTAGGTAATGCAGTTTCTGGAGTGACTGGGCTGGGTATTGAATCGCAGCAAGAGTCGCTTAGTGACTTCTCAGCTTCTGGAGTATCTCAGGGCACTCTTTGAAACCTGTGCAGGTCAGGTCTTTCTGACCACAAGAAACACTCAAAGCTTTTGGCTCAACTGGCTGTCTTTCGGTGGCAGCAGTCTCCCAGGGCTTGGGATTACTTGCACTACTAGAAACAATGGCAGCTCCAATTGAGATAGTGCCCTGGGCTTGGGCACACATGCATCCACTCTATAGAGTGATCCTATCTTGGTGGTCCCCTCTTTCAAAGGACTACGAGGATCAGCTTCCTTTTCTTCTGGTGGTTGCTTGCAGTCTGCTCTGGTGGTCCTGCCCCTCCATTTTTACTGTTGACATCTGATGCCAGCATGTCTGGCAGGGGCGTTCAGTGATTGGGATGGATGGCTCAGGGGCACTGGTCCAGACGAGAGGCAGCTTGACCGTTCAATCGCCTAGAGATATGGGCCATTTGCTTAGCCTTCTGCCAGTTTCCTCCTCTATCTAGAATTGGGCGATCAGAGTGTTGTCAGATAATGTCACAGTGGTGGTTGTATGTCAACAGGCGGGGGGGGAGGGGGAGTTGAAAGAGCCCAGGGGTATCTCTTTAGATGTCTCCTGTTCCCCTGGGCAGAGCGCCATCTTCTGGCTCTCTCGGCACAGCATATCATGGGTGTTGAAAATGTCAAAGCAAATTATCTCAGTCACCACACTCTCAATCCAAGAGAGCGGGAGCTGATTCAGTCAGTGTTCTAGTGCATTCTAGACTGTTGAGGGTGTCCCTATATAGACCTGATGATGAACTGGGGAAATGCCAAAGTGGGAAGGTTTTTAAGTCATAGATATAAGATTGGCTCTGCAGGGGTGGAAGCCTTTCTGCATCTTGGTTCTGCAGGGGTGGAAGTCTTTCTGCCGTGGCTGCTGATTGGCCAAATGATCTGGAGAATCACTATTGCGCCAGGGACCCATCCAAATGGACAACCCATTTCCCTTCTTGCTTTCGGCTTGGCCCTTGAAAGGTGGAACCTCAAACGCAAGGGTTATTCTTCCGTGATAATCTCAACACTTTTGAAAGCACACTGAAGTTCCACCTGTCTGACTAATTTTCAGGTCTGGTGTCCTTTCAAAATGTGGTGTTTGTGGCAAATCCCGTCGCCTTGGCAAGCAGACTTGCCCTCCTTGTCATTTCTGGTTGGACAAGGGTCTCACCTTAAGCTTCCCGAAGATTCAGGTAACAGCTGTGGCCTATTTTTCCACCTTTGGACTTGACCTTGTCCTTCAGGCTTGGATGAAAGTCCCTTTTGAGCCGTTGAGACAAACCATGCTTAAGGATCTATCTATCAAGATTGTATTCTTGATTGCGATTTATTCAGCATGCTGCATTTTGGAGTTTCAAGCCCTTTCCTGCAGAGACCCATACTTATCCTTTTCGGAGCGAATGGTCTCCCTGTGCCAGATTCCTTGCCCAAGGTGGTTTCATCCTTTTCTTCTGAGCAGTGTACTGGGTAGGATAAAGGTCTCCATCTGATGAATGTGCACAGGATGCTAACCTGTTATGCAGAACAGACAGACAATTTGTCCTGTTTAGCGGACCCCGTAAAGGGGAGGCAATTGCTAAATCCACCTTAAGGTGTTTGATAAAAATGCGGTGGTCCAACTTACATCTTGGGAAATAGACCCATCGCAGAGGGGTTGAGGTTTATTCCACCTAGGCAAAGGCCTCTTCATAGGCAGATGCCAGCTTCATTGCTCTGGTTGACATTTCCCATTTGGCAATTTGGTCTTCCTTGTCTACTGTTGTCAAGCATTACCGATTAGATCTTTACACACGGGCAGACGTGGCGTTTGGCACAGAGGTCCTGAAGGCAGCCGTGTTGTCCTCTTCCTGCTGAGCGGAGTCATAGCTTGGGTACTTCCCACTTGTCTGGACTGGTCTAGCAGGATTATATGCAAGGTGAAATTTTACTTACTTGATTCTTTCCTTTCCGGAGTCCTGCTAGACTAATCTACTACTTGTAATGGCATTCCCTTTCACTCTATTTTTGCAGCAATCTTTTATTGTAAACAGCCCTGATACATTTGCCTGGGCAGTATATCAAGTGTGAAATAAAGATAAAGATATTTATCATTTATATAGGGCTACAAGACGTACACAGCACTGTACAGAGACATTTAAGAGACAGTCCCTGCTCATAAGAGCTTACAGTTTAGTCAAGCCAGACAATGCAATGTTTGTTGTTGCTTGATTTACTGCCCTTCGTGAGTAACAGCAGGGCGGTTTGCAGAAAAAACATAATAAAATTAAAAGAAACTGGAGAGAGAGAATTCCAATCTTAAAAGAAAAGTTTAAAACATCCGTATCAGGAAAAGGAGAAGAAAGGTAGGGAGGGGTGAGGAGGAGTAGAAATGGGCAGGACAATGATTAGGAAACTGGGAGGTCAAAGGCAATGGAAAACAGGTGAGTTTTGAGGAGAGCTTTGAATTTTGAATAGGATGGTTTGAGTCTGAGGGCCGGGGAGAAGGAATTCCAGGAGGCCGGAACCAAAACATAGAAGACTAAAGAATGGGAGGAAACCAGATGGGCCTTGGAAGAGGAAAGGAGGTGTAACCGATTGGCATGTATTTCACAGAGGACATAAGGTGAGGAGTGGAGAAGAAAATGTTCCAAGATGTAACGGGGGGAGGGGGGGAGGAGAGAGAATGGTAAGGAAATACTTAAGAGGTGAAGAGGAGACTAGGGGATCAGGATTGAAAAGCAGTCTCAAAGAAGTGAGTTTTTAGCCTGGATTTGAACAGGACCAGAGATGGAGCCTGATTACACTGACTCGTTGGTTTGTTCCAGGCATAAGGAGCAGCAAGATAGAAAGATCGAAATCTGGAGTTGGCAGTGGAAAAGAAGGGCACAGATAGAAGGAATCTGCCAGAAGAGTGGAGTTCCCAAGAAGAGATAAGGACCTGCCGTAAGGCTGTGGCTGGTGTGAAATCTGCCATGGATCGAGTGCAGAGTTCTTCTCTTTCTGTGCAGAAGACAAAAAAAGAGATAGGTTAGGTAAGCTTTAGAGAGCAGAGACGTTTGCTGTACATAGCTCTGGTTTCTTGATTTTCTTTTGGAAGTCGTGCGTGGTTTCCGGGATAGCTTCCTATTCACTTATTGTTGGTTATTTCATGGTATTTTATGCTTGGTAAGGGAAATACTTAAGTGTACCCCTAGCTGCACCAACACTAATACCAGTGATGATGTCACTGGAAGCTTCTAGTTGTTCCTCTGTCTTCATCATCACTGGTAGGTTTCCTGGAAAGGACAGTATCAGGTAAATAAAATTTCACTATGCAAAGGCAAATAAGGATTATAAGATCAATAATAAACCAGCAGATGATGGCAGATAAAGACTGAAAGGGTCAATCTAATCTGTCCATTATGGTGGTTAAGGTTGTCCATATAGTTTACCTAATTCTCTTTAGTGCTTTCCATCCACTTCATGAAGATGAGGAAAAGGACTTCATGCATTCCCATCATCCAGCAATTGTACTCCTTGTTCCTCACTATCTGGCTCTTATCACGAAGTCACCATTTCTTGCTCTTGTCTTCTTTTTCTTTCCCGTTGGACTCTCCTTAGGAATCCATCATGCATGGCATCTTATTATGTCGGTTTATAGCAGGGGTTGTCAACCCAGTCCTCGGGACACACCTAGCCAGTCAGGTTTTCAGGATAACCACAATGAATATGTATATGAGAGATTTGCATGCACTGCCTCCATTGTATGCAGATCTCTGTTATGCATATTCATTGTGGATATGCTAAAAACCTGATTGGCTAGGTGTGTGTTGAGAGCCCCTGGTCTTATAGTGAGTGATTGACCTCTTCTAAGTATAAGCAGAGCTCCTGATTTCCCTTGATTGTGCAGCACTGTAACGGCTGCAAAATTACTGCTGAGGACCAATGGCAGGGTCTAGGTTAAAGTTTCAGTAGTGGCAGTGATAGTGCCAATGATATGGTGCATCCTTCCACCCCTCCCTCTTTCCCTATAAGTCCCATGATTCATCCTCTCTATACCAGCTTGAGAGTTGGAGGATGACAGCAGTTGAGTTCCTTGGGCTATATTTTCCTCTGTTGTCAGGGTCTGGAGTGTTTTGGTGGTATTCTCCTCTGATTACACAGGTCTGCAACTAAAAAGCTGTTTGATTATTTTCATCTAATTTCCATGTATTTTGGTGTGCTGAAAACAAATAAAATATTGAAAAAACTCCTAGACGTCATGATTTGCCACAACATGCAAAATTGTCTTCAAAATTATAAAAGTTTTTCAAATTACTATTAATTCAAATTACTATTAATTCACATGTGCATTTAAGATATAAAATGCCAAAAAAAACTTAAAGGGGCTGTCCGAGTTATGTAAAAAAAAATATAGCACTGTAAATCTGATGGTCAGCAATATATACATAAGCTAAGCAAGTTTTAAGTCCGTGCTTCTAATGGTAGAAGGGGTTAATCTTTTCTGAAGAATCCAGTGGGAGGGAGACACAGGGCAGATAGCAGCAGCTCCGGTCAGTGCAGGGGTGCATGGCCAGCACTGTGACGTCTCGTGTACAGACACAGAGCTGCTCTCTCCTGCATGCCACACTTGTGCATGAATCATCATCAGGTTCTTGGTTTTAGGCTGTTCACACTTTTTCATCGCAATTCGTGTTAGCTCGTCATTCTTCAACCATTATGTTATGGCTCCACAAAACTGTATTAATTCGCCAGACAGTTTCTGTTTCATCTGTGGTGAATATACAGTGTTGAAGCAACAGCAGAATATTACAGACTTTGTGAAAAAAGTATACTTTGCATACTTTGGACTAAAAATTGGAGATCAAGATAAAGTCTGGGTGCCTCAAAGTGTGCAAACGGTGTGTTGAGGTCCTCCGAAACTGGTTCAAGGGTAAGAAAAAATCTTTCTGTTATGGGATTCCTATGGTATGGCAAAAGCAAAAGAACCATAGTGACGACTGTTACTTTTGTTCATGCGATGTGAAAGGGTTTAATTCCAAATGGAAGCATTCCATTTCATACCCCAATCTTCACTCAGCAATTCGTCCCATCCCCCATGGCACAGATATACCAGTACCCAAGCCCCCTGCTACCTTGGAAGAGATACCTAGCTCCGATGAAGGTGAAGTCATACCTGAACCAGATGACGAATCAAGTTCTGACTTTGAAGATGATACAAGACCAGAATTGTTTTCTCAGGAGGAGATGAATGATTTGATAAGAGACTTGAATCTTCCCAAAGATGCTGCTGAGTTACTCGGATCAAGGCTGAAAAGCAGGAATTTATTGTTGCCAGGAGTGTCATCTTCATGGTTCAGACATCGTGAAAAGGAGTTCATTCCTTACTTCGCCCAGGAAGACAAGTTGGTTTATTGCATCGATGTCGAAGGTCTGATGGGTCAATTTAAAATCCAATATGATTCAGAGCAATGGCGTCTTTTTATAGATTCTTCAAAAAGAAGTCTCAAAGCAGTTTTACTCCACAACGGTTTTTACGCTTCCATACCTGTAGGTCATTCCGTACACTTGAAGGAAACCTACGAGAACTTGGAATTGGTTCTTCGTAAACTTAAATATGAAGACCATGGTTGGCAAGTTTGTGGGGACTTGAAGGTCTTGTGTATGCTGCTCAGGCAACAAGCTGGGTATACCAAATACCCTTGTTTTCTGTGTCTATGGGACAGTCAAGACCGACAAAATCACTGGACCAAGAAGAGTTGGCAGCCGAGGGTGCTAACAGTCGGTGAAAAAAATGTCCTCCGAGAAACTTTGGTACCTTCCCATAAAGTTCTTCTACCACCTCTCCACATAAAATTGAGATTGATGAAGCAATTCGTAAAATCACTTCCAAGAGATGGAGAATGCTTCAAATACTTGGTCACCAAGTTTCCAGGCCTTCGGAGGCAAAATTGAAGGAAGGTGTGGTCATCGGACCAGACATTTAGAAGTCTTATAGTTGATCAAGAGTTTGTCAATACCATGACGGATCCTCAAAAAGAAGGGTGGATTGCATTTAAAGAAGTCATACAGAAACCTTTAGGCAATAACAAAGATCCTTACTACAAAAAGATTGTCGGACGAATGCTGAAAGCATTTCAAGCTTTAGGTTGCCTGATGAGTTTGAAAGTGCATTTCCTCCAGTCCCACTTTGACTCCTGAAATTTTGTGAGCTATGAGTGAGGAACAAGAAGAACGATTCCACCAAGACATTAAAGAGATGGAAAGGAGATACCAGGGAAAATGGAGCATTAAAATGATGGCAGACTACTGTTGGATGCTTCAGAGAGACATTCCAGATGCTACTCACAAGCGTAAATGCACCAAGAGGAGCCTCACAAGGAAGAAGAATCGAGTTTAGTGTGTGTAGGTGAGCTCATTTCAGTTCAAAAAAGGATTTTCATGAAAATATTGTAATAACTTTAATTTTATAAGTCTATTTCCATTTATTTTGAGGTATTGCCTTATTTAACATAGTTACCTAAATTGTCAGGAAACGTGATGTCCTATGACAAAATGGAGGTCATTTTCGGATTCAGCGCACCAAAAAACATAAAGATTACGTGGAATAACCAAAACAGCTCTCGAAAATTTTTTTTTTGCAGACCTGTGTTATTTCTGAACCAGCAAGGTGTGAAAGGATCATGGGGGGAAGGGGAATGAGGGGCGTGCTGGAAGGATGGAGGGAACGGGAAATGTGAGCCACTGAGGATTGCAAAGAAGGGGAACATGAATGATAGGATTGCAGGGTAGGAGGAAAGGGAAGAGTGAGGGAATTATAGTGGTGGCTACTCAGAAGGAGGAAAGGGGGAGAAGCTGGTTGAAAACGGGCAGTGAAGGCACTGGATGAAATTGCTGGAGATATGGGAGGACTACAGAGGGATTTGAGAGTGAGAGAATGGACCTATATCTGGAGGAAGTTTGTAGTAGTGGATCGGCCCTGGTCCCCTCTCCTGATTCTGGATCTTCTACTTCCCTCTACTGCGGTATTCCCTTTCTCTGAGATCCATTCTCCATCTTCCTTCATTATCCTATGTACCCTCCCCTTCTTTTGTTTTTATCACTGATCACAGAGATCTATTACTCCCCCTTTAAAGAATCAAATTAGCAAAACACATACTGTAAGAAATATCAGAAAACATTATTCAGACCCATGGTCCTTTATCAGATAACCCTCATTGTATTTAGTTTCCCCTATTTCGCCAAGTTATACTTCCTGTTAAATGTAATGACCAGACATATGTAAATTGTCGGATGTTTTTTGTTCAATGTAAACCGCGCTGATGTCTAATAGTGCGGTATATAAGAATTGTTAATAAAATAATGGTCGCTGTATAAAGATTAGAGGATGATTTATGTGCTTTATGCCAGTATTTAGCGGTTCTATCTGTTTAGGAAGGACCACTGCATATGCATGCAATCCTAAATATAAACTGCTAACTTACCTGTTTAAAACTGAGACTGCTATTTATGCAGTCTCACTAAGAGTAATTCTATAAACTGCTTAGTTAATGTGTGCTTTTACATGCGTTAATCATGCCTATTTTATAAAGTCTAATCCATATTGATTTGACTTTATAGAACACTAGTGTAAGTGGCTATAGAAAAGGTACTTTGTAGACTTCTGGTTATGTCAGCTTAGGGGCAGGATGCAAGGAGAAGCTCCTGTTAAGCCCTGAGAAATAATTTTTAAAATCCCAGCTTCCCCCACTGATGTTGAGCGTCTAGTGTGCAGTACTGACTTTATGGAGAGTCCCCTTTGGTGATAGTGAATGGGAGTGGACGAAATGTCAGCCAAGTTGTCCTATGTGGTGTGGGAGAAAGGCAAAATGAGTGAAGTAAAGATGGTGCTGGAGATTGAGAAGTTCACATTGCTAATGGTGGAAGGCCTGGTTGCAGAGATCTCAAAAGAGGTCTCAGCAGCATTGGAGGTCTTACTAATGAAACTCCAGTTGGCAGTGGAAGAAATAAAGGAACAGCTGGACTCAAAGGCCCAGAGAGTGGTGGAGATGGAGCAGAGGGTGAACATGTGGAAAATGATTTCATACATTGCACATCGGAAGAGCTGCAGCAGGCCAACATGCTGTTGAAGGACAGGGTAGAAAACCAAGAGAACCGCAGCAGGTGAAATAATATTAGGCTGATCAGATTGACTGAGTTGGTTCCAGAGCAAGAACTATGTGCGATGTTTGAAAGGTTCCAGAGCAGGTAGGCCTAAAGACAGCTGGAGAGTCCATTCTCTGCAAGCAGGCCTACAGGACAGGATCAGGGCAATATGGGAAAAAATGGCACAGCTAATGGCGCTGAAGTGGGCTTCAGAAAAGAAAAGGTGTTATGAGGGCCACAAATTAAGACTATTAAATGATTATTCATCTAAAGTTGCTGCCCAGCCAAAGGAGGTGGCACCGATACGAGGTGTGATCAAAAAGTATTGAGACTTGTTTTGTAGCTATATAACAATACGTTGTACCACAGTGCTATTAAGCATGCAGTGACCTAGTTATGTGCTCTGCATGCAGCACATCTGTACTTCTTAAAATCACATGATGTTTGGTATCGTGTAAAAGCAGTTTATCAGATTTATGATGAATGAAAAAAATTGAACAGCAAATTTGCATTAAATTCTGCCAGAAACTTCGAGATTCGTGCAAAGAGACTTATAACAAGTTACAGCAAGTGTATGGCAATGAGTGCATGAGTTGTGATCAAGGTTATGACTGCTACAAACGTTTCCAAGAGGACTGCCAACGTGCTGACAGTGACTGAATGTTCTGGAAGGCCATCCACGAGCAAGAATGAAGACACAGTTGAACCAATACATGTCATAATACGCTCAATTCGTCGATTGACTTTCAGGGAGCTTGCTGAAGACATGGACATCAGTTTTGGGTCAGTACAATCCATTCTTACTGTCGATTTGGGGATGAGATGTGTGTCTTCAAAATTTGTGCTGAAACTCTTGTCCCTTGACCAAAAAGAAGCTAGACTGTGTGCAGCCAGGGAATTGTTGGAATGCATTTAAAAATTACTCAGATTTCATCAAAAAGATTATTACTGGTAATGAATCATGGGTTTATGATTAAGACCCAGAAACTAAGGCTCAGTCCTCACAATGGAAGACTCCAAACTCTCCCAGACCCGTCAGGTGAGGAGCAATGTCAAGGTCATGCTCACAGTTTTCTTGATTACCAGGGTATTGTTCATCATGAGTATGCTCCAAAAGGCCAAACCATCAATAAGGAGTACTGCATCCAAGTTCTGACTCATTTGAGAGATGCAGTTTGTCGTAAGAGGCCAGAGTTGCACAGGAATAACGCCCCAGTTCATGCATCACATCTTGTCCAGCAGTTCTTGGCCAAACACCAAATCGAGAAAGACCGTCAGCCTCTGTACTCACCTGACCTTGCACCCTGTGACTTTTTCTTGTTTCCAAAACTGAAATTACCACTGAAAGTAAGGAAATTTGACAACTTGGAGACCATTAAGCAAACTTTGACACAACAGCTTCACAGTATAATGAGAGGCATTTCAAAATTGTTTCTAGCGGTGGCAGGAATGCTGGAGGAAGTGTGTTTTGTCGGAAGGGGACTACTTCCTCCAGCATTCCTGGCACTGCTGGAAACAATTTTGAAATGCCTCTTTCATTATGCTGTGAAGCTGCTGTGTCGAATTTTGCTTAATGGTGTCCAAGTTGTCAAATTTCCTTCCTTTCAGTGGTAAGTACAATAACTGTCAGTGTTATACTTACTGTGTTATTGTGCAAGTCTTGATACTTTTTGATCGCACCTCGTATGTACAGCCCTGCATGGGAAGGTTATGTATTTTGCTCTGCTCTTCCCATGAAATTAAAATTGCAAGCAGTTTTTCTGAATAGCAAAGAGGAGGCTCAGTGGTATTTGGATTGCTTGAATTGCAGAGGGAACAGATGAAAGACTGGTGAAAAGGGAGAAGTGGATGAAGGCCACAGAGGTATTATGGACACAGAGGATAAGCTGAAAGGGCTATTGGGCCACCAATGAGCAAATTCAAGGTTCCTTTTCAAGCCATTAATAAAGTCTAAGTGATCTTGCAAGTTATGTTGTTCCAAGATAATTTGCTCTCCTTGTTAGTTACTTTCTTGGGTCCTGTTTGAGCAGTTCTGCGATGAGTTGAATGCCGTCACGCCTTACCTCCCATGGATAAAGTGGAAGATAAAAGTATTGAACGATTTGTAGAAATTTGAACTTCTGGATAATATCGCTCCTCAACAACTGTGGATTTGAAAATGGATGGTATTGGCACAGGAGGAGAGGATACAGGATGCAGAACCAGGGACCTGTGAGGGGACTGGAACTGTGAAGCAGTGGATGGGAATGGGTGGACTGAATACTCAAAGGTTGAGGAAATGCAGTTGAAGATACCCTGCAATAAGAGTTTTCATACCTATGGTAGCGGAAGCTAAGTGCGACGTTAAGCATGCAGTGGTTTGAACAGTTGGCACTCTGAGATGATGGGAGCCACCCTGGCCTGGGAAACAAGAGAATGGATTGGATACTTTGTTTTTTGCACTTGTGGGATCGTCTGTGAGTGGGTCCCTCTGCACAAAAACATATTGTAGTAGTGTTGTGTCTTGACTGTGTTGCAGTGAGGGAGGGTGGACCAATGAGACTCACGATATCCACAATCTCCTTGAAGTAGGAACAGTGCTCGCTTAGCAGCATTGTTTAAAGTTTACAGTTTGTGAAGCAAACTGAATAGTTTCAACATGTATTTATCCATGCAAGTCTTTTCATAATATGCAATACTACTGTTTCCATATTGTCCTGCTAAACCAGTCCAAACAAGTGGGTTTTGTGCCCCTATCAACAGATTGGTGGAGACAGAAGCCAATGAGGTGCCCAGATTTCAATGGCATCACTCCGTGCCTCTATCAGCCTGAGCCACTAGATGGCACCTCAGTATTCTTTTGTCTTGAGCAGATGGTGGATGGATTTTCTCATCTCTGAAGAAAATCTGAACAATTGAGAGGAAAAAGATTTTTTCACTCGTGAATGACTACGTTGAAGGCGACTCTCTCACTTGAGCCCGACGTGGGAGGCTCCACTAGATTAAGGTCTTTTCAGTAGTCAAAAGAAGAGGGAAAATTGTTCCGCTCCACACTCTTATCTTGTTAAGGGCCTGTTGAGCAGCCAGAAAATTAGAAGGATTTGGAAGAGTTCGGCAGCCTCACACAACCTTGACACCTGCTCCCTCCTCCGGTGGCGGGAAAAGTAATGGATTCGCTCCTGAAAGAGCAAATAGTGGACTGTCTCAAAACCAACATGATCCGAGGCAACATGGTTTTACCAAAGGACAATCTTGCCAAACTAATCTGATTGAGGTCTTTGACTGGGTGACCAGAGAACTAGATCAGGGGCATGCGATGGATGTCATCTACCTGGATTTCAGCAAAGCCTTTGATACTGTTCCTCATAGGAGGCTTATCAGTAAACTCAATAGTTTGGGGATGGGTCCCAAGGTGGTGAACTGGATCAGAAATTGGTTGACTGAAAGACATCAGAAGGTGATGGTAAATGGAGCTCACTCGGATGAAAGGTCTTAGCGGGGTACCCCAAGGTTCGGTCCTAGGACTGGCACTGTTCGATGTATTTGTGAGTGATATTGCTGAAGGACTGAATGGAAAAATCTGTCTTTTTGCAGGTGACACGAAAATTTGCAACAGAGTGGACTCCCCTAAGGGAGTGGATAACATAAGGAAAGATCTACAAAAGCTGGAAGAATGGTCTAATGCTTGGCAATTAAGATTTAATGCGAAGAAGTGCAGTGTCATGCACTTGGGAAGAAGAAATCCAAGGGAAATGTACGCGATAGGAGGCGAGAGGTTGTTGTGCATGGACCAGGAGACGGATCTTGGTGTGATTATTTCTGAGGATCTCAAGGTGGCAAAACAGTGCGACAAGGCAGTGGGAAAAGCCAGGAGGATGTTGGGTTGCATACAAAGAGGAATTACCAGCAGAAAGGAAGAGGTACTAATGCCACTGTATAAATCACTGGTGAGGCCTCACTTGGAATACTGTGTTCAGTTTTGGAGACTATATCTCGCAAAGGATGTAAAAAGACTGGAAACGGTTCAGAGGAAGGCGACCAAAATGATTTGGAGCCTGCGTCAGAAGCTTTATGTACCTAAATATGTACACTCTGGAGGAAAGGAGGGATAGGGGAGATATGATTCAGACCTTTAAATACTTAGAGTATTAATGAACAAACAAACCTCTTCCAAAAATGGGGAAGCTGTAAAACTAGAGGGCATAACATGAAGCTGCAAGGTGGTAAATTGAAAGGCAATGTCAGGAAATACTTTTTCACTGAAAGAGTGGTGGATGCTTGGAATGCCCTCCTGGTGGAAGTAGTGGGGGCAAATACAGTGACAGAATTCAAAATGGCACGGGACAGACACAGTGGATCCCTTTATAGCAACAGGATAAAATCAAAATAAACTTATCTAATTTCTCAACAAACAGGGGTGCCCTTCACGAAGCGGTGGGTTCACCCCTAAAACAAAGACATGGGGAGGGGTGACCTGCACGGAGCGGCAGGTGCACCTATTCTTGCCACCTTGCTGGGCAGACTAGATGGACCATACTGGTCTTTATCTGCCGTCATTTACTATGTTACTATGAAGATACTTCAGAGGTATGTGACTTTTAGCCTCTTATGCAATAATATGTAAGAAAGAGACAGTGGCTGGGGAGTAGCACTGTGCCTGACATGGTTTGCCCTGCCTGAAACTCCCAGGGGGATGAGTACCAAGATTTGACATAGTAATCTTCTTTCTCGGGTGCTTTCGCTCTCGCCCGTTGTGGCGACATTTGGGGTGGACCGCAGGTGACCGCTGACTCTACGTCCTAGACTGCAAGAAGCCGATCCCGGAGGCATTTGTCATCTCTCCATGTAGATTGACAGACATGAGAGCCACCATATAAGCCACATTGGATAAGTTACTGAGCCTGCAAGCAGTGGTGCCAGGGCCCCAGCCATGTGGGGCAAGGACAACTGAGATGCCAAAGAAGGATGGCTCCTTCCAACCCATGGCCCCAAGGTGGTCAATGCTCCTTTGTGCATGTTGTGCTTCCTAATGGCATCTCTGAGATCGGTGATTTTGGCGATTCTCCAAAGCGAGTTTCTAGCTAGAAACATAGAAACATGACGGCAGAAAAAGATCACATGGCCTATCTTGTCTGACCTTCCATATCACCCACTACAAGAGTCCCCTTGTTTCCTTTAGAGAGCCTCTGTGTTTGTCCCATGCTTTTTTGAATTTAGATACTATCCTCATTTCTACCACCTCCATTGGGAGACTATTCTACGCATCAACCAGTTTCCGTAAAGAAATATTTCTGCATATTACTCCTGAGTCTATCCCCTTTCACCTTCATCCTATGTCCCCTCATAGCAAAGCTTGCTTTCAATTGAAAGAGGCTGTCCTCCTGTGCATTTATGCTACGGGGGCATTTAAATGTCTCTATCATATCACCTCCCTCACTTGGTTTGCAGCTTGTCATGCTGTGAGGGCTTGTGTGCATCAGTGATGCTGAGAGCTAAACTATCGGTAGTTTAACTACTGGCAGGGTCTCCCAAGATGGACAGGTCTCAGCTGAGGTGCCAGACCAAGACAAACCACCCATCTGGGCAGCAGCAGAATGGGTAGTGTTGACGGCGGAGGATCACATTTCTGTGACAACGGCAACAACACCAAACTTAAACTGCGCGGAAGAAAGGCCCAGCAATCTACTTCTGTATCTTGCCATGAAAACCCAATGGATAGTTACAACAAAACAAATTGTGCTATAGT
This sequence comes from Ichthyophis bannanicus, assembly GCA_033557465.1. Taxonomy (NCBI): domain Eukaryota; kingdom Metazoa; phylum Chordata; class Amphibia; order Gymnophiona; family Ichthyophiidae; genus Ichthyophis; species Ichthyophis bannanicus. Next base: position 137,928,816 of record CM066039.1, read on the forward strand.
GCTGGAAGATGAGACCCCCAGCTCGGAAGGCACTCAACTAGCTACTGGGGAAGAGCTGAAGACTTTTCAGGGTAAAGCCAGCATTTATGATGTGGTTGGATCAAAGCCTTCGGGACGTCTGACTGCTGATGTAGCTGCGCATGAAATGAGAGTCAGAAGCTGTAAAGATGTCTTACGCATTGGAACATGGAACATGCGAAGCATGAACCAAGGGAAGTTGGAGGTGGTCAAGAATGAAATGGAACGTGTACAACTTGATCTGTTGGGTGTCAGCGAACTGAAATGGACTGGCATCGGGCACTTTGCATCAGATGATCACATGGTCTACTATGCTGGAAATGAAAGACAAAGAAGAAATGTGGTTGCATTTGTAATAAAGAAGAAACTTGCAAGAACTGTAATGAAATACAGTGCAGTCAGTGAACACTTAATCTTTGTTCATCTACGAGGAATGCCTATCAACACAACTATAATTCAAGTATATGCCCCAACAACAGCTGCAGAAGAGAATGAAATTGAAGAGTTCTGTGAACAAGTACAAGCTGAAATTGACAGACCATGCAAACAGGATATCCTGATAGTCATGGGTGACTGGAACGCAAAGGTTGGCAACAAAGAAGAAGGCAAAGTAGTTGAAAAATATGGACTTGGCAACAGAAATGAAGCTGGAGAAAGACTGATAGAATTCTGCAAGACCAACGATCTATTCATCTCAAACACCTTCTTCCATCAACACAAGCGGCGACTGTACACATGGACTTCACCCAATGGATTGTATAAAAATCAAATTGACAACATCTGTGGAAGTCAACGATGGAAAAGTTCTATAACATCAACAAAGACAAAACCTGGAGCTGACTGTGGTACAGATCATCAACTACTAGTATGCAAACTCAAGCTAAAGTTGAAAAAGAGCAAACCACTCATGAATGCAACAAAATATGGCCTTGAGAATATACCACTGGAATGTAAAGACTGCCTGCAAAATCAATTTGCTGCTTTAGATACAAATGACAGAGCTCCAGAAGAGTTATGGAATGACATCAAGAAGGTTGTGTTGGAAGAAAGTGAGACATCTCTACAAAAGGTGAAAAAGCAAAAACGGCCAAAATGGATGACGGAAGAAACTCTGAAAATTGCCCAGAAACGCAGAGAAGCTAAAGCCAGAGAAGAAAGAAAGACAATAACAGAACTCAACAGAGATTTCCAATGTGCAGCAAGACAGGACAAGGAAATGTACTACGACAACGCATGCAAGGAAATAGAAGCAGAAACTATTAGAGGAAGAACAAGATTGGCTTTCCTGAAGCTATGAGACTTAAAGAAAAAGTTCCAGCCTCGAATTGGAATGTTATAAGATGCTCAAGATTCTATGTTGAATGATGCTGAGAAGATCAAGAAAAGGTGGAAGGAATATACAGAGTTTTTATATGATAAAGATCAAGTGGACCAACAGCCGTTTCAACCTGTACTTTATGATCGGGAGCCATTGGTGATGAAAGAAGAAGTTGAAGCAGCATTGAAAGCCTTATCAAAGAACAAAGCACCAGGTATTGATAGCATTCCCATAGAGGTATTACAGCAATCTCATGCAGCTGTTACCCTACTTACAAGGCTCTGCCAAGAAATATGGAAGACAACGTCATGGCCAACTGACTGGAAAAGATCTGTGTTTATACCAATACTAAAGAAAGGTGATCCAACTGACTGTGGAAATTATCACACAATCGCTCTGATCCCACATGCCAGCAAGATTCTACTGAAGATTATTCTGGAGTGGAGGAGTGGCCTAGTGGTTGGGGCAAGGTACTTCAGGCCGGAAGGTCAGGGGTTCAAATCCCACTAGAGGACAGCAACCTTGGGCCAGAAGGACTGGGGTTTCTAGTCCCACAGGTGCTCCATGTGGTCTTGGGCAAGCCACTTAACCCTCCATAGCCCATGTTTCCTGTAAAATAGTTATCTCCAAGTTATAATGCCCTGTTCAATGTAATTTCAGTTTGTTCAATGTAAACCGCACTGATGCAGAATAGCGCAGTATATAAGAGAATGTAAATAAATAAATAAATATTCAAAGGAGATTACAACCATACCTGGATCAAGAACTACCTGAAGTGCAAGCAGGGTTCAGGAAAGGGCGAGGAACGAGAGACATCATTGCGGATGAGATGGATCCTTGAAAAGACTAAAGAATACCAAAAGGAAATCTATTTGTGCTTTATCGACTATAGCAAGGTTTTTGACTGTGTAAACCATGAGAAACTCTGGGCCACATTAAGAAGCATGGGTATACCAGAACACCTGATCGTACTCTTGCACAATCTGTACATTGATCAAGAAGCAACAGTTTGAATAGAACAAGGAGAAACAGAATGGTTTATAATAAGCAAAGGTGTAAGACAAGGCTGCATACTTTCCCCCTACCTGTTTAATTTATATGCAGAACAAATCATCAGAGAAGCAGGATTGTATGAAGACAACAGAGGTGTGAAGATTTGTGGAAGACTCATCAACAACCTTCGCTATGCTGATGATACCACATTACTGGCTGAAAGTGAAGATGATCTGAAACATTTGCTTCTCACAATCAAAGAACATAGTCTCAAAATGGGCCTGCACCTTAATGTAAAGAAGACAAAGATTATGACAACTGGCATAATCAACAGGTTCATCGTTGAAGGAGAAGAAATTGAAATCATGAACAACTTTAACCTACTTGGATCAACTATCAATAAAGAAGTAACAAGCAGTCAAGAAATCAGACGGTGTATTGCTCTTGGCAGAATGGCTATGAAAGACCTAGATAAGATTCTCAAGAGCAGAGATGTCTCTCTCCATACAAAGATTTGACTTGTTCAAGTCATGGTATTTTCAATAACATCATATGGATGTGAAAGCTGGACAGTGAAAAAGATAGACAGGAAGAAAATTGATGCCTTTGAATTATGGTGCTGGCGGCGAATACTGTGTATACCATGGACTGCCCGAAGAACAAACCAGTTGGTACTAGAGGAGATCAAACCTAAGCTTTCTTTAGAAGCTTAGATGACAAGACTTTGACTTTCATACTTTGGACACATCATGCGAAGAGAGAGATCATTAGAGAAAGACATCATGCTTGGCAAGATAGAAGGTCAACGCAAAAGAGGAAGGTCAGCAATGAGCTGGATCGATACAATAACAGCAGCTACGGGTACCAGTCTGTCAACAATGAGCCGCCTGACTGAAGACCGAACACAATTTAGGATAGCTATCCAGAGGGTTGGCACTTAACAACAACACATCATATCATCTCTGTCCCACCTTTTCTCTAAAGTATATACATATTAAGGTCCTTAAGTCTGTCCTCATATGCTTTATAATGAAGACCATTAACCATTTTAGTAGCCACCCTCTGCACTGACTCCAACCTGTTTATATCCTTTTGAAGGTGCAGTCTCCAGAATTGCGCACAATACTCCAAATGAGGTTGTACCAAAGACTTACACAAAGGCACTATCACCTCCTTTCTTCTGCTGCTCATTCCTCTCTCTATGCACCCAAGCATCCTTCTAGCTTTCGCTGTCCTCTTTTCTACCTGTTTAGCTTCTCCCTGAACAAGCAGGAAGTCAGTCCTCACATATGGATGATGTCGGCAGCGACTGAGCCTGCGCGAAAGCATTTTCCCAGCTTTCAAAGAAAGTCTTTGGGATATGTTACTACACGTGCGTGGTCCCCTTCCCACCCAAGGGTGCCATCTTGCTCAGTCTTTTTTTTTTCTGCGGAGCCCAACAGGCGTGAGTCCTGTTCCTCCGGAAAAAAATCCAGTTATCTCCTTAAAAGTTGAGTTTTCCCGATAAGCAACCGGGTCCTCTTCCCACCTCGTCGGTGCCCTCTCTGTCGCCGTTCTCTGCTACTTTTATTGTCAAGGTTCCCTCGACCAGCGTCCGAGCCCCCGTTCCCGGATTGTCGACCCTTTCCAGGTTGCCGCCCACCATGTCTCCCGGTGGGTTAAAAAAAATGTGACCGCTTCTGTCAAACCATGTCAGTAACCGACACTCATGACTGCTGCTTGTGCTGCCTGGGCCTGGACCATGACAGCACCTTCTACGACCTCTGCCAGGCCATGACGCCTAAAACTAACAGAAAAAGGTCAGAGTTGTAGGAGAAATTGTTCTACAGGTCAGACTTGGCCCCGGCCTCTCTGGCACTGAGCTCTAAACCCAGCACATCCCACAAGACCTGAGCATCCTCGGAGTCCTGCGACAGCGGCTCCTCTGAGAAGACCTCGGACCCAGAGAAATAGAAGAAGGCCTTGAAGTCCACTGAGGCTGCACCAGAGAAACCCAGTAAAACCGCCCAGAGGGACTCGGGCAACTCTGAGAAGTGCCCTACCATGGTCCTCAAGAAGGATTCCATGGCTAGCGGAGACTGCATGCGAAGTGCCTCGAGGCCATAATCCTCGTCGAGGACACACTCACAAGAGTGCTGGCGCCAGACTCGAGATCCTCTGTGCCTATTCTGAAGGCTGCAAAGCCTTCTGGCCTAGAAACCAGAATGGCGGCCTTGGAGCAGAACATCACTGCTATCCTGGCCTTGCAGCAGGCAATGATGGCCGGTTCATCTGCCTCATCCTCCCCGATAACCTCGATGGCGAGAGAGTCCCCGGTCGTGGAGCCGAGCTCTGAGCGCCACCGTCCTCGGGTAGGTCCCTGGCGCTGGTCGAGTGTCAGTCCCATTCTTCGGGCATCTGGTCCCTGCCGGACATTGTCCGTGACTCAGACCCCCAGGTCCTTGACAGGCCGCCGACCCTTCGATGCCGGCCTCGAGGCTAGGAGCCGCACGGCCTCAGACTCATCATCACCGCTCAACTCCAAGTGGGTGATGGATGATGAGGCCTCTCTGGACACCAAGCGGCACCAAGATATTGCCTCGGACCCATCGCCATCGGCAGCACTCTGCTCCCAAGGACATAGCCTTCCATGACTTCGTCAGAGACATAGCCAGAAACCTCTCAGTGCAAGCCAAGGTGAGGGAGACCCGCGCACTTAGGAGTTGAAGATCCTCCAATATGAGTCTCCATCCAAGGAAACCCTCACTGTGCCTTGCAGCCGATCCTTGAGAGGCTGCTCCTTCAGATGTGGGAAACGCCAGCGTCGGTGCCAGAGGTGAGCTGGCGCCTCAATGCCATGTACCGCGTCCAGAAGGGCCCAGGGTTCCACAAACCCCAGTTCCTGCATAAATCCATGGTCATCTAGTCAACCATGCACAAACTCAAGAATCAGAATACCTACTCCTCAGTTCCCCCCGGGAGGGAGGCCGAGGCCCTCAAAGCCCTCGGGCGCAAGTGCTACCAAGGCTTGATGCTCGGGTGCTGGATCCAGGCCTATGAACTTTTCATAGACATCTATCTGAATGCTCTAGCCCAAGAGCTGTTTGGGTTTGCGGCAGGCGTCATCAGGGATTATTGTAATGTTACACTTGCGGGTCTTCCTCGATATCAGCTTCACCATTTTCAGCTCTTACAGAACACCGCTGCACGTATACTCACACATTTTTCCCAGCGTAACCACATCACCCCCCTTCTCATTCCCCTTCACTGGCTCCGCCTCAAATACCGTGTTGAGTACAAAATTCTTATCCTAGTTCACAAAGCTATCTATGTTTATCTTTATCTTTCTTTCAGTCTTAATATACTGCTCAGACAGAGGTGCATCAGAGCGGTTTACAAAATAAAAGGATTTGTACTGCTGGGAAAAGGAAGTCAGGAAAGCCATAAAATAATAGGAAAGAGAGGATAGACGTAAAAGCGCCAAAGAGGCGGGTGCACTGCTCAGGGGAGAGAGAGGGGACCCTGGGCGTCAGCGGAGGGGAGGGGACAGGAGTGAGGTGGGAGGTCAAAAGCGGAGCAGAAGAGGTGGGTTTTGAGTCATGCCTGAAAGGTAATGTAGGAGGGTTTGAGGCGGAGGGTGGAGGGGAGCGAGTTCCAGAGCCGTGGACCCAGGAAAAAAGAAGGCTGAGGAACTGGTAGATTTGAGACAGGCCTGAGATGGGGAAGGGAAGGATAGACGATTAGCGCGGAGAGAGCGGCGCGGTGTGTGGAGGCGAATAAGGTCTGAGAGATAAAGGGGGGAGCAGGAGTGAATGGATTTGTGGGCAAAAGTAAGCACTTTCTGTTGAATTCTGAAGGGAATTGGGAGCCAATGGAGACGGATCAGGATGGGAGTGATGTGGTCAAAGCAGGAGGCATGGGTCAGGAGGCGGGTGGCAGAGTTATGGACGAGTTGTAGTCTGTGTAATTGTGATTGGGGAAGCCAGCAAGGGAAATATTAGTCAAGGCAGGATACTACTAGGGACAGAAGAAGGGTGGAGAGGGAGGGGACAAAAAGAAAAGGGCAAACCACGCGGAGTTGTCTCAGGGTGTAAAAGGATCGCTGAACTACTGAGGAAATGTGATCTTTGAAGGACAGGGAAGAATCAAGGGTGACCCCTAGATAACGCAGAGAAGAGACTACCGGGATGGGAATGGCAGAGAGAAGAGGGTCATGAGGGGGAATAGGGTTTCCGGAGGTGAACCAGATGGCCGAAGTTTTTGAGAGGTTGATATGTAGAAAGTTTGAGGATAGCCAGGAGGCCATGGCGGACAGGAAGGAATTGAGAGGGCTGATGTCGGATGAAGAGGCGTCTGTATGATAGAGAAGGATGATGTCATCTGCATAGTAGTAAGCGGATATACAGTATTGCTGTACCAAAAGGGTGAAGGGGGGCAAAGAAAATGTTGAATAGAAAGGGGGCTAGAACGGAGCCCTGGGGGACACCACAGAGGAGGGGGGTGGAAGGAGAGGAGGAAGAACCTGAGAAAACTGAGAATGACCTGTTGGAAAGAAAGGAGCGGAACCAGAGAAGGACTGAACTGGAGAGACCAGAGGAGCGAAGGCGTGCAAAAAGGGTGCGGTGATCTACGAGGTCAAAAGCTGCAGATAAATCAAAGGAGACAGCGATAGAATAGGAACCCTGATCGTGAGCAGTATGTAATTCGTTAAGAAGGGAGAGAAGGATGGACTGTGTACTGTGGCCAGGATGGAAACTGGATTGACGGGGGTGGAGTGCTAGGGAAGATTCAAGGTGAGAAGAGAGTTAGGTAAAGACCAGATTTTCCAGAAGTTTGGAGAGGAAGGGGAGGTTAGAGATGGGGCGCCAGCTGGCAGGGGAGGAGGGGTCTAGGGAACCTTTCTACACTGGTACTCCACAGTATCTTTCAAACCTTCTCCAGTTCTATACCCCTCACCACCTTATTAGTTCACTTCATGTCAACGGTCTCGTGCTTTCCTCAGTCTCCCATGCACATCTGGAACAAACTCGAAACTCTGCATTCTTTTTCCTGGGCCCTGCACTGTGGAACTATCTGCCTTCCTCACGTTCTGAAACTTCATTCTCCACGTTCAAGGCAATGTTAAAAACTCACTTATTCCACCTCGCTTTTGATCTTCCCTTCCCCAACTCTCAGCAGGATACCTCTTGTCCTTCCCTACCTCCCTGATCTGATGTGTCTCTCTCCTGCTCCTGCTTACACTGTCCTTTGTCCTTTTCGCTCTTCTGTCCTGTCAGAATTTTTGGTGTTCCCTTTCAATTTATCTAACAGCCGCCTTTTCTTGTTATTGTAAATCACTCTAATGCCAGGGCCGCCTGAGTGGTATATCAAATGATTAATAAAGATAAAGATAATAAAGATGGAAGAATTCAGCAGCTTCACACAACCTCGGTTCCCCCCTCCATCCTCCTCGGTCCCACCTGCTCTCTCCCAAAGATTCTGCCTGCCAGCCACCTTAAATGCAGTGCTATAAGCCAGAGAAACAGTTTCTGGGAAGTATAACTGAGCTTAGCTCGGATTTTCAGCCTGAGGCTCTCGGTGATGAGTACCAAGGCTTGATCTCGTCACTGTCCTTGTTGGGAGCTTCTCATTCTGTCTGCCTGGGATGCAATTCGGGGTGCACTGCTTGTGACTGTTGGCATCATATGGGGATTTCCTGCTGTTTTCTGTACGTGTTAGTAACATTTTTACCTAATTTGCATCTGGCAGTCACACAGTCCTAACGCACTTTCCACCCAAGCAGCTCCAACATGTATTCCTTCCATAGCGCCTTAATGCACATTGTACTAAAGAGCGCAGTTAACGTGTGCTGCAGTAAAAGCATTGTTAATGCACATCACAGTAAAAGTGCAATTATCACGTGCCTTCAGGCCACTGCGGCCTTAGTGCGTGGTGTTGTGATACTTACCTTAACTTTCTCTGTCTTCTTCTAGGAACATTGTTTGACCTGTGGGAAGTGAGGTGCCTCATCTCTGGATTCAGGACTCTGCTCTTCTTGCATGGCAGCCTCTGAGTCGTCCCTGGAGGACCTGCTCCCCCTCTCAACCGGGGGATGTAGTCATTCCGGCCATGCCTGCCTCAGGGCAGGAAGTGGTGGATGATGCTGAGGGTAAGGATATTCAGCCGGCCGGAGGCTCTGGCAACTGTGTTGTGGGCCTCTCCCCGTCCTCTAGGGGATTGACGTCGACTATGCCCCCTAGTGTGGCAAATTTCTGCACAGAGAGCTTCCAGATTGTCCTCCCCAGGATTCTTTTCCTTTTACAGCAAACCTGGTCATTCTGGTGTGGAAATTCAGACCCTGCGATCTCTGGTTTCCCCCAATTGCAATCTCATGAGGGGCAAGCTGAGAGTGGAAGCCCTCTTTGATTGATGGCTAAGTGTTCCTGGCATAAGATGTCCGCTGGTGATGGGGATCGACTGGGTGACTTAGATTAAGATGTTTGATGAGGATGAAGAAGTACTTTCGCCTTCAGAGGCTTGTATGGAGGCCGTTGTTATCTGCATGTTCTGGGGATAGGAACTGGAGGTGTGGATCCCAGAGTCTTATCCAGCTTGAGCTTGATGCTCCAAACACAGAGTAGGATCCCAAGAGACATCTATTTTGTAGTGCCCAAAACAGGACAGTTCCTTTCGACCCATTCTGGACCTCAAGGAGGTCAACAAGCACTTGCACATCCTGCACTTCTGGATGGGAACTTTGCACTCTGTGATGCGAGCAGTGCCCCGAGGGGAGTTCTTGGCTTCTCGGGATCTGGCTGAGGTGTAATTTCATATCCTGATCAGGGCAGATCAGCAAGTATCTGAGTTTTGCCGTGCTTGGCGCTCTCTATCAATTTGCCGTCCTGCCTTTTGGGCTATCCACTGCCGGGAGGATGTTCTTTGAGGTCATGGTGGTGGCAGCTGTGGCGCTAAGGGATTTGTGTCCATCCCTATCTGGATGACTGGCTCATCTGGGCCCATTCCCTTTCCCTTTCGGAGGCGTCTTGAGTGGTGTCCTTTTTGGAGAGCCTAAGACTTGGTGATCAGTCAGAGAACGAGCTAGCTGTTGTCTTCCCTGTCCCTACAGTTTCTGGGAGCACATTTCGGCACTTGATTGGGCAGAGTTTTCCTGTCAGAGGAAAAAATCAAAGACTGTTGGATTGCCTGGCGCTGTTCTGTGCGCAGCAGACTCCCAGAGTCTGGGATTATCTTCTGTTCCTTGGACTGATGGCGGCAACCTTAGAAATGGTACTGTGTGCGTGTCCTCACATGTGACTGCTCCAACGGTCATTACTAGCTTAGTGATCCCTGAGTTCTCAGGAGTTCAAACCCAAACTCCTGCTCCCATTGATAATGTGGCAGCAGCTTGTCATATAAAGAAGGGTGTTCCACTGGACGATTTCTCCTGGACCCTGCTGATGACAGATGCCAGTCTCTTGGGCTGGAGAGCCCATTGCCAGTACCATATGGCCCAGAGCCATTGGAATCTCAGGGAAGCAGTGTGGCCCAACAACCGCCTTGAGTCGAAGGCCATTGTGGTGGCTCTTCTGAATTTCTGGCCCCTGCTCAAAGGTTGGGTTGTTCTTGTATTTTCAGACAAAACCATGGCAGTGTCTTATGTCATTTGGTAAGGCAGCACTAGGAGTGCTACGATAGTTTTGCAGATGGCTTTCCTGTTTGCCTGGGCAGAGAACCTCCTAGCTTTGTTGGCTCAGTATATTTTCAGGGTGGACAGTGTAGAAATGGACTTCCTTAGCTGGCACTCTCTGGATCCTGGAGAGTGGGAATTGAGTCAGGAGGCATTTCAGTTGATTATTTGCAGCTGAAATGGGTCTGATGACCCACCAGTGCCAAAGTTTGCTGCTTCTTCAGTCACTGCATGGAGATGGAGTTTGAAGAATTCGGTGCCCTGACCCAGCCTTGGTCAAGTCAGCACCTGCTGGACATGTTTCCTCTGTGGCCCTTGGGGGCGTGTGATTCGTTGTATATGACACCACCTGGACAGGATTGTTGTGTTGGCACTGGATTGGTCAAGGAGAGTGTGGTTCGGAGACCTGATGCGGCTCCTGCAGGAGCCTCCTTTTCGGTTACCTTCAACTTGGGGCCTATTGCAGCAGAGATTGATCATCCTGGAGGACCCAATTCCCTTCTCCCTTATGGCTTGGCTCTTGAAAAGGAGGCAGGAAGCGCATACTCTCCGGCAGTGGTCTCTACTCTGTTTGGAGCCCTAAGGACGACTGCCAAGCTAACATAAGTGTGGTGTAGATTTGGTGCCTCTTGAACAGTGATGCAGCGTTTAGCAGTTGGCTCCTGAGGCGGCCAAGGTACCATCTCTGGCCTTTTTACAGGACGACCTGAGAGAAGGGCTTTTCCTTTAGCTCCCCTGAAAGTTCAGGTGACAGCTTTGGCCTGTTTCTGAGGTCCGGTGGCTGGTAGGTCTCTAGCTTTACACCTGGATGTCTCATGCTTTTTCCAGGGGATTTGACATTTGCATCCTCCCTTCTGGTCTGTGATCCCTTCCTGGGATCTGTGTCTGGTGCTCAGGGCTCTGATGTTGGTGCCTTTTGAGCTGTTGAAGCGCACTACCGTAAAGGATTTGCACTCAAGATGGTCTTCTTGGTCACGATTTGTTCCGCAAGGTGGATTTCTGAGCTGCAGACTCTGTCTTATCAAGATCCTTATCTGTGTTTTTCTAAGGAGGCTGTTTCATTTGGCCTCTGCCTTCCTTCTTGTCTAAGGTGATTTCTCCCCTTCATGTGCACCAGGTGGTCTGCCTGACCTCCTTCTCTAAGGGGCAGTGTCGGGGGAAGGATAAGGATCTTCACTTTGTGGATGTCCGGAGGATGTTTCTCTGGTGCTTGGAGGTTATGAACTCCTTTTGTAAGTCTGACCATCTTTTTTGTGCTGTTTGTTGGCCCAGTCAAGGGTGGCGCAGTGGCCAAGTTGGCTTTAGGGTGCTGGATTAAGGTGGCCATTGCCTCGGCATATCTGTTGCGGAACCCGCTGGTTCCGGTGGGTTTGTGTGCCCATTCTACCAGAGCGTGAGTGTCCTCATGGGCGGAGCGGAGCTTAGTAGTCCCTGCAGACATTGTATTGTGGGCATCACCTTCCACTTTTGTCAAGCATTATCCACACGCGGCAGACATGGCTTTTGGCTCAAGGGTTTTGCAAGCTGCTGTTTCTTCTTGCCGCCCAGTGGAGCTGTAGTTTTGGTACAGTCCACTTGTCTGGACTGGTCTAGTTGGATGATATGGAAGGTGACATTTTACTTATGAGGTAATGGCCTTTCCTTGAATCTTGCTAGACCAGTCTAGGACCTGTATTTGTTTTTGTTCTTCTGCTGCGGTTCTCTTATGTCTGCTATGATTTTTTATACTTGGCTGTCCAGGTTCATCTTCTACTGACGGCCTTCTGTTTGTTTTCCTTTACATAGTTCTTTGTTGCCCATGTTTGAGGTTGTATGAGGCTTGCCATGTTTCTCCCATATACTTTGGGACGAATATTGAAGGGACCTCTGGTGGCCGAGGCGAATGGAGGCATGGGAGTGATGTCATTGAAACCTGGGCTTTTCATTGATAACTCCACCAATCTGCTGGTAGGGGAACACAACCCACTTGTCTGGACTGGTCTAGCAGGACTAAAGGAAAGGACATTAACTGATAAGTAAAATGTCACCTTGTCTCCCCTATATACATTACTTAGGATTTTAGGCTTGTAATTTCAGCTATATGCTGATGATATTTTGAATTTTGAACCTTTTGCTTCTACAGCAGGATTATCATCTCATCAATCGATGCCAAGTTTTCCAAAGATTATGCAGTGATTGACAGATATGGATTGATGATTAATTTTAGAAAGACAGAGGCTGTAGTTGTGAATACTTACTGTATAGTGCTGTTTCTTTCCATAGTTGTATTTTTTTGGGAGGACATGATATTAGAGTAAAGTGAAATGTGGCAATAGTAGTGCAAGGTGTACATTACAAACTGCGACAGATAGGGTGTCTTAGAAGGTATTAGGAATATGAAGATTTTTGCATGGATTATTGCAATATGTCTGGTTATTTGATAAATCATTTGCATTTGGTTCAGAATGCAGCTGCAGGGGTAATTACGGGTATAGGAAGATTTGAACATATCATTCCTATGCCGTTTAAGTTACAATGGCTTCCTTTAGCTTAAGATTTAAATATCTGTTTTGTTTTTGGGTTATTATTTGCCCTAAAGTGTAATGAACTATCCACTTTACAGGAACTGTATGTTCCAAAGAGGGATTTGTGATCCATTGATCATTGTACTCCTATTGTGCCTACTGTTGCATGGTTATGAAAGAGTTTGTGCGTTCCAGAGTGTTTTCTGTTGTTGGACCAAAGCTCTAGAATGCTTTGCCTGATAAGCTTTGTAATGAACATGATGCTAAATTGTTTAGGAGAAAATTGAAGACTTTTCTTTTTAGGGAAGCTTATGTTCTGGCGTTGAACTAATGTTTGTTTAATAGCCTGTTCTTATGTTTATTTATTTGTTTATTTATTTATTTACAGATACCGCGCTATTTGGTATCAGTGCGGTTTACAAATAACAGAAACTTGCATCAGAACAGGATCTTTTGCATACATTGTAACAGGGTCTGTAACATGGAGTGTAACAGGGGAAACTATATACAATTAACAATAATAGTTGTGAACTATTTACAGTTTATATATCAACTTGGTGAATCGTAATGGAGAAGACCTTAAAATCTATGATCATTAGGGGAGTTCCTGAGTGCAGGTCTGTTTAGAGTCTGTTATTATACATGTTATTCGGTAATACATAATTAATAATAAGAAATAAATAATAATAATAATAATAATAAATCTCCAGGAACAAGCATATGGGTATCATCGGCACCGCAAAGCCCGCACGGGAACGCTCCCCAGCATCCAATGGGAAAGCTTTTGGGAGCATCCCATTGTGCCTGCGCTGCTGCCTTCCCGCTTTTCCCAACTCTCCCTCTTCAGTTCTTTGTTTTCTGCGGAGCCAACAGGCAGCAAACCCTGTCACCGCAGAAAATTTTGTTTTTGTAGTCGCGTCTGCCTTCCTGTCGACGCCTACACCAGTACCACCGGTGTCTTCTTTATTTTTTTCTTCTTCTTTCTTTTTAAACAAAAAAAAGGCTTTTTCTTGAGGGTCTGTCCCTCTCGGTGCTTCGGCGCCATTTTGGGCACTAGGCCCTATTTTCTTCCAAAATGGAGAAATCAACTATTGGTTTCAAAAAATGTTCAAAGTGTAGCAGTACCATTTCTGCTACCGACACCCATGATTGGTGTCTTAAATGTTTGGGTCCTGACCATTTGCCATCAGAGTGTCTCCTTTGTAGAAAGATGACTAAGAGAGGCCTGCAGAACAGAGCTGCGAAACTCGGCACCCTCTTTGCCTTGGATGCAATGTCTGTTGCATCAGCATCATCCAGGGCTTCATCTTCCTCCCATGGATCTCAGGTAACCAAACCCAGGTCTTCCAAGACCAGCCGGTCCTCAAAGGGTAGATCTTCTAAACATCGAGATGCTACTATCGTTGCCCTCAAGGAAAACACACCGGCCAAACAGCCCCTGCAGGAAGTCCTTGCCTCCAAAGCATTAACGGGGTTCCAGGATGTTCACGAGGCTTCCACCTCTGGAGAACTCTTGGTGCCATGTTCTGGGGTCGTGACCTGCTCCGCCGGTACCGACACCCAGACATCGGCAGGCTACATGTATCAACATATCCTGGCCATTGAGCGCAGTCTTATTAGCAGCCTCGGTACCGCTAAAGCCACTGCAATTGGTTCCTCAGTTATCCATACCGATATCAGTACCGAATGTACCTGCATCGACCGGTGCGCCTCTTTCCATGCTTCCTCCCATACCAGCCCTAGAATTGGTCTCCGGCATAAAGAGTCCGGTATCGAGGCATTCCGATGCCGACTTCAATCGGTACTGGTGACAAGCAATACGAGAGCATCTGGCCCATAGATACTTCGAGTCCTCCGATTCCGATGATTCTGAGGACTCTGTCAGTACCGGAATAGTTCTTCCGGAGGGTTCCTCTCCTTCACCACAGCGTCGGATGTCTCCTCCAGAGGACATGTCCTTTCAGGACTTTAAACATGATATAGCCCGGGGACTCTCGATTACCGTGACCCCTGAGAAGGAACCGAGAGTTGAAGAATTAGAAATTCTTCAGTATCCCGCAGCTCCTAAGGAGGCTGCTGCCCTTCCTATACACTGAATATTGCATGACCTTATGCTTAAGATGTGGGAAACACCTTTAACGGTGTCTCCACATTCTCGGAGACTCGATACAGTGTACCGAGTCCTGCAATGTCCCGGTTTCCAAAAAATACAATTACCACACCATTCCATGGTGATGGATCGGCAATGTGCAGAATCAAGTGCTAAGACGCATTCTTCCAACCCTCCAGGCCATGAGGCAAGGACGCTTAATGCCTTTGGGCATCAATGTTTTCAGTCCTCTATCTTATCGGCCAGAATAAGTTCTTACATACTTTACATGGCTATGTTTCTTTGGGAGGTTGCAAAGGATTTCGAACTCATGGCTCCTTCCCGATGACAAGGGGGCTGATTTCCTCACTCTGGTCAAACATGCCCAAAATGTTTCTGAGTTCATGAACCGGGCAACCTTTGATTGTTTTGAATGCATTAGTAGAACCTCTGCTATCTCTATCAGTGCATGTTGGATTGCTTGGTTACAAGCATCTGATTTGAAACAATGGGTGCAAGACAAGCTGGGAAATATTCCTGGCACAGGAAAAAACCTCTTTGGCAAGGATTGGCAGGACAAAGCTTCTCAGCTTGAGTCCGAGAACACTACCTTGAATAGACTATCAAGGACCACTGCCAACACAGCTAAGAAAAAGACAGCTAAGAAACCCTTTTTCAACAAGAAAAGGAAATTCTATCCATCTTACACCCAAACTGTCCACTGTCCAGTCCATGTTCCCCAAAAGGGGCAGCAGCAACCCAAACAACAGAGAAAGGCTCAAGTCCCGAGAGCTCAACCAGCTCAGCAGACACAGCCTCCTCAAAGTCTTTGACTCCTTCCTAGGGAACCTAGTCATCCTACCTCTAAAGGGTCCAGAGCTTTTCAACATTCCAGGCAGAGACTGTCATTTTGCCAAGAGGTGGCAACAGATAACACTAGAGCAGTGGACTCTCTCCATTGTGACGGAAGAGTACAAACTCCACTTCCATAGTATGCCCCCTCCCTCCACTCCAAGAGAGTTAAATTCTCGGCCCCCCTCACCACTCTCTTGTGTCAAGAGGTCACCTCACCCCTTGCTCAGGGGGCAATAGAGGAGGTACCTATTTCTCAACAGGGCCTGGGTCTTTACTCCCCCTACTTCCTCATACCGAAGAAGACAGGGGGGTACAGGCCCATTCTGGAACTCAGGGAATTAAACAAGTATTTGTTCCGAGAAAAATTCAAGATGATCTCAATTGGAACACTTCTCCCTTACATTCAGAGTCAGGATTGGCTATGTTCTCTAGACCTAAAGGACGCATATACACATATCCTTATTCATGCAGATCACAGAAGGTTTCTTCGATTCCTCTTTCAGGGAAGACATTAACAGTACAGGGTTCTACCCTTTGGACTGGCATCCGCCCCACGAGTCTTCACAAAATGAGAACTCTAGGGATATTCATCTTCCCCACTTAGACGACTGGCTCATCCGAGCATCGACAGCTCCAGAAGCCAGCTCCGCTCTTTCCTGTACAATGCAAATCCTGTAATACTTGGGACTGGTCATAAACCTCCCAAAATTCCATCTCGCCCCTTCTCAGTCCCTAGAATTAATAGGGGCTCTTCTAGACAAACGTCAGTCAAGATCTTTCCTGCCACAACTCCGCTGTGCTCGAATACTCCAACTGGCTTCTCAAGCAGCTATGAAAACTGTCCTGATTGCTCGAGAAATGCTTCAGTTACTGGGGCATATGGGCGTCCACTGTTCATGTGGTCGCCTATGCTCGCCTACACATGCGGGCAGCCCAGTGGACCCTATTCTCTCAGTGGATACAGGCGTCAGGTCATCTGAGGGACAAAATCAGAAACACTGCATGCCTCATCTCATCCCTGCAATGGTGGCAATCACCAGAAAACCTTCTCGTAGGGTCACCTTTTCAGCAGCCACTACACCAAGCTACCTTGACGACAGATGCGTCCAAGTCAGGTTGGGGGGCTCATATGGACAATCTCTCCACTCAAGGTCTCTGAACCAAACAGGAGGCTTGTCTTCACATAAATGTACTGGAACTCAGAGCCATTTTCTATGGTCTCCAAGTATTTCAGGACCACCTGAGCTACAAGACAGTTCTTGTCCAGACGGACAATCAGGTAGCTATGTTCTATGTGAACAAACAGGGTTGGAACAGTCTCTCAGGCGTTGTGCAACGAAGCTCTACGCCTTTGGGCCTTCGCAAGAGGTCTTCAGATACACCTAATGGCGGTGTATCTTCCAGGCACACACAATCTTCTGGCAGACAAACTCAAACGAGTTCTGCTGCCACACGAGTGGTCTCTTCATACAGAGCAAATTGCTCGAATCTTTCGGATCTGGGGAACTCCAGATATAGACCTCTTTGCAAATCCTCAGAATGCCAGACTTCCCCGATTCTTTTCCAGAATTTCGGCTCAGGACAGTCTGGCGAGGGATGCCTTCTACCTCCACTGAGGTCAGGACTTCCTATATGCTTACCCACCCATTCCCCTCATTCCCAAGACTCTGTTTAAGCTTCAAAGAGACAAGGGCCATATGATCCTCATAGCCGGCCGCTGGCCACGACAGACGTGGTATCCACTGCTTCTATGTCTCTCTCAAGCCAGACCTCTGGAGTTGGGATGTGCTCCAGATCTTCTATCCCAGGAGAACGGGACGCTACTGCACCCGAATCCTCAGTCTTTACACCTGATGGCATGGCTACTGAGAGCTTAGAGTTCCAGGATATCATCCTCTCTCTAGAGGTTAAGGATATCCTTTTGGCCTCAAGAAAACCTTCCACGAGACGGGCCTATGCCTTTAAATGGAGAAGGTTCTCTATCTGGTGTTCGAAAAAGGAACTTAATCCTTTTTCAGTTCCAGTGGAGGCGTTACTGGAATATCTCCTTCGCCTATCATCCTCTGGTCTTAAGACCAATTCAGTAAGAGTCCACCTTAGTGCCATTGCGGCTTTCCACAAGCCCTTTGATGGACAACCTGTCTCCCCTCAACTGCTTGTGGCGCGGTTTGTGAGAGGCCTCCTCTTAACTAAGCCTCCCATTAAGCCACCACCTGTGGCATGGGATTTGAATCTTTCCCTTGGGCAGCTTATGGAACCACCCTTCGAACCCTTAGCCACTATGTCTCTAAAGCTTCTTTCGTGGAAGGTAACCTTCTTAAACGCCCTCACTTCTGCAAGACGCATCAGTGAGCTACGAGCTTTAGTGGTCGATCCTCCTTATACAAGGTTCCACCATGATAAAGTAGTCCTTAGGACTCATCCTTACTTTATGGCAAAGGTGATTTCGCCTTTTCATTTAAACCAGTTGGTTTACCTTCCTGTCTCCTTCCCTAGGCCTCACGCCTCTAGTGCAGAAAGGAATCTTCATACTCTGGATTGTAAAAGAGCTTTAGCTTTTTACCTTCAGAGGACTAAGCAACATAGAAAGGCTTCACAGCTTTTTGTTGCCTTTGATTCCAGTTACCTGGGTTTACCAGTTTCCAAGAGAACTCTCTTTAAGTGGAGTCTCTTTACCTCTCTCTAAGTGGAGTCCCTTTACCTTAGAGAGTAAGGGACTTTCTCTCGAAGGTCATGTCATAGCTCACAGTGTGAGAGCAATGGCTGCCTCTATGGCCAACCTTCGCTCAGTGTCGATTGACGACATTTGCAAAGCAGCCACTTGGTCTTCGGTCCACACCTTTGCAGCCCATTACTGTTTGGACAAGGACTCCTGTCGGGATGCCTCGTTTGACCAGGCTGTTCTCCAGCATCTCTTTCAGTCTTAGAGCAACTCCTACCCGCCGTCCTGGGTTTCGATGCCAGAGATCCTTGGGAGGAAACATGACCCACCCAAGCCTGGGTTTCGCAGCTTCTGGGGTCATCTCCCTGGCATCTCTAAGCTTGGGAGTCCCCACTGCGCCTTCACTGCTGCCTTCCCGCCTTTCCGAACTCTCCCTCTTCAGTTGGGTTTGTAGCTGAGACAAAAGGAGAGAAGGAAGGAAAGAGAGAGAGATAGAGATACAACTCCTAGGGGAGGTGGGTGGGTTGTGAAGACTACATTCCTGCTTGTTCCTGGAGATAGTGTAGTTACTCACCTGTAACAGGTGATCTTCGGGAACAGCAGGAATTAAGTCTGCACAACCCACCCACCTCCCCTAGGAGTTGTATCTCTATCTCTCTCTCTTTCCTTCCTTCTCTCCTTTGTCTCAGCTACAAACCCAACTGAAGAGGGAGAGTTGGGAAAGGCGGGAAGGCAGCAGCGAAGGCGCAGTGGGATGCTCCCAAAAGCTTTCCTATTGGATGCTGGGGAGCGTTCCCGTGTGGGCTCCATCGGTGCCGATGATACCTATATGTGAAGACTTAATTCCTGCTGTTCCCAGAGATCACCTGTTACAGGTGAGTAACTATGCTATACTGTAATACCATGTGTGCAGTCTCCAGTCTTTTCATCTTAACCTACAATTAATCCAGAACACTGCCATCTGGTTATTTAACTCATGTTTCTAAATACGATCATGTGACTCCTCTTTTTTTCTAGCATCACTGACTTCCCTTTCCCTACCATTTTCATTTTAATTTATTTTTTATTTATTTGGATACTTTTCGATATCGCCCATTCCAGCGATCAGGGACGGTTTACAAAGTAACATAATACATTGAACATTGTGTAACTGGTGAACTATTTACAATAAGAACATAAGATATGCCATACTGGGTCAGACCAAGGTCCATCAAGCCCAGTATTCTGTTTCCAACAGTGGCCAATCTAGGTCATACGTACCTAGCAGTTTCCACAAAAGACACAGGTTCCACAGTGCTTGTACTGGGTCAAGCATTGATATCCTGGGTCCCTTCTTAATAATGGTTTATGGACCTTTCCTCCAGGATCTTGTCCA
Source organism: Ichthyophis bannanicus (assembly GCA_033557465.1). Classification (NCBI taxonomy): domain Eukaryota; kingdom Metazoa; phylum Chordata; class Amphibia; order Gymnophiona; family Ichthyophiidae; genus Ichthyophis; species Ichthyophis bannanicus. The sequence continues at coordinate 137,948,275 of CM066039.1, forward strand.
AACCTTTTTTAAACCCAGCTACACTAACAGCCTTTACTACATCCTCCGGTAACAAATTTCAGAGTTTGATTACACGTTGAGTGAAAAAATATTTTCTTTTATTAGTCTTAAATAGTTTACCTTGTAGCTTCATTGCATGTCCCCTAGTCTTTCTATATTCTCATAACGTAAACAATTGATCTACGTTTACCCGTTCCACTCTGTTCATTAATTTATAGACTTATATCATATCTCCCCTCAGCCGTCTCTTTTCCAGGTTAACAGTTAAACATAAGAACTATTTACAATCATACAGTATATCTTTCATGTCAATTGTTTAGGCAGAAGTTACAGTAATGGCAAGCAAAAAGAAACATTAATGGTAGGTGTGAGATTATGGTTGGTTTGGTGTGTAGCAAGAGTTACGTGGTGCCGGGGTCAAGTTGGTAAGTGGGACTTGACCAGAAGTGAAATTAGGGTTAAGGTTCTTCTGTCTTTTAGTTCTGTTTTCAGGGGGCGTTTGGATTAAAGTTGAAAGATGAAAAGGTGCTATATTGTTAATTAGTTTAAACGTGGTCAGTATGGATTTATATTTTCTCCAGGACCAAGCAGGAAGTCAGTCCTCACATATGGGTGACGTCGACGTCGATGAAGCCCTTGCGGAGCATTTCCCCAGCTTTCCATGAAAGCTTTTGGGAATGCAGGAACGCATGTGCGGTTCCCTTCCCGCCTAAAGGTGCCATCTTGCCTCAGTCTCTCTTTTTCCGAGAAGCCCACGGACATGTGTCCCAGTCATCCCGGAAAAACGCTTGATTTTTTGGCGATTCTCGCTATTTTTTCTCTCCGGTTCGACGCCGGTTCCCCTTCCGCCGGGTTCGGTACACCGGTATGGAGCCCGTTTTTTTCTATTTCAGTTTTTGCCCTTCGTGGCTGGCGTTCGTGCCCTTTTTTCCTTTTTCCTTGGAGGGCCGGTCCTTTGACCTCGCGGGGACTCTTTTTTTCCCCGATGGCTTCCAGCAGTTTTAAAAAGTGTGATCGGTGCAAGAAGCTGATGTCTCTCACCGACACACACGACTGCTGCCTTCGGTGCCTCGGTCCTGATCACGACCCTAAGACATGTGGACCATGTGGGAAGATGTCTTCCAAGGCACTGTGAAGTCGCCAGCAGCAGAAAGAAAGGCTTTTTTTCTGACTCGGCCTCCGGCCGGGCCTGGACCTCGTCTGAGGCCTCGACATCTCAGGATTCGGATCCCGAGCGCCGTCGTGGCTCCTCAGACAGGGGGTCCCCCGACCGGGAATGCAAGAGGAAGAAGCGGCTCGCGAGGGCGTCGTCGTCGGAGGTCCCTGGCTCCTCGAGGGCCAGGTCTCAGACCCCTGACTGTCGCCCCGGGCCCGTGGAACAGGAGAAGCCTTCCAAAGTTCCTCGAGTGGAGCCGGAGTCTGCTGGACACGTAAGTCCTGAAGTCCTCGTGGACTCGCCTCCTAGAGAGCCGACGTCGGGCCCGGCGCCGCTGGGGCCCGAGTCGGGGGCTGCTGGGTCTCCTGAGCTGAGTCTCAGGTTGACAGCCTTGGAGAGCAGACTGTCTGCCTTTATGGACCAGCAGCGGGCACTGATGGCCAGCCTGTCTGGCGCATCTGCCCCGACCACCGGGACATCGACATCGAAGTCGACCCCCGGAGACCGAGCCGATACTCGAGACCATGAAGGCTCGAGGTCGACCTTGGTCGCAGTCTCCCTCGACTTCCCGTTCGGGACCGAGGGGGTCGACGCCGGTACCTCCGGCGTCAGGGCGAGTGCTCCCAGGCCCTGCGAGGTCAGACCCCGATTCCTCATCGGACGAGTCCACCTGGGAGACGGAGGATGAGGAGTCCCCCGACACCTTCAAGACTCGGTGCGTCCCATCGGACTCACCACAGTCTGAACCCCGAAGTAGATCCCCTCCGGAGGATACCCAGTTCTCGGAGTTCGTCCGGGATATGGCCACCGCGTTGGCTATCCCTGCGGACCCCGAGGAAGAGCCTTGAGCCGAGGAGCTCGAGGCCCTGCAGTACGACTCTCCTCTGAAGGAGGCCTTTACTGTCCCGGTTCCTCCGATGCTGGAACGGCTCCTCTTCCGGATGTGGGAGGCACCGGCCTCGGTGCCGGTTCTGAGCAAGCGCGTTGATTCGATCTATCGACTCCAGAAGAGTCCTGGCTTTCAGAAGGCACAGCTACCACACCATTCCATGGTGGTGGAATCGGCCATGCATCGTCTGCAAAGTCAGAAGATGCACTCCGTGGTGCCTCCTGGCAGGGAGGCCCGAAACCTCGATGGTTTTGGTAGAAAGTGCTTCCAGGGCTCAGTGCTTGCTTGCCGTGTTCAGTCTTACCAGCTGTACATGGGCATATACTTGCGGGACCTGGCCAATGAGTTGGCCGGGTTCTCTGCTGGTCTCTCCGGGGAGCCTTTGCAGAGGTTCAGGTCCTTGTCCTCGGGGATTCGGGAATGCTCCAAGTTCATGTCCCGCGCCGCCTACGAAGGCTTCAAGGCTACGGCCCGAGTCGCAGCAGCCGGCATCGCGGCTCAACGCCAGGCATGGCTGCAGTCATCGGACCTCGAGCCATGGGTCCAGGACAAGTTGGTCGATGTCCCTTGCTGAGGTGAGAACCTTTTTGGCAAGCCCATGGCCGAGAAGGCTGCACAGCTCGAGACCGAGCACCTCACAAGGACAAGGCTGTCGAGGAAGACTTCTGCCCCTTCTCACAAGAAGAAGGGCTCGGGTAAAAAGCCCTTTTACCCGAGGAAGGGCACTGCCTACAAACAGTACCCTCAGTATCAGTCTGCCCAAGCTGCCCCTCAGGGTCAGCAAGCCAAGGGGCAGGGTAATGGGCCCCGTAGGCAGAGAACCCCCAAGCCTCCGGCCCCTGCTCCCACTCAGCAGGGTGGGGTTTTTTGACTCCTTAGGCATAGCCTCTCCGTCCCTGCTCTCCCAACCCTGCACAGGAGGTCGCCTCGCCCTCTTTGCCCACCAGTGGCCACTCATCACTGGGGACAGTTGGGTGTTAAGCATCGTCCACAAGGGCTATATGCTACACTTCCAACAGCTGCCTCCGCCATACTTTCCAGGGGAGCCTCCACGGCCTCCCCTGCACACAGATCTTCTCCTTCAAGAGCTCCAAGGTTTGTTGCAAGACAAGGCGGTGGAGCCTGTGCCTCCCCACCTCCAAGGTTAAGGGTTCTACTCCAGGTACTTTCTCGTACCAAAAAGAACCGGTGGCCTCCAGCCTATTCTCGACCTCAGAAATCTCAACAAGTTCCTAGAGAAAGAAAAATTCAAGATGCTTACTCTTAGAACACTGCTGCCCTACTTCCAGCAGGGAGATTGGCTATGCTCCTTAGATTTAAAGGATGCGTACACTCACATCCTCATTCATCCAGACCACAGAAAGTACCTCAGGTTCATTGTGGGAGGAAACCATTATCAGTACAGAGTACTGCCTTTTGGCCTCACCTCCGCTCCCAGGGTCTTTACCAAATGCCTGGCAGTGGTGACAGCTACCTGAGAAATCAGGGTGTCTTTGTCTTCCCCTATCTGGACGACTGGCTCATCAGGGGTCAGACGTGCCAGGAGGCCCGACAAGCCACTCTCAGAACTATTGCTCTTCTTCAAAGCTTGGGGTTTGTAATAAACTTTGCAAAGTCCACTTTGCTCCCCTCCCAGAACTTGGAGTTTATAGGGGCAAGGTTGGACTCTCTCCTGGCAAAGGCATTCTTGCCAGCAGACAGAGCCCAAAGACTGATAAACCTAGCAAACCAATTTCTCAGCAGGTCTCTGGTCTCCGACAGACTCTGCTTGAGGCTTCTTGGCCACATGGCTTCGACAGTGCATGTGACACCCAATGCCAGGCTTCATATGAGGCCTGCACAGTGGTGCCTTCGGACTCAGTGGTCACAGGCCACGGGCAGCCTCAGAGACAGGATAAGGGTGTCCAGACAATTTCTGAACTCCCTCAACTGGTGGTTGCACCCACCCAATCTGCTGAAAGGGGTACCTTTTCAGATTCCTGAGTACACAGTGGTGTTGACCACGGACGCCTCCCTGCAGGGCTGGGGAGCTCATTGTCTAGGCAAGTGCACCCAGGGCCTGTGGTCTCACTGGGAAGCCGCACAGCAGATCAATCTACTGGAACTCAGGGCTATTCGCTTAGCCCTCAAAACTTTCTCTCCTGCCCTGGCTCATCAATCTGTCCTAGTTCAGACAGACAACCAGGTAGCCATGTTTTATGTGAACAAGCAGGGCGGGACTGGATCCAGGCTCCTTTGTCAGGAGGCTCAGCACCTTTGCTTGTTTTCCCTAAAGCACAACATGCTCCTCAAAGCTGTGTACCTCCCGGGCCAGGAAAACTACCTGGCCGACAGGTTGAGCAGAATTCTGCAACCCCACGAGTGGCAGCTCCACCCACTTCCTGTTTGGCTGTCGTACTGAGAGGATCAGTTGTGCAGAGCTCCTGCTAGGGAGCAGTTCCTTTTTCTGCCTGTGCCTGGATGTCGGGCCCTGGGCCACCTCCAGCAAGGGAGGCCCAGGCCCAGAGGCCTGCCAAGCCTGGTGGGCCTCCTACTCGGACAGTGGATGGAGAAACTGGCAACCTGGAACAGCTGGAGCCCCAGGAGGGGGACTCCCCAGGTAGGACTGCACCTGGTCAGGAAGGAGGGACCCACAGGTATGGAGGTTTGGGCCCGCTACCCCAGGGAGGAGGCTCCTGTCTCCTCCCCAGGCAGGGTGTGGAGGCTGGGTGGCAGCAGGGAGAGGCCCTGGGGAGACCCTGGAGGACCGTGGAGTATAGAACTGGAGGAGGCAGGTTCCCCCCTCCGCCTTGGGCCCTGGAGGAGGCCTCTACCTCCTCCAGTGAGGATGAGGACGGGGGGTCGGGCCTGCCGTCCTACCAGCAGTCAGCTAGGGCCCCAGATGACATCGTGGCGGCAGTGCGACGGCTTCGGGGTCTCCAGGAGGAGGCGGCCCAGCTGCAAGCCCAGCTCTCCCACCTGGAGAGCCTGCAGGCCACCATTCCCGGGGAGGAATGGGTGGCCTATGCTACCTATCGGAAGGGGGTAAAGCGGGCCCTGAAGGCCAAGTACTTGGAGATTGCGTACTATCAGAACCAGGGTTGTGGGTCCCTTGCCGAAGTTTACCAGAATTATAATCGTTGGAAGATACCTGCAGTCCAGGGGAGGCCCCCGGGGGTGGGTCAGCAGGGGGGTCCATCCTCCTCTAGAAGTATGCCCTCTCCCATTCTAGTTCCTGGGAAGTCTACCACCCGTTCCCTGCCTTCCTCTTCTAAAGCATTTCCTGGATGTCCTGTGTCTTACCTGCAGCAGGGTGATGGTTGTGATGTTAATGCGCTGGTTCCTCCCTCCGAAATGCTGTCTGCCCAGATTGTTCCTGCACGTCCCCAGGGTGCTCCATTGATCCTGGTGGCTCACCAACAGTCGTGTAACACTGAAGGGACCATCCAAGATGGCCGCCGGGGTCTTTCTGATGACGTCACTAAGGAAGTGAGGTCGTTGCAGGAGCTGCCTGGAGGACTTCCCCCAGCCAGCTTACAATCGCAAGATGGCCGCCGGGGTCTTTCTGATGACGTCATTACGGAAGTGAGGTCGTTGCAGGAGCTGCCTGTAGGACTTCCCCCAGCCAGATTACAATCACAAGATGGCCGCCGAGTAATGGGTATTGACGCTTCCGGGAAACCCAGGAAGTCTGCAGAACGACCTTCCCCATCTTCTGATTTGCTGCGGGATTTTCGACGGCACTCTTTAAGCACAGAGGGAGCTTCTTTTTCATGCCCCTCGATTGGAGGGGGTGTTGTAGAGAGGCAGCAGTATTCGGCGGTTCCTTTTCAGCATACTGCTGATCCACTGTCTTTGGATGTTTCCGGCTCTGAGGGGTTTTCTGCACGGGATCCCCGGCGGCGGAAGACTGGTTGGCCTCAGCCGTTTGATTCTGCTGTGCCACTTGAGGATCCACGGGTGGCGGATTTCTCCACCTGTAATAGGAATCCTGCTCCTTCAGCTACGATGCCTGTCCAGGTCACTGGGAAGGGGTTTGGTAGGGGGATGGCTGGTGGGCAGGACTCCCCTATTGTGGCTGCCCTCCCGGCCCCTAGAAAGCTACAGGGCACTCGCCCAGTATGTTCTGAGGTGGCTGACTGGGGCCGGAGGGGTGCTGGAAGGAGGAGAAAGGGGCAGGATGGGGGCTGCTCTTTCTTTTCTGCAGTCCCCGGGGGGGAGAGGGGGAAGAAAAGTGCTAGTCAGCTGTCACTGCGGCCGGGGGTAGAGGAGCGGGATGCGCAGCTGCCTTTGTTGTCTGTTATTGCGGCCGACGGAGACCTGGCTCGCAGGGGGGTGTCCGCCCTTTCTGTTGGAGCCCTGACTACCGGCCAAACTTTTCTGGATCCTTGTGCCACGTCTGGCACCGACAACCAGGTAGGACCTAGGAGGGACAAGGGGCAGGGGGGAGGTGCTGGGTGGGGGATCTGCCCTGTTGTCTCGGGCGGGTCCTGCCTTGTTGTCGATAGCCATACAGGGGGTGGCGGATGATGGGCTACAGGACGGGCTGATGGAGGAAGGGGGGGAGCGGACGACTGGTTATATAGTGGGGAAGGAGGTAGTGGCTGCTTCAGGACGAGGGAAGGACTTGTTCTCCGTAGGGTCAGGGGGGGCGGTGGTCCCCTTGGAACCCGGGAATGAAGGGGAGCGGGGTCCGTCCCCGGTAGTGGTGGCCGAAACCCAGGAGCCTTGCGCTGGGTCGGGAATGCGGGAAGGAGGTTTGGGGGAGCCTTCCGGTTCCCTGGGTGTTACCGAGAACCAGGTCTGTGATGCCCTACGATTGGCTTTGGAGGCCCCGTTGGGCCCTCCCGGGGCTTTTACTGCCTTTCGGCAGCCGGAGGTAGAGATAAGTGGTGGTCCAGGGGTTCTCAGTGGCACTTAGGGATCTGGAGGAGGTAGCATCCCGGACTCTGTCTTTGCGGAGTTGACCTTCCCCAGTCCTCCGGTTGCTCTAAGTGAGGAGGTTACGGATCCTGCGGTCCAGCAGCAGGATCCCCCGCAGATGGATGCAGGAACAGATCAAGGAGGGCAGGAGATGGGGGCTGAGGGGCCGGCTCCCCCCCTCCATACCTTTGCGGAGGCTCTGAAGGGGTCGGGCACCACTCCGGGGCCGTCAGGTGAGGGGAGGGGGAGGGGAGGTTTTCAGGGGAATGGTCCCGCAGGAGGGGAAGGAGGAGGAGGAGGAGGGGGAGGGTTTCAAAGAGGAGTAGGGGGTGAGGTCCGACGGCGCAACGTGGCGCAGATCCGATGGGCTGGGGAGGGGTCCCCTCCAGCCAGGGAACAGGTCTTGAGGATGGTCCTTGGGCTGGGGTTTCTCCCAGGAGATCTCTACACCTTTATCCACATGAACAACACCATTGAATATGATGTTAGTTTCATGCTGAGACGGGGGCTGGAGATTTTCTGGGACCGATACCAGCAGCAGAGGGGGCAGGGAGGGTGGGCTGACTTTCGTGTTGTGCCTATCTCTCGCCAGGGGACGGTACCTGTGACCATCCTATCCAGGAATGAGTCGCTCCCAGGGCAGGACATCCAGTTTTGGTTGTCGCGCCATGCGGTGCTTCTCGCACCCCTGGTTAAGGGCGCTGGGCCCCTAGGGGTGTGGGACGGGTCGTGGAAGGGCAGGATCCGTTTGCGTGAGGTGGGAAACGTGGTGCAGCACGTGCCCTCGGCCGGTTTCCTCGGTCGGGATCGCATCTTGTGCTATTACCCTGGGCAACCCCGCGAGTGTCACCGCTGTGGCTCATTCCGCCATTTGAGCATGAACTGTCCCGAGCAGGTCTGCACCCGTTGTGGTGGACGGGGTCACGCTTCGGCCGGGTGTCTGCTAATTCGGTGTAACCTTTGCGGGGAGTTGGGCCACCCCTTTGCCCGCTGCCCCTCCGCGTCACACAATGGACCGGGGGGGGTTGCCGTTACTCCACCTCGGGCTCCTGTGCGGGAGGAGGCTATGGAGGCCCCTCTCCCTCAGGAGGAGACCGGGGGCCCTAGTGCAGAGGAGTCCATCGAGCCGAGGGAGCCACCAGGGGGAGGGGATTCGGGTAGGAAGGAGGAGAGGGTTGATGTGGTGGAGGTTAATGTAGCACGACAGGATAGTGGGTTGAGGGTGGTGCCACCTGAGGAATGGACTACGGTCCCTTCCAAGGGTGGCAAGTCCAAAAGGAAGAAACGGGAGACATCCCCGTTGCTGGATGCAGAGCCCGTGTTGGACATCAACCGTTTCGTCTTTTTGGCCGCTGATGCGGCTGAGGCGGATGAGGGCTTGCCTGTGGAAGCAGGGCTTCCTGTGCGGCGCTCGGAGCGGTTAGCGGCGGGGGCGGCCCCTCTTCCTCAGCGGCGACCTTCAAAGGTGCAGAAGGCGCGCCGCAGTCAGGGTCCTCCAATCAAGGGGGATACTGGCGCCCGACGGGTGAGGGAGGATGGCCTTGTACCCCCGCAGTTGGGTTCGGGGCCTTTGCAGGAGCCCCCTGCTGACCCGGCCGCCCTGACCTCCCCCGCGGGGTGGGCCCTGTCGTATTGTCTCAGTCTTTGTCCGGGGAGGGGGGGGGCTGCACAGGTGGTGGACCCCACGGAGGAGGTCATTCCTCCGACCCCTGACCCGTTTGTGCCTCCTCATCCCGTGGGGGCTGGGTCTGCCCTCGCGACAGCTTTGCCTGGTGGTCCCGGGGGCGCCAGCACCTCCTGGGGTGATAGGGTTGAGCGGGAGGAGGAGGAGATCCTCGAGGTGGTCGACGTGGACCAGGAGGAGTCGCTCCAGCTCGCGGGCTTGTCCTGGAAGCGGGATTCTGGGGATCCCGGGGTTGGTGAGAAGAGGAGGAAAGGGTCACTGCACTCGAAATAGGCATGGCGTGCACTCCTGCGTTCTCGTGCACCACCATCAACGTGGCCAGCATTTTCTCAGACCAGGCGCGGGCTACGGCCTATGATTTTCTTTCTACGAGTGGGCTGGATGTCATCTTCTTGCAGGAGACCAGGCTCACCTCGCTCGCTAGCCTTCATCGGGCGAAGCGGGAGTGGAGGTGGGGCCCTTCGTACTGGTCCCTTGCGGCACAGCCCTACGCAGGAGTGGCGGTTTTGTTCACGTCTAACCGATTTCAGGTGCAGTACGTGTGGGAACTGGAGCAGGGCCGGTGTCTGCTTTTAGATGGCTACTGCGGGCCCCATCGGTTTCGTTTCGTGGTGGTCTACGGCCCCCAGTCTAAGTTGGCGCGGAAGACCCTGTTCGGGGAGCATTGCCCACCCAGTTACGAGGGCCTCTTTTTGGCCGAGATGACCCGGACGGCTGACCTCGTGGATGTTTTCCACCGGGCCTTTCCTAGGTCGCCGGGGTTCACCTACTACCATGGGACCTGCAGGAGTCGTATCGATCGGATATATGTGAGTGCCCGGGTGGAGTGTTCCCCTCCGCAGTTGCAGGCGGTTGACTTTTCGGACCACCGCGTCCTCTCTGTGTCCTTCCTGGCCAACCACGAGGAGCTTAGCAGGGGTCCTGGCCTGTGGCGACTGAATGTGCAGTTGTTGGCAACATCAGAGGTGGTCCAGGAGTTCTTGGCCTTTCTCGCAGACCAGGAGACCCTGCTGAGTGTTTTTCCTTCCCGTGGCGCCTGGTGGGATGAGGTGAAGACGCGTGCCCGACAACTCTTCCGTTCCCGGGGTACCTCCATGGCTCGATCCCGCTACCTCACCTACACTGTCCTCCGGAGGTCGCTGGATCGTTTGGTATCCCGAGGGGCAGCGCGGGAGGAGGTTGAAGAGGTGCGTGTCCAGCTCCGTGGCCTGCTTTACGATCGCCATGCCTCCCTATGCTTCGAGGGGGCGGCCGGTGGGGGCGCCACTCCAGACCCTTTCCAGACTTGCAGGGAGAGGGTTCAGCGTCGGGAGGTCATGGCCCTGCGGGGCGAGGACGGTACCATTCATGCCTCCCAGGAGGACCTTTTGCGGATAGTGGGGGAATACTTCTCGGACCTGTTTGGGGATCGCCCCGTGGACCTCACCCATATCCGAACGTACCTGGGCCTTCCCCCGGTGTATTCGGCTGTGGTCCAGGCACAGGTTGATGCACTCGCTGCTCCGATTCAGCAGGTGGAGGTGGAGAGGGCGATTCGTGCCATGCCGTTGGGGAAGGTGCCTGGGCGCGATGGGCTCCCTGTGGAGTTCTATCGCACTTTCATTGCCCAGCTGGCCCCCTTCCTGACCTCCCTGTTTCAGGAGATCATGGACACGGGGTATCTCCCGCGGTCATTTCGCGAGTCTGTCCTGCTGCTGCTCTCCAAGGGGAAGGACGATAGCTCCTTGGACTTCTGGCGGCCGCTCTCTCTTCTGAACGCGGACCGGAAGATCCTGGCCAAGTGTTTGGCCAACCGACTGGTGGAGGTGTCGGGCGATTTGCTGTCCCCTTCCCAGTATTGTTCCGTTCGGGGGAGAGGGGTTCTGGACGCTGTCGCCACAGTCCGGGAGATGGTGGAAAGAGGCCGGTCGCTCCAACGGGACCACTGGTTGGTCTCCTTGGATCAGTCCAAAGCCTTTGATCGAGTCAGTCACCGGTACCTGTGGGTGGTGCTCCAGCACTTCGGCCTCCCCGCAGGTTTCCTCTTCGTCGTGCAGGCGCTGTACCGAGGGGGGGTGAGCTTCCCGTTTATTAACGGGTGGCTCGGACGGCCATTTGGTGTCGCCTCGGGGGTGCGGCAGGGGTGCCCTTTGAGCCCCCTGCTGTATGTTTTCTCCCTCGACCCCTTCCTCCGGAGATTGTCCTCAGGTGGGTTGCGGGGCCTGGAGGCGCCCGGTGCGCCCCCGGTGTCCGTCGTTGCTTACGCTGACGACATCTCAGTTTACGTGGACGGCACTGATGGGGTAGAGGCCCTGCGAGAGGCCGTGGAGGAGTACTCGGAGGTAGCCCATTCTGTTGTAAACCACAGCAAGTGCCAGACGCTGTGGTTGGGCTCCTCGGAGGCCTCCCCGCCTTCCTGCGCCCCCTTTCCTCCTCCCGTGGGGGAGGTCCGTGTTTTGGGCCTCGTCTTCGGGTCGGAGGACTGTGCGGAGTCCAATTGGGACCGTTGTCTCGAGACTGCACGGTGTCGGGTGCTGCGGTGGAGGGGGTGTAGGTGTACGTACGAGGAGAAGATCAAACTCCTCGGGACGTTTCTGCTTCCTCTCTTTCTGCACGTGGCCACAGTCTTCGTTCTTCCGTTGTCCCGTCAGGCGTCTGTTTGTGCCGTCTTTTTCTGTTTTCTGTGGGGTAACCGCTTGAACCCTGTCCAGCGCAACATCGTCTGCCTGGATCGGGCAGAGGGTGGTTTGGGTATGTTGCACCCCCTTGTCTTCCTGTCAGTCTTGTCTATGGCGTTTCACTTAGGTAGGATGAGGGAAGGGGGTGGGGTTTGGTGGGTGGCCTCCTATCGGGAATGGTTCTCCCGCTTCTGGGAGCAGTGGGAGGGGGCGTCCTCGGTCCCACGTGTACGCCGGAGAGGGGAACAGGCCCCATCGTACGTATTTGTGATGGTGGGGCTCATTCGGCGGTGGGGGGTGACCGACCCGCTCGCCCAGTCCTTGGGGCGGAAAGGATTATACCGGATGGTACTCACCTCTCACTATCAACCACGGTGGGCCCTGCGGGACTGTCCGGCGGATGTGATGCAGCGGGGCCTTCGGCTGTTGAACTCCCCTCGGCTACCGAAGAAGGTTCGGGATGTAGCCTGGTTGTCTTTCCACGGGCGTTTGTACGTGAGGGACAACCTCAAGTACAGGTCACAGGCCGAGCGGGTCTGTCCGAGGGCCGGGTGTGAGGGGCAGGCGGAGACCATGGACCATTTCCTCCGGCAGTGCCCCTTCAACGTGGAGGCCTGCCGGTTGGTGTCCGCTGCTCTTCACCTGCGCGACCTTTCCCTCCTCACGTATGCGGAGTGGGTGTACGGGGCCTGGTCCTTTCCTCTAAGGCAGGACTCCGGGACCCTCTACCTAGTCACGGCTGTAGTGCGCTACCACCTGTGGCAAGCGCGCTGTCATGTCTCGACCCGGGGGTTGGTCCTGCCCCTCGACGAGGTGGTGTGGGACATTCTGGAGGAAGTGTCCAGCATGGCGCAACGCGAAAGGCGGGTGGTGGAGGTCCATCGTTGGGAGCGTCTGTGGCGTCACCTCACCCTCCGCCCCCCATGAGGGGGAGGGGTTCCCTGGGGTTTTTCTTCCCTGTTAGAGGTTAGGGGTTTTGTTTTTGTCTCCCGGGTGGAGGAGGGAGGTGAGACAGGAGGGGGGGGGGGGTTTAGTCCCTGGGGTTTCTTCCTAGGTTTAGGGATCTGGGGTTGCTTTCCTTCCGGTGGGGGGGAGGGGGGTTTGCACTAGGGCTGGGGGGGTTGTTGGCCACTTGTCCGCTCTCCCTCTCTCTCCCTGGGGGATGTTTGTTTTCGTTTTCTCCCTGGAGCAGGTGTGTGTTTGTTTTGTATTTGTTTTTGTTTTTGTGTTTCTGCGCATCCCGCTCCGCTGTTTCGGCCGATAGGGTTGGGTTTTTGTGTTCATTTATTGATTTGTATTATGGTTTGTTTCTGGTGGGTTTTCATTGGGGACGGCACATGCCTGTATGTTTCTGTTTAGGGGGGTGGGGGTTTTCTTTATTTATGGGGAGGGTGGGGGTGGGGTAGGGATTGGGGTGGGGGCGGAGGAGATGTTGCTCCTTTGTGGGGACGGGGGTGGGAAAAGGGGGAATGCGTTTTGATTTTGTGGGTGTGAGTGAGGGCTTGGCAGCCCTGATGGACATTTGGGACATTGGACTGTGCTGGGATTGTTGTGGGTGGTTGGGGGGGGGGGGTTGGGATGGACATTGCATTTCTGTTGGACTGCTGCGGGTTGCTGTTGGGGGGTTGGGACAGACATTGGACATGCTGAACTATTGCGGGTTGATGATGTCGGGGGGAAGGGGCACGTGTGCTGGTTGTTGGGTTTGGTGGTGGGGAGGTGGGTCAGGGGGGGGTTGAGATACTTGTTTTGTGCTATGTCGGGGTGTGGGGGTTTTGGGGGGGTGTGGGATTTGGTTGGGGTGCTTGTTATTGTTTTTGTTTTTGCTTTTTGGTATGTCTTTTGTTGCTTGTTTAATAAATTCAAAATTTCCATCCCTTGGTGGTTCAGAAGATTTTCATGAAATGGGGACTTCCTTCAATAGATCTGTTTGCCAGTCCACTGAACAAACAGCTGCCACAGTTCTGCTCCAGACAACCGCATCCTCTGCGGATAGCAGCAGATGCTTTTCTGATCCCCTGGTCTCAGGGCCTCCTGTATGCGTTTCCTCCCACGCCCTTGGTGGCCCGAACTCTGTTCAAGATTCTTCAGGACAAGGCCTCGGTCCTGCTGGTGGCTCCCAGGTGGCCTAGACAGCCTTGGTTTCCACTTCTGCTTCAGCTGGCAGTGGATCCCCCACTGCCTCTGGGGTTGCAGCCCGACCTTCTCTCTCAGGATCAGGGTTCCCTTCTGCACCCCAACCTCAAAGCTCTCCATTTGATGGCATGGAAGCTGCAAGGGTAGTTTTGGCTCCCTGGGGCCTACCTCAGGAAGTTGAGGAGGTTGTCCTAGCCTCTAGGAAACAGTCCACTAGGAAAACCTATGCTCTCAAATGGAAGAGGTTTTCTGTGTGGCGTCAGCCACGTACAGAGGATCCCTTCTCCTGTACTGTACCTGTAGTGCTTCAGTACCTGTTGCACTTATCCAATCAGGGACTTAAGTCAAATTCTGTTCGTGTCCACCTCTCAGCTCTAGCAGCTCACCACTCACTAGTGGAAGGACATTCTCTGTCGGTTCACCCCTTGGTGTCCCGCTTTCTCAGAGGCTTGCTCTTGCTCAAGCCTCTAATCCGTCCTCCTGCTCCTGAGTGGGAGTTGAATGTGGTCTTGCAACAATTGACTCGCCCACCTTTTGAGCCAATGGTTACTTGCTCTCTACGCTTCCTGTCCTGGAAGACACTCTTCTTGGTAGTCCTCACCTCGGCCAGGCGAGTGAGTGAGCTTCAGGCCCTAGTCTGTGACAGGCCTTACACTCGCTTCTATGGGAACAGGGTAGTCCTCAGGACTCATCCGAAGTTTCTCCCAAAAGTTGTCTCCTCTTTCCACCTCAACCAGGAAGTGGTTCTTCCAACATTCTTCCCTAGGCCTCATGCAAGCCAGGCTGAAGCAGTTTTGCATACCCTGGACTGTAGGAGGGCCTTATCCTTCTACCTTGACTGTACACAGGGGCACAGAAGGGCTACTCAGCTCTTCATATCTTTTGACCCTAATAAGTTGGGGTTAGCTGTGTCCAAGCGTACCTTGTCCTTCTGGGTGGCTGACTGTTGTCGCCCGCTCACCCTCCCAGAGGCCACGGGCGTGAATAGAGTGAGCGAGGTAAAGTTCCTTGATAACTGTGGAATATTATAATGAGGCTTAGCAGAACCTTCTGGGTAGTGTAGTTCCACAGCCAGTAGAAATAAGTAGTTGCAGTCAGAGTGATAAGGTCAAATAGGATTTATTTCCCAACCCAGGGTTGGATTCTTAAACCATGAAAACAAAGTAACACAAAGACCATGCGTCTGGAACTACAAACAAAGAATTAACTTGAACTCAGGCAATGCTTATCTTCAGCCAAAAAGAAATGAAAATGCAGAGAAAACAGTTTCTTTCCCAAAACTCCTTTTGTCTGTTTTCTCTCCTGTGAAACAGCCCTTGTAGCACTTTAACACAAAGATTGTATGCTGTCAGAAAAAGTATATGTACAATCCATAAATACCTCAGTGTCCGGGTTCTCATAAAAATCACACTGCATGTGTTCAATGTCTTGACCAGTTTCCTGTGGGCTGAAACCTTTATCTTGCCTGCCGGGTTCCTCTCTATAGCCTAAGGTATTTCCTTCCCCCAACCCTTAGAGGAGTATGGGTATTTACCGTAATTGCTGCTATTTCTCTCAACTGAGTCACAGAGTTCCTGGTAAGTGCAGGGAATTTGGCTATACTCTTCTTTCCTGCTATTAGGGAGAATACTCCTACCTTCTAACAAGTTTCTTCCAAGCTTCCTCCCTTGAGCACAACTCTGCACGGGGAAAAAACTCTTCCCTTCGAGTTTGCTTAGCTTTTCTTTTGGGCAACAAATTAGCCTCAGGAAAATAATCCTCTCTTGCTGGGTACCTTGAGCTGTAAGGCTGGAATTGCCTTAACTGGGCTTCAGAGCAATTCTCTCTGCTTCCACGACAGCAGAGCTCTCCGGTGCAATGGTCAGCCGTGTACTGCTCTTCCAGGCAGTCTCCCTTGGGCTTCACAGCGCAGCACCGTCCTACCAGTCTCCTCTGGTCAGCATGTCTCTCAAAGCTTCCTTCCTCATTGAAGCTTTCTCTCTCAATGCTTCTCCTACGACTGGGACTCCCTGTGCTTGCCGTTCTCCCTTTGTTTGCTGCCCTCTCTGTGTTGGCTGCTGTCTCTGTGTTTGCTGCCCTCCCTCTTCTCTCTGGTAAGGGATTTTTAAATGTGTTGCATTTGGTATTTGTTTGGGCTCCGCCCCCTATCAGCTGTCCCCTATCTCTTGATGAGCCACGAGGTAGCTTTTGGTTTGGGTGTTCCCTAGCACTACATGAATTGGTTTGTGTACAGTTTCTATGCCAACCCTCCTCCATGTTTATTTCTGAACTGTCAAAGTTAGCTTTATTCTGATCCAAATCTCCTGTCTCCGCGGGCTCTGATCTCTGCACCTCATGACAGATCCCCCGCCTTAAAATATTACGTGCTGCCGAACTTTCCATCGGACAGTGTGTAATCCTACCTTTGGATCCGTACCGCTGCTCTACATATACCATACTGGCAGTGGCAGACCTATCCTTCCAGGGTTTCAAGAGGTTTAGGTGATACACCTGTCGGCGACCCTTCGCATTCTCTACTCTATATGAGACCGGGCTTACCTTTTCCACCACAGTGCATGGCCCTTTCCAATGGGCCTCGAATTTTGGTCCTGGATCTGCCACCTGGACAAGCACTTTATCGCCCATGTCCAATGTTCTAGGTTTTGTGCCCCTATCGTAATAGTGCTTTTGTTTCTGTTTACTGGCCTGTAAATTTTCCATCGCGGCCTTTGCCGTCCTCTCCAGACGTTCCCTCAGACCTTTTAAGAACTGAGGTACTTCCACCTCTGCGGTGTCCGGTTCTACCCACTGCTCGTGTAGAATATCTAGTATTCCCCTAGGGGACCTACCGAACATGAGCTCGTATCGGGACGCTTTCAAAGAGGTTTGAACGCGTTCTCTACAGGCGTATAATACGAACGGGAGTAGAGTATCCCAATCTGATATCTCTCCTTTTTTCAAGCCCCTCCTAAGCATTTGCTTGATGGTTTGATTCATGCGTTCCACTAAACCATTCGTTTGGGGGTGGTACGCCGCTGTTTGTATGTGCTTTATCCCAATAGCCTCCCAAACGGTAGACAAGTGTTTGGATAGAAAGTTGCTACCCTGATCCGTAAGCACCTCCCTGGGAAACCCCACCTCACAAAATAGTTTCACCAGCTCCTGGGCTATGATCCTCGCGGAGGTGTTCCTTAAGGGAATAGCCCAGGGGAATCGGGTGGCATGGTCCACTATCACCAGCAGATACTGGAAACCCCTGGGTGTTCGGGTCATCGGGCCTACCATGTCCATTCCTATGCGACTCATAGGCACCGCTATAGTGGGGGTAGGTACTAATGGTACAGCTCTAGGTTTTAATGCTGTCATGCTCTGACATGGAGCACATGACTCGCAGTACTGCCTGGTTTCTTTGAACACCCCTGGCCAATAAAAGCGGCCTAATATTTGGTCCAGGGTGCCCTGGATCCCCTTATGGCTATCTATAGGGTGGTCGTGGGCCAGACGCAACACCGTGGCCTTAAACGTCGTCGGCACCACCAACTGCTTTTGAACTGCCTCGGTATAAGGGTCAATACTTTCCCTGTATAAAATTTCATTTTCCAGGAAAAACCTGGGCAACGTAGGCCGGGTTTCCTGGGCCCATTCGAAGGTTCTCTTGAGCGCTGGGTCAGCCCGCTGTTCCGCAGGGAACGAAGGAAACTTATTTACAAGTTCAGCCGGTACCCACGGTAAACTCGCACCTGCCTCCAACTCGGCCCTCCCGCGGGTTCTAGACTGCCTCTCGTGGCGCCTCTTGGCCTTGGCCTTTCTGCCTTGCTTAACGGGCTCGTGCACTAAATCATCATGTGTAGGAAGGATATTTAAGTCTTCCTCATTTAACTCCCCCTCCTGGGATTCTACTGCCCCCTCAGGCTCCTCCATGCCTCTAGACGATGTCTCTCCCATCCCTGGGGTCCCGGACTGCGCCCAGGTGGAAACTAAACCTGACCGGGTAGTTAAACCTGCTACCAGCCCCTTATAAAAGGGTGGCCAATCCCTGCCTAAAATAAGGTCCCTAGGTAACGTCGGGATTATAGCTACTGGTATCACTTGTTCGGTGTCTAGTGCCTGCAAAGACAGTTTATGTAGAGGATAAAATGAGCATGCACCATGTATGCATTTTACCCTCACCCGGCTTTCTGCTTGACTCGGGGGTGACGAACGGCGCCTCTCAATGGCTTCCATCCCAGAGCCTGCGGGAAATCATGCTCTGGTCAGCCCCCGAGTCAAGCAGTGCCAGCGCTTCTACCCCCTCTACCTGGACATGTAGTAGAAATCCATCTGGCGTTGGCTTGTCCACTCCAGACATGAGGACCGTCCGCTTGATACAGTCTTTCTGGAAATGTCCCGCTCTCCCGCACAGATAACATTTTCCTTTACATACAAAGACATTATCATTAGCATTCATACTTTGCACATTAAAGCTTTTCCCTTTGGGATACCTGCCCCCCTTACAATTTGCCATGCCTGCAGCCTGCATTACCCCATACCCCGAGGGGTCAGCTATCTGGGCCTCCAAGAACCTGTCTGCCAGACTAGCTGCTTCATCTGTAGATTGGCAGTTTTGTAAAGTGAGGTATGTTCTCATTTCAGTGGGCACAGCTTGGATAAACTGCTCCAAGACCACTGTGTCCAGTATACTCTCCAGGGTTCTCCTCTCTGGAGTCAACCACTTCCAGGCCAAATTTCTTAATCTTTGACGTAACGCTTTTGGGGTCTTCTGTGCCTTCAGGCGGGCGTCCCTAAACATCCTCCTATAGTGTGAGGTAGTAAGCCCTAACCTATCCTTGACTACCTTCTTTATTTCATTATAGTCGGCCGCAAGGGTTGCAGGCATCGCCTTGTAAGCTCAAAGGGCTTCACCGGTAAGTGAAACCGCAAAGCGGGTTGCCTATTGCTCACTAGGCCATTTTAGTGCTTTCCCAATGCGTTCAAAAGCATCGATAAAGTCATCGACATTGTCATGCGGGCTCAATTGACCTAAAGAAAAAGCATGACTAGCATGTAGTCCTAGCCCTGGCATGACCGTGGGGTTCTCAGTCACCAACTCCTGTGGTTTTCTTAACAGCGCCTCCATAGCGTCTAAGAGAGGTTTCTGTTGCTCCCTCATCATGCAGGCATTCTGCTCCTGGATATGCTTTGCTAGTTCAAACTGCTTGTCCCACTGCAGCTGCATCCACTGCATGACGTCTCTGGGCTCCATTCCTCTTGTCGGTACCTGTGAAAAAAAGAAAGGAAAAACACCAAGTGCGGCTCCTTTTTTTTTTTTTTCTTCTGCAGCGCCCCCTTTCCTGCACAAAATCCTCCCACACTTATGCCCTGAGGCTTCGTGTAGAGGTCAGCATTCAGGAAAGGTCACTGTTTCTTTCACCAGCCGTGTGTCAGCCAACTTGCTTCAACAGGGGTCCTCTGGTGCTGTAGTTTCTTCACTGTGTCCTTTATTTCAAGGTCAAAATCCTCAAAACTACGCCAAATGTCGCCCGCCGCGCTCACCCTCCCAGAGGCCACGGGCGTGAATAGAGTGAGCGAGGTAAAGTTCCTTGATAACTGTGGAATATTATAATGAGGCTTAGCAGAGCCTTCTGGGTAGTGTAGTTCCACAGCCAGTAGAAATAAGTAGTTGCAATCAGAGTGATAAGGTCAAATAGGATTTATTTCCCTTCCCAGGGTTGGATTCTTAAACCATGAAAACAAAGTAACACAAAGACCATGCGTCTGGAACTACAAACAAAGAATTAACTTGAACTCAGGCAATGCTTATCTTCAGCCAAAAAGAAATGAAAATGCAGAGAAAACAGTTTCTTTCCCAAAACTCCTTTTGTCTGTTTTCTCCTGTGAAACAGCCCTTGTAGCACTTTAACACAAAGATTGTATGCTGTCAGAAAAAGTATATGTACAATCCATAAATACCTCAGTGTCCGGGTTCTCATAAAAATCACACTGCATGTGTTCAATGTCTTGACCAGTTTCCCGTGGGCTGAAACCTTTATCTTGCCTGCCGGGTTCCTCTCTATAGCCTAAGGTATTTCCTTCCCCCAACGGCTTAGAGGAGTATGGGTATTTACCGTAATTGCTGCTATTTCTCTCAACTGAGTCACAGAGTTCCTGGTAAGTGCAGGGAATTTGGCTATACTCTTCTTTCCTGCTATTAGGGAGAAAAGCCCTACCTTCTAACAAGTTTCTTCCAAGCTTCCTCCCTTGAGCACAACTCTGCATGGGGAAAAACTCTTCCCTTCGTGTTTGCTTAGCTTTTCTTTTGGGCAACAAATTAGCCTCAGGAAAATAATCCTCTCTTGCTTTGTACCTTGAGCTTGTAAGGCTGGAATTGCCTTAACTGGGCTTCAGAGCAATTCTCTCTGCTTCCATGACAGCAGAGCTCTCCGGTGCAATGGTCAGCCGTGTACTGCTCTTCCAGGCAGTCTCCCTTTGGCTTCACAGCGCAGCACCGTCCTACCAGCCTCCTCTGGTCAGCATGTCTCTCAAAGCTTCCTTCTTCATTGAAGCTTTCTCTCTCAATGCTTCTCCTACGACTGGGACTTCCTGTGTTTGCCGTTCTCCCTGTGTTTGCTGCCCTCTCTGTGTTGGCTGCTGTCTGTTTGCTGCCCTCCCTCTTCTTTCCGGTAAGGGATTTTTAAATGTGTTGCATTTGGTATTTGTTTGGGCTCCGCCCCCTATCAGCTGTCCCCTATCTCTTGATGAGCCACGAGGTAGCTTTTGGTTTGGGCGTTCCCTAGCACTACGTGAATTGGTTTGTGTACAGTTTCTATGCCAACCCTCCTCCATGTTTATTTCTGAACTGTCAAAGTTAGCTTTATTCTGATCCAAATCTCCTGTCTCCGCGGGCTCTGATCTCTGCACCTCATGACACTGTATCACCTGGGCTTACAGGGCGGCTGACCTTCCTTTGCAGGGTCGGGTCACGGCCCATCGTGTCAGGGCAATGGCTACCTCCGTGGCTCATCTCCGCTCTGTACCGTTGGTAGACATCTGCAGGGCTGCAACTTGGTCTTCAAGCCAGACTTTTGCGGCCCATTACTGTCTGGAGAGGGAGTCCCGTAGGGACAGTGCTTTTGGCCAGGCAGTACTCCGGAATCTCTTTGAGGTTTAGGCAACACCTGCCCTCTGTTGGGCTACCGGTGGAGGTTCTGTCAGTCTAAAGCCTTTCTATGCTGCTGGAACTAGAGGGAGTTCTCTTGTTCAGCCTGGGCTCCTGGTAGCCCAGAGCTAGGGAGTCCCCCATATGTGAGGACTGACTTCCTGCTTGGTCCTGGAGAAAGAGTAGTTACTCACCTGTAACAGGTGTTCTCCAGGAGCAGCAGGAATCAGTCCTCACAACCCTCCCTCCTCCCCTGGGAGTTGCAGTTGTACATAGTTTATTTTACATTTTTGTGTGCTGTTCTTAGCTATGTCATTTGACTGAGGCAAGATGGCACCTTTAGGCGGGAAGGGAACCGCACATGCGTGCCTGCATTCCCAAAAGCTTTCATGGAAAGCTGGGGAAATGCTCCGTAGGGGCTTCATCAACGTCGATGTCACCCATATGTGAGGACTGATTCCTGCTGCTCCTGGAGAACACCTGTTACAGGTGAGTAACTACTCTTTATCCCACTGGCAACCGGAAGCCAGTGGAGGGTGTACAGTATGGGAGTAATGTGATCGGATAGCCTGACTTTCACTATTATACAGGCGGTGACATTTTGAGCCATTTGTAGTATGTTTAAGTTCTTTTTAGTTGTGCCTTGACGTATGCTATTACAAAAATCGAAATGAGGTGTGATTAATGCTTGGACTATGGTTCTGAAGTAATCTATATCAAAAAGTGGTTTGAGTTGTTGAATGGTCCTTAATTTAAAGAAGATTGTTCTAGCTGTCTGCTTTATGTGGGCAGTCAAGTTGAGGGTCTTATCAAGGGTGACTCCTAAGTATTTCACCTCCTGTTTAACTGGTAGGGTGAAGTTTTGCAGACTGATTACGGGAGGGGGGTTGAAGTCAGGGTTTGTTGACGTGAATAGTACTTCTGTCTTATTGAAATTGATGGACATATTCTTTGACCGCAGCCAGTTATTAGCTTCAGTTAGGCAAGCTGCTAAATTATCATAAATGGGGTTCACAGTGTCAAACTGGGAGTACAACATGATATCATCGGCGTATATGTGATATCTTATATTGTGCTTCTTGAAAATGGAGCATATGGGTTGAAGATAAAAGTTAAACAGGAGGGCAGAGAGTGCTGAGGTTCTTATGCTCTCACATAAAGCCTTTAATACTGTTTCCCTATTTATATTCATCAACCCCCCCCACCCCAAGACTGTATATAAGACTGTATAATAGCTCATAATGTATAATAGCGCACTATGTAGATAAACCAAATCTAATCACATCCCCGCCAACACATACACACCACTCTGTACACTGCATGAAAGCATTTGCCCCCTTGATTGTTTGCCATGTAAACCGCTTTGATTGAATGATAAGGCGGTATATAAATACCATTAAATAAATAAATAAATAAATTTACCTCTCTACTTTGTTAACCCCTCATTGTCATTCACGTTCTCTTCATTCTCAAAATACCAACTTGTTTACCATTCCCCTGGTCTTTCACGCATGATTTGAAGCATCGTGCCATGCTGCTTTCTGCTTTCTGGCCCCATCCTTATGGAACTCTGCCTAGCGCTATTCATACTGAATCTTCCTATTAAAAAATTCAAGGCTCTGTTGAAATCATATTTTTGAATAAAACTTTTAAAGGTTAGTCAGGTTAGGGTGGAGTGTGTCCACTGACCACTTTCCTCTCTCTGACGTCTCTTTTTGACCTTTGCCTACTTTCCTATTTTAAAGTAAGTTTTTTCTTGCTTTATGTTATTATTTTAGTTTTGTAAATTGCTCTAATACTAACCAGTGTGTGGTGGTATAGAAAGTTTTAAATAAACATAAACATAAGGTGTAAGGCTTGGCAGGAGAGAGGGGCTGAAGGGAGTGTGAATTAGGTTGGTTTTGTAGTGATGTAATAGGGCTGAGATGGGATATAGAAGGTGGGAGGAGGGGGAGAGGCACCGAATCGGGAGGCAAGCTGAGCTAAAAATGAAGGGTGGCCTGGAGATACTGAGCTCAGGGGGATGCATGGATTACCTGAGGCTGGGGTAGGTGGGGAGGGAGGAATAGATGAATGGAGAGTATGTTATAGGTGAGTGGAAGGGAAGGGAAGGGAGGGGTGGGGGGGAGGGTTCATGGAAAGACGACAAGGTTACGTGGCTGGAAGAACTGATACTGGAGGGACTGGGGGAGGTTACAGCGGGAGTTCAGCTGGGAGATTCCCACTGAATAGGGAACTGAGTGTCAGTTATAAAAACCACATTGGAAGGGCAGTGATTTGAATTTCTGACACAACTTTATTGACTCTGAATGTGGGAGGTCTGCACTCACTAGTAAAGCATATGAGGGTGTTGAACTATTGTAAAAATGTAGGAGCACAAAATGTCTCATGAATCAGATGGAGCACCAAAAGTTAAAGTGACGATGTGTGGAAGGATAGTGTTCTCAACATTTAGTAGCAAATAGAGAGGGGTTACTATTTTGCTGAGAAAGGCAGTACATATGAGAGCTACAAAATAATACAAGACTCAAAGGGCAGGTATGTTTTGTAGATGGGAACATTAAATGGGAAGCATATATTGCTCTGGAATGTGTATGCCCCTATTACATAAAGTCATGATTTTCTTTTTCTGCTGTGGTGGCAAACGTTGCAGGGTATAGTGATTATAAACTAGTGATGGAGGGCAGAGGGTGTTTTAATACAGTGGCAGACACGTCAGTAGACTGCAGTCCAGGAACAATTTCATGGAAAGACCAGAGGGAGTGGGGGGTAGTAGTCTTTATTCCTGAGCTGAGTCTAATGGAAGGTTATTCACTCCACAGAAAAAAAAATTATCACTATTCTATTCCACACAAATTATATACTGGTCAACAAGAAAAAAATCATCACAAATAATTGTATGCGTAATACGTAACCTATGATGAACAATGTTCAAAACCGGTTTTGAAGCAGGTGCACAGGTGGTGTTCTCTTCAATCATCCCTGTTGAGGGCAAAGGTCAAGGCAGAGAGGCTCACATCCTGGAGATGAATGCATGGCTGCGTGGATGGTGTCATCGAGAGCGTTTTGGTTTCCTAGACCATGGGATGCTGTTTCAAGGGTTGCAGAGCAGAGATGGCATCCATCTGTCCAAGAAAGGTCAATGCATCTTCGGTAGTAGACTGGCTAATCTACTGAAGAGGGCTTTAAACTAGATTCGTTGGGGATGGGTGAAGAAAGCCCCCAGGTAGGTGATACATTAAATACCTTTAGGGAAATGGGTAACAGAGGTAACATATGGAAAGCAGTGTGTATAAATGCCCGTAGCATGGGAAATAAGATCCCTGATGTTGAAGCTTTGGTGGGAGTGGCTGACTTGAATTTAGTGGCAGTTACAGAAACATGGTTCACAGAAAACCATGATTGGGATGTAACTATACCTGGCTATACTTTATTCAGAAAGGACAGGGTAGGAAGAAGGGGAGGAGGAGTGGCCCTATATGTAAAAACTACTATTAAAGCTTTGGAATTACAGAGCTTAAAAGGGAGAGAGGAGGCATTGTGGGTTAAACTAGAAAGAGGGAAAGAGAAATCTATTTGCAATGGTGTGATATACATACCTCTCACAAGAGGAAGAGGTGGACAGAGTTAATTGAAGACATACGCAGCATTGCTAGGAAAGGGGAAGTGCTACTGATAGGACATTTCAATATGCCAGATGTTGATTGGCACATTCCTGCTGCAGTATCATCTAGAAGTAAGGAGATCCTGGATTCTCTACAGGGAGAACTATTCAGGCAATTGGTAACAGACCCCACACGTGAAGGGGCCATACTGGACTTGGTGCTTACCAATGGTGAAAGTGTTTCTGATGTTATAGTGGGAGATCATTTTGCATCCAGTGATCACCAGATGGTGTGGTTCAGTATTAGGACTAGGGCTGTTAGAATCCATTCCAAGGTGAGGATCTTAGACTTTAGGAAGACTAACTTTGCCAAGATGGGCCGATACCTCAGGGAGTCGTTAGTGGGATGGGAACAGCTGGGGGATGTAGAAAAACAGTGGGCAAAACTGAAAGGGGATATTTTAAGGGCAACCAACCTTTTTGTTAAAATGGTAAATAAAGGTAAAAGGAAAAGGAGACCACTATAGCTTTCGAAAGAAGTAGCTGAAAAAGTGAAGAAAAAGAGGGAGGCCTTCATGAAATACAAGAGATCACAGAGAGAGGAAGACAGGTATCTATATTTGGAAAAACTCAAGAGAAGCTAGCAAAGTAGTCAGGAAGGCAAAGATTCAAAAGGAGGAGGAAATAGCCAATGCAATAAAATGAGGGGATAAGGCATTTTTCAGATATGTTAGTGAAAAGAGGAAGGGCAAAAGTGGTATTGTCGGACTCAAGGGTGCAGGGGAGAAATATGTAGAAGCTGATAAGGATAAAGCGGAATTGCTTAACAAATATTTCTGTTCTGTGTTCACAGATGAAGAACTAGGAGTAGGACCTCAGAAAACACCCACAAACAGGAACAGAAGCGAGGGACATCTTGAACAATTTTCAGAAGACTGTGTTCGTGAGAAACTAGCTCAACTTAAAGTAGACAAAGCGATGGGACTGGATGGGATACACCCTAGAATACTGAGGGAACCTGTGGACGTTCTAGCAGCTCCATTGACTGACCTTTTCAATGCCTCGTTGGAGTCGGGAGTGGTGCCAAAGGACTGGAGAGAGGCTCATGTGGTGCCTTTACACAAAAGTGAAAGTAAGGATGTGGTTGAAAACTACAGGCCAGTTAGTTTAACTTCGGTGGTGAGTAAATTATTGGAAACGCTGCTGAAAGAGAAAATAGTAAGGTTTCTGGAATCCAGCGGATTACAGGATCCGAGGCAGAATGGATTCACCAGAGGCAGGTCTTGTCAGACAAATCTGATTGATTTCTTTGACTGGGTGACCAGGGAGTTGGACCGAGGGAGAGCCCTAGATGTGGTGTATGTAGATTTCAGTAAAGCCTTTATGGACCCTAAAGTTACTGCTTGGGTTAGAAATTGGTTGGGTGGGAGGCGACAAAGAATACAGGTAAATGGAGCTCACTCTGAGGAGAAGGATGTTACCAGTGGTGTGCCCCAGGGATCTGTCCTTGGTCGGATTCTTTTTAACATCTTTGTTAGTGATATAGCGGAAGGGCTGTCGGGTAAGGTTTGCCTCTTTGCGGATGATACCAAAATCTGCAATAGAGTAGACACCCAGGAAGGTGTAGATAACATGAGGAGGGATCTAGCTAAGCTTGAAGAATGGTCTAGAATTTGGCAGCTGGGATTTAATGTTAAAAAATGTAAGGTTATGCATTTGGGCTGCAGCAGTCCAAGGGAGCAATATAGTATAGGAGGTGAAGTACTTTTGTCCACTAAAGAAGAGCAGGACCTAGGCGTGGTTGTGTCTGATGATCTTAAAGTAGCTAAACAGGTAGAAAAGGTGATGGCAAAAGCTAGAAGTATGCTTGGGTGCATACGGAGAGGAATGACTAGCAGAAAAAAGGAGGTGATTATGCCTCTGCATAAGTCTTTCGTGTGACCTCATTTTGGAGTATAGTGTGCAATTCTGGAGACCGCACCTTCAAAAGGATGTGAACAGGATGGAGTCGGTGCAGAGGGTGACTACTAAAATGGTTAGTGGTCTTCATTATAAAGCATATGAGGACAGACTTAAGGATCTTAATATGTACACCTTAGAGGAAAGGCGGGATAGAGGTGATATGATTGAGATGTTTAATACCTCCGTGGCATAAATGTTCAGGAAGAGAGTCTTTCAGTTGAAAGCAAGTTCTGCTACGAGGGGACATGGGATGAGGGTGAAGGGAAATAGATTGAGGAGTGATATGCGGAAATATTTATTTAAGGAAAGAGTAGTGGATCCGTGGAATAGTCTCCCAGTGTAGGTGGTAGAGATGAGGACAGTAACTGAATTCAAAAAAGCATGGGACAAACACAGAGGATCTCTAAAGGTAAAAAGGGGACTGTTGTAGTTATTGATATGGAAGGACAGACTAGATAGGCCATGTGGTCTTTTTCTGTCGTCATATTTCTATGTTTCTATGTTTTGGTTGTATCATGTCAGGTTTGAAAAATGATAGTGTTGGAGGTTTTGCTATACTAGCTGAATTGACATAAACTGTGTCAGTGATTACCAGTATTGATTGGTATTTATTTTGCTTTTCAGATTAATTATTTTGATTATGTATTTGGTAATAATAACACTGAAGAAATCAATAGAAATAAAATAATCTTGTCAGGACCATGTAGAAATCATTATAATCTTTTTTGTTACGTTTGTGGTTCATTTGCTACTGTATCTCAACGTCATACCATAACGTTGGAACTTCGCAAAATGTACAAGTTATATTTTGAATGCCCATTGGGTGACCAGGATAAGCCATGTGTGCCTCACATCATTTGTGATAATGTACTCTGCTCCTCCCCTCATCGGTAACAGCACCTGGGTTCTTGGGAATGGTTCTGCACACTCAGAGCAATGAGAAGGAAGCAATAACAATTAATAATGCAATTCACACACACAATTTTGGTACACACATAGGACCAAAGCTTTTGGAGAGAGAGAGAGAGCGATGCTTGTTTTTCTCTCTCTGACCCCGCCTACTTTGATTTCCTTTTTTATTGACTTAAAATCCCATCTCACAGCATAATTTCCACCTTATTATTCTATGTCAAGCAGCATGTTAGATCTTTGACTAATGTGTATTCATAATGTACATCTCTGTCATAGGTCAGATCTTATTAGTATAGGTCATTAGGAGGAGACACACATGTATTCCCAGACATAACTTCTAACACAAGCAGTTTTCACAGTGTATGTTTCAAGACTGAACAGAAAGTTCTTCCCTGCACTTTCTGTACAATGAACTGGCCTAGTTTCTCTGTTATCTAAACTCTCAACAAAGTTTCTTTAGTAAAGTCTTTGGAATGTCTGAGCAACAGAATCTGTGGTGGTAACTCTTTCTGAGGGCTTTCAGTGATATACTATTATTGAGTACCCTCTCAATGTACACAGCCTTGTACAGACAAGCCTCCTTTCAATTTCCACTGCCTGTGCAAATGGACTATGTGATTGGTTAAATGCAAGGAAAACAGCAATACCATTTGTCTGATTAATATCACGGGTTTCTCTGGGAAGGATAAGTACAACATTGTGTATCCACATCTTATAAGAACATACTGGGTCAAACCGAGGTCCATCAAGGACAGTATCCTGTTTCCAACGGTGGCCAATCCAGGTCACAAGTACCTAGCAGTTTCCCAAAAAGATGCACAGGTTCCACAATGCTTGCATTGGGGCAAGCGGTTGTTTTCCCGGGTCCTCTTTAATAATGGTTTATGGACCATTCCTTCAGAAACTTATAAGAACATATACACTCCAGTAATACCAACAATGCGGCTCAAGAGGCTTTTATTGACCCTAGGAATACTGACATTATCAAGTCTAACTCATGCCCTTACACCTTGTCCACAACATATCCCCATCATACACTCACTCTACCGCCACAGAATGGAAATGGGAGTCTATATATAATAGAACCAAAATGCAGTCAATAACGACTCATCCACATCACTCCAGTCACCACAGGACAATGCAATTCAGCCAATGCGGACAGAACAACAGAATTCAAATGTTCACTAATTAATCCTTGTTCAGTCAGAAACAAGATACTGATGATATTATTGACAACAATCTGGTCATCATGTTCATAACAGAATCCTGGCTCGCCATTAACGACCCGGTTTTAATAAACTAATTAAAACCAGATGGCTACATATCTTTAACCACCAAAGATTAGAAAGGAGGGGAGGAGGAATGACAGTGATAGCCAAAAAGGAATTAAATCTTGCAAGAGGAGCAACTGAAGGTGCACAAACCATGGATATATTAATGGTAGAAAACAGACGCATGATGTTTTGTCTAGTCTTCTTTGGACGGAAAAGATGTATCATCCATACTCGATTTAATATGTTTTAAAAATCCAGGCAATAAATGCATCCTGATAATAGGAGATTTTAATCTTCCCACAACTACCTCAAGGGTTCTTGGAATTGATGGATGCACTCAGATATCAGCAAACAGTACAAGAACCCACCCATATAAAAGGTAACACACTGGACCTTATATTCGTACCATCAGATATAGGGAATTATCAGGCCAATTCAAAAAATCAAATTCAGCATGACCCTCACACTATCAACTTCACCTTACCAGTTATCACAGGAAGGATCAATACAAATCAAATTAACTTTACCCATAGAAAGTACCGCAGGTTCAACAAGAAGGAGTTTCTAGAAGAAATAACACCACAACTTCCTTCAGATATAACAGACCTAGATGCCATCATAAACAATTGGAACTCAGTCATAGGACAAGTTGCCTAAGATCCATCCACAAGAAGTGGGGAAAAAGTGCAGTGTGGTACACCTTAGAAACATAAAAAAGCATTTAAGGAAGCTAGAAAGGAGATGGATAAGAACAAAGAGTTCAGACGAAAGATTAACGTACATAAATAAACTAGATGAATAACATGCCTGCATCAGCAGTAACGAGAGAGACTACCACACCATACTTATTATGTCATCTCTAAACAAGCCAAGAGAGATGTTTGACATTGTTAAAGCATTAATAACAAATCCAAAAGATGATCTAACAGTACTCACTCCGAATACTCAAACAATGGCCACATTCTACATGGGAAAAGGGGGCAAATACCCATCAACATACTCCATTCCCAAAATCGTAAATCCTGAAACAAGCAGTTACTGGTCTCATGTCTCCTTAATATTAATGAATGGAGTGGAACGGGTAAACGTAGATTGATTGTTTATGCCATCAAAATATAGAAAGACTAGGAGACATGCAATGAAGCTACAGGGTAACCTATTTAAAACTAATAAGAGAAAATATTTTTTCACTCAGTGTGTAATCAAACTCTTGAATTCGTTACCAGAGGATGTAGTAAAAGCTGTTAGTGTAGCCGGGTTTAAAAAAGATTTGGACAAGTTCCTGGAGGAAAGGTCCGTAAACCATTATTAAAGGGGACACGGGATATCCACTGCTTGCCGCAATACAAGCATTGTGGAACCTGTGTCTTTTGGGGAAACTGCTAGGTACTTGTGTCCTAGATTGGCCACTGTGGAAACAGGATACTGAGCTTGATGGACCTTGGTCTGACCCACTATAGCATATCTTATGTTCTTAACTGGACAACATCATAAAAAGCATTAATACTACAACTTCAGCATTATACCCATGCCCAGTGGCATGGATAAAAATGTCACATGAGGAACTATCCCCCATAATTCTCAAGCTGGTTCATTCGTCGCTAGCACAAGGTTACATGCCCAAAGAACTCAACAATAAAAACAAATTACTGGGCAAATCAGACCCAAATTCTTATAGGCCAATACCCAGCCTACCATTCGTGGCGAAAATAATAATAAAAAAAAAAAGCAGTGCAATTCCAGTTACAGGATTACATTGACAGCAATGTACCATTAGACCACAGCAACATGAGCTTAGAACAAGCCACGGTATGGAAACCCTCCTCATAACGCTAAGGGACATGTTAATATGGGAGATAGAAAAGCAAAGAATGGGTTTATCTTAATATTCCTGGACATTGCAGCAGCCTATGACTCCATAAGACATGACCTCCTCTTAAACAGGCTCCAAGAAATCGGTCTTAAAGGACAAAACCTTGATGTGGTTCAAATCATATTTAACTGACCGAAGACAGTAAGTAAAAATAGGGAACAACACATCTAAACCTTGTAACCAAAAGCAAGGAATTCCGCAGGGTTCTGCTCTATCGGTCTTATTGTTTAATTTATACATACAGCCCATATGCAACATAATTCATGAAAGCAATCTTCATTATCACATTTATGCCGATGACAATATGCTATATACATACATCAACACAAACCATCCTGACCATACAAAAATAGCAGCATGTTTCAATGATGTCGCTACGTGGCTAACTGATCATAATTTACATATAAACTATAAGAAGACGGAAGTGCTCTATATCTTAAGGGACAAAACATTCAATCCACCAGAGGCTATAAAAGTAAGAGAAACAACCCTGGAGGTAAAAAAAGAAGTGAGATATTTAGGTGTCACATTGGATCAGCATCAGACGTAGAGCAATAACCGATCTAACTTCTTTTCGGTCAGAACTCAAAACATACCTCTTCATTGAGCATTTTGGCATAAATGAGAATAATAAAAACCACGACCTCGCTTAAAATTCATATTTTCAATGTAACATATATGCTTATCCGTCCCTTATTCTACCACTAGATGTATCAGAGAATCCACAAGAACAAAAAATACACTACGAAGAAGTAAACATGCACATAAAAATACTTATGCACATACACATACCCGTAGGAACAAAATAATACACGTAGATTCTCCAGGACCAAGCAGGAAGTCAGTCCTCACATATGGGTGTCATCGGCGCCGATGAAGCCCCAGCGGAGCATTTCCCCAGCTTTCTATGAAAGCCTTTGGGAATGCAGGCACGCATGCGCGGTTCCCTTCCCGCCTAAAGGTGCCATCTTACCTCAGTCTCTTTTTTTCCGTAAAGCCCACCGGACGTGTGTCCAGTTTTCCCGGTTAAAATTAGATTTTTCAGCGATTTTTGCTATTTTTTCTCCCGGTTCGACGCCGGTTCCCCTCCCGCCGGGTTCGGTACACCGGTATCAAGCCCGATTCTTCTTTTTCAGTTTTTGCCCTTCGTGGCTGGCGTTTGCGCCCTTTTTTCCATTTTCCCTGGAAGGCCGGTCCTTTGACCTCGCGGGGACTCTTTTTTTCCCCGATGGCTTCCAGCGGTTTTAAGAAGTGTGATCGGTGTAAGAAACTAATGTCTCTCACCGACACACACGACTGCTGCCTTCGGTGCCTCGGCCCCGATCACGATCCTAAGTCGTGCGGGGCCTGTGGAAAGATGTCTTCCAAGGCACTATGAAGTCGCCAGCAGCAAAAGGAAAGGCTTTTCTCGGACTCAGCCTCCGGCCGGGCCCAGACCTCGTCTGAGGCCTCGACATCTCGGGATTCTGATCCGAGCACCGTCGAAGCTCCTCGGACAAGGAGTCCCCCGACCGGGAACGCAAGAGGAAGAAACGGCTCGCGAGGGCGTCGTCGTCGGAGGTCCCTGGCTCCTCGAGGGCCAAGTCTAAGACCCGCGACCGTCGCCCCGGGCCCGTGGAACCGGAGAAGCCTGCCAAAGTTCCTCGTGTGGAGCCGGAGTCTTCTGGACACATAAGCCCCGTAGTCCTCGTGGACTCTCCTCCCAGGGAGTCGACGTCGGGCCCGGCGCTGCCGGGGCCCGAGTCGGTGGCTGCTGCGTCTCCCGAGCTTGGTCTCAGGATGACAGCCTTGGAGAGCAGATTTTCATAGAGCAGCAGCGGACATTGATGGCCAGCTTGTCTGGCGCATCTGCCCTGACCACCGGGACATCGACGTCGAAGTCGACCCCGGAGACTGAGCCGATACTCGAGTCCATCGTAGCTCGAAGTCGACCTCGGTCGCGGTCTCCCTCGACCTCCCGTTCGGGACTGAGGGTGTCGAAGCCGGTGCTTCCGGCGTCGGGGCGGGTGCTCCAGGGCCCCGGGACTCTTCCTCGGACGAGTCGGCTTGGGAGACGGAGGACGAGGAGTCTCCTGATACCTTCAAGACTCGGTGCGTCCCTTCGGACTCACCGCAGTCTGAGCCCCGGAGTAGGTCCCCCCCGGAGGACACCCGGTTCTTGGAGTTCGTCCGGGATATGGCCACTGCCTTGGCTATTCCGGCGGACCCAGAGGAAGAGCCTCGAGCTGAAGAGCTTGAGGCGCTACAGTATGACTCTCCTCCGAAGGAGGCCTTTACTGTCCCGGTTCCTCCAATGCTGGAACGGCTCCTCTTCCGTATGTGAGAGGCACCGGCCTCGGCGCCGGTTCTTAGCAAGCGAGTCGATTCGATCTATCGACTCCGGAAGAGCCCTGGTTCTCAGAAGGCACAGCTACCACACCATTCCATGGTTGTGGAATCGGCCATGCATCGTCTGAAGAGCCAGAAGATGCACTCCGCGGTGCCTCCTGGCAGGGAGGCCCGAAACCTCGATGGCGTCGGTAGAAAGTGCCTCCAGGGCTCGATGCTTGCTTGCTGTCTCCAGTCCTACCAGCTGTACATGGGCATGTACTTGCGGGATCTGGCCAAGGAGTTGGCCGGGTTCTCTGCTGGTCTGTCTGGGGAACCCTTGCAGAGATTTAAGTCCTTGTCCTCGGGGATTCGGGACTTCTCGAAGTTCATGTCCCGCGCCGCCTACGATGGCTTCGAGGCTTCGGCCCGAGTTGCAGCAGCCGGCATCGCGGCTCGACGCCAGGCATGGCTGCAGTCATCGGACCTCGAGCCATGAGTTCAGGACAAGTTGGTCGATGTTCCTTGCCAAGGTGAAAACCTTTTTGGCAAGCCCATGACCGAGAAGGCCGCTCAGCTCGAGACCGAGCACCTCACACGGACAAGTCTGTCGAGGAAGACCTCTGCCCCTTCTCATTAAAAGAAGGGCTCGGGTAAAAAGCCCTTTTACCCGAGGAAGGGCACTGCCTACAAACAGTACCCGCAATATCAGGCTGCCCAAGCTGCCTCCCAGGGTCAGCAAGCCAAGGGCCAGGGTAATGGGCCCCGTAGGCAGAGGACCCCAAAGCCTCAGGCCCCTGCTACCACTCAGGGAGGGGGCTTTTGACTCCTTGAGCGTAGCCTCTCCTCCACTGCTCTCCCAACCCTGCACAGGAAGTCGTCTCGCCCTCTTTGCCCACCAGTGGCCCCTTATCACCGGGGACAGTTGGGTGCTGGAGATAGTCCACAAGGGCTATGCCCTCCATTTTCACCAACTGCCTCCTCCATACTTTCCAGGGGAGACTCCCAGGCCTCCCCTGCACACAGACTTTCTCCTTCAGGAGCTTCAGGGTCTGTTGGTGGACAGGGCGGTGGAGCCTGTGCCTCCCCACTTGCAAGGTCACGGATTCTACTCCAGGTATTTCCTGGTGCCCAAAAGAACCGGTGGCCTTCGGCCCATTCTGGAGCTCAGGAACCTCAACAAGTTCCTAGTGAAGGAAAAGTTCAAGATGCTTACTCTTGGAACCCTTCTGCCCTACCTCCAGCAGGGAGATTGGCTATGCTCCTTGGATCTAAAGGATGCGTACACTCACATCCTCATTCATCCAGACCACAGAAAGTACCTCAGGTTCATTGTGGGAGGAAACCATTATCAGTGCAGAGTGCTGCCTTTCGGCCTCACCTCCGCCCCCAGAGTCTCTACAAAGTGCTCAGCGGTGGTGGCGGCCTACCTGAGAAATCAGGGAATCTTTGTCTTCCCCTATCTAGACGACTGGCTCATCAGGGGTCAGACATGTCAGGAGGCCAATCAAGCCAGCCTCAGGACTATTGCTCTTCTACAACGCCTGGGGTTTGTCATAAATTTCGCAAAGTCCACTTTGCTCCCCTCCCAGAACTTGGAGTATGACCTCCACGTTCTGGGAGGGGAGCAAAGTGGACTTTGCGAAATTTATGACAAACCCCAGGCGTGGCAAGGTTGGACTCTCTCCTGGCAAAGGCATTCTTGCCAGAAGACAGAGCCCAAAGGTTGATGGCCTTGGTAAATCAGTTTCTCTGTAGGTCCCTGGTCTCCGCCAGACTCTGCCTGAGGCTTCTAGGCAACATGGCTTAGACAGTGCATGTGACCCCCAATGCCAGGCTCCATATGAGGCCTGCACAGTGGTGCCTTCGGTCTCAGTGGTCACAGGCCACAGGCAGCCTCAGCGACAGAATAAGGGTGTCCAGACCATTTCTGCACTCCCTCAACTGGTGGCTACACCCACCCAATCTGCTGAAAGGGGTGCCTTTTCAGATTCCAGGGTACACAATAGTGCTAACAGATTACAAGGCTGGGGCGCTCATTGTCTGGGCAAGTGCACCAGGGCCTCTGGTCTCCCTGGGAAGCTGCACAGCAGATCAATCTCCTCAAACTCAGAGCTATTCGATTAGCACTCAAAGCTTTCACTCCTACCCTGACTCACCAGTCTGCCCTGATCCAGACAGACAACTAAGTTGCCATGTTTTATGTGAACAAACAGGGCGGAACCGGGTCCAGGATCCTTTGTCGGGAGGCCCAGGACCTTTGTTCTTTTGCCCTCAAGCACAACATGCTCCTAAAGGCTGTGTACCTTCCAGGCCAGGACAACTACCTGGCAGACAGATTAAGCAGAATACTGCAGCCCCACGAATGACAGCTGCATCCTTCAGTAGTTCAGAAGATCTTCCTAAAATGGGGTCTCCCTTTGATAGATCTCTTTGCCAGCCCAATGAACAAGCAACTGCCAAAGTTCTGCTCCAGGCAACCGCATCCTCTACGGATAGCAGCGGATGCTTTTCTGATATCCTGGTCTCAGGGCCTCCTGTATGCGTTTCCTCCCACGCCCTTGGTGGCCCAAACTCTCTTCAAGATTCTTCAGGACAAGGCCTCGGTCCTGCTGGTGGCTCCCAGATAGCCGAGACAGCCTTGGTTTCCTCTTC
Organism: Ichthyophis bannanicus; assembly: GCA_033557465.1. NCBI lineage: Eukaryota > Metazoa > Chordata > Amphibia > Gymnophiona > Ichthyophiidae > Ichthyophis > Ichthyophis bannanicus. The sequence goes on from CM066039.1 coordinate 137,983,400, forward strand.
TGCTTCAACTGGCGGTGGATCCTCCACTACCTCTGGGGTTGCAACCCGACCTTCTCTCACAGGAGCAGGGTTCCCTTTTGCACCCCAATCTCAAAGCTCTCAATTTGATGGCCTGGAGGCTGCAAGGGTAGTTTTGGCTCCCTGGGGCCTACCTCAGGAAGTTGAGGAGGTTGTCCTAGCCTCTAGGAAACAGTCCACTAGGAAATCCTATGCTCTCAAATGGAAAAGGTTTTCTGTGTGGTGTCAGCTACGTACAGAGGACCCTTTCTCTTGTACTGTGCCAGTAGTGCTTCAGTACCTACTGCACTTATCAAATCAGGGACTTAAGTCCAATTCTGTTCGGGTACACCTCTCAGCTCTAGCAGCTCACCACTCTCTGGTGGAGGGACATTCTCTGTCTGGTCACCCCTTGGTGTCCCGCTTTCTCAGGGCCTTGCTTTTGCTCAAGCCTCCCATCCGTCCTCCTGCCCCTGAGTGGGAGCTGAATGTGGTCTTGCATCAGCTGACTCGCCCACCTTTTGAGCCGATGGCTACTTGTCCACTACGCTTCCTCTCCTGGAAGACACTCTTCCTGATAGCCTTTACCTCGGCTAAGTGAGTAAGTGAGCTTCAGTCCCTGGTCTGTGATAGGCCTTACACCAGGATTTATAGGAACAGGGTACTCCTCAGGACTCATCCAAAGTTCCTCCCAAAGGTTGTCTCCTCTTTCCACCTCAATCAGGAGGTGGTCCTTCCAACATTCTTCCCTAGACCTCATGCAAGCCAGGCTGAAGCAGTTCTGCATACCCTGGACTGTAGGAGGGCCTTATCCTTTTACCTTGACCATACGCAAGGGCATAGAAGGGCTACTCAGCTCTTCGTGTCCTTTGACCCCAATAAGTTGGGGTTGGCTGTGTCCAAGCGTACCTTGTCCATATGGATGGCTGTCTGTATCACCTGGGCTTACAAGGCGGCTGACCTTCCTTTGCAGAGTAGGGTCACGGCCCATCGTGTCAGGGCAATGGCTGCCTCAGTGGCTCATCTCCACTCTGTGCCCTTGGTAGACATCTGCAGGGCTGCAACTTGGTCTTCAAGTCAGACTTTTGCGGCCCATTACTGCCTGGAGAGGGAGTCCCGTAGGGACAGTGCTTTTAGCCAGGCAGTACTACAGAATCTCTTTGAGGTTTAGGCAACTCCTGCCCTCTGTTGGGCTACCGGTGGAGGTTGTGTCCTTGAAAAGCCTTTCTTTGCTGCTGAGACTAGAGGGAGTTCTCTTGTTCAGCCTGGGTTCCTCGGTAGCCCAGAGCTTGGGAGTCACCCATATGTGAGGACTGACTTCCTGCTTGGTCCTGGAGAAAGAGTAGTTACTCACCTGTAACAGGTGTTCTCCAGGAGCAGCAGGAATCAGTCCTCACAACCCTCCCTCCTCCCCTTGGAGTTGCAGTTGTACATAGTTTATTTTTCGTTTTTGTGTGCTGTTCTTAGCTATGTCATTTGACTGAGGTAAGATGGCACCTTTAGGCTGGAAGGGAACCGCGCTGCGTGCCTGCATTCCCAAAGGGTTTCATAGAAAGCTGGGGAAATGCTCCGCTGGGGCTTCATCGGTGCCGATGACACCCATATGTGAGGACTGATTCCTGCTGCTCCTGGAGAACACCTGTTACAGGTGAGTAACTTCTCTTTCTATCTGCAATTCACCTCACACAGTATTGGAAAGCATCTAGGTTTGCTGACAAAGGATGAAAATAACTAATTATGCCCTGTTTGATATTTCATGACTTGTGAGTATGTAAATATGTTATGTAAGATTTATTGCCTAATCATGTAAATAACTACAATTTAATTAGTTCACACATGTTACCTGTATTTATTTACCATGTTATAATGTAATAATGTTCTTTGTTGTAAATTGCTTTGATTGCCCGATAGGGCGGTTTAGAAGACACTTAAATAAATAAATAACTCTCAACATGACAACCCACATCAACACCGTCAGCAATATATTCAAAACTGTTTCAACATCTGCGACCCCTCTTATCAATGAGCGATTTCCAAACAATGCAGGCAATAATCTTTCCACACATAGACTTTTGTAACAGTATCCTTCTCCAGGACCAAGCAGGAAGTCAGTCCTCACATATGGGTGACGTCGGCTCCAACGGAGCCCTCGTGCGGAGCATTTCCCCAGCTTTCAAAGAAAGCCTTTGGGAATGCAGCGCGCATGCGCGGTCCCCTTCCTGCCTAAGGGTGCCATCTTCCCCAGTGTTCTTTTTTCCGCGGAGCCCGACGGACGTGTTTCTTGGTCACCCGGTTAAAAGTTGATTTTCTTCGAAGAATTTGTTGGTTTTTGCCGGTTCGATGCTGGTTCCCCTTCCCGCCTGGGCGCGGTACACCGGTATCGAGCCCGGAGCTACTTTTTCGGTTTTTGTCCTTCGAGACTAGCGTTCGCGCTTTTTTCCTTTTTCACTGGCAGCCCGGTTTTTGACCTTGCAGAGGCCCTTTTTCCCCCGATGGCTGCTAGTGGGTTCAAGAAGTGTGATCGGTGTAAGAAACTGATGTCTCGTCGACACACATGACTGCTGCCTCCTATGCCTCGGGCCCGATCATGACCCGATGATCTGTGGCCCGTGTGGCAAAATGTCATCTAAGGCGCTGAGGAGCCGTCAACATCAACGAGAAAGGATCTTTTCTGACTCCGCTTCTGGCCGGGCCCGGACTTCATCAGAGGCCTCGATGTCTCGGGAGTCCGACCCCGAGCATCGTCGGGGCTCCTCTGAGCGGGGGTCTCCCTCACGGGAACACAAGAGGAAGAAGAAACCCACGAGGGCGGCGTCGGTGGACGCTCTTGGTTACCCGAGGGCCAGGTCGCATAGCCCCGACCGCCATCCCGGGTCCTTGGAGCCTGAGAGGCCTGCTCTCCACCAAAGGAGACCTTTACTGTACCGGTTCCTCCGATGCTGGAACGGCTGCTCTTCCATATGGGGGAGGCACCGGCCTCGGCGCCGGTTCTCAGCAAACGGGTCGATTCCATTTATCGAGTCCGTAAGAGCCCTGGGTTCCAGAAGACACAGCTACCACACCACTCCATGGTTGTAGAATCAGCCATGCATCGTCTGAAGAGTCAGAAGATGCACTCCTCAGTGCCCCCCGGCAGGGAGGCCCCCGGAACCTGGATGCCCTCAGTAGAAAGTGCTTCCAGGGCCCTATGCTGGCTTGCCATGTCCAGACTTACCAGCTGTACATGGGCATGTACCTCCAAGACCTGGCAAAGGAGATTGCCAGGTTCTCTGCTGGCCTCTCCAAGGAACCTTTGCAGAGGTTTAAGGTTTTGTCATCGGGGATTTGAGAGTGCTTGAAGTTTATATCTCAAGCAGCCTATGATGGCTTCGAGGCTTCGGCCCGAGTAGCAGTGGCCAGCATCGGTGCACGCCGTCAGGCCTGGCTACAGTCATCGGACCTCAAGCCATGGGGCCAGGACAAGTTGGTCGATGTCCCTTGCCAGGGTGAGAACCTCTTTGGCAAACCCATGGCTGAAAAGGCTGCAGAAATCGAGACTGAGACTCTCACCAGGACAAGGCTGTCCAGGAAGACTTCTGCCCCTTTAGTCCTTACATTCAAGGCACTAAATAACTGCCCCCCTACGCCAATCAGCAAGCTTATCCACTGCACCCTGGAAAACAGAAAAAGGAGAACCACATCAATGAACACCTTAATTGTCCCAAAAATAATAACGAAGTGCACTAAGGCCACCTCCAACAGGGCCTTCTCCTTATTTGCACCTCTAAACTGGAATGCGCTACCTCACGAAATCCGTGCTATCAAAAAACCTAACCCTATTCAGAAAAGCATTGAAATACCACTTGTTCACAAAATGCTACCCAGAAGTCAACCCGTACATTAACAAAACTATCACCTCAATACAACCCGAAAAGGGCTAGTTGGCCAACCTTCTCTCTAGTCCTATTAGGAACCACATTGCAACATCCAAACGAGTTTTATATCACTGTATATACCATTAAGTTAATACCATTAAACAAGATATGCCATTAAGTTAATCTGTACATAGTTCCCCCGGTTGTCCTATTGTTGAAGTTCCCTGTTCAATGTAAAACTCAATGTTACTTGTATGCATTGTAGTATGTTCTTGTTCTATGTACACCGCACTGATTTTAATAGCGCGGTATAAAAGAATTGTTAAATAAATAAATAAGAAGGGCTCGGGGAAAAAGCCCTTTTACCCGAGGAAGGCCTCTGCCTACAAATCCTACCCTCAATTCCAGTCCTCTACAGCTCTCCAACAAGGTCAGCAGGCCAAGGGGCAGGGACATGGGTCCCGTAGGCAGAAAACCTCCAAGCCGCCAGCTTCGGTTCTTGCACAGCAGGGAGCGGGGTTTTGACTCCCACTGCATAGCCTCTCCCCCACAGCTGGCTCCACTCAGCACAGGAGGCCGGCTGACACTGTACGCCCACAGATGGTCAGCTATAACAGGAGATACCTTGGTACTGAGCATAGTCCAAAGGGGCTACTTGCTCCACTTCAACCAGTTACCTCCCTCCTATTTTCCAGGGAAGCCTCCAAGACTCCCTCTGCACAGGAACCTCCTCCTTCAGGAGTTGGCAAGTCTTCTACAGGAGCAGGTAGTGGAACTGGTGCCTCACCACCTGATAGGACGAGGCTTCTATTCCAGGTACTTTCTAGTACCAAAAAGGACAGGAGGCCTCAGGCCCATCCTAGACTTGCGAAATCTCAACAAGTTCCTGGAGAGGGAAAAGTTCAAGATGCTTACCCTTGGAATACTGCTCCCCTACCTCCAGCGGGGAGATTGGCTATGCTCCTTAGACCTAAAGGATGCTTATACTCACATCCTCATTCATCCAGACCACAGACAATAGCTCAGATTTGTAGTGGGAGGAAAGCATTTTCAGTACAGAGTACTTCCATTTGGCCTAACCTCTGCGCCCCGGGTTTTCACCAAATGCCTGGCGGTGGTGGCGGCCTATCTCAGAAACCTAGTCAAATCCACCCTCAAGCCTTCGCCGACTACTTAAAAGCAAAACTGTGCCAAACTAATAAGTCCCCCACACATACCATGGCACTCGAGCCAAGATCCTCAGCCCGACTGTCTGCACATTGAGGACATAATTGCTGGAATGAACACAACAACCGCACAAACCGACCCTTGCCCGGTGTCCTGGATAAAAGAGTTACGACCGACAGTCAGCCCTTTTATAGCAAAGCTAATGGACTGCTCATACACGACAGGCACCTTTCCCCAATCCCTCAAACATACCTCAATCAGGCCACTCCTCAAAAACAACAAACTGGACCCTTAGAAGCCCGACTCGTATAGACCGATATCCAGCATACCACTGTTGGTGAAAATCATCGAGAAAGACGTCCAAAGACAAATTCAAGATCATATTGACGCCTCCGCACCACTTGATCCGTGTCAGCACGGCTTCAGAACCGCACATGGGGTCGAAACTCTCCTCACCATCCTCTTCAGTACCATAATTGCAGGAATTGACAGCATACGCCGAGGATACGTACTCATATTCTTGGATATAGCGGCAGCCTTTGATTCTGTTTCCCATGACATCCTCTTACACCGCCTCAGAGAGAAGGGGATTTGTGACTTAGCACTCGAATGGTGCAAGTCATATCTCTCGGATAGATGGCAACATTTAAGATCAGATGAAGCAGCATCAGAACCTTTCCACCAGAGCCAAGGGGTCTCACAAGGATCCTCTCTATCCACCCTGTTTAATATTTATATGCAACCCTTTTCAACACCCTTTCCATAGGGTTGGATAACATCAGACAAGGCTTTGTTCTAATATTCATGGACATTGCCGCTGCCTTTGATACAGTAGACCACGAAATTCTCCTTCATCGCCTCAGAGATAAGGGAGTTCACGGCTCAGCTCTATCTTGGTGCGCGTCTTATCTCACAGACCGTTGGCAACATGTACGTTCTGGTCCTTCCACCTCTGACCCCTTCCTTCAAACTAAAGGTGTCCCGCAAGGCTCCTCCTTATCGGCCTTACTATTCAACATTTACATGCAACCCATCTGTGATCTTATCCACTCATTTAACATCAACTGCCTTGTCTACGCCGACGATGTCTTGATGTACATGCCAATCTCGACTGAGCATCTTGACCTCTCTCCCCTAATCAAATGCTTTGATGCAGTCACCGACTGGATAGACGCACAAAGGCTTAAATTAAACTTCAAAAAGACCGAAGCCCTCTTCGTCACCAGGAACCCGGCTTTTATCCCACCTCTATCCATCAAAGTTCGGGACGCAGAGCTCACATGCAAGACTACAGTAAGATACCTCGGAGTTATACTTGATCAGCAGCTTAATATGAAGGCTCACATCAATAACATAACAAAATCTGTCTATCACAAAATCCGGTCCCTTCGCCATCTTCGTCAGCTGTTAGAACCTGAAGACTTCCGAACTGTTTTTCAGGCCCTAATAATGCCCCACCTTGACTATGCTAATGCGATATACATGGCCTACCAAAGAATACGACCAACCCCTTACAACTTGCTATGAATTCTGCTGCAAGAATCCTTCATGGAGCTTCCAGAAGATCCCACATCACTCCAATACTAAAACAGTTGCACTGGCTGCCCATACAGGCCAGGATCTCCTACAAGGTTCTAACAATGACCCATAAAGCCATCAAGAAATTCCCGGCTACTGCTATCACCGACCTAGTATCCATCACACCTCCTAACCGGCTAAGGAGATCGAATGCTGCAAACACCCTCATTCTACCTAAGGCAAGTACTAAGTGCTCTCAAGCTACCAGATCTAGAGCCTTTGCCTTTTTTGCACCATCTTGCTGGAACGCACTCCCGGCGCCTATCAGAACCATCAGCGATCTCTCCCAATTCAAGAAGGAACTGAAGCATCACCTTTTTCTCCTTTACTACAATGCCGCAGCCCCCCCTCCACAGTCACCTACTTCCACACCTCATGGTAGCTCCTCAAGCCCATACATCATACACTCCTAGTCTGAATACCTGCAACCACACCTTAACCGCCTCCATAATTAACTTACTCTGAGAAGCTCGTGCTGTGCACGTAACCATGTATATATTTATTGTTCTAACTGTTCTCCCTGTTAAGAAACTTGTTCATTGTACATCCGAGTTATTTTTACCTGTTTATTGTAAGCACAAATCACTAAACTGAGATGTGTAGATTCAATGTTTTATTGTAAACCGCACTGATCTTAAATAGCGCGGTATAAAAGAAAATGTAATAAATAAATAAAAATAAATAAATCTGCAAGATCGTCCAGTCCTTCAAGGTGGAATGCCTGTTATATGCAGATGACGTGCTCCTATATATGCCTTTTGCAGTGGAGAATCCCAAACTCTCACCGCTCACGGACTGTTTCAACGCAGTATCCAGTTGGCTCCAATCACAAAACCTGCCAATCCAACATAAGAAAACTGAAGTCCTTTTCGTCACCAGAGATCCGAAATTCATCACACCACCGTGCTTAAAGATCTTAGATGCAGAACTACTTACCAAATCCTCTATTAGATATCTAGGAGTCACACTTGACCAGCGACTCGACATGAAGACCCATATAGGCAATGTAGCAAGAGCGATATACCATAAAATCCGATCACGTAGACACATACGCACCTTACTGGAACCTGGCGACCTCTGCACAGTAAACCAAGCCTTGATCATACCGCATCTTGACTATGCAAACGCCATACTCCACGGTCTCCCGCAATCCACTCTACACCCTTTACAGCTTGCAATAAACTCTGCTGCAAGAGTGCTCCAGGGCGCTTCCAAGTGGGAACACATTACACCCATCCTTAAACAACTCCACTGGCTCCCCATAAAAGGCAGAATTACGTTCAAAACCGTAATTCTGACCTTCAAGGTCATAAATAAGCTCACCCCACCAGCCCTAGCAGACCTCATTCAGATAACCCCCCTGAACAGACCTAGAAGATCCCCTGAGGACAATAAACTAATAGTCCCAAGAGAAACAACCAAGTGCTGCCAGACAACAGTGAACAGGGCTTTCAAATTCTCGGCACCAAAATGCTGGAACAGCCTCCCTCCTAGTATACGGGCAATCACTAATTTAACGCAGTTTAGGAAAGCTCTGAAATACCAGCTTTTCCTCGAGCATTACCCAGATGACAGCACTCAAATGCCTCATCAGTAAACTAACCACTTCAAACAGACGTTCAGCCCGCTCTCTGTACAGTTGTAAATAGTTACCCCCTTGTTATCTATCCAAGTTCTGTTGCCTGTTAATTGTAAACACAAATCGAAAGTTTTGAGATGCGTATTTAACTGGTTCTATGTAAACCGCACTGATGGAAAATAGCGCGGTATATAAGTGCATGTAATAAAATAAATAAATAAAAATAAATAAATAAACCAGGGCATCTTTGTCTTTCCATACATGGATGACTGGCTCATCAGGGTTCAGTCTCCACAGGAGGCCAGACAAGCCACTCTTCGCACTGTGTCTCTTCTCCAGCACCTGGGCTTCGTCATAAACTTCGCAAAGTCCACTTTGCTCCCCTCACAGGACATAGAGTTCATAGGGGCACGGTTGGATACCCTACAAGCGATGGCTTATTTGCCCGAGAACAGGGCTCACAGACTGATGGCTCTGGCCCAGCAGTACCGCAGCGGATCTCTGGTCTCTGCCAGACATTTCCTGAGGCTTTTGGGCCACATGACATCCACGGTCCATGTGACTCCAAATGCTCGTCTCCATATGCGGCCTGCTCAATGGTGCCTCAGGGCTCAGTGGATACAGGCCACAGGGAACTTAAGAGACAGAGTAAGTGTGTCCAAACTACTGGTGGCCTCCCTACAGTGGTGGCTGCACCTCCCGAACCTGATCAAGGGGGTGCCTTTCCAGGCACCACCACAAGCACAGTTGCTTACGATCGATGCTTCTTTTCAGGGCTGGGGTGCATATTGCCATGGGGCATGCACTCAGGGCCTCTGGTCCCCTTGGGAGGCCACTCAGCAAATCAACCTGTTGGAGTTGTGAGCTATTCGATTAGCTCTACAAACTTTTTCTCATGTCCTCTCTCAACAGTCTGTCTTGATTCAGACAGACAACCAAGTAGCAATGTTCTATGTGAACAAGCAAGGAGGCACAGGATCCAGGCTTCTGTGTCAGGAAGCACAGACCCTGTGCGCCTTTGCAGTCTAGCACGGCATGTTTCTCAAGGCAGTTTATCTATCTGGCCAAGAAAATTACCTGGCAGACAGGTTGAGCAGGATTCTACAGCCTCACAAATGGCAGTTGAATCCCCTAGTGGTCCAGCAGATCTTCCTGAAATAGGGTCTTCCATCCATCGATCTCTTTGCCGGTCCACTGAACCGTCAGCTGCCCAGGTTCTGTTCCAGACAACCGCATCCTCTGCGAATAGCAGCAGATGCCTTCCTAATCTCTTGGTCGACGGGCCTGCTTTATGCGTTTCCTCCAACACCTCTAGTGGCCCGAACCCTATTCAAGGTTCTTCGGGACAGGGCCTCGCTGATCCTGGTAGCCCCCAGATGGCTGAGGCAACCGTGGTTTCCACTCCTTCTGCAATTGGCGGTGGACACTCCACTCCCTCTGGGGATGCAACCCGATCTCCTGTCTCAGGATCAGGGATCTCTCCTGCACCCCAACCTCAAATCCCTCAATCTGATGGCCTTGCTGCTGAAAGGGTAGTTCTAGCCCCCTTACGTCTACCTAGGGAAGTGGAGGAGGTGGTCTTGGCCTCTAGGAGACAATCCACCCGGAAATCTTATGCCCTCAAGTGGCGGAGGTTCTCCGCCTGGTGTGCCCAGCGCCAAGAGGACCCGTTTTCCTGCCTGGTACCAGTGGTGCTGCAGTATCTGCTTCACCTGTTGGACCTAGGCCTTAAATCCAACTCTGTTCGGATCCACCTCAGTGCTCTGTCAGCGCACCACTCGCCAGTGGAGGGCCAGTCTCTGTCGGTCCACCCCTTGGTAGCCCACTTCCTCAGAGGCCTGCTTTTGCTCAAGCCTCCAATTCGCCCAGCTGCCCCTGAGTGGGATTTGAATGTGGTCTTGCAACAACTTACTCGCCCACCGTTTGAGCCGATGGCTACCTGTTATTTACGCTTCCTTTCCTGGAAGGCGTTGTTCTTAGTGGCTCTTACCTCGGTCAGGCGTGTGAGTAAACTACAGGCTCTGGTTTCTGATAGACCGTACACACGGTTCTATAGGAACAGGGTGGTCTTACGGACTCATCCTAAGTTCCTTCCAAAGGTTGTCTCCTCCTTCCACCTCAATCAGGAGGTGGTTCTTCCAACATTCTTTCCCAGGCCGCATGCCAGCCGGGCTGGAATGGTCTTGCATACCCTGGACTGTAGGAGGGCGTTGTCTTTATACATTGACCGTACGCAGGGGCATCGAAGGGCTGTTCAGCTCTTCGTATCTTTTGACCCTAATAAGTTGGGGTTGCCTGTCTCCAAGCATACCCTATCCATTTGGGTGGCAGACTGTATCGCCTGGGCATACAGGGCAGCCGGCCTCTCCCTGCAGGGTCGAGTCACAGCCCACCGGGTCAGGGCGAAGGCTGCGTCATTAGCTCATCTCCGCTCTGTTCCGTTGGCAGACATCTGCCGGGTGGGCTACTTGAGCTTCAAGCCAGACTTTTGCGGTCCATTACTGCCTCGAGAGAGAGTCCCATAGGGACAGTGCTTTCGGACAGGCGGTGCTCCGTAATCTCTTTGAGGTTTAGGCAACTCCTACCCTCCGGCCCTAGTGTTGGGCTACCATTCGGAGGTGTTCTCAGAGAAGATTCTTATCTCGCATGCTGAGGCTCTAGAGTGAGCTTATTTTTCAGCTTTGGGTTCTCGGTAGCCTAGAGCTGGGGAGTCCCATATGTGAGGACTGACTTCCTGCTTGGTCCTGGAGAAAGAGTAGTTACTCACCTGTAACAGTTGTTCTCCAGGAGCAGCAGGAATCAGTCCTCACGACCCTCCCTCCTCCCCTTGGAGTTGCAGTCATATATTTCATATTGTTTTTTGCTGTCTTTTAGCTATGTCATCAGACTGGGCAAGATGGCACCCTTGGGCGGGAAGGGGACCGAGCATGCGCGCTGCATTCCCAAAGGCTTTCTTTGAAAGCTAGGGAAATGCTCCACACGAGAGCTCCGTCGGCGCCGACGTCACCCATATGTGAGGACTGATTCCTGCTGCTCCTGGAGAACACCTGTTACAGGTGAGTAACTACTCTTAATGGGTCTTCCAAAGCATACCATACACCATCTGCAGATGGTGCAAAACACGGCTGCGAGAATCATTACCCAAGCGCCAGTTTGGGAACATATCACCCCAGTATTAAAAGAACTTCAGAGGTTACCAATAGGAAGCAGGATAAAGTTCAAAATACCTCACACAGCATTCAAAACTACAAAATGAATCTACAATATACCTGGAATCGATAATCCAAACATCTCCAGAAACACGAACACGTAGAAGTGAAAAACCACACTGGTGGTACCACCAGAATACAGGAAAACCAATACATGAGCATTCTCGCTCTACACACCAACTCTTTGGAATTCTGTTACAGAAAATATAAGAACTGCCATGGACCCACATACATTCCGCAAACTACTAAAAACCTTACTCTATAAAGAGCACTTTGGGGACTCAGTAACCTGAATAAAAACATTTAAGGACCAATCCTAGTTCCCAGTGCAATACTATTAACTAGAACACCAAACAGAGGTACTTGATACATCATGTAAATAAATTCAAGAATTACTCTGTAAATCAAGGTGACTATTGTAATAGGTTAACTAGAACACACGGTTGATATACTTGTTAATGCATAATACATATAAATAAGTTCAAGAAATCCAAATGTAAACAATGTGATTAATATAATTTGTACAAACAATTACTTATCACATTACTTGAGCATTGTTCTATGTAATTTTATTATTTTTTTTAGTTCTATGTAGTTTGATTCCGGAAAGGCAGTATATAGATGCACATGAATAAATAAATAAATAAATAAAACTTGTTCAAACCTTTTTTAAACCCAGCTACATTAACAGCTTTTACTACATCCTCTGGTAACGAATTCCAGAGTTTGATTATGCATTGAGTGAAGAAATATTTTCTCTTATTAGTCTTGAACGGAATACACTGTAGCTTAATTGTATGTCACCTAGTCTGTCTACTTTTTGATGGCATAAACAATCGATCTATGTTTACCCATTCTACTCCATTCATTAATTTATAGACATCTATTATATCTCCCCTCAGCCATCTCTTTTCCATCTTAAAGAGCCCTAACCTTTTAAACTTCTTCTCATAGGGATATCCTTCCATCCCTTTTACCATTTTGGTGGCTCTTCTCTGTAGATTGTCTAATTCCGCTATATCCTTTTTAAGATATGGTGACCAGAATTGCACACAATATCCAAGGTGCAGTCGCACCATGGAACAATATAGAGGCATTATAATATCCTTTGTTTTATTCTCCATGCCATTCCTTATGATTCCTAGCATTCTATTTGCTTTCTTGGCCGCTGCTGCACACTGGGCGGAGGGTTTTAACATGTTATCCATAATGACACCTAAATCTTTTTTCGTGGGTGTTGGTTCTTAATGTGGAATCTTGCATCGTGTGACCATAGTTTGGGTTGTTATTTCTTAGGTGCATAACTTTCCACTTGTGCATATTAAATTTCATCTGTCATTTGAACGTCCATTCTTCCAGTTTATCAAGGTCCTCTTGCAATTTTTCACAATCCTCTTGGGTTTTAACAACTTTGAATAATTTTGTTTTATCTGCAAATTTGATGCCACACTCATTTTTCCCATTTCCAGGTCATTTACGAATATGATAAAAAGCAGTGGACCCAGTACAGATCCCTGGTATACTCCACTATTCACATTTCTCTATTGGGAAAATTGGCTATCTAGTACTACTCTCTGCTTTCTATCTTTTAACCAGTTCCTGATCCACAATATTACACTGCCTCCTATCCCATGACTTTTTAATTTCGTCAAGAGTCACTCATGAGAGACCTTGTCAGTGGCTTTCTGAAAATTCAGATACACTATATCGACTGGCTCATCTTTGTCTACCTGTTTATTCACAACTTCAAAAAAAAATAACAGATTAATAAGACAAGACCTTCCTTGGCTAAAGCCAGGTTGACTTTCTCCCATTAAACCATAAGTGTATATACATGTTCTGTAAATTTGTTTTTACCATTTTGCCTGATACTGACGTCAGAATCACCGGTCTGTAGTTTCCCGGATAACCCCTGGACACCTTTTAAAAATTGGCGTTACATTGGCCATTCGTCAGTCTTCAAGTATTAAAGATGATTTTAATAATAGTTCACAGATTAGTATTAGTAGGGGTCTGCAATCTGATATTTCAGTTCTTTCAACACCCTCTGATGTATACCATTGCTACTCTAGTTTATCAAATGGTTGTAATACATCTTCCTGGTTTATCGATATTTCTTTCAATTCTTCTGCTGCATCAGCTTTAAATACCATTTCAGGCATGGGTAACTTCCTATATCATCTTCAGTAAAGACCAAAGCAAAGAATGAATTCTCTCCTCTATGGCCTTGTCCCTTCTTAGTGCCCCTTTTACACCTCATCTATTGGTCTAACTGATTCTCTTCCAGGTTTTTTGCTACAAATGTACTTGAAAAAGTTTTTATTATGCGTTTTTGCTTTCACAGCAAGCTTTTTTTTTTTCAAATTGGCTCTTTGCCTGCCTTATCAATGCCTTGCATCTAACTTGCCAGTGATTATGTTGTTTCCAGTTTTCGTCATTCGGCTCCTTTTTCCATTTCCTGAAAGATGCTTTTTTGGCTACAACAGCTTTTCTGACCTCACATTTAAACCTTGCTGTCAGTTTTTTACCCTTCCTTCCACTTTTCTTAAAGCATGAAATACAGCTGGTCTGAGCTTCCAAGATAGTATTTTTATACAACACCCATGCTCGATGTAAATCTTTAACCTTTGCAGCTGCTCCTTTTAGTTTTTTCTTAACTATTTTCCTTATTTTACCATAGCCTCCCTTTTAAAAGTTGAAAGGTAGTACTGTGGATTTTCATGCCGTCCTTCCTCCATTTATTAAATCAAACGCGATCATGCTATGATCAGTATTGCCAAGTGGCTGCAACACCCTTATTTCTTGCACCAGATCTTGTGTTCCACTAGGTCCAAAATAGCTTTCCTGCTTGTCGGTTCATGAACCAGCTGCTTCAAGAAGCAGTCATTTATTTCATCTAAAATTTTTATCTCCCTAGTATGTCCTGCTATCACACTGACCCAGTCGATACCGAGGTAATTGAAATTACCCTTTAATATTGCTTTGTTGTAAGCTTTTGTTAGCTTCCCTGATTTCTTTGAGCATTTCATCATCCATTGGTTCATTCTGGTCAGGCGGTCGGTAGTACACCCTCACTGCCAATTGCTTTCCCCTGTTTACATGGAATGTCAATCCATCGAGATTCTACAGTGTATTTTGTTTCCTGCAAAACTTTAATCCTGTGTGACTCAATGCCCTCTCTAACATAATTTGTACCCAGGTATCACAGTGTCCCGCTAGTTGTCCTCCTTCCACCAGGTCTTTGAGATACCAACCATATCTAACCTCTCATTTAGTGCTATATATTCTAGCTCTTCCATCTTATTTTTTAGATGTCTAGCATTTGCATACAAGCATTCTAGAGGTTGTATTTTATTCATATTAATCTGGTTATCGGTAGGCAGGGGTAATTTGGAATCTTTAAGCTCTGTTTGCTCTGTACTTGAGGGCATTTGGGTTACTTTTGTCTTTATTGGAACCTCTCTGTTAATATGCCTTAACTTCAATCTTTTAATAGTATCTTCCAAGGATACATCGTTCCGAGCCATGCGCTCTTCGTCGACTGTTGGCTTTCTCCTGTTATCTAGTTTAAAAGCTGCTCTTTCTCCTATTTTTAGTTTAATGCCATCCCGGTTAATATGGAGCCCATCCCTTCAGTAGAGCTCCTTCCTTCCCCAGAATGTTGCCCAGTTCCTAACAAATTCTAAACCCTGTTCTTTGTACCATCGTCCCATCCACGCATTGAGGCTCCAGAGCTCTGCCTGCCTTTTGGGTCCTGTGCGTAGAACAGGAAGCATTTCTGTGAATGCTACCTTGGAAGTTCTAGATTTCAACGTCCCACCTAAAAGCCTACATTTGGCCTCCAGAACCTCCCTACCACAATTTCCTATGTCATTGGTACCAACATGTACCAAGACAGCAGACTCCTCTCCAGCACTATCTAAGACCTTGTCTAGGTGGTGTGTGAGGTCTGCTACCTTTGCACCAGCCAGGCATGTTACCAGGCCATCCTCACATCCACCAGCCACCCAGCTATCTACTTGTCTAATGATCGAATCACCAACTATAATGACTCTCTTAACCCTTCCCTCATGGGCACATGGCCTTGGAGAAACCTCCTTGGTGCGAGAGGGTTTTACATCACCTGGAGGACTGCAGTGTGGCCAGTCCCACATGACGAATCACTTCCCGTTCCATTTCCTTCACAAGATGGGCCGTCTTTTGTACCAGACGAAATGGAGTTAGATGAAGGTGCAAGTAGCAGCCAACCTAGAGTCAGCAGATTACGTGCCAGATGAAAGGGATGGCAACCTAAGAAATTCAGCCAAGAAGAGCTTTAATGATCTTATACGAGACCTGGCACTCCCAGGAGATAAAGCGGAACTATTTGCTGCAAGGCTGAAGGAAAAGAATGGAAAGAATGTTTTCATTACCACTATCGCACGTGCAGTCGTAATTTAGTGACGTTCTTTAAAGTAAACCGTTTCAGTGTGTTATGCAGTGATATCAACAGACTTTTTGGAGCCCTCTCACAGGTACACATATCATTATAATGGCACTTATTCATTGATTTCTCAACAAAAAGCCTCAAGAACGTTCTTATTCATAATGGCAGCATAAAGCCCTCTATTCCAATTGCGCACACGGTCCACTTCAAGGAGACCATTCCTTTGGAAAAGCCTCAAGGGGAAGTGCAGCATAAACGTCACTAGCTGTGGTTGGTGTACTGCTGTGCCTTTCTTATGGGTGAGATTATAGTTACCTCCTCAAGTCTTGCTGGGTACCTTCACGTGGTGACCCCATTGTATAAAATCTATACTGGATCCCAGCAAGGCAGCACTACAATTGAAGAATGGTAGGAATGAAAAATAAAAATACATAATGGCCACACGTCACCCAGGATAAAAAGGTGCCCACCCTTAGCTTACGCATTAGGGCTAACTATGTTGGCTGCCACAGATAAAGGCCATGGTGAGCATGTTCGCGGACCCACTGTGGAAAGAGATAAGCCATGGAAATTAATGAAAAAGTTAAGAGGAATAACTACGGTTAAGTGGACTTCTGCAGATGAGAGGAGGTAATGTACTGCTACTTTTATGCTACAAACCCTATTTGTAAATCAAGAGGGTGTACAAGAATAATCCTTCAAAAACTGGAATAAAGAGGAAAATTGCCAAAGAAAAACTGCAAAAAGCAATAGATGTAAATTTAAGATCTTTAATTTCGTAGATCAAAGCAAAGAAGTATATGAATGATAACATCTTGAAACAACTAAGGGCTTCCATGGAAAGAGAAATACAGAGAGGAGGCGGCGATCTGGGTGAGAGTACAAGAAGAAAGGAATACGCAGAAACAGAAAGAGCAGTTGAGGGGGAGACTCAGATTGGAGATCTGGAACTGCAGGAGAGTGAGATAACTACAGGACAGGTCAACCAATCAACTGAAGAGGAGGAAGAAAGGAAGGTAGAAGACCCAGAGGTGGAGGAATTCAAGATCAAACTCCTAGTCCATATGGAAAAAGATGAATGTGCTGGGTTTCAGGCAGGGAAAGAATTACCCAGGTTAAAAATTAACACTTAAGTTTAAAAGTATGGTTATAAAGATTAACAAGTCCATATCCAGTATAAAGGGACCATTTATTGACATTGCTAAAATAAATATAATACAGTACTCTGCAGCTAAAGTTATTACTTCAAAAATAGTACCAGCTATAGTGCAGGGCCAGAAGAAAAAGAAAACAATAACAGTTCCTCTTTGGAGAAAGCACATTGAGGAAAAAATACAGTCATTGCGTGTGGAGGTCTCCCTGATAGACGTGTATCTGAAAGGATTAAGGAAGATCCAAGACAGCATGCTGAGACATGCTGCATTAACAGAAGACCTGAAATTTATATGTTCCAACAATAAATTGGAAGTAGCAGCAGAAGCGCAAAAACTGCAAAGATATGAAGAAAACCGAAAAGAAAGATACCAAAATAAGCTATTTAGAGAGAACCCAAAACAATTTTACAGGGAACTGGGAAAACTATACGAGGACCCTATAAAGCACGATCAAGAAGCAGAATGGTTACCCTGCATACAGTAGCATTTAAAAAAAAACAAGCATCACACCTATGGAATAGCCTGCAGTAACAACAAAAGAGCTGGTAAGCAGGTTAAAGCGAGCCCCAAACTGGAAAAGCACTGGCCCAGATGGAGTAACCAACGTTTGGCTCAAACAGTTAACATCACTCCACCCAGACCTGGTGACTTGCAAAAATCAATTGTTTTACGCAGCCAGACTTAACACCACAAAGGCTTACTATCTGAAGAACATTTCTCCTTCCAAAAGGCTACCCAAGTAACAATCTCAACAATTATAGACTTGTCTGCCTACAATCTATAAGCTATTCACTGCAATAAATGTAGATAGAATATATGATCATATTGAGTCCAATAGCATCATGGTAATAGAGCAAAAGGGCAACAAGAGAGGGGCATATGGCACCAAAGACCATTTAATGTTGAATAAGGCCATCATGGCCAGCACTAAGTAAAGCAGAAATCTCAGTATAGCATGGATTGATTAGAGAGCTTTTAACAGCATCCCAAACTCATGGATAATAAATTGCCTTGAAATGTATAAAATAAATCCTGGTTTGATAGAGTACATTAAATTCACCATGACAATGTGGCAAACCACACTCTTTTTGAAATATGAAGATGGTCAGTATGTCATTCCTAACATCAGGATCCAGCGAGGAATATTTCTGTGGGATTCCCTTTCTCCCCTTCTTTTTTGTGTGGTGTTTAATCCAATGAGTACTCTCATCAACTCTTTGGGATATGGATTTAGCATGAATCCTAAAGAAGATAATAACCCAGAAACAAGTTCCCATTTATTATTTGTAGACTATCTGAAGCTCTGTAGTTCCAGTAACCAACAATTAGCAGAGGAACTCTGTGTGGTGAAAAGCTTTTCTGATTACATGAAGATGATCGTTGGCCTTCACAAATGTGCTAAGGCAACTTTTTTTTTTTTTTTAGAGGAAAATTGAGCAAAACAGACAACATCTCCCTAGCGAAGAGCTGTGACATCAAGGAACTTGAACAGGAAGGCATATGTAAGTATCTCAGACTAGAAGAAGGAATGTCACTCAAGCAGAAATTACTAAGAGAAAAGATCAGTAAAGAATACTACAGGAGATTAAAATCATTATTAAAAATGCTTTAACATCACGGAATAAGATGCAGGCTATCAATCAGCTGGCAATTCCTGTACTTTCATATAGCTTTGGAGTTGAGGACTGGCCTCTTAAAGATCTTGAAAAACTGGATGTGCAAACACGAGAACTCCTCCATGCCCATGAAGTGATTTACAAAAATCAGTGTATGCCAAGAGCATCCCTAGAACTGAAGGAGGACTAGGACTCATAGAGATTGATTACACATACAGATCTATCATCATAGGCCTCGGGCCTACTTAACTACATCCTCGGATCTAAATATGCAAAAAGTGCTGAAATATGAGAATAAACGCCCAGAATCTATTTCCATCATCAAACTTGGACAAGCGTTCCGACGACTAGAAGGAATGAGTGAAAATCCACAAGCATGCACAGGGAAGGAGGTAACAGAATTTACAAAACAAGAGAAAAAACTCTTCAAGGAATTAGATCAACAAACAAAGAAAGACTAGTGATAGATGCACATATACAGTGGGAAATACAGAGTGTTACTCCAAGAACCCTTTGTCGATCAAGAATGGACACATGAATGGTTAAGGAGGGGTGAACTGAAACCAAAGGATGAGAGATTGATAGTTGCAGCCCAAGACAGCGGCTTACAGATGAGATGTTATAGTAAGCATTGAAAAAACTGGCAAACAGACATATGTCGATTCTGTAAGAAAGACCTGGAAACAGTGACTCACCTCATAGCTCTGATGGCTGAAAGTTTCTATACAGAAAGACATAAGTAGCGCACCTCATCCACTGGAAACTCTGTAAGCACTACAATATCACTGTGCCAGAAAAGCACTGGGATCTTGACCCTAAGAGAATTACAGAGAATGAGCAGGTCATGATCACCTGGGATTCTCCCATTCCAACCGATAAAAAGATGGATGCGAGGAAGCTGGATACAGTAGTTAAGGAGAAAAACACCAGAATGGAATTGATAATAGAGGTGTTAGTTCCAAGCGACTACTCTGTGAATCACGTGAAGGCAGAAGATCCTGAAATACCAGGAAATGCAGTCAGAGACCAAGAAAATCTGACAGAAAGATATAGAAATATTTCCCATCGTGTTGGGTGCTACAGGCTCGATAAAGAAGAATTTCCAAGCACATCTTGACAAACTACCAATACATGTTACATCTTACAAACTCCAGCAGGAGGCTCTTTTTGGCACGATGCAAGTACTACACCGAGCCTCAATAGTAAATTTGAGAGACTGAGATCATACTCCCCATGCCCTGACTTAGAAGTGAGGTTCATGGCTGTTATGGTATGCGCACAACTAACCCATTTGAAGAAACTGCCCCAAGACATATGATAACCTGCAGATATTGTTCCAATCTATGTGCTATGACAATTATCAGGGAAGATTTGCTGGGTTCTTAAGGTTATTGTCATGCTGATGGGCATGCAAGGTGGATTTACCAAATATTGCTGATTTCTCTGCCTCTGGGACAGTCATGCTGCCAAAGATCATTATGCTGTTCACGATTGGCCTTTAAGAATTGCCTATAATTCAGGAAGCAGCAGTGAGTCATGTTACATTAGTTGATCCAGCAAACATTTTGCTTGCTTCCTTTGCCTATAAAACTGGGTTTAATGAAAAATTTAGTGAAAAGAACAGCACAAACCAATTCAAAAGGATTTCCATATCTTGTTTCTAAATTTCCGGAGATCACTGCTGCAAACCTGAAAGAAGGCATTTTTGTGGAGTCACAAATAAGACAGGTGATGGAGGATGAAGATTTTGAAAAATGCTCGGATGCTTTTGAACTTGAAGCATGACAGGCCTTTAAGTGGATCTGTGAAAACTTTCTGGGTAATCACAAATTGCCAGATTATGTTGATGGGGAGTACAGAGGTTACTTGATGCATATCATAAACTTGGTTGCCTCATGTCATTGAAAATGCACTTCATGCACTCACACCTTCACTTTTTTCCACCAAACTTGGATGAGGTGAGTGATGAACAGGGTGAGAGATTTCACCAAGACATTCAGGCAATGGAAAAACATTACCAAGGATTCTGGAATGAGAGCATGATGGCAGATTACTGCTGGATGTTGTATCGTGACAATCCTCATGCAACCTCAACATGGAAGCTCGCATCAAGAATGCAACTAAACTGGCCTACTGGAAGCTAAAGCTCATCAAACCTCTTCGACATCTTTTGCATGAGACTGACTTCAGATCAATACTACAAGCCATAGCTACACCATACCTTGACTATGGAAACATCATCTACCAAGGCCTCACAAAATCTGCTTTATCCCCATTCCAACTAGTCCAGAACACTGCCACCAGAATCCTCACCACCAGTTTGACAATGCTACATATAACACCAATCCTAAAAAACCTACACTGGCTCCCTATAGCACAGCGAGCAAAATACAAAGCCATCACCACCACCTTCAAGGCCATTCACAATCTGTCAGCTCCCTGCCTCTCAGACCTGATCACAACATACACAACAAGACCAAGAAGAGCTTCCAGTCAGAACCTCCTGAACATCCTCCTGCTCAAGACCAAAACCACACAACAGACCAGCAACCAAGCATTCTCCTTGTATGCTCCATCGATATGGAACTTACTACCAGACAACATAAGATCAGCAAAATCTATCAACAAATTAAAAAAACAACTAAAACCACATCTATTCAGAGACTACTACGGACTTGATGACAAAACATAATCTAAGCACTAACACACCACACAGAAGATCAGATAAGATAAATCAACCAACCCTCCCCAGAAAATGAAGATCACCTCTACATGTAAATAGTTCATTCCCCCCACTTAATGTATCGCCTACTTATCTCCAAGTTAGTATCGCCTACTTATCACCATAAGTCTGTATAGACTTATGGTGAAATCAGGCCAACTCAAATGGTTTTGGGACTCTGAAGCAACTTTTGCTTTTGTATCCCCATCCTGGGCCTAGTCTTGCAGTCTGAACTGCAAGAATGGACCTTACTCTCAAGCTCCCCTTACGGTTCCCACAAATCCAGCAGTAGATCCCAGCTAGTTGCAGCCAAAGCCGATGGCCATAATCGGCTCCTGAGATAGAAATACAAAATCTGCTCCAATTGGCTACTGAACTCTCTCAAAAAACTTACCAATAATAGGGCTTTCTCTCACTCAGCCCCTATCCTCTGGAAAGAACTACCAGATGACATACGGCAGCTGACCGACATTAAGGAATTTCTTAAAAAATTAAAAACGCATCTATTCACCATACACTATACTACACAAGTTAACCTAGATATGCAAAGAGACACAGACTAACACATTATGCTACACAGGTTTAACCTAGAAAACTGGACTAATACTGTCGCAAACAAATACTCCACCCTGCACATAGTTGTATCTCCACCTTTAATAATGTAAAAATGTAAAAAGTTAGATTACATCCCAAACATACCCTCTGGAATGTAACCTGTGTTGAAAGTATTGAGTTACAATGTTATCTATAAAAAGTTTACATATGTTGCATGTTAAATGACTAGGTGTGCACTTTACCATACCTTGTAAACCATTGTTCTTTGTAAACCGCACTTGATCCATGGGAAAGAGCGGTATAGAAATGCTTGTTAAATAAATAAATAAATAAATAAATAAAATAAGTTGTACTTCCTTGCTTAATGTAAAACAATTCCTCTGTAATTGTTATGTTGTTTGATGTAAACCGCCTTGGATAAAGGCGATATAGAAAAACTGTTACAGCAGAAAGTCTTTTGTAAAACACTTTTAGTGTGTTTCTTGCATGTAAACATGTCAAATATAGTTATTAGCTCGTGTGACATCTGACTTTTTCAATGTTTATGACGTAATATTTTACAGCAACGTCTATGGATGATAACACTAAAACCCTATGTGCTAAAGAAAAACTAATTACAGAGTTAGAATCAGTGTGAAAAACTGCTTTAGAAAAAAACCAAATTTCACCTTTGATGAAGAAAAAAATATTTTGGTGTAAACCAGTGTTATGTTCTTATCGGAGAGCAGATGTTTAATAAATTGAAGTCGGCTTGGATAGAGGAGCCTGCCATATCTCGTAATTACTACTACTATTGAACATTTATATAGCACTGGAAGACTACGCAACCAAACCAAACCTCCCGCTTCCCATCCCACCTGTGCCCACTAATTTTGGCATATGCAGACAAAGCAAGGTAGCAACAGAAGCAAGAGGTTGAGAGGGTCAGGAGTCAGGGAGAGAGCAAAGCCAATTGAAGAACGCAAGTTTAAATGAACAGGCCTAAATCAGTTCACAGCACTACCATGTTAACCATCAACATGCTTCTAGCTTGCCATTGTCTGCTGTCTGCCTCCCAGCATGGAAGGCCAGCTCCATCTAGCTATGTGTGTAGTCTGGGGGACCAAGAGAATATTTGCATCAGTTGATAGTATGCCTGTGTGGTGGTTGGGGTGACATCAATCGTTTGGTCTCGTTTTCTACTGTGCCGCGGTTGTGGATGCACCAACATTTGTGCTTGCCCTGCCATAAACCTCACTGCCCATGTATCGGCCTTAATGTCTCACCATACGGCCGCTGACTCATTTGCCACCCTCCCCCTCCACCTAGGGTCCAACAGCGGTTCTCTAGTGGGCATGTCCCGACCTTCAGTCACTATTGCTGCCCTCCGTCCACTGGGAAGAAGTGGGGTGGTCTTGTGGGGTTTATGGAGCTTTAAAAAAGGAGGGTCCCAATCCACGATCTCACACTGAGCTCACCGCTCGGCATCCACATGACCTATGTCTTGTATTCAAATAAATCACTCTCCTGGCTTTCAAAAGTATTACTTTCCTAGCTACGTGGTGGTTTCCGGAGATTGCGATGGCTTCAAGTTCTTTAAATGGCAGAGCGCCAACGGACTCAAATGTCCTGGTGGTCCCATTTAAGAAAACTCGTAGCCAGGCTGGGTACAAACCACAAATTTGATGTTTCCTTCTACTAGGCGTTCGCACACTTGCATATAGGCCCTACGCCGCTGGCTTAGCACTACCGAGTACTCCTGGTATATGCAATGATGAGTCTCCCCTTGGGAGATGGGGCCTTGTTTCCTCATGGCCTACAGGACTTGGTCTTTTTGCATGTAGTTCCAAATTTTGCATTCACTGTGCGTGGCTGACGGTCAGCTGGCCTAATAGGGACTATGCTATGTGCTTGCTCTATCAGCAGAATGCCCCCTTCTGAGCCCAGTGGGAACAACTGGGGGAGCAATGTTTCAAGATAACCCCGCAGCTCACCGTCTTTAATTGAATCTTGGAAGCCAACAGTCTGTAGGTTGTTCCTTCAGCTTCAATTCTCCAGGTCGTCCAGTTTATTTGCATGTCCTGTTAGCTGCAACTACAACTGCCGTATTTCCCCTGCCTGGACGGCAACATTTTCTTGTAGTCAGCCCCCAAATGCTTCAAATATCTTGTTCAGTGAATCTAGCTTGCCAGTTAGGGCTTCAAACCCCCACCACTGCTGTGGTCCCCCACCACTGCTGTGGTCCCCCACCACTGCTGTAGTCACTTTCTCCACCAAGGCTTCTTGCGTCAGGGATTTTAGAGAGGGAGGCTGCTCCACCATCTTTATTGCCGTAGGCCCCGCTTTCTCTCAGTCCCGATGGGCAGATTTCATGTTGTTCTGACACTGAGCCTCTCCAGCAGAGCGGTGCAGTCTTCACTGGGGTTCTGGTCACTACTAGGCTACCCAAAGTGACATCGGAGACGTGCAGAGGGAGTCCAAGGGTATGAATCCCCTGGAGAGAGAGCACCACATGTCTGCTCCTTCTCAATACATCACGTGACCTGATAGAGACATTTAAATACCTGCAAGGCATAAATGCACAGGAGAGTCTCTTTCAATTGAAGACGAGCTCTGCTATGAGAGAGGACATAGCATGAGAGTGAAAGGGGATAGATTCAGCAGTAATATGCAGAAATATTTCTTTACGGAAAGAGTGGTAGATGCGTGAAATAGTCTCCCAGTGGAGGTGGTGGACACGAGGACAGTCAGTATCCTACCTAGCCCTGTGCGAGCGGTGCAGCCGCACAGGGCGCAAAGGCTTAGGGGGCGTATTTCGGCTGCTTGCTGTTGCCCGACTATCTCCACTTTTTGTTTTTTCAGCGGCGGTAGGGCAACAGCAGGCAGCCGAAATGCGCCCCCTAAGCCTTTTCGTGGGTCTTTCTGCAGATCCGATCCCTCCCTGCTCTGACACGATGTCAGAGCAAGGAGGGATCAGATCTGCTGCTGTTGCAGGTGACTTGCACATCGAGGGCGTGCCCCCCCCCCCCCCATACCTCTGTCCAGCTCTGTCTGCTCTTGCCCTGCTGCTGGCACCACCATGGAGAAAACAGAGGGCGGCAGCAGCAGGAGCGGGCAGCGGTTGGATGGAAGTATGAACATAAGAACAGAAGATATGCTATACTGGGTCAGACCAAGGTCCATCAAGCCCAGTATCCTGTTTCCAACAGTGGCCAATCTAGGTCATACATACCTAGCAGTTTCCCCAAAAGACCATAGGTTCTGCAATGCTTGTACTGAGTCAAGCATTGATATCCTGGGTCCCTTCTTAATAATGGTTTATGGACCTTTCCTCCAGGAACTTGTCCAAACCTTTTTTAAACCCAGCTACACTAACAGCCTTTACTACATCCTCCGGTAACAAATTCCAGAGTTTGATTACACGTTGAGTGAAAAAATATTTTCTTTTATTAGTCTTAAATAGTTTACCCTGTAGCTTCATTGCATGTCCCCTAGTCTTTCTATATTCTGATAACGTAAACAATCTACGTTTACCCGTTCCACTCCGTTCATTAATTTATAGACTTCTATCATATCTCCCCTCAACCGTCTCTTTTCTAGGTTAAAGAGCCCTAACCTTTTTAGCCTTTCTTCATAGGAGTATCCTTCCATCCCCTTTACCATTTTGGTGGCTCTTCTCTGAACCTTTTCTAATAACGCTATATCCTTTTTAAGATACGGCGACCAGAATTGCACACAATATTCAAGGTGCGGTCTCACCATGGAACGATATAGAGGCATTATAATATCTTTTGTTTTATTTTCCATTCCTTTCCTTATACCTAGCATTCTATTTGCTCTTTTGGCTGCCGCTGCACACTGGGCCAAGGGTTTTAACCTGTTATCCACAATGACGCCTAAATCTTTTTCCTGGGTGGTGGTTCCTAATGCAGAACCTTGCATCATGTAACCATAGTTTGGGTTGTTCTTCCCTAGGTGCATAACTTTGCACTTGTCCACATTAAATTTCATCTGCCATTTTGATGCCCAGTCTTCCAATTTATCAAGATCCTCTTGCAATTTTCCACAATCCTCTTGGGTTTTAACAACTTTAAATAGTTTTGTGTCATCTGCAAATTTGATAACCTCACTCGTTATTCCACTTTCCAGGTCATTTATGAATATGTCAAAAAGCAGCAGACCCAGCACAGATCCCTGGGGTGTACACCATTATTCACCTTTCTCCATTGGGAAAATTGACCATTCCGCCCAACCCTCTGCTTTCTATCTTTTAACCAGTTCCTGATCCACAGTAGTACACTGCCTCTTATCCCATGACTCTTTAGTTTTGCCAAAAGTCTCTGATGAGGGACCTTCTCAAAGGCTTTCTTAAAGTCCAGATACACTATATCAACCGACTCACCTTTGTTCACCTGTTTATTCACACTTTCAAAAAAACATAACAGGATTAGTAAGACAAGATCTTCATTGTCTAAAGCCACATTGGCTGTCTCCCATTAGGCCATTCAAAACAATATAAATTCACTCAATTATTTCTTCACCTTCAACCTAATTTTTTTAATTTGCCAACGGTCTCAGATAAACGATAACTTTTCACACCTTTACATGGGTAATTAAATTTTCCCAATATGGTGTTCGTTCACATCAATGACCAAAGGCTGATTTTTATTTATAGATTTTTTTGTGCTTTTTGTTTTTCTTATTTTACTGCTTATTCATTCTATCTTTATGCAGTCATCTTAAAAAATGCTTTAAAAAGTAATAAACTCCACTCCACTTATCTTGTGTAGAGTGGTGCTTAATAATGCCTCTTCAACTCGATGAAAATTGAAAAACCCCAACGCCACGATAATCCAAGCGCTCTAGCGTTTCTCCTGTTGGGTTTATCAAGGGGATAGATACAATTGCTTTTCATCGGGGCTACTTCAATGCCCGTTGTTTTCCAATGTCCTTATGATTTTCACTATAGCAATACAAACGAAAGCAGAAAAATCACTTGGTTGAATCACAACATAACATTTCTCTATCAAATGTTCTATATCATCACTCATTTCTCATTTTATCAAAAGACTTATGAAGGCATACCAATATTCATTCATTGTACCCAATCTTCAACGTTGTTAACCTTTGTTACATTGAAAGGAAAGGACGCCGCGCATGCGTCTAAGATACCAATTTAAATACCATCCTGCTGACTTAACCGATGCATGCAGTCAGCAGGATGGTATTTAAATTGGTATCTTAGACGCATGCGCGGCGTCCTTTCCTTTCAATGTAACAAAGGTTAACAACGTTGAAGATTGGGTACAATGAATGAATATTGGTATGCCTTCATAAGTCTTTTGATAAAATGAGAAATGAGTGATGATATAGAACATTTGATAGAGAAATGTTATGTTGTGATTCAACCAAGTGATTTTTCTGCTTTCGTTTGTATTGCTATAGTGAAAATCATAAGGACATTGGAAAACAACGGGCATTGAAGTAGCCCCGATGAAAAGCAATTGTATCTATCCCCTTGATAAACCCAACAGGAGAAACGCTAGAGCGCTTGGATTATCGTGGCGTTGGGGTTTTTCAATTTTCATCGAGTTGAAGGGGCATTATTAAGCACCACTCTACACAAGATAAGTGGAGTGGAGTTTATTACTTTTTAAAGCATTTTTTAAGATGACTGCATAAAGATAGAATGAATAAGCAGTACAATAAGAAAAACAAAAAGCACAAAAAAATCTATAAATAAAAATCAGCCTTTGGTCATTGATGTGAACGAACACCATATTGGGAAAATTTAATTACCCATGTAAAGGTGTGAAAAGTTATCGTTTATCTGAGACCGTTGGCAAATTAAAAAAATTAGGTTGAAAGTGAAGAAATAATTGAGTGAATTTATATTGTTTTGAATTTGGATTGTAGTTCACTCTTTCAATAGACCTGACTTAACTATTTGTTTAGCACAATCCCATTAGGCCATGACTATCTAAATGCTGAGTAATTTTATACTTTATGATGGTTTCTACCATTTTTCCCGGTACTGACGTGAGGCTCACCGGTCTGTAGTTTCCCGGATCACCCTGGAACCCTTTTTAAAAATTGGTGTTACATTGGCGATCCTCCAATCTTCAGGTATTAGAGATGATTTTAATGATAGTTCACAGATTACTAATAGCAGGTCTGCAATCTCATATTACAGTTCTTTCAACACCCTTGGATGTATAGCATCCGGCCCAGGTGATTTGCTACTCTTCAGTTTATCTAATAGTTGTAATACATCTTCCCGATGTATCGATATTTCCTTCAATTCTTCCGCACCTTTAAATACCACTTCAGTCATGGGTAATATCCCTACATCTTCCTCATTAAAGACCGAAGCAAAGAATTCATTCAGTCTCTCCGCTATCGCCTTGTCGCCTCTTAGTGCCCCTTTAACTCCCCTATCATCTAATGGACCAACTGACTCTCTCACAGGTTTTTTGCTACGAATGTACTTGAAAAAATCTTTATTTCGCGTTTTTCCTTCCACAGCAAGCTTCTTCTCAAATTCTCCCTTTGCCTGCTTTATCAATGCCTTGCATTTGACTTGCCAGTGCTTGTGCTGTTTCCAGGTTTCGTCGTTTGCCTCTTTTTTCCATTTCCTGAAAGATGCTTTTTTGGCAACAACAGCCTCTCTGACCTCACCTTTAAACCATGCTGGCAGTTTTTTGGACTTCCTTCCACTTTAAGAAAAGTGTGGAATACAACTGATCTGGGCTTCCAAGATAGTATTTTTCAACAACATCCAAGCTTGATGTAAGTCTTTAACCTTTCCAACTGCTCCTTTTAGTTTTTTCTTAACTATTTTCCTCATTTTTATTTATTTTTATTTATTTAAAACTTTCTTATATACCGCCTCTTCCAGCGATCAAAGGCGGTTTACATATAACAAGTGTAACCAGAACAGGTTTTACATGGAACAGATTTTAAATTATTTACAAACAACTTTTAAATCAACAATTTTTCTGAGTAACTATGTTATTAATTGTAAACAACTATATACAGGAGTAGTAGAGTAGGTAGCATTGGTAGACATATGTTGGATTTAATCATCAGTAGGGTTTCATTTAGACTTTTCTGATGTGTTTACGGTGTAAACGTCTGCATTTAAGGTTGGGTTTGAGAGGTATATTGTGTTTGTGAAGTGTTCTGTGAATAAGTGGGTTTTAAGTTCTCTCCTGAAGAGATGGAGGTCTTTTATCATTCTAAGATTTAAAGGTAGTTTGTTCCAGAGGGCGGGGGCAGCATATGAGAAGGCTCTAGAGCTCGTAGTTTTTTTTGTTTTACGGATAGTATTTTGTATGCCTAACGAGTATGTTGCGTTTTGTCTTCTAGTTCTGTGTTCTGGTGGGGCTTGCAAGAGGGTGGTTAGATGTGATGGTGAGATGTCATTGATGAGTTTAAATGTGGTTATGATTATTTTGTATGTTGTTCTGCTATTTATGGGGAGCCAGTGCAGTTTAAATAGGATGGGAGTTATGTGGTCTGTCAGGCGAGCTTTTGTTGTTACGCGAGCGCAGATATTTTGGGCTCTTTGGAGGAGGTTAGTGTTTGCTAGTGGTAGACCGTTTAGGAGACTATTACAATAGTCAAAGTGAGGAGTGATGAGTGTACTGATGACCGATCTGAAATCATGGGAGTCTAGGAGTGGTCTTAAGTGTTGTATGGTTTTTAGCTTGAAGAATACTGTCTTAACTGTTTGCTTTATGTGAGGGATCATACTGAGGGTATGGTCTAGTATTATTCCTAGGTATTTCACCTCTTTTTTGATTGGGATTGTTGTGTTGTTTATTGTGATGGTTTCAGGGAAGGTTGTGTTTGGTTTTCTTGCGACAAACATTGCTTCCGTTTTTTTCAAATTGATTTTGAGGTGGTTATTCTCAAGCCAGGAGTCTGTTTCTTTGATACAATCAGACATATTCTGGTATGTGGGGTTGTTTGTGTTAATTGGGAGGGTGAGCATGATGTCGTCAGCGTAAATATAATGGTTAACTTTGTATTTTTTGAATATATTTGTGATAGGTTGGAGGTAAATGTTGAAAAGGAGGGCTGAGAGAGCGGAGGCCTTGAGGTATGCCTTGGCCTTGTGTGAAGGGTTCTGATGTGTTTTGGCCTAGTTGAATGTGTATTACTCGGTGGGTTATATATGAGATGAACCATTGGAGGATTGTCCCGCTGATTCCCAGATCTTGGAGTCTGTTAATTAATGTATTGTGGTTGACACTGTCAAAAGCGGCTGATATATCTATGAAAATGAGGAGGAATCCTTGATTGTTATCATCTGTGCCTTTAATGAGGTTGTCCAACAATGTTATTAGTAGGGTTTCTACCCCGTGAGATGGGCGGAATCCAAATTGGTGGGAGTCAAGGGGGGCATGAGAGTCAATATGGTCTTGGAGTTGGAGTTGTATGATTTTTTCAATTATTTTAGCTACGAATGGTATGCTGGCTATGGGCCTATATGAGTTTGGGTCCTTTGGGTCTAATTTGTTGTTTTTTAAGATGGGTCGTATGGAGGTGAGTTTTAGAGGATCTGGCATTAAGCCTTGAGCTAGGGATTGATTCACTATCAGTTGGATATGTACAGCGAGTTCAGTTTTTGAGGCTTTTATCCATGAAACTGGGCATGGGTCAAGGGGGGAAGTTGTAGTGTTGATCATTGTTATGACATTGAGGAGGTGCCTTTGGTCGATTTTGTGAAAGGTTGTCCATTTATTTGGTTGTTTTCGGTCTGAGTGCAGTGTTATAGTTTGGATGTTCTATTTTTTAGCTTCTCAGCAAAGTGTGTGGCTAAGGTTTGTACATTTATGTCTAGGTGATCTGGTTCTGGTGTTTGGGTTTTGGTAAGGGATTTTACGATATTAAATAGTTCTCTTGGGCGGTTGATCGCCATATTTATCACTTTAGAG
The DNA here is from genome assembly GCA_033557465.1 of Ichthyophis bannanicus. NCBI lineage: Eukaryota > Metazoa > Chordata > Amphibia > Gymnophiona > Ichthyophiidae > Ichthyophis > Ichthyophis bannanicus. The sequence continues at coordinate 138,014,178 of CM066039.1, forward strand.
TGGTAATCTTTTTTAGATTTGTTGATTGCGTCTTTGTATATATTGAGTAGTGAGAGATATTGGGCTTTGTTGTCATCAGATTTTACTCTTCTCCATATTTTCTCTTGTTTTCTCAGTTGTTTTTTTAGAGTAGAGAGGTTTTTAGTAAACCATTTTTCAGATCTTTTTGAAGGTTGTTTCTGTGTGAGCTGGGTGGGAGTTGCTGCGCTCTTTATAGTTGTTGTTCCATTGGTCTGTTAATTCGTTGACGTTGGTTGTGTATGTTGAGAGCTTAGGTATTACTTCATTTAGGAATGTATCCTTGTTAAAGTGGGTAAAGCGGGATTTGTGTGGAGGAATAGCTGGTGTGGTGTTGGAGGGTGCTGTGAGAGTGATGAGGTTAAAAGTTATTAGATGATGGTCTGACCATGGTACATTGGTTAATGTTGGAGGGGTATGGAGTTGATGTTTATTGAGTGGTGCAGGGATGAAAATGAGGTCTAGGGCGTTTCCTTTTATGTGTGTGGGGGTGTGTATGATCTGCATATAGCCCATTTCTGTCATGGTGTCTATAAAATTTGTCGTGTGTTGTGGATTGATTGAAGGTAGGTTCAGGTCTCCTAGTATGATACGAGGTTTTTTTAGGGAGGCTGTGCAAGCAAGTTCTAGGATAGGGGTGAGGTTTTTATGGTCAGCTGAGGGGGGTCTGTAGATAAGGGAAAGTGCAAGGGTTTTATTTTCTATACTGATGATGTCTAGACCCTCTAAGTTGTTTATATCTGTTAGGGTGTATTGGAGATCTTTTTTAGCGAGGATGAGGGTTCCACCTCCTCTTTTCGCTTCTCTGTGGCAGGAGAAAAGGTCATATTGTTGTATATTGAGTTGGTTTATTATGATTGTATCGGTGGGGGTTAGCCAGGTTTCGGTGATGAGGAGTACGTCAGGTTTTTCGTCTATGATTAAGTCATTGATTATTGCTATTTTATTTTTTATGGATCTGGCATTTATAAGGATAAATTTTCTAGAGGGGTGTGTGTTAGAAGTGTTGTTTGTATCGTTAGGTGGTTGCAGGTTTATTTGTATCAATCTTGAGTGAGGTCTATGGGGGTGGACTCGGTGGGTTGGGTTAGGTGTGTAATTGTGTGCTTGTAATGTATTTCTGTATGGATTGTGTATAATAGGGATAGTGTTGTGTGTTGCGTAGTTTGTTTTGTGTGTGTATATGTTATGGATTAATTGGAGAATAAGTATAGTGAAGAGAATGGTGGTCTGAGGTCTTGTGAGAGTCATTATTATGGAGTTAATCCAAGGTAATATAGATTTAACGGTAGAGGGATTGTTATGATATGAATTTTTAATGAAGCATATATATTGAGCAATATATTTTGTTGCAGTTGAGGAACCTACGAAGTTGATATATTGTTTCGGTGAGGTAAATATACTGACTGGTAACACTAATAAATCAGAATTGTTACTGGCAACAGTAATGAGTTGTGATTAAGTTAGTGAGAACGGTTATTTAAGTGTGGAGCTACTGATAACAGTGATTAAGTATAGGCACCAATTGTTATCTATTGATTACAGTAACTAACTGTGTTGTAACTGTTAACAGTAATAGCTGTGAGACTTATACTGACATCTGAGTAGTAGCTGGGAGACTTATACTGACAACAGTAACAGTAATATCTGGGAGACTTATACTGACAACAGTAACAGTAATAGCTGGGAGACTTATACTGACAACAGTAACGGCAACAGCAATTGTCAACAGCAACAGTAACTGTCAACAGTAACAGCAGCCGCCAACAGCAACAGTTGTGAGATTTATACTGACAACAGTAATAGATTGAGATGCTGTAACTAGCTATGATTGGTATACAGTGTCTAGATATGATTTAACTGGTAGCAGTAAGAACTGGAGGGTTTATACTGACAACAGTAACAGTAATAGTTGGAGACTTATACCGAGCACAGTTGTAGTATATTGCAGCTACTGACAACAGTAATTGAGGTGTGATGTAGCATTAAAGTAGTTCAAGTTGTTCTGTGGAATGTAATGTTACAGTAATTAATGACTTGCAATTGGTAGCAGTAGTTGTGGGATAGAGAGTTAGTTTGATAGGGTTTGTAGAGGGTATACTTGCTGTAGTTTTATCATAGTCATTTTATCATAGTCTAGCTTTCGAAAGTTAAAAGGTAGTACTGTGGATTTCCTTACTATCCCTCCTCCACTTATTAAATCAAAGGCGATCATGCTATGATCACTATTGCCAAGTGGCCCCAACACCCTTATCTCTTGCACTAGATCTGGTGTTCTACTAAGGACTAGGTCTAATATGGCTTCCCCTCTCGTCGGTTCATGAACCAGCTGCTCCAAGAAGCAGTCATTTATGTCATCTAGGAACTTTATCTCCCTAGCATTTCCTGTCGTGACACTGACCCAGTCGATACCGGGCTAATTGAAATCACCCATTATTATTACTGCGCTGTAACTTTTGTTAGCTTCCTTGATTTCTTTGAGCATTTCATCATCCATTTGTTCATTCTGGCCAGGCGGTCAATAGTACACCCCCACTGCCATCGCTTTCCCCTTTTTACATGGAATTTCAATCCATAGAGATTCTACAGCAAATTTTGTTTCCTGCAAAACTTTAATCCTTTCTGACTCAATGCCCTCTCTAACATAGAGCGCAACCCCTCCACCAATTTGATCAGCTCTATCATTACGATATAGTTTGTACCCAGGTATCACAGTGTCCCACTGGTTGTCCTCCTTCCACCATGTCTCTGATATTCCAATCATATCTAACCTCTCATTTAGTACTATATATTCTAACTCTCCCATCTTATATTTTAGACTTCTAGCATTTGCATACAAGCAAGGAAGGGGAGGAAGGGGGTACGCGCCCGATGTGCAAGTCGCACAGGGCGCAATTCCCGTCTCGGTACGCCCCAGAGGAAAGTATCTGAATTCAACAAAGCATGGGACAAACACAGATGATCTCTAAAGATAAAAAGGGGACTATTGTAGTTGATATAGAAAGGCAGATTAGATAGGACAATTGGTTGAGTGGGAACTGTGCTCTTCTGGCAGATCCCTACTATCTATGCCCTTCTCTTCCACTGACAACTCCAGGCTTCCATCCTTCCACCTTACTGCTCCTTATAATAAACTACCTAAGTCTCTGCATCAGCCTTCAACTCTAACCCTTTTCCAATCCAGGCTGAAAACTCACCTCTTCGAGGCCAGGAAACTTCCCTACATTTTCTTCAGTAAAGGCCAAAGCAAAGAATTCATTCAGTCTCTCCACTATGGCCTTGTCCTCTCTTAGGCACCCCTTTTGCCTCTCCATCATCTAATCGTCCAACTGACTCTCTCACAGGGATTTTGCTACAAATGTACTTGAAAAGGTTTTGGTATGTATTTTGGCTTCTAAGGCAAGCTTCTTTTCAAATTCCCTCTTTGCCTGCCTTATGAATGCCTTGCATCTAACTTGCTAGGGCTTATATTGTTTACCATTTTCGTCATTTGGCTACTTTTTCCACTTCCTGAAAGATGCTTTTTTTGGCTACAACAGCATCTCTGACCTCATCTTTAAATTATGCTGACAGTTATTTGGCCTTCCTTTCACTTAAAGTGTGGAATACATCTAGTCTGGGCTTCCAAGACAGTATTTTTAAACAACGCCCATGCCTGATGTAAACCTTTAACCTTTGCAGTTGCTCCTTTTATTTTTTTCTTCACTATTTTCCTCATTTTATCATAGTTCCCTTTTGAAAGTTAGAAACTAGTGCTGTGGATTTCCTTTCTGTCCTCTCTCCATTTCTTAAATCAAATGCGATCATGCTAATCTCCAGGAACAAGCAGGAATGTAGTCTTCACATATGGGTATCGTCGTTACCGACGGAGCCTGCGCGGGAACGCTCCCCAGCGTCAATTAGGAAGCTTTTGGGAGCATCCCACAGTGCCTGCGTGCTGCCTTCCCGCCTTTCCCAACTGCCTCTCTCCAGTTCTTCGTTTTCCATGGAGCCAGCAGGTCGTGTTCCTGTCACCGCAGAAAATTTTTTTTCCTTATTCTTCTTTTTGTGGTCGCGTCTGCCTTCCTCGACGCTTTACCGGTACCGCTGGTTCTTCCTCCTTTCTTTTTTTTTTTTTTAAAAATTCTTTTTTTCAAAACTTTTCTTTTCCAGGTGCACGTGCCATTTTGGGCCTTAGGCCCAAAATTTCCTCCATCATGGAGAAACTCGCCTCGGGTTTTAAAAAATGCACCAAGTGTGGCGGTACCATCTCCGTCACTGACACCCACGAGTAGTGTCTTAAATGTTTAGGTCCTGACCACTCCATCTCCGAGTGTATGGCTTGTGCCATGATGTCCAAGAGGGGTCGACAAAACCGAGCTGCCAAGCTCAGCACCCTTTTTCCCTCCGATGCAGCTTCGGTGGCATCGACGTCTTCCAGGGCTTCGTCTTCCTCCCATGGATCTCAGGTAACTAAACATAAGTCCAGCCGGTCCTCAAAGGGTAGATCTCCTTCTAAGCATCGAGATGCCTCTGGCGTTGCCCTTGAGGGTTCTGTACCGGCAAAATTGCCCCGGCGGGAGGCTTCGGCTTCCAAAGCATTATCGGGGCTCCAGGAGGTTCTCGAGGCCTCGACCTCAGCAGAACTACTGGTGCCATGCTCGGGGGTACCGGCTGCTTCCGGTACTGATAACCAAGCATCAGCAGCGTCGATAGACCAGAGGTTCCTGGCTATTGAACGCAGTCTGGCGGCTCTCCTTGCGGCATCGACGCCCTCAGAACCGTGTCAGACAGTTCAATCGGTACCGGCACCGATGCCGATACCAGTATCGGTACCAGTACCGATAGCATTGACATCTGTGTCGGCTTTGCCGGCACCCAGTCATGCGATGCCTTCCGGTACTGATACCCCGGTACCGATTCCCCCCGGTACCGACTTAGGTCAGTACGGGTATCGGGCTCTTCAAGAGCATCCGGACAGAAGGTACTTCGAATCCTCAGAGGACTCTGAGGATTCTGACAGCTCTGTCGGTACAGGAATACTTCTCTCGGAGGAGCCTTCCTCTCCTAAACGTAGGATGTCTCCTCCAGAGGATATCTCCTTTCAGGACTTTATCAGGGAGGTGGCTCGTGGTTTTTCCATTACTGTGACTCCTGAAGCAGAGCCCAGCGCTAAGGAGTTGGAGATTTTACAATATCCCAAAGCTCCTAAGGAGGCAGCTACCTTTCCTATCCATGAGATTTTACATGATCTCATGTTGAGAATGTGGGAGACACCTCTCACCACCTCTCCTCACTCTCGCAGACTGGATACCATGTATCGAGTCCCTCCTTGTCCTGGATTCCAGAAAACTCGGCTTCCTCACCACTCTATTGTAGTGGAATCAGCTATGAGAAGGATCAGGAGTGCAAAGAGGCATGCCTCTAATCCTCCAGGACGTGAGTGTAGAACTTTGGATGCCTTTGGACGTCGTACTTTCCAGGCTTCCATGCTTTCTGCCAGGATCAGTTCCTATATTTTATATATGGGAATGTTCCTTAAAGAAGTCACAGGTGATTTAGAGGTTTTGAGCCCTCTTCTTCCTGAGGATAGAAGGCAGGATCTTCTCACACTGGTCAAAAATGCCCAGGATGTTTCTAAGTTTGTCAACTGTGCAGCTTTTGACTGTTTTGAGTGCATAAGCAGAACCTCTGCCATTGCCATAGATGCACATAGAATTGCCTGGCTCCAGGCATCCGATTTGAAGCTCTGGGTGCAGGACAAACTGGGCAATATCCCTTGTACAGGTGAGAATCTATTTGGCAAAAATTGGCAAGAAAAAGCCAATGTATTAGATGCTGACAACTCCACTTTGGATAGGCTATCCAAAGCCACAGCTGATCCTGCGAGAAAGAAATCTTGCAAGAAGCCTTTCTTCTCAAAAAAGAAGAGGTTTTATTCCTCTTATTCCCAGCAGGGACGTTCTGCAGGTCAGCCTGCCTGGAAAGGTCAGCAGTCACCTAAACAAAGGAAAGCAAAGACTGCTAAGCCTCAACCGCCTCAGCAGTCTCAGCCTCCACAAGGCCTTTGACTTTCATCTAGAGAACTTAGCCTTCCTGGCCCTCAATGGACCAGAGCCTTCCACCATTCCAGGAAGGTTATGTCACTTTGCCCCCAGGTGGGAGCAGATAACAGCAGAGCATTGAACACTCTCCATTATGGGTGCAAGCTGCACTTTCTGTGCATGCCCCCTCCCACAATGGTAAGACAGTTCAATTCTCAGACCTCTCTCATCAACCTGTTAGATCAAGAGGTCACTATGCTTTTTGCCCAAGGGGCAATAGAAGAAGTACCCATTCATCAACAGGGTACAGGGTTTTACTCCCCCTATTTCCTTATCCCAAAGAAAACAGGGTGATACAGACCTATTTTGGACCTCAGAGAATTGAACAAATTCCTGTTCAAAGAGAAATTCAAGATGATTTCTCTAGGAACTCTGCTGCCATACCTTCAGAGTCAGGATTGGCTTTGTTCTCTAGATCTCAAGGATGCGTACACCCATGTTCTCATCCATCCAACTCAAGGGAAGCATTACCAATACAGGGTGCTTCCTTTTGGCCTGGCCTCAGCACCAAAAGTGTTCACGAAATGCATGGCTGTGATAGCAGCATTTCTCCGCACTCTAGGGATATTCGTCTTCCCCTACTTAGACGACTGGCTCATTTGAGCCCCATCGGAGTCAGAGGCCAGGACCTCTCTATCTTGCACAATGCGTATCCTTCAGTATTTGTGTCTGGTCATAAACATCCCAAAATCCAGTCTAACTCCCACTCATTCTCTAGAGTTCATAGGAGCTTTGCTGGATACCAGAAAAGCAAGGGCCTATCTTCCCCAGGCCCGTTGCCTTCGCATGGTGCAGTTAGCTTCTCAAGCAGTGCTAAAACCTCATCTCACTGCCTGAGAAATGCTACAACTACTAGGCCACATTGCATCTACCGTGCATGTGGTTCCTTATGCTCGCCTCCATATGAGAGCAGCCCAGTGGACTTTATCCACTTAGTGGACCCAGGCATCAGGGTGCCTGTCAGACAAAATAGCAAACACAAATCGCCTTATTTTGTCCCTCCAATGGTGGCAGTCCACTCAGAACCTTTTGCTGGGGCCCCCATTTCAACAACCCTTACCCCAGGCAACTCTCACAACAGATGCTTAACCAGTGGGTTGGGGAGCTCATCTGCAAGACCTCTCCACCCAAGGCACTTGGACTCCACAGGAGACTCATCTACATATCAATCTCTTGGAGCTCAGAGCAATCTTCCTTGCTCTTCGAGTGTTCCACACCCTGCTCAGCTACAAGACGGTCCTCATTCATACGGACAATCAAGTAGCCATGTTCTACGTGAACAAACAGGGGGGAACAGGCTCTCTGTCGCTTTGCAATGAAGCTTTGTGACTATGGGCCCTCGCCAGAGAGCATCAGATTCATCTCCTGGCAGTGTATCTTGCAGGTATTCAAAACTCTTGGGCAGACAGACTCGGTCGAGTTCTGTTTCCACACGAATGGTCTCTACATGCAGACCAGGTGGCCAAGATTTTTCAAATTTGGGGAACCCCGGACATAGACTTCTTTGCAAGTCTGTTGAATGCCAAACTTCCCCTGTTCTGTTCCAGAATTCCAGCTCAGGGCTCTCAGGCCAGGGGTGCTTTCCTCCTTCACTGGGGTCAAGACTTCCTTTATGCCTTTCCACCCATTCCCCACTTCCCAGAACCCTATTCAAGCTTCAGAGAGACAGAGGCCGTATGATTCTCATAGCTCCACATTGGCCACGGCAAGTGTGGTACCCTCTGCTTCTACATCTCTCTCAAGCTCCCTCCCTGGAGTTAGGATCTGCTCCAGATCTCCTGTCTCAGGAGGACGGAATGTTATGGCATCCAAATCCCCAATCTCAGCATCTCAGGGCTTGGGTGCTGAAGGCCTAGATCTTCATGATCTTAATCTCCCTCAGCAAGTAAAGGATATCCTTTATGCTTTCCACAAGACGCTCTTATGCTTTCAAGTGGAAAAGGTTTACCATATGATGTTCACAGAAGGGTCTTAACCCCTGTGCGATACCTCTGGAATCATTACTGGAGTATCTCCTTCATTTATCCAATGCAGGACTTAAAACTAACCCAGTAAGAGTCCATTTGAGTGCTATTGCAGCTTCTTTCAAGCCTCTAAATGGACAACCTATTTCCTCCCATCCTCTTATAGCAAGATTTATGAGAGGCCTTCTTCTAGCTAAGCCTCCCATTAGGCCACCACCAGTGGCATGGGACTTAAACCTGGTTCTTTGTCAGCTCATGAAGCCACCTTTCGAACCCTTAGCTACTACCTCATTGAAATTCCGTTCTTGGAAGGTTATCTTTCTCATTGCAATCACATTAGCATGCTGCATCAGTGAGTTGAAGGCATTAGTAGCTGATCCACCTTATACAAGGTTCCATCATGACAAGATAGTCCTTAGGACTCATCCACACTTTATGCATCATGCATCTAATGCAGAAAGGAATCTTCATACTTTGGACTGTAAAAGAGCTTTAGCCTTTTACTTGCAAAGAACACAGCAACATAGAAAGTCCTCTCAACTCTTTGTTGCTTATGATCCTTCTCATTTGGGACTTCCAGTCTCCAAGAGAATACTGTCCAACTGGATTGCACAGTGTATTTTGTTTGCCTATCAGAGTAAGAATCTTCCTCTGGAGGGCCATGTCACAGCTCACAATGTGAGAGCCATGGCAGCTTCAATGGCTCATCTGCACTCTATGTCTATCAACGACATTTATTTATTTATTTTATTTGCATGCTTTTTTATAGCGCCCCTTCCAGAGAACAGGAGCGGTTTACAGAGAACATGTCAAAAATTAACACTAACATTACATGGAACATTAACAGTGTAAAAATTCGTTACATAGGAAACTAAAAATTCAAATTGTAAACGTATTAACTATTTACATTGGTTGAGAGAGATTGATCATACTGATGTATGTAATTCAATGACAGTCATGGGGATTATCTGCATTAATTGTTTACAATTGAGTGAGAGAGATTAATCATACTGAGGTATGTAATTCAACAGTAAAGAGATTATTTCATAACAGTGATACTAGGATTGACTAACATTCAGTATGAGTGACAAATGAGAAAATGTGTTTTGGGTTAGGTTGGGTATGCTTGTGATATTAGAGTTGCATAATCTTGTGCTTTTTGTTCGAGTGAGTCAAGAAAGTGCTGGGTGAACAAATGTGTTTTTAGTTCCTTCCTGAAGGAACTAAGGTCTTTAATCTCAGATTGCAGGGTAATTTGTTCCATTGACTGGGGGCGTAGAAAGAAAAGGCGGTATTAGTTGTTATCTGTTTAAGCTTTTTCATAGAGTCGGGAATTAGCAATGTATTGAGGTTTGCTCTTCTTAGTCTAGTTTCTGAGGGGGACTTAATTAATGTTGATAGATGTGAAGGAGCTATATCATTGACGAGCTTAAAAATGGTGACTAGTGTTTTGTATTGAATCCTGCTATGAATAGGTAGCCAGTGAAGGGCGTATAAAATTGGAGAGATGTGGTCAGATAATTTGGCTTTAAAAATAATCCGGGCAGTAACATTCTGGGCCCTTTGAAGGATGAGTAGATTCTTCTTGGATGTACCCTGTAGTAAGCCATTACAAAAATCTAAGTGTGGCATTATCAAGGCCTGGACAACTGATCTAAAATCACTAATGTCGATAAGTGGTCTGAGATGTTGGATAGTTCTGAGTTTAAAGAATATAGTTTTGGCAGTCTGTTTTATGTGCTGTGTCATGCTTAGGGTTTTATCCAGAGTAACTCCTAGGTATTTTACTTAGGATTTGACTGGGAGAGTAATGTCTAATAGATTGATAACAGATGGGGGGGTAAAATTAGAGTTTCTGGATACAAAAAGTGCTTCAGTCTTTTTGAAGTTTATATCCATATGAATTGAGCGCAGCCATTGTGCAGCTTCAGTGATACAAATTGCGATTATATCGTAATTAGGGTTAGCTACGTCACAGGGTGCGAACAACATGATGATATCTGCATAGATGAAGTATTTTAGATTGTGGCGTTTGAAGATTGAGCAGATGGGTTGGAGATAAATGTTAAAAAGTAAAGCCGAAAGAGATGATCCTTGTGGGATTCCTCGCTCTTGTGGGAATGGGAGGGAAGGGGAATGATCAATTTGGACATATTGGAAACGGTTAGAGATGTAGGATTTAAACCAGTCAAGTGTTTTATCTTTTAAACCTAATTGCGATAGCCTGGTTAAGAGGATGTTGTGATTTACACTGACATCTGTCGAGCAGCCACTTGGGCCTCGGTTCATACCTTCACAGCCCATTACTGCTTGGACAAGGACTCCCGCCGGGATGCCTTGTTTGGTCAGGCTGTTCTCCAACACCTGTTCCATACCTAATCAACTCCTATCCACCATCCCTGGTTGGATGCCAGAGATCCATGGGGGGACGTGGAGCCCTTTCACAGGGACACACAACTTCTAGGGTCTCTCCCTGACATCTAAAGCTAGGGAGTCCCCATATGTGAAGACTACATTCCTGCTTGTTCCTGGAGATAGCATAGTTACTCACCTGTAACAGGTGATCTCCAGGAACAGCAGGAATTTAGTCCACAACCCACCCACCTCCCCTAGGAGTTGTATCTCTATCTATCTCTTTCTCTTTCCCTCTCTCTCTCTTTGTCTCAGCTTTAAACTCAACTGGAGAGAGGCAGTTGGGAAAGGCGGGAAGGCAGCATGCAGGCGCTGTGGGCTGCTCCCAAAAGCTTCCTAATTGGACGCTGGGGAGCGTTCCCGCGCAGGCTCCGACGGTACCGACGATACCCATATGTGAAGACTAAATTCCTGCTGTTCCCGGAGATCACCTGTTACAGGTGAGTAACTGTGCTTGATCACCATTGCCAAATGGACCTAACACTGTTATCTGTTGCACCAGATCCTGTGTCCCACTAAGGATTAGATAACAAATAGCTTCCCCTCTTGTTCGTTCATGAACCAGCTGCTCCAAACCAGCTGGCTCCAAAAAGCAGCCATTTATTTCTTCTGGAAACTTTATCTCTGTAGCATGTCCTGCTGTGATAGTGACCCAGTCGATACCGGGGTAATTGAAATCATCCATTATTACTGTGTTGTAACTTTTGTTAACTTCCCTAATTGCTTTCAAGGGCCCTAATAAGTGTATGGGAGCTGGAGGTGAAAAAAGGATCACCGGCTGGGGAGCTGCCCGATGGAGGAGGAGAGCTATTGCTGTGTAGTGAGTTGTTAGGCTGGATCTGGGAGTTAAGGAGTGACCTGACAGGGTTCCAAGCGGAGGTCCCTATGTGGGCAGAGGAGGTGCGTGCTGACCTTTTGGATACTGGAAATAGGACTGAAAGCCTGGAAGGGAGAATAGAGAAACACAAGGAGGCGATCAGCAACTAGAATAAATTGGAGAGAGCAGGGAGCAACGAAAGCTATGGGCAAAGGTGAACATGGAAAATCACACCCACAGGAATAGTATCCGAATCCATGATGTCCTAAAGGGAGAGGGAAAACAGGATTACTGGGCAGCCTACTTAGTTCTGATTACTGTCTAAAGATAGAGAGGGCCCACAGGGCACTGTGTTCTCGACAGGAGGACCCCCCCCCCCCAAAGACACATTATTGCACTTTTACATGAATATGCAGCTAAAAATGCCGTGCCTTTGGTGGCCCAGAGACTGGGCCAACTGCAGTAGGAATTTGAGAAAATAGAGATCTTTGTGGATGTGTCCTCCCTAACTCTTCAAAAGAGAAAAGAATTGAGGGATATCACGCACTAACTAAGGGCAGAGAAAGTGCACTACCACTGGCTGTATCTGTTTGGCCTCTTCTTTACAGTGTCCAGGGCCATGTACTGGGCACAGACTTCTAAGGAAGCAGTAAAAGGACTCTGGAAGGCTGGTTGGACAACTTGCCTAAGAGAGTAGTGCCGGATAAGCAGGCAGTGCCACGCATACCAGGCCCCCAATGGTATTCTTTATCTTTATTAGCAAACTTAATATACTGCGCTTTCACGCAAGTAGCAGGACGGTTTACAAATTAGCTGCAACAGGACAAAGAAGAAAGGAACGCCATATTCAGACGGGAGAGAGTAGCACAATCGTATGGTAAGGAGGGAGAGCAACGGGGGAAAAAAAAGAGGGGGGCAGGAAGCTGGGAAGATATGTATGGGAAGGTGGAAGGTCAAAAGCTAGCTGGAATAGGTGGGTCTTGAGCATGGATTTGAATTTTTCAAAGGATGGTTCAAGGCAAAGATCAGAGGGCAAGGCATTCCGGAGAACAGGACCAATAGCTGAATTGTGGGTGGATTCCAAGCAGGCTTGGGAGGCCGAGGGAAAGTGTAGATGGTTGACGTGAATAGTGCGAAGAACACAGTAAAGAGAATGAAGATGGAGAAAGTCTGAGAGGTACAAAGGGTGTCAGTGTGCAAGGCCTTATGAACAAGGGTGGGTAATTTATACTGTACCTGGAAATTGAGGGGAAGCCAGTGGAGTTGTATGAGCAGTGGAGTGACATAATCAGTGCATGATGCATGAGTAATCATCTTGGTGGCAGTATTCTGGAGAAGCTGAAGACGGTGTAGCTGATATTGAGGGAGGCCTGCAAGTACCACGTTACAATAATCAATCCGAGACATGACAAGGGAAAGAAGAAGAGTAATCGGGGATGGAGAGAGCAGAAATGGGTGAATGGCATAAATTTGTTTGAGGGAGTAGAACGAGCAGTAGATGAGCGAGGAGAGGTGTTCCCAGAAGGACAGAGAAGAATCAAGAGTGACACCTAAGTAGCGGAGGGAGTGAATTAGCGGGATGGGGGGAGTCCAGGAGTGTGGAGGCCAGTGAGGGGCAGGAGCCTCCAGTTGTGAACCATGTAGCTGCAGTGGGCTGGGGTAGAAAGCGGCTTCAGAGACAATCTGGAGATGCAGGGGTGGCATTTAACAGTGGAGAGAGACCTCCACAAGACGCTGGAATCTTTGTTGCTGATTACAAAGTGTTGGACTTCTTCGTGAGGATGTTTGGGGTGAGATGTGGGAGGTGAAGGAGGCGAACAAATGGTGGAGAATGACTGCTCGAGATCCTCTGGGTATTTTTTGGATATGTTAAACTGTTGGATTCTTCATGAAGATCACCCAGGGTGAGTGTTGGGGGGTGAGGATTGTGGAGTGAATGTTGGAATGTGTGAGGTTGCGGAATGCTAGTGGAAGTTGGCTGAAGGGGGGTCATTGAGAAGTTCAGGTAAGATGGTGGAATGGCTGGGGGGAAGGGTGGTACAAGCTTTAAGAATGAATATTGAACTGAGGTGGCAAGACCTGTATCTGGAGTGGGGGAGGGGGGCAAGGGAGGGGGAGCAGTAGGCATGAGATGGCTGACCTGAAAGTGGTGTCCCTGAAGGTTAGAAACATAGAAATATGATGACAGAAAAAGACCACATGGCCTATCTAGTCTGTCCTTCCATATCGACAACTACAACAGTCCCCTTTTTACCTTTAGAGCTCCTCTGTTTGTCCCATGCTTTTTTGAATTCAGTTACTGTCTTCATCTCTACCACCTCCACTGGGAGACTATTCCACGGATCCACTACTCTTTCCGTAAAGAAATATTTCCGCATATCACTCCTGAATCTATCTTCCTTCACCCTCATCCCATGTCCCCTCGTAGCAGAACTTGCTTTCAATTGAAAGAGGCTCTCTCCCTGAACATTTATGCCACGGAGGTATTTAAACATCTCAATCATATCACCTCTATCCCGCCTTTCCTCTAAGGTGTACATATTAAGATCCTTCAGTCTGTCCTCATATGCTTTATAATGAAGACCACTAATCATTTTAGTAGCCACCCTCTGCACCGACTCCATCCTGTTCACATCCTTTTGAAGGTGTGGTCTCCAGAATTGCACACTATACTCCAAATGAGGTCGCACCAAAGATTTATACAGAGTGTCGTCACCCTAGCCCGGGCCAAAGGCCTAAAGGCATAGGGCTGCCAGTGTTAGTCCTTAAATAAAGAATTATACTATTCTTGTCCACAGCTTGGACTTCTGGGACTTGAAGTTGTTTCTCCTTATTTAAAGACAGTTGTGTGAAACCGATGGTTTTAAAGGCAAACAAAAATTTATTTATCTTCCCCAAAAGCACTAAGGCTCAACACAAACGTTAGGATTCTTCTCCAAGCAATAACATCAGGAAATCATACACAAACAGGAACTGAAACTGCTTCATAAGCCTTTTAACACGTGTAGCTGTTTTCATCAAACATTCAGCACACAAAACATATTTTCTTCCTTCAAGCAAAGCTTAATGTCCATTTCTATCTTCTGCTTCTTTAGTAAACCAACCACAAGTTATGCATGTATTCTTTTCATTAGAAGCGGTTCCTAGCATTAACACGGCTAGGATAAGTCACCCTGTTTCTTCAGTGCTTTCCAGGTTAAAGACTTTTTATCAGAAAGCTTTCAATCTGCCGTCTGGCACAATGAACAGTCCATTGCTAATTCCTCAGTTATAGAATCCTGCTCAGGACAGTCTACCTGCATTTCTTCTTGCTCGTCAGCATGTACGTCTGACTCTGAGTTTTCATGAACTGTTTCTAGCTTAATGCTTTGTAAAAGCTCCTGGACTTCTCTCCACAGGTGCTCTCCACAATAAGGAATGTTTGTACCTGGAATGTGAGGATTCCTTCTCTGGATCAACTGCCTCAGTTCCTCTAACTTGTTCAGCCCTGGTTCTTTCCACCCAGCTGAGTTCTGGTCACTTCTAGCTGTGAGTTTGTCCACCCACCTTTTGGCAGCTTGACCTTTTTGAGCTGGACCACGAACCGTTTGAACTGAAGCCTGACCCTCGTCAGCAATTCTCCTAGCCACACCTCGGCTGGCTTCAGAACTAACAGCACTCCTCCTGCAAGCCTGGCTTTGTTTATGGCTGCTACTTTTACTGCTGAGCTCCTCACCAAAGTCTTCACCGTTCTCCTCCCCGGTGATCTCCTTTCTGCTTCTAGGTACTGCTGGCCCTCTTCCTTTTCCTCCCCCGGGGTTTATAAGGCTGTTTCTTAACTAGCGTACACTGCTTCCTACTCAGGTGTTTTTCATTACTCCCCAAGCCTGCACTTAGGTTAGCAGAGCTTGGATGTGGCCTGACTTCAGTGACTGTGTGCTTTCTTCCTCTGCCTGCACTCTGAAAGCTGTGAACTCCCTGCCTGTCTTTCTCCTTAAAGGTATATTTACAATTTTCCTCTATTTCCATGGGCTCAGCAGAGCTCTCCTCATCACAAGAGGCATTATCACCTCTTAGTTTCTGCTAGCCATTCCTCTCCGTATGCACCCAAGCATCCTTCTAGCTTTTGCCGTCGCCTTTTCTACCTGTTTAGCTACTTTAAGATCATCAGACATAACCACGCCTAGGTCCCGCTCTTTAGTGGACAAAAGTACTTCACCCCCTATACTATATTACTCCCTTGGATTGCTGCAGCCCAAATGCATGACCTTACATTTTTTAACATTAAATCCCAGCTGCCAAATTCTAGACCATTCTTCAAGCTTAGCTAGATCCCTCCTCATGTTATCTACACCTTCCTGGGTGTCTACTCTATTGCAGATTTTGGTGTCATCCGCAAAGAGGCAAACCTTACCCGACAGCCCTTCCGCTATATCACTAACAAAGATGTTAAAAAGAATTGGACCAAGGACAGATCCCTTGGGCACACCACTGGTAACATCCTTCTCCTCAGAGTGAGCTCCATTTACTTGTACTCTTTGTCGCCTCCCACCCAACCAATTTCAAACCCAAGCAGTAACTTTAGGGTCCATCCCTAGGGTGCTCAGTTTGTTTATAAGTCGCCTGTGAGGAACAGTGTCAAAGGCTTTACTGAAATCTAAATACACCACATCTAGAGCTCTCCCTCGGTCCAACTCCCTGGTCACCCAGTCAAAGAAATCAATCAGATTTGTCTGACAAGACCTGCCTCTGGTGAATCCATGCAGCCTCGGATCCTGTAATCCGCTGGACTCCAGAAACCTCACTATTTTCTCTTTCAGCAGCGTTTCCAATAATTTACTCACCACCAAAGTTAAACTAACCGGCCTGTAGTTTTCAACCACATCCTTACTTCCGCTTTTGTGTAAAGGCACCACATGAGCCTCTCTCCAGTCCTTTGGCACCACTCCCGACTCCAACGAGGCATTGAAAAGGTCAGTCAGTGGAGTTGCTAGAACGTCCCCAAGTTCCCTCAGTATTCTAGGGTATATCCCAGCCTGTCTACTTTAAGTTGAGCTAGTTTCTCACGAACACAGTCTTCTGAAAATTGTTCAAGATGTCCCTCGCTTCTGTTCCTATTTGTGGGTGTTTTCTGAGGTCCTGCTCCTGGTTCTTCATCTGTGAACACAGAACAAAAATATTTGTTAAGCAATTCCGCTTTATCCTTATCAGCTTCTACATATTCCTCCCCTGCACCCTTGAGTCTGACAATACCACTTTTGCCCTTCCTCTTCTCACTAATATATCTGAAAAATGTCTTATCCCCCCATTTTATTGCATTGGCTATTTCCTCCTCCTTCTGAATCTTTGCCTTCTTGACTACTTTGCTAGCTTCTCTAAGTTTTTCCAAATACGGATGCCTGTCTTCCTCTCTCTGTGATCTCTTGTAGTTCATGAAGGCCTCCCTCTTTTTCTTCACTTTTTCAGCTACTTCTTTTGAAAACCATAGCGGTCTCCTTTTCCTTTTACCTTTATTTACCATTTTAACAAAAGATTGGTTGCCCTTAAAATATCCCCTTTCAGTTTTGCCCACTGTTTTTCTACATCCCCCAGCTGTTCGCTTCCCACTAATGACTCCCTGAGGTATTGGCCCATCTTCGCAAAATTAGTCTTCCTAAAGTCTAAGATCCTCACCTTTAAATGGATTCTAACAGCCGTAGTCCTAATACTGAACCACACCATCTGGTGTTTACTGGATGAAAAATGATCTCCAAGTACAACATCAGAAACACTTTCACCATTGATAAGCACCAAGTCCAGTATGGCCCCTTCACGTGTGGGGTCTGTTACGAATTGCCTAAATAGTTCTCCCTGTAGAGAATCCAGGATCTCCTTACTTCTAGATGATACTGCAGCAGGAATGTGCCAATCAACATCTGGCATATTGAAATCTCCTATCAGTAGCACTTCCCCTGTCCTAGTAATGCTGTGTATGTCTTCAATTAACTCTGTCCACCTCTTCCTCTTGTGAGGGAGGTCTGTATATCACACCAATGCAAATAGATTTCTTTTTCTCTCTTTCTAGTTTAACCCACAATGCCTCCTCTCTCCCTTTTAAGCTCTGTAATTCCAAAGCTTTAATAGTAGTTTTTACATATAGTACCACTCCTCCTCCCCTTCTTCCTACCCTGTCCTTTCTAAATAAAGTATAGCCAGGTATAGTTACATCCCAATCATGGTTTTCTGTGAACCATGTTTCTGTAACTGCCACTAAATCCAAGTCAGCCACTCCCACCAAAGCTTCAACATTAGGGATCTTATTTCCCATGCTACAGGCATTTATACACACTGCTTTCCATATGTTACCACTGTTACCCATTTCCATAAAGGTATTTAATGTATCACCTACCTGGGGGCTTTTACTTATCTGGGTGCTTTCTTCACCCATCCCCAACGATTCTAGTTTAAAGCCCTCTTCAGTAGATTAGCCAGTCTACTACCGAAGAAGCGTTGACCTTTCTTGGACAGATGGATGCCATCTCTGCTCTGCAGCCCTTGGAACAGCATCCCATGGTCTAGGAAACCAAAACGCTCTCGATAACACCATCCACACAGCCATGCATTCATCTCCAAGATAAGGGATTTAGCTCTTTTAGAAAGTATCACTTGATTTTCAAAGGAAACCATTATCAATACTGGGTTTTCCCCTTTGGTTTAGCCTCTGCCCCAAGGGTCTTCACAAAATGCATGGCAGTCGTCACTTCCTACCTACACACACTGGGGTATTCGCCTTTCCTTACTTAAATGACTGGCTGATCAGGGGAGACTCTTCCTTCATCGCACCATCACGGTGTTCCAATACCTGGGCTTTGTCATAAAATTCCCACATAAAATTCCCAAAGTTCCACCTCGCTCCAACCCAATGACTTGAGTTTATCGGAGCACTCCTAGACACTCGAGAGGCCTGAGCTTTCCTTCCACTGGATCGCTGTGCCCACCTCATCGAGCTGGCAGAAAAGGTACAACATCAAAACCATCTAACAGCTCAAGACATGCTAAAGCTATTGGTACACTTGACCTCCATGATCCACGTCATCCCCTACTATTACACATGCAACAAGGGCAGTGGACCCGTCTTCCCAAAGGTCACAAGCAAAGGGTCGTCTCAGGGACAGGATTCACATCACACCTCAAATTATCACGTCCCATCAGCGGTGGTGTCGCCCACAAAACCTACTTGTCGGGTCACCTTTTCAGATGCCTCTACCTCGATGCATCCTGACGACGGATTCTTACAAACTGTGTTGGGGGGCTTATTTGAGTGACCTGATCACACAGGGACTGTGAACACAAGAATCTGCCCTGCAGATCAACTTGCTAGAGCTACGGTCACTCACAAGTGCTCTTCGGGTTTTTCAACCTGTCATGCACCGCCCTGGTAGCCAGTGGTCGTAAGGGTAGGTGGGACACAAAAATTATTTTATTATGAGAGGAGGGTCTTTTAAGAGCCAGGTGTAACCTGGTCTTAGCAGTTCAGCTCCTAACTAAGAAAAATTGTGAATGCAGAGTAGAGGGTTAACAAGGCATTTATTTCCCTTTACGCATAAGATTCAGCTGGGTTACAACCTAAAGAAAAAGTCCTTAACTTCAGGAATGAAATCAACTCAGGTTAACGGAAAAACTGTTATGCTTCACAGTTGTAACAATGCTTAGTTAAGCTTTCCAGAGTAAAGCAAATGTTTCAGCACTCTTCTTCCATTTAGCAAATGAATAACATTCTGAAGATAACATATATTATTCACAGGTTTAACAGTGACTCTGCACTGCCTGAAATACACAAAGAACAGTCCATCTCTTCCTGAGACAAAAGGCTTGGCTCTACAAGTTCCACTTGCATCGGCTCAGAATTCTCTGTCTGTATCAGTGGTTTCACTGGCTATAATTTCTGGCCAGGCCCTAGTCCTGTTCTCTGGATGTTTAAAGAGTTCCTCTAGTGTTTGCCAATGAGCATGGCCTACCCTCGGGCGTTGGCTACTTGGCTTATGAGAGGTAGCCTTGCTTTCCTTTCTCACAGGTTTAGCTTTCCTTTCAAAAGGCTTTTTATAAGGTAAGGTTTTCTTCATAGAAACAGAGTCAGCATACCTTGGCTTCCAGCAGCATATAGAACTGGGATTTCCTCCTTCCCGCAGTTCTTCAGGAACACAATCCCTGTGCCAGTCTCCTCTCTGAAAGCTTCTGTTACCTTTCGGTTTAGCCCTAGGTTCCTCTGGTACAAGCAGGCTTCTTTCTCTCACTCTGCTTTGCCTCCAAAGGTGATTGTTCCTTTGCCCAGCACTAGTTTCCCAAGTGCTTCATTCTGCTTGGTCCTTGCTTGTGGTGCTTCTCTCTCGTAAACCTTCAGCTTTACCTCCAGCTCCACACCTGCAAGCACTGCTCTGCCCTCTCCAGTCTCCAGTCTTCCGTTTATAAAGCTCTCCTGTGTTTGAGCTTTCCGGGCTGACTGTCAGGTGCTCTCGATTAACTAAGTGTGTCCACTCAGGCTCTGTGAGTGCACGCCTGCTCCCTCTAGCTGTTCTGTGCGGATATTGCATCTTGTGCACATCTTTTTCCTCATGAAAAACAGCTTCTCCTCCTGCATTTTTGCTTTCATCAGCCCCTGCTGCATGACAAACCTCAGCTGTCAGGGCAGCCTGTTCAAGTCAGAACGGACAACCAGGTTGCCATGTTCTACATAAACAGGGAAGAACAGGTCCTGTCCCCTCTGTGAAAAGGTGATTCACCTATGATCCTTTGCCATCTCTCACCGCATTCACCTTCAAGTGGTGTCCCTTCCGGGCAAACTCAGTGTCCTAGCAGACAGATTAAGCCGTATCCTTTGTCCACACGAATGGACCTTGCATCAACAGATGGCTGCTTTGATCTTTCAAACATGGGGAACCCCACTCATAGATCTCTTTACCACTCTACAAAATGCGCAACTTTCTCTCTTCTGCTCTAGGGTTCCATCTCCACACTGACAGATCCTGGACGCCTTCCTTTTCTATTGAGGACAGTGGCTACTCTGTGCGTACCCACTCATCCCCTTGATACCCAAGATGCTGTTCAAGCTACAGGCCGACAGGGGCTAGATGATTCTTATAAGCTCCCTTTTGGCCCCGTCAACCGTGGTTTCCTTTGCTTCTTTGCCTTGCGCAGACATAGCCACTCAGCCTGGGATGTGCGCTCGACCTCCTCTTTCAGGTCCATGAGGTCTCCTCCATCCCAATCTTCACTCCCTATGCCTGACAGCATGACTGCTGAAAGGCAAGTGTTCACTAACCTTGACCTACCACAGGCAGTCAAAGATGTCCTTGCATCACGTAAATATTCCACCAGGCGATCTTATGCATTCAAATGGCATAGGTTTGCTTTGTAGTACTCCCCAAAGGATCCTGACACCTTTTCTTGCCCGGTGGAATTGCTTCTACAATATCTCCTCCACTTATTCTTGACAGGTCTTAAGACTAACTCGGTGAGTGTTCACCTTAGTGCCATTGTGGCCTCTCATGGACCAGTTGATGGACAGCCTATCTCATCACACCCCTTAGTGGCATGCTTCCTGAGGGGTCTCCTGCTGTCTAAAACACCCATTAAGCCACCTCTGATGGCCTGGGATCTGAATGTCATTCTGGCTCAACTTCTAAAGCCACCCTTCAAACCTCTAGCCACCACTTCACTGAAGCTTCTATCTTGGAAGGTCATCTTCCTTATTGCTCTCACTTCAGCTTGCCACGTCAGCGAGCTGCAAGCTGTAGGGGCAGATTAGCCCTATACTTGGTTCCACCATGACAAGGTAGTTATGCATACCCATCCGCATTTCCTCCCAAAGGTGGTTTCCTCCTTCCATCTAAACCAGTCGGTAATCTTCCTGACTTTCTTACCTAGACCACATGCATCTCGGACTGAAGCAACACTACACACCTTAGACTGCAAGCGAGCGCCGGCCTACTACTTGGATAGAACTAAAGATCACAGACGATCTCCTCAATTATTCATCTCCTTTGATCCTAGTCACCTGGGTTTACTGGTGACAAAGTGTACTTTATCTAAATGGATAGCAGATAGTATCTCTTTTGCTTATACACAAGCAGGACTCTCATTGGAGGGTCATGTCAGTGCTCATAATGTGCGTGCTATGGCAGCATTCGTAGCTAATCTCCGTTCAGTAGCCATTGAGGACATCTGCCGGGCAGCTACTTCGTCCTCCATTTATACTTTTGCTCACATCGGGATGCTATCTTTTGCCAGGCTGTACTCCAGCATCTCTTTGGACTTAAATTCAACTCCTACCGTCTGTCCCTGACTTCTGCAAGATACCAGACTATCATCGGGGGAGTATTGCCTTCTGGAATTGAGTCCAATAGGCCACAACTCTTCCAAACTCATTGGCTACAGTTTTTTGAATCGGGGATTGCACTATCTTTCCCTGCATACCAGTGTCATATCTGAGAGCTAGTGAGTCCAATATGTGAAGATTGCAATCTCCAGGAACAAGCAGGAATGAGTCTTCACATATGGGAGACGTCGCCGACTGAGCCCGCACGGGAATGCTCCCCAGCATCCAATCAGAAAGCCCCTGGGAGCATCCCCCGCGCCTGCGCGGTGGCTTCCCGCCCTTCCTACTGCCTCTCCCCAGTTTTTCATTTTCCGCGGAGCAGGCAGGACGTCCCTCCTGCCACCGCAGAACTTTTTCACCTTTTTTTCTTGTTTCTGTAGTCGCGGTTTTTCCCGCCGACAGCAGCATCTCTGTGCCCCCTTTGTATTTTGTTTTCTTCTTTTCTCGCTTATTTTTTCGTCGCCTAGCAGGACCTTCTTTCCCCTCTGGGCGCCGAGGCCTACCGGGCTTACAGCATGGAGCCCCAAAAGTGCCCTCACTGCGGGGACTTAGTTTTCCACATGGACTCCAATGCCTGGTGCCTCTCTTGTTTGGGGCCTGACCCTTTCCTCCCAGGTCCTCCGGGCTACGATGTCAGGAGAAGACTTTCCCCTTTTCGGGTATCCCTTGATGACGTTTTCCCGCCCAAGGCGCGGTCATCAGGTTTTTCTTCTCTCCAGGATCAGGTAACCACACAACAGTCTGTTAAGACTAGCCAAGTCTTGAGGGGCGAGTCTCATGCGCAGCATGGCGACGGCTCCGGCCAACCCCTCAAGTCCCCCTTGGCTACTATACCCCGGCGGGAGTCCTCAGGCTCCAAAGCATCTACGGGGTTTCGGGATGTTCCTGGGGTTCGCTCCTCACAGAACATTCCCGAGCCATGCTCGAGGGAGGTACCCGCTTCGAGCGGTGCCGATTCCCCGGCATCGGCGCCGGTGTCGTGTCTCACTCTTCGCCAGGGATGGTCAGCTGGTGTCCTCGGCGCCTCCGGGGCCGATCAACTCGACCGAGTCTGACCTCCCTATATCCAAGCCACGCTCGGGTGTGGTATGCGCTCTGGGCTGTGCAGACCCCCCGGCGTCGGTGTCGGTATCGAGCGTTCCGCTCCTCGCCGAGGATCGTCTGGGGCCGATCGAATCGGTCCAGTCTGGCGTTCCTTCATCCCTGCCATACGCGGGGGTGGTATCCGCTACGGGCAGTGCCGACCCCTCGACGTCAGCATCGGTGTCGAGCGTTCCGCTCCTCACCGGGGGTTGTCAGCCGCAGTCCTCGGCGCCTCTGGGGCCGACTGACTCCTGCCGGTATGGGGTTCCTATGAGGGTGCCACTCCCCACCGGGGATCACCTGCCGCTGCCCTCGGCACCTCTAGGGCCGACCGACTCGACATGGTCTGGCGGCTCTACGTTCAGGCCATGCGCGGAGGTGGTACCCGCTTCGGGCGCGTCGGCGTCGATGGTTCCACTCGTCGCCGGGATGGTCATCTGGCCTCGCTCCCTTCAGGGCCAGTCACTTCGACCCGCGCTGGGTTGCCGGTATCCCAGCCCTGCGCAAGGGTGGTACCGGGTTTGAGTGGCACCGCTCCGCCAGAGACGGCAGGGGCGTCGAGCGCCAGGGACCGCCGTCAGCCTTCCCCGGGAGCCTCGGGGTGTGTCGATCAGCCCCAGACGGGTGACCCCCCAGCATTGTCGTGGCCGTCGAGGGCCCCGCCCTTTTCTAGAAAGGGGGCCCCGGGGTCTTCGATCGCTCCGATCCAGCCTGGATCCGCGCCGTCCCGCAACGGTACCCCGGCGTCGGCGAAGGAGTTTTGCACTTCCCTCCCCGTAGGGGCTCGTCATCGGGCGACCTGGGTACCCTCGGGGACGGGTCGTATGCCCCGGAAGGATTTCCCTCCGGGTCAGACGGGCTCGAGAAGGGGCCCGGCATCTGGCAGTGTCCGCCGCCCGACATCGGCGCCGGCGTCGGATGACCCCCTCTCCACCGAGCTTCGTCCTCGGGGGCCCTTGATGCTCGCGACGCCGATCGACGCGGTTCCGATCCGCTCCCTGGGATCAGCACCGCCGGCGTGGCCGCCCCCGCCGGGGCCCTCTAGAAGGGAGTCTATCTCGTCGCTCGGTTCGATGCCCAGCCTGGAATCGGTATCCAGCCTCGAAGGCTCGGCCACGACACGTCTCGGGATCGGCCCCTGTCCCCTCCCGCGACGCGGAGCGGAGATCGTTGGCCACTTCCCTCCAGCTGCCGCAGAACCGCTTCAGTTGCCGGGGGCAGCGCCGCCCCCGGGTTCGGGGCCGAGGTCGATTCTGGCGGCTCCGTCGGTGCCATCGACCCCCTCGATGCCTAGCTTGGAATCAATTCCAGGAGCCGACGACGCCATGTTGACTGCCCCGATCCAGGGCTCTTGGTCCCCTCCTCTGCCCAGCGGGCATCAGCCCGAGAGGCTTCTCGGTGCCCTGGCGGCCTCTCCCGCCACCGCCTCCCACGGCATAGCCCCTCCGGGGGAGCCGTCTTTTCAGAATTTCCTCCTTGACATGGCGGACTTGCTGGCCATCCCTATCCCAGACCTAACTCCAGGCCCTGCGGAACGGGCTGCCGTGATGCTTCCTCTGCATCCCTCCCTGCAGGATCTCCTGCTGGGGGCTTGGCGGTCGCCTTTGAGGGTTCCGGTACCGTCGACTGCGATGCATGCTCTGTATCGGGTGCCCCCCTCCCCGGGGTTTCGGCAGCACCAGCTTCCACATCGTTCCATTGTGGTGGAATCGGCGCTGAGGAAGGCCGGAAGCCAGGAAAAGCATTCTTCTTCTCGCCCTCCAGGCCGCGCCTCGAAGACGCTAGATACCCTAGGACGTCAAACCTTCCAGACGTCTATGCTGGCGTCCAGAATTATTTCATATATTTTCTATATGAGTCTGTCGCTCCGGGAGGTCACCGAGAGGAGATCTCTGTTGTCTCCCTTCTTATCTGCAACCAAGGCCTTTGAATATTCCTTGCTTCTTTATCACTGCAGGAATATCTCTGTGTTCCTTTCTCGTGCTTCTCTAGACTCCTTCCTGTCGGTCAGCAGATGCTCTGCTGTTGCCATTAGAGCACGCCGTACAGCATGGTTGCAGGCGTCCGAGTTGTGTAGACGGGCACAGCATAACCTGGGTAATTCTCCCTGTGACGGAGATCACCTCTTCAATAGCGAAGCCTTACGTCAGGTCGCGCAGTGCTTTGCTAACCTTCCCGGTGTTAGAAGCCATCCTAGGACCCGGCTTCCCCCCGGCGGTGGTACACGCCTCTCCAGACCCTCCTTCCCTAGGAAGAGGAAGTGTCACCCCTCAGCCCACCCGCCAGGTGCGCCCAAGCAAGGGACCTCTCACCCTGGGTTGAAGTTCCCGGGCCACTGTGGAGTTCACTGCACTCAGGGTTGCTGGTCCATGGAGGAGTCTGTTACAGATCGAAATCCTGGAGCTCCAGGCGGTAGCCCTCACCCTATGTGCATTCCACTCCCTCTTACGGAACAGACCTGTGCTGGTTCAGACGGACAACTAGGTTGCAATATTCTATATAAACAAGCAGGGAGGCACGGGCTTGTACTCCCTCTGCCAGAAGACTGTAGCTCTCTGCTTTGCAGTGCGCAATGGCAAGCTTCTGCAAGCAGTCTACCTCCCGGGCCAGGACAACTACCTGGCAGACAGACTCAGCAGAGTCCTGCACCCTCATGAGTGGTATCTCAGTCCTGTAATGGTGAAGAAGCTCTTCCGCCTTTAGAGCTGCCCCAGTTGGACCTCTTTGCCTCTCTGGACAATGCGCAGCTGACTCACTTCTGCTCCAGGCAGCCGCACCCACAGAGGGTAACGGCAGAAGCGTTCCTTATCTGATGTTCCGAGGGACTGCTGTATGCATTCCCACTGACTCCCCTGGTTGCCAAGACTCTGTTCAATATTCAGAACAAGAGGGCATTGATCATACTGATCCCCCAAGGTGGCCCAGACAATCCTGGTTCCCACTATTGCTCTCGCTGGCAGCGACACTCCCAGTACCCCTGGGTTGAGCCCCGGACCTCCTGACTCAGGAGGAAGGTTCCCTTCTGCACCCCAATATGGGGTCATTGACTCTAATGGCTGCTGAGAGGGTAGCCTTGGCCCTGTGCAACCTGCCACAAGAGGTTGAGGAGATCCTGCTAGCCTCCAGGAAGCCCTCGATGAGGAGAGCTTATGCCTTTAAATGGGGCCTTTCTCCTGCCACGTCCAGCTGGTACTCCAGTACCTAGTACATCTGTCACGCACAGGGCTGAAATCTAACTCAGTCTGGGTGCATCTGAGCGCCATAGCCACTCACCACCACCCATTAGAGGGAAAGCACTTATCCAGCCAGCCCCTGGTCTCCCGGTTCCTATGGGGCCTTCTGCTTTCTAAGCCCCCTACCCGCTCTCCAGCTGCAGAATGGGACCTCAATGTGGTGCTCTCCCAACTGACTAGGCCACCGTTTGAGCCACTAGCTACTTGCCACCCTAGATACCTATCCTGGAAGGTGGACTTCTTGGTGGCTCTGACTTCAGCTCGTAGAGTCAGCGAGTTCCAAGTTCAGGTGGCGGACCCCGCATACACCAGGCTTTTCAAGAACAGGGTTGTGCTCCACACTCACCCTAAATTCCTCCAGAAGGTGGTATCCCCTTTTCACCTCATCCAGGAGGTACTACTCCCCACCTTCTACCTGCAGCCTCATGATGGCAGGGAGGAACTCATACTCCACACGCTGGACTGCAAATGGGCCCTGTGCTTCTATCTGCAATGGACCCAGGGCCACTGCAAAGCACCTCAGCTTTTTGTGTCCTATGACCCCAGCAGACTGGGCTCCCTCTAACCAAGCGTACCCTATCCTCTTGGGTGGCGGACTACATTGCCCTCGCCTATGAGTAGGCGGGCCTCTCCCTGGAACACCGGATCACAGCGCATCGCATGAGGGCGATGGCCAAGTTGGTGGCCCACCTCTATTCTGTGCCTGTGACAGAAATTTGCAGAGCCGCCACTTGGTCATCCATTCACATGTTCGCAGCACACTGCTGCCTGCAAAGTGAGTCCCTCAGGGACAGTGCCTTTGGTCAGGCAGTGCTGCCTAATATTCTTGGAGAGTAGGCAGCTCCTGCCCTCCGACCCTCTGTGTTCAGGCTACCAGAGTGATAGCGTTGCTGAATGCTAGGGTCTTGCAGAGTCTCTCAGCGGGGACTCACCTTCTGCAACTCACTGCCACCCAACCGGTCGCCGCTGGTACTGTCATGGTTCGGTCCTCAGCAGCCTGGAGCTAGGAAGTCCCATATGTGAAGACCGACTTCCTGCTTGTTCCTGGAGAAAGTGTAGTTACTCACCTGTAACAGGTGTTCTCCAGGAACAGCAAGAATCAGTCCTCACAACCCTCCTCCTCCCCTTGGAGTTGCCGTCCTTCTGTTTTTTTGTTTGACTGCCGTCTTAGCTATGTCATCTGACTGAGCAAGATGGCGCCCATGTGCGGGAAGGGGACCACGCATGCACGGTAGCATTCCCAAAGGCTTTCTTTAAAAGCTAGGGAAATACTCCGTGTGGGCTCCTTCGGCGCCGTCGTCACCCATATGTGAGGACTGATTCCTACTGTTCCCGGAGAACAACTGTTACAGGTGAGTAACTACACTTTATTCACCTGTAATAGGTGATCTCCGGGATCAGCTGGAATCAGTCTTCACAACCCGCCTTCCTCCCCTAGGAGTTGTAGAGTTCTTTTGTTTTCTTCTTCTCAGCTACAAACGCAACTAAGGAGAGGAGTTGGGAAGGTAGTCGCACAGTGGAGTGCTCCCAAAGGCTTTCCTATTGGATGCTGGGGAGCGTTCCCATGCTGGCTCCGTTGGGGACCACCCATATGTGAAGACTGATTCCTGCTGTTCTTGGAGAGTAACTACGCTGTTACAGGTGAGTAACTATGCTTTATAGAAAGCAACATGTTGGAAAACAACTATAAAATGCTTTACCAATGTCATTATACCCTGGTATAGTCGTATAGAATATTTGAGATGGGGTATCAGAGCTGTTAGAGGCGATGCGGGATGGATGGCACATACCTACATCTTTGGTGGGCCTGCAAAGGGGCTCAGCAATTTTAGGATGAAGTATGTGAACAGTGCAGCCTTCTGGTGAGAAATCCACTGGCCAAATGTAAGAAGGTGGCTTTGCTAAACGGAAAATGCCCAGAGCTACATAGTGGAGGAGGTTAGCAGGTCTGTATAGGGATGGCACATTTGCTCCTGATGAGGCACTGGAAGATTGAATG
The DNA here is from genome assembly GCA_033557465.1 of Ichthyophis bannanicus. Lineage (NCBI taxonomy): Eukaryota > Metazoa > Chordata > Amphibia > Gymnophiona > Ichthyophiidae > Ichthyophis > Ichthyophis bannanicus. Next base: position 138,042,120 of record CM066039.1, read on the forward strand.
TGTGCCAACAGTGGATATGTGAAAGGGATGTATGGACTGTGTTTGCACTATGTCCAGGCTCACTACGCTTAGGCAAAGGTGCACTGAGAATTTCAATATTATATGGAAGCCCTGACTAGAGTGGGAAAGTGCTGGAGGCTTGGGAGGGCTAGAGAGAAAGCCAGCTTGGTGTGTTTAGGTGGGTTCCTGGGCCCTTTAGTGTTGGGGGGGCTGCATTGAGCCCTCCAGATGCATGAATGTGTATTTGAGAGAGTGTTAAGAGAGTACAAGATTTTCCACCTCTAGGATAGAATGTGTGGTGGTTGTGTCTATGGTAGGATAGGACTCTCTTGAGCATTTCTGTTCATGGGTGGGTAGGCATGAAGGGAGAGGGGTTTGGGGGGATGCTGGGAGGGAGGGTGAGAGGTAAAGAAAAGGGGGATGGAGATTGGAGAAGGGAGATACATGAATGTTGAATTATGATTTTCAACAGTGGAATGTTTTTGACTCTGTTCTGGGAAGTAAATTGTATGGAAGATTGCTTAAAATAAAAAGCTTATAAATTTAAAAAAAAGTGAATGTTTGTGTGTACTTCCATGTTAAAAATTAAATCGAAGACCATAAGTAAAAGGTATATGTGGTTTTGAAGCGGTACAGTCAGTTTGTAAATAATCCCATACTCTATCTGCAATTAAAAAGCTGCTACGCAATAGTACTTTGCAGTTTTCCATCGTTTGATTGTTTTCTTTTTCCTCCCCCCTCACCTTTATTGAATAGCTGGACAGAGAGAATAAAGTAGCTGGGATCTTTCCGCGATTGACCTTTAAGGACAAGTCAACATATGTCAAGTCTTCAACCAAAGTCTATGACGATGTAAGTATTATGAAAGCTGCATTTGTGGGCTCTTCTAAAAAAGAAAAAATATCTGTGAAAAGTTATTACTCCAGTTTTTTAAGTAGGTAATATAATGGCCTAGCAAACGATATAGATAAAGAACAGTTAGCTCATCCACTCTGCCATGTTTTTCTCTCTGGCTTTCTACCACTTTAGACAGGCAAGCATATAAATTCATCTATTTTAACAGCACCAGCTTTACCCCCATATCGTTTGCTTATTCTTACCACTACCCTGTCTTTCCGATGCATGTTTAAATGCCCTTATGCTGCTTGCTTCTGCCACCTCTGTTGGGAAGTTCTTTCAGATTTTGTCGTCTTCCTTTGTGGTTCTTATACTGTAAGTTCCATCTTAACCCAACACTATGAATGTGCATTTGTTTTTCAACTAAAATGTAACGATTGGCACCGTATTTAGTTAGTTACACTGCAAACTAACCAGTTCTGCAAGACTGCAGTTTTGCATAACCCACCATTTGTTAAGTTTGTTTTCATCATAAATGTATGCATATTACCATACACGAGAGCTACTCTGAGGGGGAGAGGGGTGAGTGACAAGCTAGAAACTTGAGGTATTTCAGCTAGTCATGTTGGAACTCTGTGAACAAACAGCTAAGGAAGCCTGTCCGTGCCTGACTGACATCCAAATCAGCTGGGCTGCAAAGATCCAGGTAGCATAAAGTGAGAGAGAACCATTTTGTCTCAGGTTCAGAGAGAGGGGGGTGGTAATTGCTAGGGCTCTAGTTATTTTGCCAAAAATAGAAGCAGCAAAAAAAAGTAAAGTTTTGCCATATGCTACACAGTGACAGGGAAACAACACAGCATAGCACAAAGACACCGGCAGAGAATACCAACTGTGTTGTGTGGCTTTTCAAGTTTCTAAGGTTACTTGTTTACTGATTGCTTGGTCGTCACAAGAAAAGTGGGTGAGGGGGTCATTAAATTCATAGGCAGGGATTCAGGAGAAAAGGGGCTAAGCAAGACAAAGCTATATTTACAGTTTACTTATGGTAATGTTTGTTGCTAGTGCTTAGGCAAATAGTTTTCCAAGATTGTCAGAGCTGCTAACTGTTGTGCAGGCACTAGGGAATGGGAGCGCAGTGTGTGTGTGGTAGGTAGTGACGCTGGGCTCACACAAAGGTTGAGTGTTGTGACAGTTTTATCACTGTCTCTCAGAAATATTACTTTTAAATTCCAGTTGCAGTCTCAGCCCAAACACCTGAGAAACCATAGTAGGGATTACACACCTTCTGAATTCCAAAAAACACTATTGGGTTACACACAACATAGCACTGCAAGAGAGAGACTTGCAAGAGAGAGACTGTCTCTGTTCCATAGAGCTTATAACCTAGTCCAAACACATTTTCAGGCTGCTGAAAGGTTTCTCCCAACTTGGGAGCAGCAGATCAGGGCACAGAACACGAGTGGGTACTCTGGACAGTATTCTGAAGAGGGTCTGTCAGGCTCTTAAAGTGACCTCAGCCCAAACATCTGAGAAACTATAAGGAGGGATTACATGCTTTCTGAATGCAAAAAAAGTACTATTGGGTTACACGCAATGCAATGCTGTAAAGACACAAAAGAGAAGACCACCTCCAGATCCACAGAGTTTACAACCTAGTCTGCATTATAATGCTTGGGAAGAATAGGTGTTGAAATGGTTGTACAAGGAAAGAGAAGAGGGCAGGTGAAACTAGCAGTGGCACAATTATTGAAGAAGAGACATTGTTCCAAGAGCATGCCTTTGCCTATTGTCTGTAGTCCATTAAACTAAAGAAGGATTTTCAAGGGGAGAGTAACAAGAGCTGAAGTTTCCAATGCAACTGTGAAAGAGCAGTTCTCCAGGAACAAGCAGGAAGTCAGTCCTCACATATGTGTGACATCGGCGCCGATGGAGCCCTCGTGCGGAGCAAATCCCCCCCACCTTTCAGAGAAGGCCTTTGGGAATTGCATCATGCATGCGCAGTCCCCATCCTGCTAAAGGGTGCCACCTTGCTCAGTCTTCTTTTTTCCACAGAACCCTTTGGACATTGTCCAGTAGTCGCCATGAAAAAAGTGTTTAAAATAGTTAAAATTTGTTCTTTATCATTCCTCCAGTTTAGTCCTCCACCTCTGGGTTGTGTACCTCCTCCTGCAGCTTGGAGACTGGGCATGTCAAAGTCGTGACATCACTGGATGTAGCCTGCTGGTATCTTCCATAAGCCCCAGTGTGTGCAGTCTCCATGCAGCAGGAGGACGTAGTGAGCCTAGGTGCTGGGCTCACTAAATAAGGAGCAGTGTAGTTAGTTTTAGATATCTTTAAATTCCCTTTCAAATTCTTTTTGGTTCCCTTGATCTTATTTGATTTGATTTCCCTGGGGGCGCTATCACTTTAATTAAAAAAGAAAAAAGAAGAGCTTCTTTCTCTCTCGTTCTCTTTAGTACTTGGCAGTGCAGTGATGGAAGCGGATCTCTCTCCCTGGACTGTTCGGGGGAGACCAGCTCTCGCTGCGAACATCGCTCACAGCACGGCTGGGCGACGTCTTGGCTAGCAGGGCTCTCCTCAGAAGGTAGGCTCGTTGTTAAGGGGAGCGCAGAAGAGCCGCGGAATCGAGCGGCGGGGCGTCGGAGCTGTCAGCGTTTACGAGGCAGGTTTTGGCGCCAAAAAGTGAGGATCGCAGCCATTTTACTTTCCTAGGGCCCGTGCGGCCGCGTGGTGCTCCCCGTGAGACAGCCTGTGTTGCGCTGAAAGCTGCGCATCACGGCTCTGATTCCGGGCACCCTCCAGGGCCCCGGGCCTGGCTATTTTTGGTGACAGTATTATAGGGCTCAGTTAAGTTTGGTTTTATTTGTTTTTTTCAAGGTGTAAAAAAAAGAAATATAGAAGTGAAGAATACCCGTGATCTGGCCACAATACCACGGCTCTTTCGGTTTCTGGTCCCTCAAGCAGTGAGAAATAAGCAGAGAGTAACACAGAACACAATCACACACAAAGTGCTACTTTCTTTGAGCTTAGAGGGAAAGCAACAGAAGGTCCATGGACACAGCACGGTTCCACCTCTGTTTGATTCAAAGTCTTCTTCCCTTGAAGCCCTTTTTATTAAAGAAAACGGGGAAGTAACACAGTCATTAATCATAAAAATGAAATAACACAAGGTGTCGCTAGAAATCTTTTCTATGGATCCTGGAAAAGACTAAAGAATACCAAAAGGATATCTATTTGTGCTTTATCGACTATAGCAAGGCTTTTGACTGTGTAAACCATGAGAAACTCTGGGCCACATTAAGAAGCATGGGAATACCAGAACACCTGATCGTACTCTTGCACAATCTGTACATTGATCAAGAAGCAACAGTTTGAATGGAACAAGGAGAAACAGAATGGTTTAAAATAAGCAAAGGTGTAAGACAAGGCTGCATACTTTCCCCCTACCTGTTTAATTTATATGCAGAACAAATCATCAGAGAAGCAGGATTGTATGAAGACAACAGAGGTGTGAAGATTGGTGGAAGACTCATCAACAACCTTCGCTATGCTGATGATACCACATTACTGGCGGAAAGTGAAGATGATCTGAAACATTTGCTTCTCACAATCAAAGAACATAGTCTCAAAATGGGCCTGCACCTTAATGTAAAGAAGACAAAGATCATGACAACTGGCATAACCAACAGGTTCATCATTGAAGGAGAAGAAATTGAAATCGTGAACAACTTTAACCTACTTGGATCAACTATCAATAAAGAAGCAACAAGCACTCAAGAAATCAGATGACGCATTGCTCTTGGCAGAATGGCTATGAAAGACCTAGATAAGATTCTCAAGAGCAGAGATGTTTTCTCTCCATACAAAGATTCGACTTGTTCAAGTCATGGTATTTTCAATAACATCATATGGATGTGAAAGCTGGACAGTGAAAAAGATAGACAGGAAGAAAATTGATGCCTTTGAATTATGGTGCTGGCGGCGAATACTGTGTATACCATGGACTGCCCGAAGAACAAACCAGTCGGTACTAGAGGAGATCAAACCTAAGCTTTCTTTAGAAGCTCAGATGACAAGACTTCGACTTTCATACTTTGGACACATCATGCAGAGAGAGAGATCATTAGAGAAAGACATCATGCTTGGCAAGATAGAAGATAAACGCAAAAGAGGAAGGCCAGCAATGAGATGGATCGATACAATAACAGCAGCTATGGGTACCAGTCTGTCAACAATGAGCCGCCTGACTCAAGACCGAACACAATTTAGGATAGCTATCCAGAGGGTCGTCATGAGTCGACTCCGACTCGATGGCACTTAACAACACAATGAACTATGGTTGCACAGTTCATAGCCTATGTTTACTCTTTATGCTTGCATTAACAATGTTCTCAAACTATTTTAAAGACAGTTACACAGAACTCATGATCATGATATCCTATTCTATTTAAGAGGAAGTAGGTGAAAGAATAAACTTGTGAGTGACAGAGATCTGTATCAAGAAATTCATCTATCTTCAATTACATATTAGGGATTCTGGTATCCCTTTTACCTGTCCATTCCTACAAGAAGCAGTGCCAATTTCTTTTGTTTTGAATCTGCCAGGTAATCTGCTGGGGGTCAGAGCTCATGTCCTCTCGCTATCAGTGTGTTGTCTGCGGAACTCGCAGAGGCATGGTCGCGGACACCAATATCTGCCGGAGCTGCGTGCTAGTTTCTGCAAGCATGGAACAGCAAATGGAGTGCAAGGAGGCTCAGGATTCCCTCGGGACATTGTCAGGGGGCGAAGGAGAACAATTGCTAAGTGTTCCATCAGTCCCATGTCCGGACGCCTCGGGGGCCCGCCAGCGTACCACCGGTGATGCCAAAGGGGTCGTCTCTCGGAGATTTTTGCCCAGACTTCGTCCTTATCATGCATCAGGCCTTCTGTTTGCGGCGGCAAGGGAAGGTGCCGGAGCCATTGCCGATCGCTTCGGCGCAGCCACAGTCACAGCTGGAGGAGGGCCACAGTGGTTTGCCTAGACCCGCAAAAAGGGCTCGACCTTCTGAGCCTGCGACTTCTGATTTAGAGTGGCAGGAACCGGATGAAACTGAGTTTGAGGAGTCCGGTAGGGAAGAGCTGGAAGAAGGAGAAATACCAGAGCCGGAGGACCAGGCGAAAAATTATACGAATCTTTCGTAAGGATGAACTAGTGCCTCTCATTACAAGCGCTTAACCTCGCTACGGCTCAGCTGGCAGAGGATGAGGAGGTCGAAGATCCGCTTATTCAGGCGGTGAGACAATGTCAGGTGGTGGTCCCTGTTCACCAAGTGGTCGATCGAATGATTCAAGAGGAATGGGATCAGCCTAAGATAGGCCTTCGGGGGGCCAGAATAATGAACAGACTTACCCCTTAGTGGACAAGGATAAAGAGAAGTTCCGTTCCCTTCGCATAGATGCAGCGGTGTCGGCGGTTACGAAAAAGACAGCTATCCCTGTGGAAGGTAGCGCGGCACTGAAGGATGCGCAAGGCAGGAAGGTGGATGGTTTGTTGAAACAATCTTTCGAGGGTAATGCGTTTTCTTTACAAGCTTCCATTTGCGGGGCCTGGGTGGCAAGAGCATGCCTCCGGTGATCTCAACATTTAAGACAGGCTGGCCAGCTTGGCCAGGACAGTTTGATGGAGGTGACACGCCTCGAGTTTGGGTCAGCGTACCTGGCAGATGTTCAGTATGATTTGATCAGGGCGCTGGCAAATAGTATGGCTTCGTTGGTTGCTGTACGGCGGTCTCTGTGGCTACGAAATTGGGCAGCCGACAGCTCGTCTAAGTCGCGCCTCAGTAAACTCCTTTTCAAAGGCAAGCTGTTGTTTGGGGAAGATTTAGACAAGTTGGTGAAAGACTTGGGGGAGTCCAAAGGAGGTAGGCTTCCAGAGGACAAGCCTAAACAAGGGAAGTCTGGTCCGGCACTGAGGGGCCAGTCCAGAGATTTCCGGAGATTTCGTTCTTCTCGTTTAGGAGGTTTCCAGAGAGGAAGGTACACTTTGAGGGCCCAGGGGTTTCATGGCTTTCGTGGAGCCGGCAGGGGCTTCGCGGAGAACTCCGCAGGGGCAAGTCTAAAGCAACAATAAAGCGAGGCGGGTCCAGGCAGGAAGTCCTCCGATAGGGTGGCGGCTTCGGGAGTTCGTTTTTGCCTGGACCCAAATAACATCCGACCAATGGGTGCTGGAGATAATTCGAGAAGGATATGCCCTAGAATTGGCACGCCCAGTCCTAGATTCATTCGTGCTTTCGCCCTGCAAGGGGCGACAGAAAACCCTATCAATTCGTCAAACTCTGGATTGGCTTTTGCATTTGGATGCAGTAACGCCAGTTCTGCAAGGGGACTACGTTTAGGCCGGTACTCTTATCTGTTTCGTGGTGCCAAAGAAGGACGGGGCCCTTCGGCCTATTCTCGATCTCAAGGGGGTAAATTGCTGTCTTTGAGTTCTGCATTTCCGGATGGAAACGTTGCGGTCTGTCATTGTGGCAGTTCGCAAAGGGGCGTTCTTGACATCTCTTGATCTGCACATTCCCATCAGAGCAGCTCATCAAAGGTTTCTGAGGTTCGCCTTCCCTTGGGGGCATTACCAGTTTCAAGCATTGCCTTTCGGCCTGGCGACGGCTCCACGCACCTTTACCAAGGTCATGGTGGCGGCAGCAGCATTGCGGAAGGAGGGTGTCTTGGTACACCCTTATCTCGATGACTGGTTGATTCGAGCGAAGTCCGATGTCGAGAGTCGGCAGGTTACGGACAAGGTAGTGCGATTCCTACAGGAGCTCGGCTGGGTGGTCAATCTGGTCAAGAGTCGGATGGTGCAGATGTAGGATCTCGAATACCTAGAAGTATGATTCGAGACCCGGAGGGGGGCTGTTTTTTTTGCCAGAGCGGCGAGCTCGAGCGCTTCATCAGCTTGTACGCGAGTTTCTATCCACCCCGGCACTGTCGGCCTGGAACTACCTGCGACTGCTGGGTACGATGGTGGCGACCCTGGAGGTGGTTCCTTGGGCCAGGTTTCACATGCAACCATTGCAAAGGGCACTACTGCGCCAATGGTCTCACCAGAACGATTCGATGAACAAGCACCTTCCTTGTCCATTCCAGGTCAGGAAGTCCCTGCAATGGTGGCTGGTCCCGAAGCATCTGGAAGCGGGACTATCCTTGGAACAGCCACAGTGGCTCCCAGTAGTGACAGACGCAAGTCTAACAGGGTGGGGAGCTCCATGCGGGGCTATTTTCACGCAAGGCACTTGGTCAGAGCAGGAGAGCCAATAGTCGCTCAACCGTCTTGAGCTGAGAGCAGTGGCTCTAGCGCTTCAGGCGTTCGAGACCGCGGTAAAGGACCAAGCGGTTCGGGTGCTTTTGGACAATTCTGCAACAGTGGCTTACATCAACCGGTAAGGCAGAACGGGAAGTGTGGCCATGGAAGACGGAGGAGTAGCCTAGTGGTTGGGGCAAGGTACCTCAGGCCGGAAGGTCGGGGGTTTAAATCCCACTAGAGGACAGCAACCTTGGGCCGGAAGGACTGGGGTTTCTAGTCCCACAGATGCTCCTTGTGGTCTTGGGCAAGCCACTTAACCCTCCATTGCCCATGTTCCCTGTAAGTATTAGTGTATGTGTCTCATATCCCCACGTGTTAAATGTATCCCCCAATTGTGTTGTGACCGCTTTGATTGAAGGATAAGGTAGTATACAAAAACTGTCTAAATAAAATAAAATAAATAAAATAAGCAGGAGAATTGTTTGCTTGGGTAGAACCCCGACTGCTAGCAATATCGGCAGCGCACATTGCAGGATGGGACAACGTAGCTGCAGACTTTCTCAGCAGGGTCCGGGTGGATGCAGGAGAATGGGAACTTCATCCAGAGGTGTTTGCACAAATAGTCTGCAGATGGGGTCCACCGTTTATGGACCTTATGGCAACCTTTCAGTCGGCAAAGACAGGTCGCTTTTACAGCAGGCATCGAAAAAGGATGTCAGAGGGGATAGATGTCTTGATTCAACCGTGGTCAGTGTCGGGTCTCCTTTACGTGTTTCCTCTGTGGGTGCTCATAGGTCGAGCAGTTCAGCGCATCGAGGCTCATCGGGGAAGGGTTCTATTAGTGGCCCCGGATTGGTCGAGGCGACCATGGTATGCCAACCTGGTGCGACTGCTTGAAGGAAAGCCGTGGAGGTTGCCGATGCGGAACGACCTGCTACTACAGGGTCCGCTTCAAATGCCTCAGGTGGATCGGTTCTCGCTTACGGTTTGGCCATTGAAAGGGCGAGAAAGGCTACTCCGGGGCAGTCATTGGGACACTGCTACGGGCCAGGAAGAAGTCCACATCTCTGGCTTATGTCCGTATATGACGTATCTTTGAGGACTGGTGCGGCGACAGGTTCGGGCAGCGACTGTTTCAGTGCCTGTAGTATTGAGTTTTCTGCAAGATGGATTTGAGAAGGGGCTGGCCGCCAGCTCCTTACGTGCAGCTTGCAGCGTCAGCATGCTATCGCGGAAAGGTTCAAGGGGTGGCCCTGGGGTCTCACAGCGACGTGGTGCGTTTCCTTAAAGTGGTGTCTAGGCTGCGGCCCATCCGTAGAGTCTTAGTGCCGCCTTGGGACCTCAACCTAGTATTAGGAGCCTTGACCAGGGCGCCATTTGAACCCTTACATCAGGCTTCAGTTAAGGACCTAACGTTAAAAACAGTGTTTTTGGTAGCCATTTGTTCAGCACGACGGGTCTCGGAGCTGCAGGCGTTATCCTGTCGGGAACCGTTGTTGTCATTCTCTAAGGAAAAGGTGGTATTGCGTCCGGTTCCTTCTTTTTTACCCAAAGTAGTTTCTCTGTTTCACTTGAACCAAGCAGTGTCCTTGCCAGTACTGGGCACCATAGAGCGGAGCGATCCAGACAGTACCCTTCGTCGCTTGGATATAAAAAGAGTGTTGAGACAATATTTAAAGCACTCAGAGGGCTTTTGTAAATCAGAACGACTGTTTGTGCTATTTGGCGGTCCACGTAAAGGGGAAGCGGCGGCCAAAGTATCTATTTCCAGATGGGTCCGGGAAGCTATTGCATCAGCATATATGTTGCAAGGGTGTCAGGTGCCAGAAGGGTTGCGGGCCCATTCTACTAGAGCGCAGGTGACGTCATGGGCGGAGCATGATTTGGTCTCGCCAGTAGAGATTTACAGAGCAGCCACCTGGTTTTCTCTTCATACCTTCAGTAGGCACTACCGCTTGAACGTTATGGCAGCAAATGATGCCTGCTTCGGGTCAGCGGTGTTGCGATCCGGGTGGAAAGGTCCCTCCCAATAGTTACTGCTGTGATACATCCCAGAGGTGGAGGACTAAACTGGAGGAACAATAAGGAAATAAAAATTGCACTTACCTGGTAATTGTTGTTCCTTGAGGAACTCCAGTTTAGTCCTCATTCCCCTCCCGAGGGGTGATCAGTTAAGTGGTTCTTTTCAGATGAGGAGGAGCATCAGTTTCAAGGAATGCAGAAATTCTTTCATGCTCTGGATTGCAGTGAGTATGGACCGATGTTCTGGTTGCCTCCCTTCTCTTTGATTCGGTTTAGAGAGTGGATCAGGGAAAGTAAAGGAATAAGAGCAACGTGAATGTGCATGTAAAAAAAAAAAAAACAGTCCTTCTTGATGAGGGATTGGTGGTTTAGTTCACTTAATATGTTTGTTAGAGTTAAATTATAGCGACTTATTTGTTGCTCCTTTGAGTCTGCTTTGTTAATAGTACACTGGGGCTTATGGGAGATACCAGCAGGCTACATCCAGTAATGTCACGACTTTGACATGCCCATTCTCCAAGCTGCAGGAGGAGGTACACAGCCCAGAGGTGGAGGACTAAACTGGAGTTCCTCAAGGAAGAGCAATTACCAGGTATGTGTAATTTCTATTTTCTTTCCTTCTGGATCAACACAGGTTCCCCTTCCCGCCTTCGGCTCGGTACACCGGTATAGAGTCCAGCTTGATTTTTTTGTTTTTTGTCCTTAGTGACTAGTGTTCGCGCTCTTTTTCTTTTTCACTGACAGCCCGGGTCTTCGACTTCGCAGGGGCCCTTTTTCCCCCCGATGGGTGCCAGCGGGTTTAAAAAATGTGATCGGTGTACAAAATTAATGTCCCTCACCGATACACATGATTGCTGTCTCCGGTGCCTCGGGCCTGACCACAACCCGAAGGTCTGTGGCCCGTGTAGGAAGATGTCCTCGAAGGCCCTGAGAAGCCGCCAGCAGCAGCATGATAGGACTTTTGCTGTCCACACCTTCGTGGGCCCAGACCTCGTCTGAGGCCTCTATGTCTCTGGGGGAACACTCTGAGCCCAAGCGCCATAGAGGTTCCTCGGAGAGGGGGTCTCCCTCACGGGAACATCGAAGGAAGAAAGAATCCTCAAAGGCGGCGTCATTGGATGGCTCTGAATGACCAGGTCCCGCCCGAGATCGGTCGCACAGACCCGAGCGCCGGCCCGGATCCTCGGAGATGCAGCGTCCAGCAAAGCTTCCTCGATGGGATATGGAGCAGCCGAGGCAGGTAACGGTCCTCATCGAGGACTCCCCACCGGGGAAACCGGCGTCGGGACCCGACCCAGAGGCTGCAGAGACTTCTGAGCTCGGTCTCAGAATTGTGGCCCTGGAGTGCAGTATGTCTGCCTTCATGGAGCAGCAACGGGTGCTGATTGCTGTTCTCACCGGTCCTTCCACCCTGACCACCGGGGCACTGACGTCCAAGTCGACCCCGGAGGCTGAGCCGATCCTTGAGACCATGCGTGCTCAAGTCGATCCTCGACCGAGGTTTCCCTCGACCTCCTGCTCAAGGACCGAGGTTGTCGCGCCGGTTCCACCAGCGTCGGGGCAGTCAAGGCTGGGGCCCTCGAGGCCAGAGCCTCTCGATTCCTCCTCAGAGGCATCGGGATGGGAGACGGAAGAGGAAGAGTCACCGGACACCTGCCGGCACAGGGATGTCCCGGCAGATTCCCCTGTTTCCGAGCCTCAGAGAAGGTCCCCTCCCCGGAGGACACTAGGTTCTTGGACTTCGTGAGGGACATGTCAAAGGCTTTGGCATTCCCTGCGGAGTCCGAAGAGGATCCTCGAGCCGAAGAGCTCGAGATCTTCCAGTATGACTCTCCCTCTCTGGAGGCCCTTACTATACTCATGCCTCCAATCCTGGAACGACTGATGCTCCGCATATGGGAGACACTGGCATAGGTGCCGGTGATCAGCAGATGGATCAATTTGATGTATCGAGTCCGTAAGAGCCCTGGATTTCAAAAAGCACAATTGATGCACAACTCCATGGATGTGGAATCAGCATGTGCAGGCTGAAGAGCCAGAAGATGCACTCCTCAGTGCCTCCTGATAGGGAGACCCACAACTTTTCATGCCCTCAGCAAGAAGTGCTTCCAAGGTTCTATGCTGACATGTCAGATCCAGGCCTACCAGCTGTACATGGGCATTTACCTGAGGGACCTGGCGAAGGAGCTCACCGGGTTCTCGGCTGGTCTCTCAGAGGGACCTTTGCAGCGCTTCAAGAGCCTGTCCACCGGTGTCCATGAGTGCTCGAAGTTCATGACTTGAGCAGCCTGTGACGACTTCGAGTCGGTGGCCCGGGTAGCTGCAGCGGGCATCGGTACACGCCTCCAAGCATGGCTACAGTCGTCAGACCTCAAGTAGTGGGTTCAGGACAAGTTGGTTGATGTCCCATTCCAGGGAAAGAACCTCTTTGGCAAAACCATGACCGACAAGGCTGCTGAGATCGAGTCAGAGGACATGGCTCTCAAAGAAGACTTCTGCCCCTTCTAAGAAGAAGGGCTCGGGTACGAAGCCCTTTTACCCAAGGAAAGGTACTGCTTACCGAAGTTACCCCCCATTTCAGGCCTTTCCGGCTCCCCAACAGGGGCAGCAGGCCAAGGGACAGGGGCATGGCCCGCGTAAGCAGAAAGCCCCCAAACCCTGGGAGTGGCTTTTGACTCTCAAAGCATAGCCCCTCTCATCACAAGAGACAGGCAATGCACAGGAGGAAGGCTTGCCCTGTATGCCCATTGATGGACAGCCATCACCACCGATGCCTGGGTCCTAAAGATAGTCCATCAGGGCTATCTCCTTCACTTGACCCAGGTTCCTCCTCCTTATTTTCCAGGAGAGCCTCTCAGGTCTCCCCTTCACCGTGGCCGCCTTCTGAAGGAGTTAGCAGATCTTCTCGAGGATCAGGTGGTAGAACCAGTGCCCCACTACCTACAGGGCAAGGGCTTCTACTCCAGGTGCTTTCTGATAGCAAAAAGGACAGGAGGCCTCAGACCCATCCTCGACTTGCGCAACTTAAACAAAGGTCCTCTTCCTCACAAGAAATACAACATTCATACCATCCAGCTCCCTGAAGGTCCAGGATGCAGAGCTCCTAAGCAAGCGTACAATTCGGTACCTTGGAGTTACACTCGACCAACAGCTCAACATGAAGGCCCAGATAAGCAATATGGTCAAGGCAATATACAACAAAATTAAAACACTTCGCCACCTCAGACAACTACTGGAACCAGAGGATTATCGGGCAGTTTATCAGGCGCTAATAATCCCGCACTTTGACTACGCGAATGCCATACTACACGGCCTCCCAAAAAACACCTTAAATCCGCTTCAACTAGCAATGAATGCGGCTGCCAGAGTCCTGCACGGGGCATCTAGGAGGGAACACATAACCCCTATCCTATAAAATCTGCATTGGCTCCCAGTCCAATGCAGGATCGTATTCAAGGTTCTGACGCTGACTTACAAAGCCATTAATAGATGCTCCTCCGCCTCACTCACAGATCTCATCCATACGACACCCCTAAACAGAGTAAGGAGATCAGCTGCTATCAACACCCTGAACATCCCGAAGGAAATCACGAAATGCTCACAATTAACCAGGAACAGAGCATTCTCGCTTTATGCACCGACCTGCTGGAACGCCTTACCTCCGGCTATCCGGGCCATAAGTGACCTCTCCCAATTTAGGAGGGCACTTAAACATCACCTGTTCCTACAGTACTATATGGACCCGGGACATCTCCCATTCTCAGCCACGTCAAGGAGCCCATGCAAACAACCTCCATGCAACCTCCACGTAACACAGAAACCTAGCCCACCAAACACTGATCCCCCTGACAAATAGTTCCACACCCATCCCACTAACAGCACGCACACAACGGAGCCAACATGTAAATAGTTGAATGAACCATGTACATATGTTAATAATTTAATTTGTATATAGTTACCTGTTTGAACCCTGTACAAGACCCCCTGTTATATTGTAAGTTCAGTGCAGGTCCCCTGCACTGCACAAATATGTTACATGTAAACCACCCATATTAAAGAGCGCGGTATATAAGAAAGTTAAATAAATAAATAAAAAAATAAAAATAAATTCCTGGTGAGGGAGAAGTTCAGGATGCTCTCACTTGGAATATTGCTGCCTTACCTCCGCCAGGGAGCATGGCAGTGCTCCTTAGGCCTAATGTGCGTATACACACATCCTGATACACCCAGACCACAGGCAATATCTACGCTTTGTGGTGGGAGGCAATCATTACCAGTACAGGGTACTTCCCTTTGGCCTAGCCTCTGCCCCCAGGGTATTCACAAAATGCTTGCCGGTGGTGGCCGCCTTCCTCAGACGCCAAGGAGTTTTTGTCTTCCCCTACCTAGACTGGCTCATCAGAGCCACTTCAGCCATGGAGGTCCAACAGGCCACATCTCGCACCATCCTGGTGCTCCAGCATCTGGGGTTTGTAATCAATTACCCCAAGTCCAGCCTAGTGCCCACTCAGCAACTAGATTTCATAGGGGCCAGACTAGATACCCTTCAAGCAAGGGCCTACCTGCCAGCAGACAGGGCAAAAAGGCTTCTGGACCTGGCACGCCAAGTGAGTCGCAGATCCCAGGTATCAGGAAGGCACTTTCTGCGCCTCCTCGGGCACATGGCCTCCACCGTCCATGTAACACCGGATGCCCGCCTCCAAATGTGCACAGCTCAGTGGTGCCTCAGAGCCCAGTGGACACAGGCCACAGGTGGCCTCCGAGACAAGGTCAAAGTGTCCAGAAAACTGGTACAGTCCTTGGGCTGGTGGCTTCAACCATTACACTTGGAGGCGGGGATGCCCTTGCAGGCTTCTCGACACACGAGGATCCTGACCATGGATGCACCCTTGCTGAGCTGGGGAGCCCATTGCCAGGGGCTTTGTACTCAGGGTGTGTGGTCTCCGGACAAGAGCACACAACAAATCAATCTCTTGGAACTTTATTATTTATTTTTTATTTATTTAGCTGTATTTATATCCCGCTTTTCACCAGGTCAAAGCGGTCAATTGGGGGATACATTTAACATGAGGGGATATGAGACACATATTCTAATACTTACATTGAACATGGGCAAAGGAGGGTTAAGTGGCTTGCCCAAGACCACAAGGAGTGCCTATAGGACTAGCAATCCCAGTCCCTCCGGCCTGAGATTGCTGTCCCCAGGTGGGACTTGAATCTCTGGCCCTCCAGCCTGAAGTACCTCTCCTAACCACTAGACCACTCCTCCCTCCTTCGTGCCATCTGCCTGGCTCTATGAGTTTTCTGTCAGACCTTGACTCATCAGCCTGTCTTAGTACAGACAGACAACCAAGTAGCTGTGTTCTATGTGAACAAACAGGGTGGCACAGGGTCCTGCCTACCATGTCAGGAAACCCTGGATCTGTGCTCCTTTGCATTCAGAAATGGCATGCATCTGAGGGCAGTTTACCTGCCAAGCCAGGACAACTACTTAGCCGACAGACTAAGCAGGATTCTGCAGCTCCAAGAGTGGCAGCTGGACAAGGAAGAAGTCCATTGGCTTTTTCAGACCTGGGGACGGCCAGTAATGGACTTGTTTGCGAGTCCGCAAAATCACCAGTTGCCCCGGTTCTGCTTCAGGCAGCCACACCCGTACAGGGTGGCTGCCGATGCATTTCTCATATCATGGTCTGTGGGCCTCCTGTATGCGTTTCCCCCCACGCCTTTAGTGGCCAAAACTGTATTCAAGATTCTCCAGGATAGGGCCTCGGTCATCCTGATAGCCCCCAGGTGGCAAAGGCAACCCTGGTTTCCACTTTTACTTCAGCTAGCAGTGGAGTCCTCCATTCCCCTGGGGTCCTCTCCAAACCTCCTTTCCCAGGAGGGAGGCAGTCTCCTGCACCCCAATCTCAGTTCCCTCAACCTAATGGCATGGCTGCTGAAAGGGTAGTGCTCGCACCACACCTCCTTCCAAAAAATGTGGAAGAGGTCTTGCTGCTGGCCTCAAGGAGGCTATCAACCAGACAGACCTATGCCTTTAAATGGCGTAGGTTTGGGGTTTGGTGCGCAAAGCAGAAAGTGAATCCTTTCTCCTGCCAGGTTGCAGTGGTACTACAGTATCTTCTCCACCTTTCGGATTTGGGCCTTAAGTCCAACTCCGTCAGAGTGCACCTCAGTGCCCTGGCTGCACCCAGTGGAAGGAAAGTCTCTCTCTGCGCATCCTCTGGTGTCTAGATTCTTGAGAGGTCTACCTCTGCTGAAGCCTCCGGTCCGCCCTCTGGCAACCGAGTGGGATTTGAATGTGGTTTTAGGGCAGCTTACTTGGCCGCCTTTTGAGCCGATGGCAACCTGTCATCTACACTACCTTTCTTGGAAGGTAGTTTTCTTGGTGGCACTTGTGTCAGCCCAACGAGTGAGTGAGCTTCAGGCCCTTGTGTCCGACAGGCCTTATACAAGGTTTTATAGGAACCGGGTGATGCTCTGCACACACCCCAAGTTTCTTCCGAAAGTGGTCTCTTCCTTCCATCTCAACCAAGAGGTGGTGCTGCCTACCTTCTTTCCCAGGCCGCATGCCAGTCGGGCAGAGACAGTTCTGCATACCCTGGACTGTAAGAGGGCGCTGGCCTTCTATATTCAACGTACGCAGGGCCATAGGACTTCTCAACTCTTCATATCGTGTAAGCTGGGGATGGCTGTTTCCAAGCGTACGCTGTCCAACTGGGTGGCAGACTGTATTGCCAGGGCATACAGGACAGCCGAGCTTCCATTGGAGGGTCATGTAATGGCCCACCGGGTCAGGGCCATGGCGGCATCAGTGGCTCATTTCCGCTCTGTTCTGCTGGCAGACATCTGCTGGGCCACCACCTGGTCTTCGGGTCAGACTTTTGCAACCCATTACTGCCTGGATAGGGAGTCCCGACTGGACAGTGCTTTCTGCCAGACTATACTCCATAACCTTTTCGAGGTCTAGGCAACTCCTGCCCACCGACCCTTCTGTGTCAGGCTACCAGAGTGCTACTCTCTCAGTTAGATTCCTATTGTGGCTGCTTGCGGCTCTCGTAGAAGGAGCCTTTTTTTCAGCTCTGGTTTCTCAGTAGCCTATAGCTGGGGAGTCCCATATGTGAGGACTGACTTCCTGCTTGTTCCCAGAGAAAGTGTAGTTACTCACCTGTAACAGGTGTTCTCCGGGGATATCAGGAATCAGTCCTCACAACCCTCCCTCCTCCCCTTGGAGTTGCAGTCCTATTATTATATTTTGTTCTTCATGCCATCTTTTTAGCTAAGTCATTTGACTGAGCAAGATGGCACCCTTGGGCGGGAAGGGGACCGCGCATGCCTGATGCAATTCCAAAAGGCTTTCTCTGAAAGCTGGGGATTTGCTCCTCTGTCCTCAGCCCCGGCAGCTATACTAGCAGCAGTGCCCCCATCCACCTCCCCCAAGGAAATAGAATAGAAGTCTTGTAAACCTCGTAGGCATGGAGGTATTTTAAAGGGCTTGAGGATCCGCAGAATGCAATTGGTGTAGGAAGTACATTAGTAGAGGGAAGCTGATGTGGGCCATCTTACCAACAGTGTCATGCAGTATCATTTGTAGAAAAAGCACTTTGAGCAGAAAAAGAGAGAAGCCCCCACAGTTGGCATGAAGGATAAACAAGACAGCAGGGAAAGGAAGGAATTCAGAGAGCAATACTGAAAAGATCAATTAATGTATCCAGATACGACATGGCCATGTTTCAGCATACACATGTGTGCTTCAGGTATCAAAACAAATTGACAAAATCAAATAACGATAAAAAATATTAATTAGTACTTAAAATCACAGCAGATATTTAAGTTAAAAATTATAAGTAAAAACTTAAAAATAAGAGCACAAAAAAGAGCAGGATAGCGAACCATTTTAATTCAAAAAGAGGAGGTCAGCCCGACACGTGTTTCTGCCGAGGGGCCTTCTTCAGTAGACTTTGACCTCTAAAATAAATACACATAATTAAAAACAATCAATAATAAAACCAACATATGTAATACAATGCATAAAAATGGACATAACACCTCTATTGAAGACATATAAATAGTAAAACATCCATAAAAACAACATGAAAAAAATATATATTTATACACAGCTACCAGTATAAAATAAATATTTTTGTCTTGTAAAACGAAAGATTAAAAACTAGTGGGTCATCCAGTCACACGTTATTTATGTGATGTAGTCAATTAAAATAAAACATAGTGTACAGTTCTCCAGGACCAAGCAGGAAGTCAGTCCTCACATATGGGTGACGTCGGCGCCGACGGAGCCCTCGCGGAGCAATTTTCCCCAGCTTTCAAAGAAAGCCTTTGGGAATTGCAGCGCGCATGCGCGGTCGCCTTCCCGCCCAAGGGTGCCATCTTAGCCAGTCTTCTTTTTTCCGCGGAGCCCTACAGACGTACCCGTCGTGTCCCCGCGAAAAAGTTGATATTTACTCATAATTTACTCTTTTTTCCTTCGGTTCGACGCCGGTCTTTTTCCCGCCCGGACTCGCGACGCCGGTCACGAGTCCTCTTCTTCTTTTTCGGTTTTTCTGACTTAGTCAGTTTCGTTTTTGTTTTTTCCCTGGCAGCCCGGTCTTTTGACCTCGCCGGGGCCCTTTTTCCCCCGATGGCTGCCAGTGGTTTCAAGCGGTGTGGTCAGTGTGACCGAAATATGTCACTAACTGACACACACGACAATTGCCTCCGCTGCCTGGGCCCGGATCATGAAGAAATGATCTGTGGGCCCTGCGGCAAAATGTCCTCCAAAGCGTTGAGAAGTCGGCGGCATCAGCGGGATAGGATCTTCGCTGACCCCAGCCGTACCCGGACCTCGTCGGAGGCCTCCGCGTCCAGAGGTTCCAGCTCGGACCGTCGCCGGAGTTCCTCCGATAGGGGTTCTCCCTCCGGGGACCATCGTCGGAAGGTGAAACCCGCGAGGGCGGCGTCGGTGGACGCTCCTGGCTCCTCGAGGGCCAGGTCGCATAGCCCCGATAGCCGTCCCGGGTCCTTGGAGAAGGAGCACCTCTCGAAGCGACCTCGCCTGGAGTCGGAGCTGCCTGCTCGGGTAAGTCCTGTGGTCCTCCTGGACTCGCCTCCGAGACCGCCGACATCGGGCCCGACGCCGTCGGGGCCCGAGTCGGGGACTGCTGGGTCACCTGAGCTCGGACTCAGGTTGACGGCCTTGGAGAGCAGACTGTCTGCCTTCATGGACCAGCAGCGGGCACTGCTCGCCGGCCTCGCTGGCGCCGCTGCCCCGACCGCCGGGACGTCGACGTCTAAGTCGACCCCGGAGACCGAGCCGATCCTCGAGTCCATGCGAACTCGAGTCGATCCTCGGTCGAGGTCACCCTCGGCCTCCCGTTCGGGACCGAGGTCACCGACGCCGACTCCCTCGGCGTCGGGGCGGCAGGCGCCGCGCCCTGCCCGGGCCGACCCCACCGAGTCCTCGTCGGAGTCGGTCTGGGAGTCTGAAGAGGAAGAGTCGCCTGATTCTTTTCGGACTCGGTGTGTCCCCTCGGACTCACCTGAGTCCGAACCTCGGAAGCAGTCCCCCCCGGAGGATGCCCGGTTCTCGGACTTCGTCAGGGATATGGCCAAGGCTTTGGCCTTCCCTGCGGATCCCGAGGAGGAGCCTCGAGCCGAAGAGCTCGACGCCCTCCAGTATGACTCTCCCGCCAGGGAACACTTTACTGTACCGGTTCCTCCCATGCTGGAACGACTTCTCTTCCGCATGTGGGAGAGTCTGGCCTCCTCGCCGGTCCTGAGCAAGCGGGTCGATTCTATCTATCGAGTCCGCAAGAGCCCTGGCTTCCAAAAAGCACAGCTACCACACCATTCCATGGTAGTGGAATCGGCCATGCATCGTCTTAAGAGCCAGAAGATGCACTCCTCGGTGCCTCCTGGCAGGGAGGCCCGTAACCTGGATGGCCTTGGTAAGAAGTGTTTCCAGGGCTCTATGCTTGCGTGTCGTGTCCAGACCTACCAGCTATACATGGGCATGTATCTCCGAGACCTGGCTAAAGAGCTAGCCGGATTCTCCGCTGGTTTGTCCGAGGAACCCTTGCGGAGGTTCCTGGCCTTGTCCTCTGGCATTCGGGAATGCTCAAAATTCATATCCCGAGCAGCCTATGATGGCTTTGAAGCATCGGCTCGAGTGGCCGCAGCCGGCATCGGTGCCCGCCGACAGGCTTGGCTTCAGTCGTCTGACCTTGAGCCCTGGGTGCAGGACAAGTTGGTCGATGTCCCCTGCCGAGGCGAGAACCTCTTTGGCAAGCCCATGGCTGAAAAGGCTGCACAGATCGAGACGGAGACTCTCACCAGGACTAGGCTTTCTAGGAAGACCTCCGCCCCTTCCCAGAAAAAGAAGGGCTCGGGAAAGAAGTCCTTTTACCCGAGAAAGGCGGCTGCCTACAAATAATACCCCCAATATCAGGCCCCTGCAGCTCCCCAACAGGGCCAGCAGGCCAAGGGACGGGGTAATGGGTCCCGTAGGCAGCAAGCCCCCAAGCCTGCACCACCAGCCCCTGCTCAGCAGGGTGGGGGTTTTTGACTCCTTAAGCATAGCCTCTCCCCCTCCGCTGGTTCCTCCCAGCACCGGAGGCCGGCTGGTTCACTTTGCCCACAGGTGGTCCAGCATCACCTCAGATGCCTGGGTGCTTCAAGTCGTGAGAGAAGGCTATCTTCTCCACTTCCAACAGGTCCCTCCCTCCTATTTTCCGGGAGAACCTCCACGACTCCCTCTGCACAGGGAATTACTCCTTCAGGAGTTAGCAGGTCTTCTACAGGAACAGGCGGTGGAACCGGTGCCCCACCACCTGAGGGGTCAAGGCTTCTATTCCAGGTATTTCCTAATACCAAAAAGAACGGGAGGCCTCAGACCCATCCTGGACTTGCGCAACCTCAACAGGTTCCTCGTGCGGGAAAAGTTCAAAATGCTTACCCTTGGAATCCTTCTGCCCTACCTCCAGCAGGGAGATTGGCTATGCTCCTTGGATCTAAAGGATGCCTACACGCACATCCTCATCCACCCAAGCCACCGCCAATACCTAAGGTTTGTGGTGGCAGGAAATCATTACCAGTACAGAGTACTGCCCTTTGGCCTGTCCTCCGCACCGCGGGTCTTCACAAAATGTCTCGCGGTGGTGGCGGCCCATCTCCGGCTTCACGGCCTCTATGTCTTTCCGTACCTCGACGACTGGCTCATCAGAGCAGCGTCCGCTCCGGAGGTCACCAACGCCACACGCCGCACGGTGACTCTTCTGCAGTACTTGGGCTTTGTTATAAACTTCGCAAAGTCCACTTTGCTCCCCTCACAGGATCTCGAGTTCATCGGCGCAAGGCTGCACACTCCTCAGGCACGAGCGTTCCTACCGCTCGACAGGGCTCAACGGCTCATGGACCTAGCCGACCGTTTTCGCAGCCAGCCCCTGGTCTCCGCCAGGCGCTTCCTGAGACTACTCGGCCATATGGCTTCCACCGTCCATGTGACCCCCAATGCCCGCCTGAATATGCGGCCTGCTCAATGGTGTCTCCGCAAGCAGTGGCAACAAGCCACAGGCGGCCTAGCAGACCTAGTGCGCGTCTCCGAGCCGCTGATCTCGTCTCTCCGGTGGTGGCTTCATCGGCCGAACCTGGTACTCGGCATGCCTTTTCAGTCACCTCAGCCGGCCCAGGTGCTGACGACGGATGCATCCCTCCTGGGCTGGGGAGCACATTGCCAAGGGGCACGTACTCAGGGCCTCTGGACCACGTGGGAGTCTGCTCAGCAGATCAACTTCCTGGAGCTCAGAGCGATCCGCCTGGCTCTCAAGGCCTTCTCCCACCTGACCTCTCACCAGTCCGTCCTTGTCCAGACGGACAATCAAGTTGCCATGTTCTACGTGAACAAGCAGGGGGGCACGGGCTCCTTCCTTCTCTGTCGGGAAGCACAGAAGCTCTGCTCTTGGACCGTCAGTCACGGCGTTCTTCTCAAGGCAGTTTATCTCCCAGGCCAAGAAAATTGCCTGGCGGACAAACTCAGCAGGATCCTCCAGCCGCACGAGTGGCGCCTGGATCCCTTGGTAGTTCAGAAGCTCTTTCTAAAGTGGGGCCTCCCCACGATGGATCTCTTTGCCAGCCCTCTCAACCGGCAACTTCCTCGCTTCTGCTCTCGTCAGCCACATCCCCTTCGAGTTGCGGCAGACGCTTTTCTACTCTCATGGTCGGAGAGCCTTCTGTACGCTTTCCCTCCCATCCCGCTAGTCTCTCGAACTCTTTTCAAGGTTCTCCGAGACAAAGCCTTCATGATCCTGGTGGCCCCTCGCTGGCCCCGACAGCCGTGGTTTCCACTCCTGCTGCAATTAGCGGTGGAGGATCCATTCCCTCTGGGGTTACAACTGGATCTCCTCACTCAGGATCAGGGGTCTCTGCTACACCCCAACCTCAGATCTCTCAATCTAATGGCCTGGCTGCTGAGAGGGTAGTTCTTGCTCCCCTTCTTCTGCCGGCAGAGGTGGAAGAGGTCGTCCTAGCTTCTCGGCGACCTTCTACCCGCAAATGCTACGCCCTTAAATGGCGTCGCTTTTCCGTTTGGTGTACCCAACAGTCTCAGGATCCCTTCTCCTGCCCGGTGTCGGTGATTCTGCAGTACTTGCTATACCTCTCTAATCTGGGACTTAAGTCCAACTCCGTCAAAGTTCACCTCAGTGCTCTTTCAGCGCATCATGTGCCGCTGGACGGCAGACCTCTTTCCAGCGACCCTCTTGTAGCGAGGTTTCTCCGAGGTCTCCTTCTGCTTAAACCACCTCTGCGCCCGCCAGCGCCTGACTGGGATCTAAATGTGGTTTTACAGCGGATCACCTGTCCGCCTTTTGAACCTATGGCTACCTGTTCTCTCCGTTTTCTGTCTTGGAAAACACTGTTCTTGATAGCCCTCACTTCCGCTAGACGCGTAAGTGAATTGCAGGCCCTCGTGTCTGATCCCCCTTACACTCGGTTCTACAAAAATAGGGTAGTCCTACGGACTCACCCAAAATTTCTTCCAAAAGTGGTCTCCCCTTTTCACATCAATCAGGAGGTGGTACTTCCGACCTTCTTTCCCAGACCACACTCCAGCCGAGCTGAAACGGTCCTCCATACCCTGGACTGTAGAAGGGCATTGAACTTCTACCTTGACCGTACGCGGGAGCACCGTAAAGCTGCTCAGCTTTTTGTGTCTTTTGACCCCAATAAATTGGGGCTCCCGGTCTCCAAGCGTACTCTGTCCATCTGGGTTGCGGACTGTATCACTTGGGCTTATGGGGCAGCCGGACTCTCCTTGGAAGGTCGAGTCACGGCTCATTGCGTTCGGGCAAAGGCTACGTCAGTGGCTTACCTCCGCTCTGTTCCGCTGGCAGACATCTGCCGGGCCGCTACTTGGTCTTCGAGCCAGACGTTTGCGGTCCATTACTGTCTCGAGAGGGAGTCCCGCAGGGACAGTGCTTTCGGACAGGCAGTCCTCCGTAATCTCTTTGAGGTTTGAGCAACTCCTACCCTCCATCCCGGATGTGGGCTACCGGTGGGTGCTAATTCAGCGAAGATTCCTTCCTTCTGTGCTGCTGAGCTAGAGGGAGCTCATTTTTGTGCTTAGGGTCTCCGGTAGCCTTAAGCTTGGGAGTCCCATATGTGAGGACTGACTTCCTGCTTGGTCCTGGAGAAAGCGTAGTTACTCACCTGTAACAGGTGTTCTCCAGGAGCAGCAGGAATCAGTCCTCACAACCCTCCCTCCTCCCCTTGGAGTTGCAATCATCTGCTTTAGTTTTTTTGCAAATTTTTATGCTGTCTTTTTTAGCTATGTCATCTGACTGGCTAAGATGGCACCCTTGGGCGGGAAGGCGACCGCGCATGCGCGCTGCAATTCCCAAAGGCTTTCTTTGAAAGCTGGGGAAAATTGCTCCGCGAGGGCTCCGTCGGCGCCGACGTCACCCATATGTGAGGACTGATTCCTGCTGCTCCTGGAGAACACCTGTTACAGGTGAGTAACTACGCTTTTTATTTACCAAACAGCATAGCATTAGAATCGGTAAACTGAAACCACCTAAAGCAGGGGTGGGCCATTCCGGTCCTGGAGGGCAGCAGACCAGTCAGGTTTTCATAATGTCTCTAATGAATATTCATGAGATCTATTTGCATCCACTGCCTTCCATTGTATGGAAATAGGTCCATGAATATTCATTAGGGACATCATGAAAACCTGACTGGTCTGCGGCCCTCCAGGACCAGAATTGCCCACCCCTGACCTAGAGGATGAGCTGAAGCAAGAAACCAGAGGAAAATATATTAATATCGGCATGAACTGAGGATGCTCCAAGAAAAAGGGAACACATATACCAAATTGTGTAAAGAAATCAAAGACAAACCAAACTATATGTACTAGAGCCACTCTGAGGTTTTAGAACTATAAATACAGGGATGACTGGATGTGCAAATGGAGCTACTTATTATGCGACATGTACAAATGGCACTCAATTGTGAAGTTTATCAATGAGAACTCATCTCTAGAAACTTTACAAACAGCTATTGCCTGGATAACTAATCCATGGGTTGTGCTTTCTGCCTATAAAGGGGTGTATTAACAATGTTGTAAGGACCCCGACGTGTAGTACTCATGCACTATGATCCCTCAGAGCAGGTATGAACTCAAATTGCACATCCCGAATTTCAGTAGAGAATAAGTTATCTGTGACATCATGCAGCAATGTTCATATCAGACGCCATGACCTTGATTGAAACGATACTGCAAGCAAATATACCTAGCAAATCTCTTGACATCCCTAACTTTGATTGAAGCACCATCTATTCAATAGAATGAAAAAGCCACATCCAGAGTACCAAACTTAAAACGAGGCAGAAGATGACATCACACTGCCTTTAAGGAGTGAGTGATGCAGCTGTGCTGTTCGGAACACCTTCTTTCATCACTTAACGTTCTCGGGTTAAATCATAAAACTAATTTTTACTAGCATGGTGGGAAACCCAAATAGCAGTACTAATTGAGTGCAGAGTTAAATTAATAAAGGTCACTGGAAAATGGGGGCCATTGAATCACACAAACTAAATTCACGTGTTCACCCGATAAAAATAGAAAAGATATGATGTGCCTTAGTTGTAGGAAATGTCAAAAGGGGCAAAAACCAGTTTAAAAAGGGAAATAGGACTTCTTGGCACAAGAGCTATATGGCCAAATGATCCTTATACGAGGGATCACTTTGACTGCCAAGGAATACATACCTTAAAACCATATACATTTGAAATTACTGATGCTAACACTTAACACTTGTGGTCTTGGGCAAGCCACTTAACCCTCCATAGCCCATGTTCCCTGTAAAATAGTTATCTCCAAGTTATAATGCCCTATTCAATGTAATTTCAGTTTGTTCAATGTAAACCGCACTGATGCAGAATAGCGCGGTATATAAGAGAATATAAATAAAAGAAAGAAAGAAAGAACAGGATAAAAAAAACAAGGGAGTTGGAACGGAATAAAAGGATAATGGAATGGAATAAAAAAATTGTAAACAAAGGGGGAAGTTGCTAAAAATGATAAAATCCGTGTACACAAGTCTAAGTTATACCTGGCCATAGAAATTATACTTGGACATATGACCATTTATTATAAAAAGAGGGAAAATAAAAACAGCACCTAAGGGTGAGAAATAAAAAATGAAAAATAAAATCGGATAACCAAACAGGTTGAGTATCCCTAATCCGAAATCCGAAATACTACAAAATCGAAAACCTTTTGAGCGCCATCATGAGACAATGGCATCTTTGCTTTCTGATGGTTCAGTGTACACAAACTTTGTTTCATGCACAAAATTATTAAAAATATTGGATAAAATTATCTTCAGACTATGTGTATAAGGGTATATGAAACATAAATGAATTTTGTGTTTAGACTTGGTTCCTATCCTCAAGATATCTCATTATGTATATTGTCATGAGGCTGGTACTAATAAAGATGCAAAGTGAAAAGAAACCCTGTTTCTCACAGAGATCTAGATGTGCAATTACCTCAAAGCACAGCTAGAGGGGGCAGGAGTGATCATACATAAGCTAATGAGGCTAGGAGATCTAACCAGTTGCACCTGGGAATGAGCCCGGGAGATTCAAAGAGAAGATCCCTTTATAAGCAGACGTTTAATTCTAGCAAAGCAGAGTGGGAGAGAAAAAGCCAAGCAGTAAGGAGCACGGCTGCAGAAAGGGAAGCAGCAGAACAAGGAGCAGAAGGACTTGGAGAAGGAACAAGGAGCACTGCTAAGGAAAAAAGGAGAGACCTGAAGGAAGGAATCCTCCTTGAGCAAGCCCAAAGGAACGGAATTCACAGAGGTGGAGTTCAGAGGGGCCAAGCTACGAGAGCAGCTGTTCAGAGGGAGTCTGCTGGGGAAAGCAGTCAGGCTGGAGAGTGTGCCACTCCCTGCTCAAGCAACGTTCCTGAGTCCAAAGCTGTGAGACGTATCCAGAGAACCAGGTTTGGAGGAAGACCTGCAGTCACTGGAACCTGCTGGACAAGTTTTACCAAGTACTCGAGGAAAAGGAGTTTTTAGCAAAGCTACTCTACCACTGAAGCATAGAGCTGAATCCATACCAGGTTTTGCTAAGCTGCCAGGAAGCACAGCATTGCCCAGAAGCTACCGGCAGAAAAACTGTTGCAAAAGAGACGTTCTTGGGAGAGAAGGCTCCAGGGAGTCCAGCTACAGAAACTCAAGGTATGAAAGCTTTATTCCTCCTAAAGAATGCTTAACTCCTAGAAGCACTGCTAAAGCAAATACTCACTTTGTAAGTAGAAGAAAGAAACCAGAGTGGTTTCAAGAATTACCAAGAGAACTTAAAACCCAGTCTTATTGGAGGCAAGTTACTGGAGACAGTCCATGTAAAGCTGTAACAGCCAGGGACAGTATTTACTCCGAGGGGGAAAGCAGTGTAGCAGAGTCTATGGACATAGAAGATATAAATGCTATTCCCATGCCTCAGGAAGAAGATATGGATTGTGGGTTGTGTATGGCTACTAGCCTAGAGTCTATAGCCACCGTGTAAATAAGAAGAAAACTTGTTTAATTGTTTTGGAATGAACTGAATTCCTCCATTTTCCTTGGCACTAATTGTTAAGCTACTAACAGTTAGTCCACCTGTTTATTACTGGAACCTTTTCAAACAAAGGACATTCTTTGATTTCCATTGTCTTAAAGAACCCTTGCACAGAGGGGAAATAAAAGCCTTGTTTCCCTACACTCTTGGCTGAATTATTATGTGCACATAAGGAGCTGAAAATAGATAAGACCAAACTCCATTTTTGGCCTTACATTACACCACGCTCCTTGAAAATAACACAGGTACACTACCAAAAAACTGCCTCCAGTTTTGCAACTGATTCCTATAGATTTTGGGGTGCTGAATCCAGGAAAAATAGCCAAAATGTTCCATCACGTCACGTTTTCTTGCAAAATTAGATTTCTTACCCATATAAGGAATGTTCACATAATTTCTTTTTAGCCGACTGCAGTTTATTTTCTTGGCCCAAAATAGAGGTTGTAATGGTTAACTAACTAGAAACACTCCCTCATGATATTTTAGAGTGTTTTGTATTCATTTTATACATTAACAGGACAATTGGGAGGCGGGGGGCTAAATCCAGTACTCGCGCTGGCGCATGTTCTTTCCTGTTCGCCTCGCCTCGTTCGCTCGCTCAAACACGGTGGTTGCGACATGAACGTTCCTGTCAAATTTCAGTTTCTTGCAAGTTCATTATTACCTTTTGTTTGCTCAGTTGTAATCCAGCTTTATTCCGAAGTGGTTCACTACAGCTGTAGTTTGCAGTGCTGTGTATTTGTGATGGCTCACAGAGCCAGAGGTTGCGTCAACTCTCCGGACAGTTTTTGTTTTATTTGTGGGGAATATACCGTGAAAAGCGGCAGAGGAACATTTCTGCATTTATTTAAAAAGTATATTTTGCCTATTTCGGTTTGAAGTTAGGCGATCAAGACAAACCGTGGGCTCCTCACAAAGTGTGCAAGACATGTGAGGAAGATCTACGCTTATGGATGAAAGCTAAAAAACAAGCATTTCGTTTCGGAATACCTATGATGTGGCGTGAACAAAGAGACCACAGCAGTGACTGCTATTTTTGCTCTTGCATTGTGAAGGGATACAACTTAAAAAATAAGAACGTAATAAGTTACCCCAACCTTCTCTCAGCAATTAGGCCTATGCCTCATAGCAACGAAGTACCTGTGCCTGAACCACCAAAATCTTTGGATCATATTTGTGTGGACGGTTCTGATCATGATGAGACTCATCAGATGGCTTTTCCCGATGAGTCCAGTACTTCCGAGTTTGAAACTGAACCAGATCCGAAAACTGAACTTTTCTCTCAAGCTGAATTGAATGATTTAGTCCGGGATTTAGGACTCCCAAAAGATGCTGCCCAACTGCTAGGTTCTCGGCTTAAACAGAAAAATCTATTGTCACCAGGAACAACTTTTTATTGATACCGCAACCGCGAGACACAATTTTTGAAGTATTTCAGCAAAGAGGAAGATTTGGTATTTTGCAACGATATATACGGAGTGATGGAAAAGTTTAAACTCAAGTATGATCCTGCTGAATGGCGGCTGTTCATTGATTCGTCAAAAGACAGCATAAAAGGTGTTCTTCTTCATAATGGCAACACATTCGCTTCAGTTCCTATTGCTCACTCTGTTATTCTCCAAGAAAAATACGAGAATTTGGCCCTGATTCTTCAGAAGATTCGTTATGATGAGCATAAGTGGATGATTTGTGGAGACTTTAAAATTCTATCCATGCTATTAGGGCAGCAATCCGGTTTCACCAAATATCCCTGCTTCCTTTGCTTGTGGGATAGCCAGGCCCGCGACCTACACTGGGGGAAAAAAAGACTGGCCAATTCGGGAGTATTTGAGACCCGGTGAGAAAAATGTTCTTCATGAGAGCTTGGTACCTCGTGATAAAATTCTATTACCACCTCTCCACATTAAGTTGGGTCTCATTAAGCAATTCATCAAGTCCCTTCCAAAAGATGGTGAGTGCTTTCGGTACCTTTGCTCAAAGTTCCCCCGACTTTCTGAAGCAAAGCTAAAGGAAGGAGTGTTTGTTGGCCCTGATATAAGGAAACTCATTTCAGATGGAGCATTCGCTGAAACGATGTCTGAGAAGGAAAAAGAAGCCTGGGATTCCTTCAAGGATGTTGTTCTCAAATTCTTGGGGAACAGGCGGGATGAGAACTATAAGGATATTGTTGCCAGGATACTCAATGCCTTCAAAGAACAAGGCTGTAACATGAGCCTGAAAGTCCATTTCTTGCACTCCCATGTGAACTACTTTCCCGAAAACTTGGGGGCGTACAGTGAAGAACAAGGTGAAAGGTTTCACCAGGACATCAAGGACGCAGAGAGAAGGTACCAAGGAAGATGGAACACCACTATGATGGCTGATTTCTGCTGGTTGCTGCTGCGGGAAACCCCAGATGAAAAATACGCCAAGCAGCGCACCAAGAGAAGCATTCGGGGGAAGAAGAAACGGGCCCACCAGGAGATTGATTGACCCAAGAATGACTTTAAAATCTAAACTGTGTTGACAAATATCATGTTTTTACTAAACTTTGAAATAAAAATTTGCTAGTTATTACCACAGTGTCGGATCTCATTTATTAGAATTTTATTTTCACACCATCGGGTGTTTGTCTTCATGTATTGCAATGGTGCGGTTTGCGTTTTCTATTCTTACATACATACCTGTACAACATTTTTTGCACATTTCTTTGCTTTGCTTTGTGTCTAACCTCGCTCTTATATGCTCAATGTTTGTGCACATGTATGTGGCTGTTTTAAGTGCAGACAATTTTGCTACCATCACAGTGTGTTTTGTTGACATTACTCTATTCTTATGTGCTGCCTTGTTACAATTTTCTTTATTCTTATTTGAATAACTACTAAACAATTAGTATAAAGAATTCATCCAAGAAACTTTTATCTCGATCGCACTCAATCTGAAATGTTCACCTCAAACTGCTAACCCAATGTAGCAAAAAATCTGTACGTGATGGAGCAAATTGGTTACCAGATTTGGATTCAGCGCACCAAAAAACGTAAAAATCAATCGAAACATTAGAGGCAGTTAAAAAAAAATTTTTTTTAGTGTACCTGTGTAATTATATCGTGGAGCATGCCCTTACCGCCCTTGGCCACTAGGGGCTGCCACCATGACAATATGCAAATATTCCAAAATCTGAAATCCAAAACACTTCTGGTCCCAAGCATTTCAGATAAGGGATACTGAACCTGTACATGCATATCAGGGAGCATAATGACGTTAAAAAATACATAAATGAAAAACAAAACAAAAAAAGCAAGTCAATAAAGTAACATCAAGTGTGCATATAATTATCACTCAAAGATATCTCTAAAAATATCCAAGTGAAGTTAAAGTGGAGGGGTCCTTGTTTTATAAACATGTCTAGATTGTCTTGCTAGACTAGTCAAGACAAGGGGGTTTTGTTCCCTACCAGCAGAAGTGGAGACACAGAAAGAACTAGAAACGTCTAGTGACAACATCACTGCTACTAAGGCTGATGCTGCTAGGGACATACTTCAGTATTTCTCTGTCTCCAACAGATGGTAGATGCTGTTCTGATGCAGCTCAGTTTGAGTTAGCTCCTGTGAAATTGATTGAAGGGATTCCTTCCCAGTAGAGCTTGATAGAAGATATCCCTAGGGGGGGTACCTTGGATACCCTATTAGTGTTTCTCATGTGGAGGATAAAAGGTTTCTGCTCCCAGTCAGTATTATACACCTGTTGAGCAGCTAGGATTCTGTTGGACAAAGGCCTGTGTCTTCACTTAGCCTCAAGTAATTCTGCTTTCCCCACTCCCCCCCCCCCTCCCAGGCTCCCCCAGGACCATTTGGACAGAGGCACAGGGGAGCAGACTAGAACCCATGGCTTGTCTGACCTGGACTCTCTAGGGATGTGTACAGTCTTATTTTGGATTCCAATGCCTGCACCCTTGTAGCCACTGCCATGTCTGGTTGCATGGTTGTTATCGAGTCTGGTGGGATTCTCACTCCTTGTTTCTGAATGAGTCTCCACAGTCTCGCCCATGTTAGGTCTGTGCTGCCGCATACGCATGCAAGCTCCTCTTTAAAGCAAGATGTTAAGCTGCCCACCTCAGTTGCATGTTTAAGAACATAAGATATGCCATACTGGGTCAGACCAAAGGTTCATCAAGACCAGTATTCTGTTTCCAACAGTGGCCAGTCTAGGTCACAAGTAACTGTCAGGTTCCCAAAAGGCAGACCAATTTCATGCTGCTGAT
Organism: Ichthyophis bannanicus; assembly: GCA_033557465.1. Classification (NCBI taxonomy): domain Eukaryota; kingdom Metazoa; phylum Chordata; class Amphibia; order Gymnophiona; family Ichthyophiidae; genus Ichthyophis; species Ichthyophis bannanicus. Next base: position 138,073,614 of record CM066039.1, read on the forward strand.
CCCATGGGTTAGCAGTGGACTTCCCCAGTCTGCTTTAATAATGGTTTATGGACTTTTCCTACAAGAACTTGTTCAAACTACTTTTATTATTATTTAACAGGTTTTTTATACTGCTTTATCATTTCAGTCAAAGCGATTTTACATTGTAACTTAAACTTGGTAATGTACATTAAACAGGGACATTGATAATTAGTTTTTTTCTGAGGCAGTGGAAGGTTAAGTGACTTGTCTGAGGCCACAAGGAGTGCTAGTGGGAATTGAACCCTGGTCTTTTGGTTCCCAAGCCAATGCTCTAACTATTAGGCTACTCCTCCACTCCACTCTTAAACCCAGCTATACTAACAGCTTTTACAAAATCCAATGGCAATGAATTCCAGAGTTGATGTCTTGAGTAAATAAAATATTTTCTCAAATTAGTCTTAAATGTGCTTTAGTCTTTCTATTTCTTGAAGGACTAAAAACCGATCCACTCATTTTATAGACCTCTATCATATCTACCTTCAGCCATCTCTTTTCTAAGCTGAAGAGCATTAACCTTTTAAGCCTTACCTCGTAGAGATATCCTTCCTTCTCCGGGAACAAGCAGGGAGTCAGTCCTCACATATGGGTGACATTGGCACCGAAGGAGCCCGCGCGGAAGTATCTCCCCAGCTTTCAAAGAAAGCCTTTGGGAGGTGCACCATGCATGTGTGGTCCCCTTCCTGCCCAAGGGTGCCATCTTGCCTCAGTCTCCTTTTTTCCACGGAGCCCTCCAGACATCTGTCCAGTTTCCCCCGGAAAAAGTATGGGGTTTTTTATCCTGTTTTGTCTGGTACGCATACCAGTTCCTTTACCGCCCCCGAGCCAGCTCATCTTGATGTCACTCCTCGGGCTCGTTTCTTTGTTTTGTTTTTTTGTTTTTGTTTTTTCCTCGCGATATCCCTCGACTGGCACTTTTTGCCCTTTTTTGCTTCAGGCCTCAGACCAGTGTCGGGATGCAGGGCCCCCTTTTAGCCAATGGCCTCCTGCGGCTTCAGGAAATGTGATCGGTGCAGTAAATTGATGTCCCGCACTGACCCTCATGACTGCTGACTCCACTGCCTTGGGCCGGAGCATGACGACTCGGACTGCGAACTTTGCAGGACCATGACCACAAAGGCCTTCAAGAGCCGTCAGCTGCAGCAGGAACAGTTCTCTCATAAGTCTGACTCTGCACTAGAGTCTCCAGCAACATCGCACTACTGGGCCTGCTCTGGTAACACAGTGCCCTGCAAGGCCCAGGCTACCTTGGAGTCTCGCTGCCATGGGTCCTCCGGGAGGATATCCCTGGAGGTGGAACGCAAGATGTCGAAAACGTCGAAGACCACCTTGGAGGACGGATCCGGGAAGAAGGGAAACTCGCATTCCAGAGTTTAGAGCAAGAGTGGCCTCACAAGCTGCCCCGGAAGGTGGGGTTGGAAAGGCGGGCAGTGTTATTAGAGCCATCTCAAGATGCAGCCCTCAAGAGGCAGAGAGGTTAAGGCCAAAAGCATTATCTACAGTTTGTGCTGGGTAGCCAGCACTTTCAGTACTGAGTGCTTGAAGGACTAGAAAAATGGACTGCTACTTCTGGAGAGAGATCTGCAATTGTGAGTATATACTTCTGGGAATTTTCTGAAAGGACTTCTTTGAATTAAAGCTAATTAATCTATGAACCCAGTGTTTTTTGTTAAATCAGTCAGGGCCTAGTAGCAGCAGTTTAAGTTTAAATTTAAAAAACACAGAAGAGAGCTTTCTGGTTAAATTTGGAACCCAGCAGAGAGCTTGTAGTTTAAATGTAATCCTCACTTGGGGCCTAGTATCAGCAAAGTACTTTTAGTTTAAATTTAAAACACAAAAGAGAGCTTGGTGCAGATATGAGGGTTTTGGATTTGTTAGGAACTGGAGTACATTCTGGGGAAAGGAGGGGCTCTTCCGAAGGGATGGGCTTCACCTTAACTGGGATGGAACCAGGCTGCTGGCATTAACCTTTAAAAAGGAGATAGAGCAGCTTTTAAACTAGATAATAGGGGAAAGCCAACAGTCGCCCAAGAGCACATGGTTCGGAAGAATGTATCCTTGAAGGATACTACCAAAAGCAGAGAGGTTCCAAAAAAGAGTAAAGTAGCCCAAATGCCCTCGAGTATGGAGCAGAAAGAGCTTAAAGATCCCAAATTACCCATGCCTACCAATAGCCAGATTAATACGAATAAAATACAGTCTCTAAAATGCTTGTATGCAAATGCTAGAAGTCTAAAAAATAAGATAGGAGAGTTAGAATATATAGTACTAAATGAGACGTTAGATATGATTGGAATATCAGAAATATGGTGGAAGGAGGACAACTAGTGGGTACAAACTATATCGTAATGATAGAGCTGATCAAATTGGTGGAGGGGTTGCGCTCTGTTAGAGAGGGCATTGAGTCAGAAAGGATTAAAGTTTTGCAGGAAACAAAATTTGCTGTAGAATCTCTATGGATTGAAATTCCATGTAAAAAGGGGAAGGCGATGGCAGTGGGGGTGTACTATCGACCGCCTGGCCAGAATGAACAAATCGATGATGATATGCTCAAAGAAATCAAGGAAGCTAACAAAAGTTACAGCGCAGTAATAATAATGGGTGATTTCAATTACCCCGGTATCGACTGGGTCAGTGTCACGGCAGGACATGCTAGGGAGATAAAGTTCCTAGATTACATAAATGACTGCTTCTTGGAGCAGCTGGTTCATGAACCGACCAGAGGGGAAGCCATATTAGACCTAGGCCTTAGTGGAACAGAAGATCTAGTGCAAGAGATAAGGGTGTTGGGGCCACTCGGCAATAGTGATCATAGCATGATCGCATTTGATTTAATTAATGGAGGAGGGATAGTAAGGGAATCCGCAGTACTACCTTTTAACTTTTGAAAGGGAGACTATGATAAAATGAGGAAGATAGTTAAGAAAAAACTAAAAGGAGCAAAGGTTAAAGACTTATATCAGGCTTGGGTGTTGTTGAAAAATACTATCTTGGAAGCCCAGACCAGCTGTATTCCACGCTTTAAGAAAAGTGGAAGGAAGTCCAAAAAACTGCCAGCATGGCTTAAAGGTGAGGTCAGAGAGGCTGTTGCCAAAAAAGCATCTTTCAGGAAATGGAAAAAAGAGCAAAACGACGAAACCTGGAAACAGCACAAGCACTGGCAAGTCAAATGCAAGGCATTGATAAGGCAGGCAAAGGGAGAATTTGAGAAGAAGCTTGCTGCCGAAGCAAAAATGTGAAATAAAGACTTTTCCAAGTACATTCGTAGCAAAAAACCTGTGAGAGTCAGTTGGTCCATTCGATGATAGAGGGGTTAAAGGGGCACTAAGAGGCGACAAAGGCGATAGTGGAGAGACTGAATGAATTCTTTGCTTCGGTCTTTACTGAGGAAGATGTAGGGATGTTACCAATGACTGAAGTGGTATTTAAAGGTGCGGAAGAATTGAAGGAAATATCAATGCATCGGGAAGATGTATTACAACTATTAGGTAAACTGAAGAGTAGCATATCACCTGGACCGGATAGTATACATCCAAGGGTGTTGAAAGAACTGAAATATGAGATTGGAGACCTGCTATTAGTAATCTGTGAACTTTCATTAAAATCATCTGTAATACCTGAAGATTGGAGGATCGCCAATGTAAAGCCAATTTTTAAAAAGGGTTCCAGGGGTGATCCGGAAAACTACAGACCGGTGAGCCTGACATCAGTACCGGGAAAAATGGTAGAAACCATCATAAAGAATAAAATTACTCAGCATGTAGATAGTTGTGGCCTAATGGGAGACAGCCAACATGGCTTTAGACAAGGAAGATCTTGTCTTACTTATCTGTTATGTTTTTTTGAAAGTGTGAATAAACAGGTGGACAAAGGTGAGTCGGTTGATATAGTGTATCTGGACTTTCAGAAAGCCTTTGACAAGGTCCCTCATGAGAGACTTTTGGCAAAACTAAAGAGTCATGGGATAGGAGGCAGTATACTTTTGTGGATCAGGAACTGGTTAAAAGATAGATAGCAGAGGGTAGGGCTAAATGGCCAATTTTCCCAATGGAGAAAGGTGAATAGTGGTGTACCCCAGGGATCTCTGCTGGGTCCTCTGCTTTTTGACATCAATATATTCATAAATGACCCTGAAAAGGGAATAACGAGTGAGGTTATCAAATTTGCAGATGACACAAAACTATTTAAAGTTGTTAAAACCCAAGAGGATTGTGGAAAATTGCAAGAGGATTTTGATAAATTGGAAGACTGGGCATCAAAATGGCAGATGAAGTTTAATATGGACAAGTGCAAAGTTATGCACCTAGGGAAGAACAACCCAAGCTATGGTTACATGATGCAAGGTTCCACATTAGGAACCACCACCCAGGAAAAAGATTTAGGCGTCATTGTGGATAACATGTTAAAACCCTCGGCCCAGTGTGCAGTGGCGGCCAAGAGAGCAAATAGAATGCTAGGTATCATAAGGAAAGGAATGGAAAATAAAACAAAAGATATTATAATGCCTCTATATCGTTCCATGGTGAGACCACACCTTGAATATTGTGTGCAATTCTGGTCGCCATATCTTAAAAAGGATATAGCGTTATTAGAAAAGGTTCAGAGAAGAGCCACCAAAATGGTAAAGGGGATGGAAGGATACTCCTATGAAGAAAGGCTAAAATGTTTAGGGCTCTTTAACCTGGAAAAGAGACGGCTGAGGAGAGATATGATAGAAGTCTATAAATTAATGAACGGAGTGGAACGGGTAAACGTAGATCGATTGTTTACATTATCAGAATATAGGAAGACTAGGGGGCCTGCAATGAAGCTACAAGGTAAACTATTTAAGACTAATAAAAGAAAATATTTTTTCACTCAACGTGTAATCAAACTCTGGAATTTGTTACTGGAGGATGTAGTAAAGGTTGTTAGAGTAGCTGGGTTTAAAAAAGGTTTGGACGAGTTCCTGGAGGAAAGTCCATAAACCATTATTAAGAACGGACCCAGGATATCAATGCTTGACCCAGTACAAGGATATCCTGTGTCTTTTGGGGAAACTGCTAGGTACGTATACCCTAGATTGGCCACTGTTGGAAGCAGGATACTGGGCTTGATGGACCTTGGTCTGACCCAGTATGGCATATCTTATGTTCTAAGGAGTCATCAGTATCCGGCGATCGATCTTGGACACCTGAGGCCATCCTCTTCGAGAACTCCTTCTCAACAGAACCGATGTCGGGCCTGAAGTCCCCATGTCCATGTCGAAAGCTGCGGAGCCAACTGGCATAGAGACCAGGATGGTGGCCTTAGAAAGCATGGCAATGCAGCGGGCGTTTGTCCGGTTCATCTGCCCCGACGACTGGACCCTTGATATTGAGGGCTTCCCCTGACGTTGAGCCGATTCTCAAGCACCACCAGCCTCGAGAGACCCATTGGCATCGGACGAGATCCCGGTCCTGTTCTTTAGGACACCGGTCCTCTCTGGTGAGTGCACACAGTTCGGACCTCAGGTCCCCTGTTGGTTGCAGGCCTTCAGGCTCAGGCCTTGATCGTGGGGCTTCGAACTTGTTCTGAGACTTCGAGTTAGAATGGGAGACCGAGGATGAGGAGTCCCTGGACACTCGGCGACACCAAGATGTTCCTTCAGACCCATCTCCCCTGGTGTTTTGGTGCCATTCCCCACCTGAGGACGTTGATTTTCTTGACTTTGTGTGGGATATAGCTAAGGTATTCACCATTGAGACCAAGGCTGAGGAGGCTATACGCACGGAGAAATTGGAGATTCTCCAGTACGAGGCCTCCCCCCCTAAGGAAGCCCTTACAGTGCCTGTTCTTTCAATTCTCAAGTGCCTCCTTTTCCATATGTGGGAGACACCGGTATCAGAGCCCATTGTCAGCAGGTGACTTGACTTTATATACCGAGTGTGCCAAAGCCCTGGGTTCCAGAAGACTCAGCTTCCCCATAACTCGATGATCATTGAGTCTGCCATGCGCAAGCTCAAGAGACAAAAGACCATTCTTTGGTGCCTCCCTGCAGGGAGGCCTGGACCCTCCATGCTCTCGGCCGAAAGGCCTTACAGGGCTTGATGCTTGCATGCCAAGTCCAATCCTACCAACTGTACATCGGCATGTACCTCAAAGAACTGGCGAGGGAGCTCATCTGCGTCTCGGCAAGCCTCGACGGGAGCCCCTTCAGTGGTTCAAGTCTCTAGCCTCGGTGGTCAAGCAGTGCTCACAGTTTTTATCCTGAGCAACTTACAATGGCTTTGAGTCCTCTGCCAGAGTAGCCACTGCGGGCATCGAGGCCCGACACCAGGCATGGCTGCAGTCATCTGACCTCGAGCATGGGTTCAGGACAAACTTATCGATGTCCCTTTTATCGGAGAGAATCTCTTCGGCACGCTCACTTGGATGCCTGTGCACGCAGGACCTGTGGTCAGCACAGTAGAGCCTGCACCAGATAAATTTTCTGGAATTGTGAGCAATCGCAAACACCTTCAAGATGTTTCGGACACAAGTGGCCAACCAGGTTGCCCTGATTCAGATGGACATTCAGGTGGCGATGTTCTATGTCGACAAGCAGGGGGGCATGTACCTCTTGTATTGGGAGGCAGTGCACCTCTGGAAGTTCACTGTTGCCCATGGCATAGCACTACATGTGACTTATCTGCCTAGAGAGCTCAATGCCCTGGCGGACCACCTTAGCAGAGTCCTCCAACTGCACAAATGAACCCTCAACAGGAAGATAGTGGAGCACATCTTTCAGGCGTGAGGTACTCCGATAGTAACCCTCTTTGCCACGCTTGACAATGCACAGATGGATCGCTTTTGCTCCTGCATCGCTTCCAGGGATAGACTGGCCTCTGATGCCTTCCTCCTGCATTGGGAGTGGGCTTGTTCTGCACATACCCCCAATTTCGCTAGTGGTAAAGACATTGCTCAAGCTCCAGGCAGAGAGGGGACCATAATATTCATTATCCAGTATTGGCCCAGACAGCTGTAGTTCTCCCTGTTGGGTCAGACCGGAGAGAGCTGAAGCATTGCCTCCCACCATGCGATGCAAATCTCCCCCAGAGGACATGTCCTTCCAGGAGCCGAGGGCAGAACTAAAGCTGCTCCAGTACCCTTTGGCCCCCAGCAAAATGGTGACGATCCCTGCAGAGACTGCAGCTGTGGGAAACACCTTTTGAGGGTCCTGTCATCAGCTGCAGACTTGACTCCCCTGTTCTGGGTCCAGAAGGCCTCAGGCTTTGAAAAGCCTCAGTTACCACACAACTCCATTGTGGTTGAGTCCACCTTAAAGCAGGCTAAAAGCATCAAGACCCACTCTTTGATGTCCCTCGGCCACAAGACTCGAATCCTGGACTTCTTCGGGAGAAAATGCTAACAGGGTTCTATGTTGGTTGCCAGGATTATTCCTCAAGGATATCATGCTGGACCTGAAGGACTTTGCTGCCCTTGTCCCTGAGGGCCATCACAAGCCGTTTCAGGGCCTAATGGCCCATGACAAAGATTGCTCCAGTTTCATTGGAAATAGCACCTATGACATCTTTGAGTCCGCAGGCAGAGTAGCAGTGATGGACTTCGCTGTCCACTGGCTGGCGTGGTTGCAGTTTTCCAACCTGCAACAAGATCACTAATATCCCCTGCTGAGGGGAGAACCTCTTCGGGAAGCCGGTAGAAGAAAAGGCAGAGGAGCTCGAGAAGGAGCATGTGACTTCCAGGAAAAGCACAAGATCCCTTGCGGAAGAAACATCAGGCTAAGAAGATCTTCTACCTGCGCCCACACTGGTACTACCCAGAACAGCCGCAACCACAGCTCAAGGTGCAGATCCCCTGCTATCAGCAGAGGGGCAAGACCCCGAAGGCGCAAACCGCCTCGCAGCCGAAGTTGAGGGTAGGTTTTTGATGGGCTCCTCAGGAGCATTGCCAGCCGGCCACTGTCCGCCGGGTTAACCCTGCAGGTAGGGGGCGGCTTGTCCGCTTCACCCACCGGTGTCCCTTTGTCACCTCAGACACCTGAGTGCTACAGTTTCTCCAAAGCAGATACCAGCTGCACCTCACCCAGCTGCTGCCCCCGTGGAATACCCCATGGACCCCACGCACCAGAGTCTGCTGCAAAAAGAAATCTCTGCTCTGCTAGCTGACTTAGCCATCAAGCTGGTTCCCCTGGTGCAGGCTGGTCGGGGTTTCTATTCCAGATACTTCCTGGTTCCCAAAAAGACCGGCGGATTCTGGCCCATCCTGGACCTGCAAAACCTGAACCAGTTCCTCATGCGTGAGAAGTTCAAGATGATCTTGCTAGAGACGCTGCTCTTGTACCTTCTACAGGGTGATTGGCTATGCTCCTTGGTTCTGAAGGATTCATATATACACATCCCAATATACCCAAGTCACAGAAAGTATGTTTATGTTTATTCTTCATTTGTTATACCGCAATACTGTATAGAAGCTATGCAGTTTACAATTTAAAGTTATAATAAAATAAAACTGAAGGGAACGTCTATTTAAAATACAGGAAAGACAAGCAAAGAGCAAACAGTAATAGCTGATAGGTAGGAATAATTTGGGAACAATGGTGGAGTTGGAAAGGTGGGCTGTGTTACTAGAGCCATCTCAAGATGCAGCCCTCAAGAGGCAGAGAGGTTAAGGCCAAAGGCATTATCTACAGTTTGTGCTGGGTGGCCAGCACTTTCAGTACTGAGTGCTTCCTTTCAGGCTGGCCCCATGGGTCTTTACGAAGTGCCTGGTGGTTGTAACTACCTTCCTCCGGACCACAGAAGTCTTCATCTTCCTGTACCTAAATGACTGGCTCATCAAAGGTCCCATACTTGTCGGCATGCTCGAGTGGCCTGGCTTCGTGATCAACTACCCAGAGTCCCACCTCCAGCCTAGGCAACAGCTGGAATTCATCGGGGCCCTCCTTGACACCATGCGAGTATGGGCCTTTCTGCCAGCAGACTGCATGCAGTGGCTTGTCGAAGTGGTGGGCATTGTACATCGCCAGCTACCACACAACTGCCTGTGGGATGTTGAGAGGCCTTGGTCACATGGTTGCTACGGTACATGTCAGCCCTCAGGCCTTTCTCTTCATGCGGCAGGCACTGTGGCCCTTAAACATCCAATGGAAGCAGGTGACAGGCCACTTTTGGGACAGGGTCGTGGTCACCACACCCCTGGTGTGGTCCCTTTACTGGTGGCTTGAGCCAGGGAATCTGCTGAAAGGCCTGCCATTCCAATTGGCAGCTTCCCCGCAAGACGTTCACGACGGACACATCCAAGCTGGCTGGGAGGTGCACCTGGATGGTCTGTGCACCCAGGGCCTTGGTCCAATCAGGAGAGCTTGCTTCAGATCAATCTCCTCGAGCTCCGGGTGATAGCAAATGCCCCCCCCACCCCCGCGTCTTCCAAGTGCACCTGGCCAATCAGGTGGTCCTGATGCAAACGGACAACCAGGTAGCGGTGTTCTACTTGAACAAGCAAGAGGGCATGGGCTCGTACCTCCTATTTTGGGAGGCTGTGGAAGTTCGCCCTGCCCCATGGCATGGATCTCTGAGCACCTTACCTGCCCGGCGAGCTCAATGATCTAGCAGACCAGCTCAGCTGGGTGCTTCAGCCGCACGAGTGGATGCTCAAGAAGGCAATGGTGAACTGGATCTTTTGGGAGTGGGGCACTCCAGTGGTGGAGCTTTTCGCCACAGCACACAGTGCCCTGGTGGTTTGGATCTGCTATTGGAGGCCTTGGAAACCTTCTTCCTCCACTGTGAGGGGAGGACCTGCTATATGCATACCCCAGATCAATAAGGGCTCCATGATCCTTATTGCCCCCTACTGGCCTCGGCAGCCACTGCTACAGCTCTCGCAGAGGGAGCCTCTCCACCTGGGCTCCGCCCTGGACCTCATCTCACAGGAGGGCAGAACCTTGCTGCATCCCTGTCCACTCATTGGTTCTCATGGCATGGATGCCAGAGGGTGTTCCCAACATCCTTCTGGTGTCCCACAGGGCACTGACACATAAGGCCTGCATTCTAAAGTGGTGGAGGTTTGCTGCCTTGGACACCTTCTCCTGTGCCGTGGACCAACTGCTGCAGTACCTTCTGCACCTCTCTGGCCTGAAGTCTAATTCAGTGCAAGTTCACCTCGGCGCAATAGGAGCGTACCATCACTACTCTGGGGGGAAGCCCATCTCTGCTCAGCTTCTCGTGTCTCAATTCATGAGGGGTCTGGTCCTCTCGAATCCTCCTCTCAAGCCCCCTGTGGGGGGCTTGGGATCAACGTGGTACTCACCCAGTTGATGTGGACCCTATTTGTGCCGTGCCGCTGAACTTGTGCCCCTTATATTCCAGACCTGGAAGGTCCTCTTTCTGGTAGCTGTAACATCGGTCCGATGCATCAACGAACTCCAGGCTCTGGTCACTCACCCTCTGTACACCAGATTTCATCAGAGCAGGGTGGTGCTCCGCACACATTCTCGCTTTCTGCCAAAGGTAGTCTCTGTGTTCCACCTCAACCATTCAATAGTCTTACTAATCTTCTTCTCCTGGTCTCACGCTAACTGGGGAGAGGTGACGTTGCATATGTTGGAATGCAAGTGGTTGCTAGCCGCCGATTTAGAGTGCACAAAGGTCCACCCAGTTGTTTGTTTCCTTCGACCCCAGTAAGCTGGGCGCCGCTGTCTCGACGTGCACACTATCCCTTTGGCTAGCGAACTGCATTGCTTATGCCTATTCCCAGGCTGGGTTGAGCCTTGAGGGTCATGTCACGGCCTGCAGTATCCATGTGATAGCTGTATCGGTGGCCAACCTCTGCTTTGTTTCTGCAGAGGAAATCTTCAAGGTTGCTACGTGGTCTTTGGCCCATACCTTTGCAGACCATAACTGTTTGGATAGGGATTCTCGACAGGACAGCAGTTTTCAGCCAGGCCATGCTCCAGCATCTCGTTGGGTCTTAGAGTCAACTTCTGCCCACCGGCCCTTCTGTCCGTCCAGGCTACCTGCTGTCTGTAGAGGATACTGAATTAGACGAGTCCATCAGTGGGAATAGCCTTCTGTTTTTTCTGGCTTCTCCAGTTTTGTGCCCCTATTGGGCTGTTGATCTCCTTGAGGACTTATTTCTTGCTTGTTCACAGAGAACACAGTTACTCACCTGTATCAAGTGTTCTCCTTGAACAGCAGGAATAAGTCGTCACAACCCTCCGATCTCCCTGGGGAGTTGCCTTTTGGCTCCTGCTATGTTATTAGACTGGAGAAGATGGCACCATGGCAGGTGGGAAGGCAGGCGCGCATGCGCGTTGTACCTCCCAAAGGCTTACTTTGGAAGCTGGGGAGCGTTCTATGCAGGACTCCATCAGTGATGTACCCCATGTGTGAGGATTTATTCCTGCTTTTCATGGAGAACAACTACTACAGGTGAGTAACTACGCTTTCTGCCCAAGCATCTCCAAGGCACGTTCCTACTCTAGTACCTGTAATGCACATTGCAGTAAAAGTGTAGTTAACGCACGCCTTCGGGCCGCAGTGGCCTTAGCACACGTTGTTATGATACTTGCCTTAACTCTCTATGAGGCTGATGCAGAAAGCTAGCATGGGCTTTACTAGTCCCTTATACCACATTTAAGCACTTTTAACTTTCGTCATTACCAACCTGGAAAATCTTTCTTCTCCTCTGCTTCCGGGCTTCGGGCTCATTCTCAGTCCTTTCATGGAGCATGTGGGCCCAGGGACTGTCCCCTCCAGAGAAAGACCCTCCTGTGCTGTGCAATGAGGTTTGAGGGCCCATTCCCTGGTTCCTCCGGTTGGAGGCAGGCTTCACCTTTTCTTTCAGGAATGGGCCCAGGTTACCAAGGATCACTGGGTGCTAGACACCATTCAGTTCTCTGTGGGCCAGCAGGAAGTAGGTCCTCACGTATGGGTGATGTCCCCAATGGAGCCCTGCATGGGAATATTCATCAGCTTCCATTGGAAGCTTTTGTAAGACTCCACCATGCATGCGTGCCTGGCTTCCCGCCTGCTGCAGCACCATCTTATTTCCAATATTCCTTTTCCATGGAGCCCCTAGGACATAATCATGCCATCGCTGGAAAAAGCTTGATATTTTTTGTCCCATTGTAGGTCTTTTCTTTTGTACTGCCTACTGCCTGTCCTCGTCGGTGGCGGGCAGCAGACGCAAACATTTTTTTCTGAATTTTTTGGCATTTTCAGGATTTCTCCTCTTCCCTGCAATTTTTCTGACTGGTGACATTGAGCTGTTCAACCGCCCTGCGGCCGTGTTCCCAGTCATGTCTAAGCCAGCCAGTGCATTTAAAAAGTGCACTAAATGTGTGTGCACCATCTCAGTCATCGACTGACACAACTGGTGCCTGCAGTTCCTTGGACCCAACCATGAGCTCTCCTTGTGCAATCTGTATTTGCAGATGCCGAGGAAAGGCCTGAAGGGCCCGTAGAAGCAGCGAGAGTCCCTCCTTGTGCCATTGGACTCAGCATCCTCAGCATCGAAATAGACACCTTTATGAGGCTTCACCAAGGCATCGGAGTTGCACTGTGCCTGCGCTACTTGGAGACGAGAGGCTGTGGTGCCATGGAATGGAGACTTTCCATCAACCTCCAGTCTGAGCCACAGAAGGAGCCGTCATCCACTCCATTGATGTCAAAGGGGGTGACTGAGCGTGGTGCACCATTGGTCTCATCTACATCCGAGTTTCCCCACTTAATCAGTGGAGGTGGCGGGAGGAGGCCTGATGCTATTTTGACTTCCTGTCAGAGTTGGACTCCAAGGGATGGGAAATGGAAGAGGAATTTGTGGTATCCGAGCAGGAATCTCCAGACCTGCCCTCAGACCCTTCCCCTCCATATGAGCAATGGAAGTCACCCCCAGGACATGTCCTTCCAGGACTTCATTTGGGACATGGCAAAGGCCATTTCATTCTTGCTGGAAGCAAAGGACGAGCCGAGGACAGAGGAGTTGGAGATGCAGCGGCTGCTGCTAAGGATGTGGGAGAACTTTTTCCCAGTGGCAACATTCAGTAGGGGCTTGATTCCATGTATCGGGTCCAGAAGGCCCCAGGCATCGAAAAACTCCTTTGTGGTGGAGTCTGCCATGAAATCGGTCAAAAGCACCAATTACCATTCCTCGGTGCCACCGGACAAGGAAGCCAGGACCCTTGATTCTTCCCGTCAGAGATGCTTTCAGAGCTCCATGCTGGTTGCCCACATACTCTCCTGTCAACTTTATATGAGTATGTTCCTGAAGGATGATATGGCGGACCTGAACGGGTTCAGCTTCCTGATTTTATTTATTTATTTAACACTTCTTCTATACCGCGCTATTAAAATCAGCGCGGTGTACATCGAACAAAAGTACCGCAATGCATACAAGCAACATTGAGTTTACAAAGAACAGGGGATTGAACATGGGATCGAAACCGGGGGAACTATATACATATCAACTTGAAACTATGTACAAAAATCTAATGTAAGTGGGTGTTGCATTGAATTTGTGGAGAAGATTAGTGGTTGGTTGGGCTTGAGTGGGGACTACCTATTGTCTGTGGTGTTGACGTGCAGGGGCGACTGGGGTATGAGGGAAGCTTGCTGGTTGCGCTTCTATCATCAGAAGTTTCTGGGTAGCATTTTGCGAACAGGTGGAGTTTTAAAGCTTTTCTGAATAGGATGAGGCTTTTAATTCCACGGATTTCATGGGGGAGTGCATTCCAGTTTAAAGGGGCGAATATGGAGAAGGCTCTGTTAGAGGTAGCCTTTGTGCATGTAGTCATTAGCTTGGGGACTACTAATGTGTTCAATGCAGTAGACCTTCTGTTTCTATTTTCCAGGGTACTATGGACTAGCTTGCTGATTGGCGTAGGGGGGTAGTTATTTAGGGCTTTGAAGGTGAGGACCAATGGCTTATATTGGAGCCTGGCATGTAAAGGTAGCCAATGCAAATCCTTCATGATGGGCGTTATGTGATCGGATCTTGACGATCCGGAGAGGACTCTTGCGGCTGCATTCAAAGCTAAGCGGAGCGGGTTTAAGGTTGATTGTGGGAGGCCATGGAGGATGATGTTTGCAAAATCAAAATGTGGAAGGACTAATGCCTGGAAGGTTGTTTGGTAGTCTGTGAAGTCCAGTAGATGTCGGAGGTGCCGTAGAGTTCTGATTTTATGGTATATTGCCTTTGTGGTGTTTTTCACATGCGTTGTCATATCCAGGTGCTGGTCCAGGGTGATGCCGAGGTAACGGATTGTGGATTTGGACTTCAACTCTACATTGTTGACAAGTAGTGATGAGGGAGGTGTGAATTTGTGGTTCCTCGTGACAAACAGGACATCTGTCTTGCCGTGATTGATCCATAGGTTTTGTGACAGCAGCCAGTCGGCTACTGCTTCGAAGCAACTAATTATTGGGGAGAGCACTGGTTGGTCTGTCAAGAACGGCATGTAAAGGAGGATGTCATCAGCGTAAGCAAGGCATTTTACGTTGAAGGATCGGATTAAGTCACATATCGGCTGCATATAAATGTTGAACATTAGTGATGATAAGGATGATCCTTGGGGAACACCCTGTGTTTGCAGAAATGGTTCGGAGGATGAATGGCCGGTCTTGACTTGCTGCCATCTATTGGATAGGTAGGATGCACACCATTTTAGAGCTGTGCTTTGAATCCCCTTTTCTCTCAAGCATTGTAGAAGTATGTCATGACTCACCGAATCGAAGGTGGCAGAGATGTCCAGGAAAATAAGGACAAAGCCTTGTTTGATACTGTTGATTCCTGTGACCAGATCGTTGAACAGGGTTGTAAGGACAGTGTCGACTCCATGTGCTTCTCTGAATCCGTGTTGGGCGGGATCCAATGGTGCTTCGGTGTCGATATGTTGCTGGATTTGTTGTTGAGCAGCTTTTTCGATGATCTTGGCAAGCTGGGGGATGCTCGAGATTGGTCTGAAGGATTCTACTTTAGATGGGTCTAGTCTGCTGTTTTTTAGTAAGGGCTTAATAGAGGTGTGTTTGAGGCTTTGCGGGAATGATCCTGTGATAAAGGACTGGTTCAGTATTTTGCACAGAATGTGGCTTATGTCATGTCGCAGTTCTTTGATCCAGCTGGCTGGGCAGGGATCGTTGGGTGCCGTGCTGGGGTTAACAGAAGCAATGATGTCTTCAACCTCTTTATTGGATACTGTGGTGAAATTGCATAGAGGAGTTGCTTGAAACGCTTTAGCCGATGTGGAGGGGTTATTAATGTCTGTTTGCGTTGGTCGTGACCATCTTCGATTGTAAGTAGTCTGCGTAATCCTGTGGTTGAGGCATTGGATGGTGGACTGAGACTGGCTCTCCTGTTATGGACTTTACTATGTTGAACAAGGCATGTGGTTTGTTGATGGAGCGTTTTAATATATCGGTGTGGTAGAGTTTCCTATTCTGCGTTATCTTCGCACGGTGGGTCAGTAAGTATGAGTTGTAAGCAGTGTGGGCTTCAGAGGAGTGGGTTCGGCGCCACTGTCTCTCGAGTTTGCGTAGATGGTGTAGAGATGTTCGTAGGTCCGTGGAGAACCAGGGTGCATGTTCTCTTCGTTTTGTAGACTTTTCAGTGTATGATGGACAGGAGGCAGCTCTAAGGTTTTCATCCCATTTAGATATAAGGTCATCTAGGCTGAGGGATGTGTTGGTCATAAGAGGTTGGAGGTTCTCCATGACTTCGCTCTTGTTGAGCGGACGGAAGCGGGGTGCTGGAGTTCTGGATGTATTTGGCATTGTCTGACTGTTACTGGTGGTGCTTATGGGTATATGGAAGCTGAGGAGATAGTGATCGGACCAAGGCACTGTTGTCACAGACAGTGCGAGGTCTTGGGATGTCATGGCGTTGGAGTGAGGAGCGAAGATGAGATCTAGCCTGCCTCCCTTATTGTGTGTGGAAGAGTCAACACATTGTTTGTATCCTAGATCCTCTAGGGCCTCAAGGAAAGCTGCTGCGTGGCTATCTTGAAGAGATGAGAGGTTGAAGTCGCCGATTAACCAATTTGGAGAGTGTGGGGTGGAAGTGGTACATGCTAGCTCAATTATAGTCGAAAGGTCATCTGGTGATGGAGTGGGTGTCCGGTATATGAGGTTGATTGCGCAGAGCTCATTTGATATGGTGAGAGCGTCGAGGTGAGTTGAACTGGAGGTGTTGCGCAACTTAAAGTGAAGGTCGGCTTTGGCGAGGATGAGTGTCCCGCCTCCTTTCTGAGTGGATCTGTGGCATGTATATAGGGAAAATCCTGGGGGTAGCATCTGGTTCAAGAGAACATTGTCGCAAGCGGACAACCATGTCTCGGTGATCATCAAAATGTCAAGATTGTATAGGGGTATCAGGTTGATGGCTGCAGGCCATTTTGAACGTACTGATCTGATCTCTCTCCACCTTCCTCCTCTGTCTCCGTGCTCCCTGATCGGGGTAGAGCACACCTGAGCGGGGTGCAGCCATCTTTCCCGCTCAGGAGCCTCCGGCCCAATCGGGGCTGTGGGAGGCGGAGCCCAGCCGACAAAAAGAAGCCGCCGTCGGGAGCAAGCCTCTCTCCACCTTCCTCCTCTGGCTCCGTGCTCCCCGATCGGGGTAGAGCACACCTGAGCGGGGTGCAGCCATCTTCCCCGCTCAGGAGCCTCCGGCCCAATCGGGGCTGTGGGAGGCGGAGCCCAGCCGACAAAAAGAAGCCGCCGTCGGGAGCAAGCCTCTCTCCACCTTCCTCCTCTGGCTCCGTGCTCCCCGATCGGGGTAGAGCACACCTGAGCGGGGTGCAGCCATCTTCCCCGCTCAGGAGCCTCCGGCCCAATCGGGGCTGTGGGAGGCGGAGCCCAGCCGACAAAAAGAAGCCGCCGTCGGGAGCAAGCCTCTCTCCACCTTCCTCCTCTGACTCCGTGCTCCCCGATCGGGGTAGAGCACACCTGAGCGGGGTGCAGCCATCTTCCCCGCTCAGGAGCCTCCGGCCCAATCGGGGCTGTGGGAGGCGGAGCCCAGCCGACAAAAAGAAGCCGCCGTCAGGCGGGCCCGCGCCTGAGGGCCTCGCCAGAGGGCCCTTTGGCGTGGCCCTTAGGCAGTGGCACCTCAGCAACTCTACGAATAAAGCCAGAACTCACCCAGAACAGAGCCAGCCGTCTGTCTCAGAAAAAGGCAAGTCCTTCACCCATTAGACTCTTGAAGCCATATGCTGTTACCTGTATAAGCTCACAGCTGTCTTGTTACCTGTATAAGCACGCTGTTACCTGTATAAACACACTGCTGTCTTGTCCAATACCAAGTGCACTCACTGTACGGTTGTTCAGATCTTTGCAGTTCACCTTTTACTGCTAGCATTCTAAAATTATCCAGCACAGTACTATTATTACTATTACCTTCAACTGCCATCCACCAGTGCACTTAATATCCTGAGCGCCAGTAGTCAGTATATTCTTGCACTGTTAACCTTTCTACACTTAACATTATCATCACCAGTTATAGCTACCTTCATTATTACCATCATTGTACACATTATTATCTGTTCTGTTGCCAAACAAGAATGTACAAACTCTTGATATTATTCATCTCCCTCCTTACCTTTGGGCTCCCCAACATCTCAAATGCTTTCAACCAGGGCACTAACCACATTCCAATCCTACACCACGGAAGGAGACGGCCTGAATTCCCACACCACACCGAAAAGCAACCACACACCCCACTCCCACCTACTTAACATCCCCCTTCAATTCTTCAAAAAGGTGCGAGCCAAGAAACAACCCCAGCAATGCCTACTGAAGTGTGCATTGATAAATGCCACTTGATACCTGCAGAGCGTCTCAATTTCCTTCCGTGCTCTGGTGGGCATAGCAAGAATTGCTCGAAGTATATGGTTCGTGCCACCTACAATGCCTTTGAGTCTGCCAGCTAGGTGGTGGCTGTGGGCATTGGGGTGCACCGCCTTTCTTGGCTTCAGTCCTCAGACCTGAAACAGTGGGTCCAAGACAAGCTGTCGGACATGTCTTGCTGAGGGGAGAACCTCTTTGGCAAGACGGTGGAGGAGAGGGCAGACGAGAGCGAGAAAGATCCATGTTATCATCTCCAGGCTCTCGAGGAAAACTGCCGACCCCTCGCGGAAGAAATACCAAGGGAAAAAGTCCTTCTACCAATGCAAGCGCCGGTAAAACCAGAGCCCAAAGGGCATTCAACTGAAAACACAGATCTCGCACCAGCAGAGGTGTGACAAGCCTCAGAAGGCCCAGCCCGCTCCTCAGCCAAAGCCGGGGGCGGGCTTTTGACTGGTTCTTTAGGAGTATAGACAATCACCCAGTATCCAATGGAGTGCCACCTCAGGTGTGGGGACGGCTTGTCCACTTTGCACACTATTGGCCTCTCATCACTGCAGACGCCTGGGTTCTGCAGATCGCCTGAAGCGGGTACATGCTGTACTTTGCGCAGTTGCTGCCACACTTCTTCCCAGGGGGAGTACCCTCTGAATGTGCTACAGTCACAATCTCCAGGAGGAGGTTGCCGCCCTGCTGACCGTGTTTGCCATCAAGCTGGTGCCCCTAGCTTAGATCGGGCAGGTCTTCTATTCCCAGTACTTCTGGTTCCCAAGAAGACGGGGAGGTTCCGGCCCATTCTGGATCTTCAGACCTCAACCACGTCTTGGTGCAGGAAAAGTTCAAGATGGTCTCACTGGGAACGTGCTCCCTTACCTCCTTAATTGGCTATGCTTCCTGGATCTTAAGGACTGCTTGGCGCAGATCAGCCCCCCTCTATTGAGTATAAAAGATACTTAAGTTCATTTTGATTTTATTCTCTTGCTATAAGGGGATCCACTGTGTCTGTCCCATGCCATCTTGAATTCCATCACTGTATTTGCCCATCACCTTCATTGGGAAGGTATTCCAAGTATCTACCACCCTTTCAGTAAAAAAGTATTTCCTGATGTTGCTTTTAAGTTTACTGCCTTGCAACGTCATCATATGCTTTTTACTTTGGATGTACTTAAAAAGATTTTAGCATTAGTTCTTGCCTCTACAGTAAGGTTTTTATTTCCTCAAGGTCTTTCTTAGCCTGCCATATTAATTACGTATAACTTAGCAATGATTGTGCTCATGCTTATTTTCTTCATTAGGTTCTATTTTCCATTTTCTGAAAGGTGCCCTTTTGGCTTTCACTGCCTCTTCCACCTCATAATTAAAACATGCTGGCTTTATTGATGCTTGGAACATATTTTCTTGGAATATAACTGGCTTGGTAACTGAGAGACCAGGGTTTGGTTCCCAGTGGCATTCCTTGTGGCCTTGGGAAGTCGCTATCTCCAGGAACAAGCAGAAATGTAGTCTTCACATATGGGTATCGTCGGTACCGACGGAGCCTGCGTGGGAACGCTCCCCAGCGTCCAATTAGAAAGCTTTTGGGAGCATCCCACAGCGCCTGCGTGCTGCCTTCCCACCTATCCCAACTGCCTCTCTCCAGTTCTTCGTTTTCCGCGGAGCCAGCAGGTTATTGTTCCCGTCACCGCAGAAAAGTTTTCCTTATTCTCCTCTTTTTTGTGGTCGTGTCTGCCTTCCTCGACGCTATACCAGTACCGCCGCTGCTTCTTTCTTTCTTTTTAAAAAAAAAAATATATATATAGTATTTTTTTCCAAACTTTTCTTTTCCAGGTGCACGTGCCTTAGGCCCAAAATTCCCTCTACCATGGAAAAACCCGCTTTGGGTTTCAAAAAGTGCACCAAGTGTGGCGGTACCATCTCCGTCACCGACACCCATGAGTGGTGTCTTACATGTTTAGGTCTTGACCACTCCATTTTGGAGTGTATGACTTGTGCCATGATGTCCAAGAGGGGTCGACAAAACCGGGCTACTAAGCTCAGCACCCTTTTTCCCTCCGATGCAGCTTCTGTGGCATCGACGTCTTCCAGGGCTTTGTCTTCCTCCCATGGATCTCAGGTAACTAAACATAAGTCTAGCCAGTCCTCAAAGGGTAGATCTCCTTCCAAGCATCGAGATGCCTCTGACGTTGCCCTTGAGGGTTCTGTACAAGCAAAATTGCCCCGGCGGGAGGCTTCGGCTTCCAAAGCATTATCGGGGCTCCAGGATGTTCGAGGCCTCAACCTCGGCAGAACTACTGGTGCTATGCTCTGGGATACCAGCTGCTTTCTCCGGTACCGATACCCAGGCATCGGCAGCGTCAATAGACCAGAGATTCCTGGCTATTGAACGCAGTCTGGCGGCTCTCCTTGCGGCATCGACACCCTTGGAACCGCGTCAGACAGTTCAATCGGTACCGGCATCGACTCCGGCACCTGTATCGGTACCAGTACCGACAGCATCGACATCAGTGTCTGCCTTGCCGGCACCCAGTCATGCTATGCCTTCCGGTACCGATACACTGGTACCGATTCCCCCCGGTACCGACTTCGGTCGGTACGGGTATTGTGCTCTACAAGAGCAACCAGACAGAAGATACTTCGAATCCTCGGAGGAGTGTGAGGATTCTGATAGCTCTGTCGGTACTGGAATACTTCTCCCGGAGGAGCCTTCCTCTCCTAACGTAGGATGTCTCCTCCAGAAGATATCTCCTTTCAGGATTTTATCAGGGAGGTGGCTTGAGGTCTTTCCATTACTGTGGCTCCCGAAACAGAGTCCAGGGCAAAGGAGTTGGAGATTCTACAATATCCCAAGGCTCCTAAGGAGGCAGCTACCTTGCCTATCCATGAGATCTTACATGATCTCATGCTAAGAATGTGGGAAACACCTCTTACCACCTCTCCTCACTCTCGTAGACTGGATACTATGTATCGAGTCCCTGGTTTCCAAAAGACTTGTCCTGGTTTCCAAAAGACTCAGCTTCCTCACCACTCTATTGTAGTGGAATCAGCTATGAGAAGGATCAGGAGTGCAAAGAGGCATGCCTCTAATCCTCCAGGACGTGAGTGTAGAACTTTGGATGCCTTTGGACGTCGTACTTTCCAGGCTTCCATGCTTTCTGCCAGGATCAGTTCCTATATTTTATATATGGGAATGTTCCTTAAAGAAGTCACAGGAGATTTAGAGGTTTTGAACCCTCTTCTTCCTGAAGATAAGAGGCAAGATTTTCTCACACTGGTTAAACATGCCCAGGATGTTTCTAAATTTGTCAATCGTGCAGCTTTTGACTGTTTTGAGTGCATAAGCAGAACCTCTGCCATTGCCATAGATGCACGTAGAATTGTCTGGCTCCAGGCATCCGATTTGGAGCTCTGGGTGCAGGACAAACTGGGCAATATCCCTTATACAGGTGAGAATCTATTCGGCAAAAATTGGCAAGAGAAAGCCAATGAGTTGGATGCTGACAACTCCACTTTGGATAGGTTATCCAAAGCCAAAGCTGATCCTGCAAGGAAGAAATCTTTCAAGAAACCATTCTTTTCAAAAAAGAAGAGGTTTTATCCCTCTTATTCCCAGCAGGGACGTTCAGCAGGTCAGCCTGCCCGAAAGAGTCAGCAACCACCTAAACAAAGGAAAGCAAAGACTGCTAAGCCTCAAACGTCTCAGCAGTCTCAGCCTCCACAAAGCCTTTGACTTTCATCTAGAGAACTTAGCCTTCCTGGCCCTCAATGGACCGGAACCTTCCACCATTCCAGGAAGGTTGTGTCACTTTGCCCCCAGATGGGGGCAGATAACAGCAGAACATTGGACTCTCTCCATTATAAAAGAGGGGTACAAGCTTCATTTTCTCTGCATGCCCCCTCCCACAATGGTAAGACAGTTCAATTCTCAGACCTCTCTCACCAACCTGTTAGATCAAAAGGTCACTATGCTGCTTGCCCAAGGGGCAATAGAAGAGGTACCCATTCCTCAACAGGGTACAGGGTTTTACTCCCCCTATTTCCTTATCCCAAAGAAAACAGGGGGACAGAGACCTATTTTAGACCTCAGAGAATTGAACAAATTCCTGTTCAAAGAGAAATTCAAGATGATTTCTCTGGGAACTCTGCTGCCATACCTTCACAGTCAAGATTGGCTTTGTTCTCTAGATCTCAAGGATGCGTACACTCGTGTTCTCTTCCATCCAACTCACAGAAAGTTCCTTCGGTTCCTTTTCGAGGAAAGCACTACCAATACAGGGTGCTTCCTTTTGGCCTGGCCTCAGCACCAAGGGTGTTCACGAAATGCATGGTTGTGGTAGCATCATTTCTTCGCACTCTAGGGATATTCGTCTTCCCTTACTTAGACGACTGGCTCATTCAAGCCCCATCAGAGTCAGAGGCTAGGATTTCTCTATCTTGCACAATGCGTATCCTTCAGTATCTGGGTCTGGTCATAAACATCCCAAAATCCAGTCTAACTCCCACTCAGTCTCTAGAGTTCATAGGAGCTTTACTGAATACCAGAAGAGCAAGGGCCTATCTTCCCCAGGCCCGTTACCTTCACATGGTGCAGTTAGCTTCTCAAGCAGTGCTAAAGCCTCATCTCACTGCTTGATAAATGTTACAACTACTAGGCCACATGGCATCCACTGTGCATGTGGTTCTCTATACTCGCCTCCATATGAGAGCAGCCCAGTGGACTTTGGGAGGCGTGGTCTAGTGGTTAGGACAAGGTACGTCAGGCCGGAGGGCCGGGGGTTCAAGTCCCACCTGGGGACAGCAATCTCAGGCCGGAGGGACTGGGATTTCTAGTCGTATAGGCACTCCTTGTCGTCTTGGGCAAGCCACTTAACCCTCAATTGCCCATGTTCCCTGTAAGTATTAGCATATGTGTCTCATATCCCCTCGTGTTAAATGTATCCCCCAATTGACCGCTTTGACCCGGTGAAAAGCGGGATATAAATACAGCTAAATAAAATAAATAAATAAATTTATCCACTCAATTGACCCAGGCATCAGGGTGCCTGTCAGACATAATAGCAAACACAAGTCGCCTTATTTTGTCCCTCCAATGGTGGCATTCCACTCAAAACCTGTTGCTGGTGTCCCCTTTTCAACAACCTTTACCCCAGGCAACTCTCACAACAGATGCTTCTCCAATGGGTTGGGGAGCTCATCTGCAAGACCTCTCCACCCAAGGCACTTGGACTCCACAGGAGACTCATCTACACATCAATCTCTTAGAGCTCAGAGCAATCTTCCTTGCTCTGTGAGTGTTCCACACCCTGCTCAGCTGCAAGACAGTCCTCATTCATACGGACAATCAAGTAGCCATGTTCTACGTGAACAAGCAGGGAGGAACAGGCTCTCTGTCGCTTTGCAACAAAACTTTGCGACTATGGGCCCTCGCTAGAGAGCATCAGATTCATCTCCTGGCAGTGTGTCTTCCAGGTATCCAAAACTCTTGGGCAGACAGACTCAGTCGAGTTCTGCTTCCACACGAATGGTCTCTACATGCAGACCAGGTGTCCAAGATTTTTCAAATTTGGGGAAACACGGACATAGACCTCTTTGCAAGTCCGTTGAATGCCAAACTTCCCCGCTTCTGTTTCAGAATTCCGGCTCAGGGCTCTCAGGCCAAGGATGCTTTCCTCCTTCACTGGGGTCAAGACTTCCTTTATGCCTTTCCACCCATTCCCCTGATTCCCAAAACCCTGTTCAAGCTTCAGAGAGACAGAGGCCATATGATTCTCATAGCTCCACATTGGCCATGGCAAGTGTGGTACTCTCTGCTTCTACATCTCTCTCAAGCTCCCTCTCTGGAGTTAGACTCTGCTCCAGATCTCCTGTCTCAGGAGGACGGAATGTTTTATTTATTTATTTTATTTAACAGTATTTCTAAACCGCCTTATCTTAATAATCAAGGTGGTATCACAGCAAGCAATCAGGTAAAGTGGGTGTGTTATACATGCAGTGAGGGTGAGACTTAGTTGTGTGTGGGCTGAGTTGTGTGCTAGATTTGTTTGAGCTATGTACAAAGTGGGCTATCTACAGTGGTGCTAAAAACATATTTTATATACATACAGTGTTTAGGAGGTATGGTGAGCTGTTGTTCATTCTCTTAGGTTATGTGATGTGTCCATAGTGCTCTATGAACAGCATGGTTTTCAGCTGTTTTCTGAAGTCTTTGAGGTCTGGAGTTGCCCTCAAATCGTCCGGTAGATTGTTCCATATTGTTGGAGCAGCCATGGAGAGTGCTCTGTCTGTTGTGTCCTTGCGTGTGTGCTTGTATTCATTTGGGGTACTGACTCGGTTGTGTGTTTGTTTTCTTCTAGGACGTGTGCTGGTTTCTGGTTGTATGAGCGTGTGGAGGCTGTTGGCTGATGTGTGCTGTTTTAAATAGGTTTATGATAGTCTTGTATCTGATGCGTGCACTGATTGGAAGCCAGTGTAAGTCCTTTAAGGTAGGTGTGATGTGCTCCCGTCTTGCAGCTCCGGATATTATTCGTGCTGCAGTGTTTTGTGCCAGTTGGAGTGGTTTGAGGGCTTGTTTCGGTAGTCCAAGGTATATCGGATTGCAGAAGTCCAGTAGAGGAGTTATCAGGGCTTGACAGACGGTACGGTTCTGGGGCGAGGAGTGGTTTCAGTCTCCTGACGATTCGCATCTTGTAGTAGGCTTTTTGGATTGTTTTGTCTATGTGTGGTTTGAGATTGAGTTTATTGTCCAGAGCATCCCAATCCCCAGTCTCTGCATCTCAGGGCTTGGTTGCTGAAGGCCTAGATTTTCAGGATCTTAACCTTCCTCAGCAAGTAAAGGATATCCTTTATGCTTCTAGAAAACCTTCCACAAGACGCTCTTATGCTTTCAAGTGGAAAAGGTTTACCATATGGTGCTCGCAGAAGGGTCTTAACCCCCTTGCAATACCTCTGGAATCATTACTGGAGTATCTCCTTTATTTATCCAATGCAGGACTTAAAACTAACTCAGTAAGAGTCCATTTAAGTGCTATTGCGGCGTCTTTCAAGCCTTTAAATGGACAACCTATTTCCTCCCATCCTGTCATAGCAAGATTTATGAGAGGCCTTCTTCTAACTAAGCCTCCCATTAAGCCACCACCGGTGGCATGGGACTTAAATCTGGTTCTTGGCCAGCTCATGAAGCCACCTTTCGAACCCTTAGCTACTACCTTGTTGAAATTCCTTTCTTGGAAAGTTATCTTTCTCATTGCAATCACATCAGCACGTCGCATCAGTGAGTTGCAGGCACTAGTGGCTGATCCTCCTTATACAAGGTTTCTTCATGACAAGGTAGTCCTTAGGACTCATCACACTTTATGCCAAAGGTGGTCTCGCCTTTTCATCATGACCAAGCGGTCTACCTGGCTGTGTTCTTTCCAAGGCCTCATGCATCAAATGCAGAAACGAATCTTCATACTTTGGGCTGTAAAAGAGCTTTAGCTTTTTACTTACAAAGAACACAGCAACATAGAAAGTCCTCTCAACTCTTTGTTGCTTTTGACCCTTCTCATTTGGGACTTCCAGTCTCCAAGAGAACACTGTCCAACTGGATTGCACAGTGTATTTCCTTTGCCTATCAGAGTAAGAATCTTCCTCTGGAGGTCCATGTCACAGCTCACAATGTGAGAGCCATGGTAGCTTTAATGGCTCATCTGCACTCTGTGTCTTTCGACGACATCTGTCGAGCAGCCACTTGGGCCTCGGTTCACACCTTCACAGCCCATTACTGCTTGGACAAGGACTCCCACCGGGATGCCTTGTTTGGTCAGGCTGTTCTCCAACACCTGTTCCATACCTAATCAACTCCTACCCGCCATCCCTGGTTGGATGCCAGAGATCCATGGGGGGAAGTGGAGCCCTTTCACAGGGACACACAACTTCTGGGGTCTCTCCCTGGAATCTAAAGCTAGGAAGTCCCCATATGTGAAGACTACATTCCTTCTTGTTCCTAGAGATAGCATAGTTACTCACCTGTAACAGGTGATCTCCGGGAACAGCAGGAATTTAGTCTTCACAACCCACCCACCTCCCCTAGGAATTGTCTTTCCCTCTCTCTCTCTTTGTCTCAGCTTTAAAATTCAACTGGAGAGAGGCAGTTGGGAAAGGCGGGAAGGCAGCACTCAGGCGCTGTGGGATGCTCCCAAAAGCTTTCTAATTAGACGCTGGGGAGCATTCCCGCGCAGGCTCCGTCGGTACCGACGATACCCATATGTGAAGACTAAATTCCTGCTGTTCCCGGAGATCACCTGTTACAGGTGAGTAACTATACTTTACGCTCCATTGCCTTGGGAGAAAGGCCTGACAATCTACTTCCAGTCACACTGTCAAGATAACCCAGGAGCTGCAGGGTTGTCAGGAATCAGCATTGAGTTGAAGGCACACATTGCATTGCATTTGCATTGCAAGGACAAGCAGGACGATGACACCTAAATCTTTTTCCTAGGTAATGGTTCCTAATGTGGGAACTTGTATCATGTAACCATAGTTTGTGTTGTTCTTTCCTAGGTGCATAACTTTGCACTTGTCCACATTAATTTCATCTGCCATATGAACGTCAAGTCTTCCAATTTATCCAGCTCCTCTTGCAATTTTTCACAGTCCTCTTGGGTTTTAACAGCTTTGAATAATTTTGTGTCATCTGCAAATTTGACTATCTCACTCATTTTTCCCAATGACCTGGAAATGGGAATAACGAGTGAGGTAGTCAAATTTGCAGATGAAACAAAATTATTCAAAGTTGTTAAAACCCAAGTGGATTGTGAAAAATTGCAAGAGGACCTTGATAAATTGGAAGACTGGACGTCCAAATGGCAGATGAAATTTAACGTGGACAAGTGCTAAGTTGTGCACCTAGGAAAGAACTACCCAAACTATGGTTACACGATGCAAGGTTTCACATTAGGAACCACCAACCAGGAAAAGGATTTAGGTGTCATCTTGGATAACACTTTGAAACCCTCCACTCAGTGTGCAGTGGCGTCCAACAAAGCAAATAGAAAGCTAGAAATCATAAGGAAAGGAATGGAGAATAAAACAAAGGATATTATAATGCCTTTGTATCGTTCCATGGTGCGCCCGCACTTAGAATATTTTGTGCAATTCTGTTTGCTGTATCTTAAAAAGGATATAGCGGAATTAGAAAATGTACAGAGAAGAGCCGCCAAAATGGTAAAGTGGATGGAAGGATACCCCTATGAGGAGAGGCTTAAAAGGTTAGGGCTCTTCAACCTGGAAGAGACGGCTGAGGCGAGATATGATAGAGGTCTATAAATTAATAGAAACATAGAAACATGATGACAGAAAAAGACCACAAGGCCCATCTAGTCTGTCCTTCCATAACAACAACTACAACAGTCCACTTTTTACCTTTAGAGATCCTCTGTGTTGGTCCCATGCTTTTTTGAATTCAGTTACTGTCCTCATCTCTACCACCTCCACTGGGAGACTATTCCACGGATCCACTACTCTTTCCGTAAAGAAATATTTCCGCATATCACTCCTGAATCTATCTCCCTTCACCCTCATCCCATGTCCCTTCGTCGCAGAACTTGCTTTCAATTGAAAGAGGCTCTCTCCCTGAACATTTATGCCACGGAGGTATTTAAACATCTCAATCATATCACCTCTATCCCGCCTTTCCTCTAAGGTGTACATATTAAGATCCTTAAGTCTGTCCTCATATGCTTTATAATGAAGACTACTAATCATCTTAGTAGCAACCCTCTGCACCGACTCCATCCTGTTCACATCCTTTTGAAGGTGCGGTCTCCAGAATTGCACACCATACTCCAAATGAGGTCGCACCAAAGACTTATACAGAGGCATTATCACCTCCTTTTTTCTGCTAGCCATTCCTCTCCGTATGCACCCAAGCATCCTTCTAGCTTTTGCCGTCGCCTTTTCTACCTGTTTAGCTACTTTAAGATCATCGGACACAACTATGCCTAGGTCCCGCTCTTCTTTAGTGGACAAAAGTACTTCACCTCCTATGCTGTATTGCTCCCTTGGATTAATGAATGGAGTGGAACAGGTAAACGTAGATAGTTTTTTTTATGCCATCAAAAAGTAGAAAAACTAGAGGACATGCAATGAAGCTACAGTGTAACTCGTTTAAGACTAATAAGAGAATTTTTTTTTTACTCAATGTTTAAACTCTGGAATTCAGTACTGGAGGATGTAGTAAAAGCTGTTAGTGTTGCTGGCTTTAAAAAAGGTTTGGACAAGTTCCTGGAGGAAAGGTCCACAAACCATAATTAAAGAGGACCTGGGATATCCACTGCTTGACCCAATACAAGCAAGGTGGAACCTGTGTGTCTTTTTGCAAAACTGCTAGGTACTTATGACTTGGATTGGCCACTGTTGGAAATAGGATATTGGACTTTGATAAACCTTGATCTGACTCAGTATGGCCTATCTTATGTTATTTTATTTATTTATTTTTATTTATTACAATCTCTTATATACCGCACTATTTAGCATCAGCGCGGTTTACATAAAACAAAGGACCACAACATCAAGCTGTTTGGTTTTACAGAGAACAGGAAAGGCAACTTGGATAACATAGGGAAATATGAACTGGAACTATTTACATATATACAGTATACTTAGTGCTACAGATTAGGATATTATCTTAGAAAGGTAGTTGAATATGTCAAATATGGAAGAGGTGTAGTTAAGATGGTGTCTAGCTAACCTGGTAATAATGAAGGAATAAGTGGTATTTGAGTGCCTTTCTAAGTTGTGTTAAGTCGGT
Source organism: Ichthyophis bannanicus (assembly GCA_033557465.1). Lineage (NCBI taxonomy): Eukaryota > Metazoa > Chordata > Amphibia > Gymnophiona > Ichthyophiidae > Ichthyophis > Ichthyophis bannanicus. The sequence continues at coordinate 138,102,210 of CM066039.1, forward strand.
TGCAGCACGAATCTCTGGTGGTAATGTATTCCAACATTTTGGGGCATAAAGGCTGAAGGCCCTGTTTGATGTTGTTAATGTGCATTTTGTTGATGCCTTTGGGATTACTAGAGCGTTCTTATGAAGACAGCAAATCCTCACAACATGGGAGACATCATACATGGAGCCCAGTGTGGGAAACATTTCTCCAGCTTAAGATCTCTCACAAAGCTTATGAAAAGTTCACCATGTATATACGTCATTGTCCAGAATCAAGCAGGAAGTCAGTCCTCACATATTCGCGACATCGTCTCCGACGGAGCCCTCATGGAAGCATCTCCCCAGCTTTCAAAGAAAGCCTTTAGGAGATGCCACCATGCATGCGTGGTCCTCTTCCCGCACAAGGGTGCCATCTTGGTCAGTCTCCCTTTTTCTGTGGCATCCTACAGATGTACATCTTGTTCCCCCGGAAAAAAGTACACCTTTCTGGCTTTCACTGGTCTCTTTCCCGCCTTTGAGGCCCGCTGCCTCGGCTTCGGGTCTCGCAACTTAGTTTTATTTTTGTTAGGTTCCTTCAGTGCTTTCGCACCTTTTTCAATCGCTGGTTGCACTGAAGATCTTCGACCTCACGGGGATCCTTTTTGCCCCAATGGCCACTGGTCTCAAGAAATGTGATCGGTGCTCCAAAAACATTTCATCACTGCCATGATTGTTGTCTCCAGTGTCTGGGCGCCAACCATGACCCGGAGGAATGCCCCCTGTGCAAAAAAATATCCATCAAGGCCATTCAGAGCCGCCGGCAAAAGCAAGAGGACATCTTCCACAAGGCGGACTCGACCCTGGTTTCACCAGTAGCCTCGCGCTCGACGGCTCCGGACGGATCCTTGGAGTCACGTAAGGCCCCCACAGTTCCCGAGCGGGCTTGCAGACATTCTGGAGTGAGAGTATAAGAAGAAGAAGAGTTCAAGGACCTGTCCTGGGAGACACACAAGCAGGGGATATCCTGTGTGCAGTCCTTCAGCCCCCGATGGGCCTCTGAGGAGTCTGAGCGGGAGCAGCCCAGGAAGGTTCCCAGGACAGAAGTCGAGGCTTCCGGCAACGGACCACGGTCTCCTGAAGGTCGTCCCGCCAAGGACCCCCTTTCCTCCTCGACATCAGACCTGGTAACCCTGACATCGGTGTCTGACGGCAACCCCCGAGTGGGAAACTCACATGTTGGCACTTGAGCGTAGCGTTTCTGCATTCCTCGCGTCCCAACAGGCATCAAGACCTGGCCCTTCCAGTGCTTACACCAAGATCTCAGGGACCTGGATACCGAGGATTCCCAGGGCCGCGATCCCTGAGAGCCAGACGCTTCTGGTAGATCCTCGGCGACGGTCTCGATCTCGCTCCTGCTCCTCAGTGGTGAGGTCTTCACAGGTGAGTGCCTGTGGCTTCGGCCATGCCTTGGCCTCGAAGCATCGAAGACTGGAGCCAACAGTGCCCTGGGAGCTGTCGGGTCTCAAGTCTTCCTCGGACTACTCAGCTTGGGAGTCCAATGCCGAGATGTCTCTGGAGTCCCGTGCCCACTGGGACCTCCCTTCGGATCCGTCCCCGCCGGCGGCTAGGTGCCGATTCCCACCCGAGGGCATCTCATTCTTTGATTTTGTCCGGGACATGGCGCAAGCCCTCTCCCTCACTAATGGAGTCAGAGGAAGACCCTCATACGAGGAGCTCGACATCCTCCACTATGAGGTGCCACCTAAAGAGACCCTGACTGTCCCGGTTCCTTCCATCCTTAATAGGCTCCTTCTCCGAATGTGGGAGGCCCCGGCCTCGGTGCCAGTTGTAAGCTGCCGCCTGGATACATGTTCTGGGTCCAGCACGGGCCAGGTTTCAAGAAGACCCAACTCCCACACTCCTCCATGGTAGTGGAGTCAGCCATGTACCAACACAAGAGCCTGAAAACACAGTCTTTGGTTCCTCTGGGCAGGGAGTCCTGCGCCCTCAATGCCCTTGGGTGAAAATGCTACCAGGGCTCGATGCTTACCTGCCACATCCAGACGTACCAACTTTACATCAGTATGTTCCTCCAAGACCTGTTGAAGGAACTAGGAGGCTTCGCGACTGGCCTCGATGGGGATCCCTTCCTGCGCTTCCAGACACTGATGAAGTCCATCGGGGAGTGTTCCAAGTACCTTTTCTGGGCCGCCTATGACGACTTCTAGTCCAGCACACGGGCATCGACGCCCAACGCCAGGCTTGGCTCCAGACATCCGATCTCAAGCAACGGGTGCAGAAGAAGCTCCTTGATATCCCATGCCTTGGGAAGCAGCTTTTCGGTAAGCTCATAAAGGACAAGGCTGCCGAGATCGAGACTGAGTACATGACTTGGACTTGACTCTCGAGGAAGACTTCCACTCTTCTGAGGAAGAAGCCTCCTTTCCATAGAAAGGGCCAATCCTATCAAGGCTAGCCTCCATTCTTGACTGCCCAGGCCCCTTAGCAGGGCCACCAGGGCAAGGGAGCAGATCAAGGCCCACGCAAGTACAAGGGCCCCAGACTCCAGCCTTAGCCCAGCCTGGGTCGGGTTTTGACGTCCTCAGAATAGCATCTCTCCCTCTAGAGGATCTGCTACCCATGGGGGGGGGGGTCGCCTGGTCCACTTCGCCCACAGTTGGCCTTCCATCACCACCAACTCATGAGCACTTCAGGTGGCCAGGAAGAGTTACCTCCTCCATCTGGACCAGCTGCCTCCCCCTTTGTCTACTCACCCCCAAGAAGAGACAGGATTAAGTGAGTCCCTTAGCATCTGCTTTACCCCGTATACTTTGTTGAACTTGGATTCTAATCCTCAGCTAGGATTCGGGATACAACATCAGTTTTGTGCAGTGCAGGACCTAATGGCCAGTCTTGGGCTTGACATCTCTATAAGTTCTTGAGAGAGCAGCAGTCTGAGGCCTATAGTTGAGCACTGTGAAGAAACTAGGCTAGTAGGGAGGGAGCTTAATAATGATGGGGAATCCCTAAGAAACTATAAATGGAACGAAAGTAGAAGTCAGTGCTTATTTATTTATTTATTTATTTAAAGTCTCTTTTATACTGCGCTATTGACATCAGCGCGGTTTACAGTGAACATTAAACTACACATCTCAGCTTGCTGATTTGTGTTTACAATAAACAGGTATCATAACTTGGGTATACATTAAAACAATTTTTAACAGGGAAAAACATGATAAATATATACAAACCACTTTATGTAGCTATATAAAGGGTTAAATGAACTGTACAAGCATCTCATAGTGGGGGAAGGTTAAATGTGTGATTGCGAGTATTCAGTCAAGAGTGTGAGATGCATGTGCTTGGGGAGCTGCGTTGAGGTGTGGAAGTGGGTGGATGTGAGGTGGAGACTGATTCAACCAGAAGGTTAAAAAATACAGAAGTAAACTGCAGGGCCAAAACCAAAACGGGGTAAAAAAGAGCATAAGACAGAACTTAATGGAAAAAAAACCCTAATTAAATACCAAGAAATGTAAAGAGAAGGTTATCTTAGCATTAAGCAACGGGGCATTTTTATGTTTACTTTTTTTGGTTCAGAAGGGATTGACATGCACTGACTTTTTCATTCTCAGATGGCCTTCTGGTACCTTTCCTGGATCCTGTTTCCTCTACTGGGTTGTTATGCTGTGTACAGTTTGTTATATATGGAGCACAAGGGTTGGTACTCCTGGATGCTCAGCATGCTATATGGCTTTCTGCTGACTTTTGGTGAGTAGCACAAAGTGGGTGTGAAGATAATGTTAGAAGGATTTTCTGGAACAGAGCTGTGTGTGTATATGGAGTTGGGGGCAGGGGGAAAATTAATTGCTCAAATAATAAGGGGTATTTTTTATCACAGGGCATCTATATCTATGTGCCTTTATAAAATAGGCACCCAGCCTAGCTCCAGTAGTGTACAAACCTGCTGTGCATATACTCTATGCATACATATTTTATATAATACACACATATGTCTCAACTGTACCTCAATTTCACTCAAACTACATAGTGCCTATATTCAGATAGCATATAAGTAAGTGCATTCTTTCCATGTGCCTACATTTTATGCTTGTATATCACCCTACTCCCCTCCCCTCCCAATTTTATAAGAACCCTTTCCTGCCTGTAAAATGTGCTGTATGTGCAGAAAATGCATCCTAAAATTATCCTCATACTGTGTGCGGCAGAGCAATAATGAAATGTACTGGCTGAACTGGGGCCATGAGAGTTGTTAGGTAGAACAGGAGTTGTTGCAGATTAGGATGGGAAGTGAATGAGGAAGTAGGAGTAGATGAAAATGGATGTTCAGATATTGTTCAGAAAAGAGTGTGTGGCCTGTAAATGATAGAGAAGATGTTGGGATGATCCACAGACACATCCTTATTCTCCAGGACCAAGCAGGAAGTCAGTCCTCACATATGGGTGACGTCGGCGTCGACGGAGCCCCCATGCGGAGCATTTCCCCAGCTTTCAAAGAAAGCCTTTGGGAATGCAGGCATGCATGCGCGGTCCCCTTCCCGCCCAAAGGTGCCATCTTGCTCAGTCTTCTTTTTTCCGCGGAGCCCTATGGACGTCTGTCCTTGTCACCCTTGAAAAAAGTTGATTTTTCCCTGCGTTGGGTCGAGTTTTTCATCGGTTCGATGTCGGTTCCTTTCCTGCCTGGACTCGGTACACCGGTGCCGAGCCCGGATCTCTCTTTTTCGTTTTTTATCCTTAGAGACTGCATTCTCACCTTTTTTCTTTTCCCTGGCAGCCCAATTTTTTGATCTTGCAGGGGCCCTTTTTCCCCCGATGGTTGCCAGTGGCTTTAAGAAGTGTGATCGGTGCAAGAAACTGATGTCTCTCACTGACACACACGACTGCTGCCTCCGGTACCTGGGTCCAGACCACGACTCTACGGTCTGTAGTCCCTGTGGCAAAATGTCTTCTAAGGCATTGCGGAGCCGTCAGCACCAGCGTGAGAGGATCTTCTCCGAGTCTGCCTCTGGACGGATCCGGACTTCGTCAGAGGCCTCGACATCTCGGAAGTCTGACCCCGAGCATCGTCGGGGCTCCTCTGAAAGGGAGTCCCCTTTGAGGGAGCACTGAAGGAAGACGAAACCCGGGAGGGTGGCATCGGACGCTCTTGGCTCCTCGAGGGCCAGGTCGCATAGCCCCGATCACCATCCCTGGTCTTCGGCGTCGGAGAGGCCTGCTAAGCATCCTCGTGTGGAGTCGGAGGCCCCAAGTCACGTGAGTACTGTAGTCCTCGTGGACTCTCCTCTGGGGGAGTTGACGTCGGGCCCGATGCAGTCGGGGCCCGAGTCGAAGGCTGCTGGGTCTCCTGAGCTTGGACTCAGGTTGACGGCCTTGGAGAGCAGATTGTCTGCCTCCATGGAGCAGCAGCGGGTGCTGATCACCGGTCTCACCGGCGCATCGGCCCCAACCACCAGGACATCGACGTCCAAGTCGACCCCGGAGGCCGAGCCGATCCTCGAGACCATGCGAACTCGAGTCTATCCTCGGCCGCGGTCACCCTCGGCCTCCCATTCGGGACTGAGGTCGTCAACGTTGGTTCCCTCGGCATTGGGGCGGATAGCGTCGGTGCCCGCCCACTCGGAGCCGCTCGATTCCTCCTCGGAGGAATTGGCGTGGGAGATGGAGGAGGAGGAGTCCCCTGACACCTTCCGGACTCGGTGCGTCCCTTCGGACTCACCGGGCTCCGAGCCTCAGACAAAGTCCCCCCCAGAGGATACTAGGTTCTCGGATTTCATACGGGACATGGCCAAGGCACTGGCATTCCCTGCGGACCCCGAGGAAGAGCCTCGAGCCGAGGAGCTCGAGGCTCTGCAGTATGACTGTCCTCCCAAGGAGGCCTTTACTGTCCCGGTTCCTCCGATGCTGGAGCGGTTGCTCTTCCACATGTGGGAGGCGCCGGCCTCGATGCCGGTTCTAAGCAAGCGGGTCAATTCCATCTATCGAGTCCACAAGAGCCCCGGGTTTCAGAAGGCACAGCTACCACACCACTCCATGGTGGTGGAATCGGCCATGCATCACCTGAAGAGTCAGAAGATGCATTCCTCGGTGCCTCCCGGCAGGGAAGCCTCGAACCTGGATGCCCTCGGTAGAAATTGCTTCCAGGGCTCTATGCTTGCTTGCTGCGTCCAGACCTACCAGCTGTACATGGGCATGTACCTTCGAGACCTGGCAAAGGAGATTGCCGGGTTCTCTGCTGGTCTGTCCGAGGAACCTTTGCAGAGGTTCAAGGCCTTGTTTTCTGGTATTCGAGAGTGCTCGAAGTTTATCTCTCGAGCAGCCTACGATGGATTTGAGGCTTCGGCCCGAGTAGCAGGGGCTGGCATCGGTGCACGCCATCAGGCCTGGCTACAATCCTCAGACCTCGAGCCGTGGGTACAGGACAAGTTGGTCGATGTCCCTTGCCGAGGTGAAAACCTCTTTGGGCAGCCCATGGCCAAAAAGGCTGCAGAACTCGAGACCGAGACTCTTACCCGGACAAGGCTGTCCAGGAAAACCTCTGCCCCTTCTCAGAAAAAGAAGGGCTCGGGTAAAAAGACCTTTTACCCGAGGAAGACCACTGCCTATAAAACCTACCCTCACTACCAGGCCTCTGCAGCTCCCCAACAGGGCCAGCAGGCCAAGGGGCAGGGTTATGGGCTCCGTAGGCAGAAGACCCCCAAGTCTCCTACTCCAGCTCCTACTCAGCAGGGAGGGGTTTTTTGACTATGCCAGCATAGCCTCTCCTCCTCTTCAGGGCACAGGAGGTCAGCTGACCCTGTACGCAGACAGGTGGCCAGCCATCACAGGGGATACTTGGGTGTTAAGTATCATCAAAAGGGGCTATCTGCTCCACTTCACCCAGATACTTTCCAGGGGAGCCTCCAATAACCCCTCTGCACAGAAACGTACTCCTTCAGGAGTTGGAAGGTCTACTAAGGGACCAGGCGGTGGAACCGGTGCCTCACCACCTGGAAGGGCAAGGCTTCTACTCCAGGTACTTCCTGGTACCAAAAAGAACAGGAGGCCTCAGACCCATCCTCGACTTGCGCAATCTGAACAAGTTTCTGGAGAGGGAAAAGTTCAAGATGCTTACCCTTGGGATCTTACTGCCCTACCTCCAGCAGGGAGATTGGCTATGCTCCTTAGACCTGAAGGATGCTTATACTCACATCCTCATCCATCCAAGCCACAGACAATTCCTCAGATTTGTCGTGGGAGGAAAGCACTTCCAGTACAGAGTGCTTCCTTTTGGCCTCACCTTCACCCCCAGGGTTTTTACAGAATGCCTGGCAGTGGTTGCGGCCTACCTCAGGAACCAGGGGATCTTTGTGTTCCCTTACCTGGATGACTGACTAATTAGGGGCCAGTCTCCACAAGAGGCCAGGCAGGCCACCTGCAGAATCATATCCCTTCTTCAGCACCTGGGGTTCGTTATAAACTTCCCAAAGTCCACTTTGGTCCCCTCACAAGACGTGGAATTCATAGGGGCAAGGTTGGATACCATCCAAGCAAAGGCTTTTTTGCCTGTGGACAGAGCTCCCAGGCTGATAAAGTTGTCCGGCCAGTTTCGGGCGAACTCTCTGGTCTTGGCCAGAAACTTCCTCCGGCTCTTAGGTCACATGGCTTCCATGGTGCATGTCACCCCACATGCCCGGCTACACATGAGGCCAGCTCAGTGGCACCTCAGGATGAAGTGGCTGCAGGCCACAGGGAAGTTGTTAGACAGAATAAAGGTGTCCAAACCCTTGGTGGACTCCTTACACTGGTGGAGGCATCTCCCAAATCTGGTCAGGGGTGTTCCTTTCCAGGCCTCCCCACACCCTCGGGTACTGACGACCGATGCTTCCCTGCAGGGCTGGGGGGCTCACTGCCAGGGCACCTGCACCCAAGGCCTGTGGTCTCCATGGGAGGCCACCCAACAGATCAACCTGTTGGAATTGAGGGCCATTCGGCTGGCCTTGCGGACTCTCTCTCAGATCCTGTCTCATCAGTCTTTCCTAGTTCAGACAGACAACCAGGTGGCTATGTTCTACATCAACAAGCAGGGAGGCACGGGATCCAGGCTTCTATTCCTGGAAGCACAAACTCTCTGCTCCTGGGCTGTCACCCAGGGCATGACCCTCAAGGCGGTCTACCTCCCCGGCCAGGAAAACTACCTGGCGGACAGACTTAGCAGACTCCTGCAGCCTCACGAGTGGCAGTTGGATCCTCTGGTGGTTCAAAAGATCTTTCTGAAGTAGGGTCTTCAGACCATGGATCTTTTTGCCAGTCTTCTCAACAGGCAACTTCCCCGGTTCTGTTCCAGGCAACCGCATCCCTTGAGAACAGCGCCAGATGCATTCCTGATCCCTTGGTCAGGGGGCCTGCTGTATGCTTTTCCTCCCACACCTCTGGTGGCCCGGATTCTCTTCAAAATCCAACAGGACTGAGCCACGGTGATCCTGATAGCCCCAAGGTGGCCCAGGCAGCCGTGGTTCCCTCTTCTTCTGCAGTTGGTGATGGATTCTTCACTTCCTCTGGGGTTGCAGCCCGACCTTCTGATTCAGGACCAGGGGTCCCTCTTGCATACCAACCTCAAATCCCTCAATTTGATGGCCTGGCTGCTGAAAGGCTAGTTCTTGCTCCCTTGCTCCTATCTAGGGAGGTTGAAGAGATGGTGTTGGCCTCCAGGAAACATTCCACCAGGAAGGCCTATGCTCTAAAGTGGCGTAGGTTCTCTGCTTGGTGTTCTCAGCAGCAAGAGGACCCTTTCTCCTGCTTTATCCAGGTGGTGCTTCAATACCTGCTCCACCTTTCCAACCTAGGACTTCAGTCCAACTCTGTCCGGGTTCACCTTAGTGCCCTCTCAGCTCACCACTTGCAGGTGGATGGACAATCTCTCTCAGGCCATCCTCTGGTGTCCCGTTTTCTGAGAGGCCTGCTTCTGCTTAAGCCTCCTATTCGTCCACCTGCCCCTGAGTGGGATCTCAATGTGGTCTTGCAGCAACTGACTCGCCCACCCTTTGAGCCGATGGCAACCTGCCATTTACGTTTCCTCTCCTGGAAGGTGCTGTTCCTTGTGGCACTCACCTCGGCTAGGCGGGTGAGTGAGCTTCAGGCCCTGGTCTCGGATAGGCCGTTTACCAGGTTCTATAGGAACAGGGTAGTCTTGCGCACTCATCCTAAGTTCCTTCCAAAGGTGGTGTCCTCTTTCCACCTCATCCAGGAGGTGGTACTTCCAACGTTCTTCCCTAGGCCGCACGCCAGTAGGGCAGACTGTCTTGCATACCCTGGATTGTAGAAGGGCGCTGTCCTTTTTCCTTGAACGTACGCAGGGGCATAGAAGGGCTTCTCAGCTCTTCATTTCCTTTGACCCTAATAAATTGGGGCTGCCTGTCACTAAGCATACGTTGTCACCAAGAAAAAACAGCACACTGCCTCGTAGACAAGAGAAACAGTACAGAAAACGTAGGCAGGTATGAACCACTCACGATTTCCTTATTAATCCATATATTTCTTTATTGATCCATATATCATAAGGGAGGCCAGACCCGACACAGGCCGTGTTTCGAAAGAATCTTCTTCAGGGGTTAGGCACACCTTACTCTAAAAACACATTATAATAAACAATAAATAATAAAAACTACATACATGAATAAATAAATAAGAAGAATAAAAATCCAAGAGAATGAAAAGATAAATAAGGCATATATTAAAAACATAAACATGCTAAATTCATAAACCACATAAAAAAATATAAAAAATATGTATATATGTGTGTATGTAATATTTGAACATATAAAGGCATAAATATGTCGAAATAAACACCCCCTAGGGAATTATTAATATAAAACGATGAAAAGTAACAAAAACCAACAACATGCAAAAAAATGCATCCAAAATCTATGTATTAAAACTAAAAAACAATCAATAAATAAATAACATATCATGAAAAATAATACCTCAACAAAGATAAAAAAATTAATAAACAATGTATTTAAAAAGGAGAAAAACAAGAGAGAAGGAAGATTGAAAACTAAAACAAAAGCAAAAATATGTCGAAGAGTAGGAGTGAAAGGGACCATTACCTTAAGACCTTAAGGCATACATCAACGGTCATAGTATATCACTGAGGATAAAAGCATACTTCCTACTCTGTAAAGATAATATGAAACAGTTAGATAGCTGAAAAAATATTAAAAAGGATTAATTGTGGGAGTGTCCTAACCCATAAAACCCAACTAATCTAGCTCAAATGCAAATGGATTATTATAAATTTTATTATAATACTCAGACGCAAGCCTTACCGCTCTAAGGACCGGTATCTAATCATAATGACACACTCAAAAAAACACCCGATTCATATGACTGTATGATAAAATGATGTATGTCAGACATTATATTCAAAATTAAATTGCAAACGTTTATGTATGCCTTAAGGTCTTAAGGTAATGGTCGCTTTCGCTCCTGCTCTTCGACATATTTTTGCTTTTGTTTTAGTTTTCAATCTTCATTCTCTTGTTTTTCTCCTTTTTAAATACATTGTTTATTAAGTTTTTTATCTTTGTTGAGGTATTATTTTTCATGATATGTTTATTTATTTTTTGATTGTTTTTTAGTTTTAGTACATAGATTTTGGATGCATTTTTTTGCATGTTGGTTTTTGTTTTTTTATTACTTTTCATCATTTTATATTAATAATTCCCTAGGGAGTGTTTATTTAGACATATTTATGCCTTTATATGTTCAAATATTACATACACACATATATACATATATATTTTTTATATATTTTTTATGTGGTTTATGAATTTAACATGTTTATGTTTTTAATATATGCCTTATTTATCTTTTCATTCTCTTGGATTTTTATTCTTCTTATTTATTTATTCATGTATGTAGTTTTTATTATTTATTGTTTATTATAATGTGTTTTTAGAGTAAGGTGTGCCTAACCCCTGAAGAAGATTCTTTTGAAACACAGCCTGTGTCGGGTCTGGCCTCCCTTATGATATATGGATCAATAAAGAAATATATGGATTAATAAGGAAATCGTGAGTGGTTCATACCTGCCTACGTTTTCTGTACTAGGCGTACGTTGTCCATCTGGGTGGCGGACTGTAATCTCCAGGAACAAGCAGGAATGAGTCTTCACATATGGGTATCGTCGGTACCGACGGAGCCTGCGCGGGAACGCTCCCCAGCGTCCAATCAGAACGCTTTTGGGAGCATCCCACAGCGCCTGCGTGCTGCCTTCCCGCCTTTCCCAACTGCTGCTCTCCAGTTTTCCGCGGAGCCGGCAGGATGTATTCCTGTCACCGCAGAAAATTCTTCTTTTTATTCTTAGTTTTTTGTGGTCGCGTCTGCCTTCCCTCGACGCTACCGGTACCGCCGGTGCTTTCTTTCTTTTTCCTGAAGAATTTCTTCTTTTCTTAGAAAATGTTTTCCTGTTTAGTGCCTGACGGTTTCTAGGCTACTAGAAACATAGAAACATGATGACAGAAAAAGACCACATGGCCTATCTAGTCTGTCCTTTCATATCAACAACTACAACAGTCCACTTTTTACCTTTAGAGATCCTCTGTGTTGGTCCCATGCTTTTTTGAATTCAGTTACTGTCCTCATCTCTACCACCTCCACTGAGAGACTATTCTATGGATCCACTACTCTTTCCGTAAAGAAATATTTCCGCATATCACTCCTGAATCTATCTCCCTTCACCCTCATCCCATGTCCCCTCATAGCAGAACTTGCTTTCAATTGGCCTCTACCCTTCCATTATGGAAAAGCCAGCCACTATCCTTAAGAAATGCTCAAAGTGTGGCGGTACAGATATTTTTTCAGACACTCATACTTTGTGTCTAAAATGTTTAGGTCCTGACCATTGCCCTCTGGAGTGTCTCTCCTGCTGGAGCTCAAACAGAAGAAGTCTTCAGAATCGAGCACTACTCGATACCCGGTTCACATCGCTCTCGATGTTACCAGCAAGAATATCTTCTTCACAGCATCAGGTAACCAAACAAAAGTCTGTAAAGACTAACCAGTCCTCGAGTGGTAGATCTCCTTCTCAGCATCGAGATGGCTTCGGCCTTGCCCTCGAGGACATCTTGGCAATAAAGCCCCGGCGGGAGTCTTCGGGCTCCAAAGCATTAACGGGGCTCCAGGTTGTTCCCGGGGTTCTTACCTCAATGAACATACCTGGGCCATGCTCGGTGGTTGTGGCCACTTCGAGCGGTACCGACACCCCGGCATCGGCTATGGTGATGGACGAAATACTCCTCACTGATGAATGTAGTCTAGCACTCTCGGCTACTTCGGTACCGTTAGAGTTGCTGCAGACCGTTCCTCGAGTATCGGTATCGCCTTCGGTACAGGTATCGACATCGGCATCGGTACCGTCCATGCTTGCTTCGACAGAATCGCTTCCCTCGATGCCAAGCCTGGAATCGATCTCTAGCATGGAGGATTCGGTACCGACTCATCTCGGTACCGACCTTGGGCGGTACCAAAGACATCGCTTTAAAGAAAATCCGATGCTTCATCCTTTTCAGTCTTCCGATCCCGATGACGGGGATGAATCCATCGGTACCAAGGCTGATTTTTCTACAAGTCTAGCCTTTACCCCTCATTTTACAGAGTCCTCCTCGGGGGAGATTTCTTTTCAAGCTTTTCTGCTTGATATGGCAAAGTTACTTGACATTTCTATACCTGGTAAAGAATCCCTACCGGGGGAATTCAGAGACACTGCAATTCCCCTGGATTCCAAAGGAGGTGATCATGCTTCCTTTGCATCAGATCTTGCAAGATCTACTGTTGAGAATGTGGGAAACTCCTTTAACGGTGTCCCCACATTCTAAGACACTTGACACTATGTACAAAGTGCCACCTTCTCCAGGTTTTCAAAAGACTCAACTTCCTCATCATTCTATTGTTGTAGAATCAGCAATGAGAGGCGTATTAAGAGTGCAAAGAAGCACTCTTCTTATCCGCCAGGTCATGAGTCTAGGACTTTAGATGCCTTTGGACGTCGATGCTTCCAGGCATCCATGCTTTCAGCAAGAATTATCTCATATATTTTCTATATGGGATTATCTCTGGAAGAGGTCACAAAGAACTTAAAGTTTTCGAACCCTTTTCTTCCAGAGCATAAAAGAGCAGACTATTCCTTATTAGCAATCATGCTCAAAATATCTCTAGGTTCCTTAATCGTGCTTCCCTGGACTGTTTTGAGTCTATTAGCAGAACTTCTGCTATAGCCATAGGAGCACGACGCATAGCCTGGCTCCAAGCTTCAGACTTGGACAGATGGGTTCAGGAAAGACTGGGAAATACTCCTTGTACTGGTGAAAATCTCTTCAACAAGGAGGCTTTATTTCAAGCTAATCAGTTGAGCACTGATGCTGTTACTTTCAGAGGATTGTCAAAAAACTTTCCTCTATCCCAGCTAACAAAAAATCTCATAAAAAGCTTTATTCCCCCAAGGAAAAAAAGTTTTATCCATCTTCTACCCATTCTACGGATGTTTCCAAAGATAGGCAACACCACACCAGGCTAAGAAAATCAAAACCTCAACAGACTCAGTAAACCCAGCAATCCCAGGGTTTCTGATATTTTATTCACTTTTCTGTGTGAGGTTTATTACTTAAACCTACTTCTTTTTAACAGAAGCATCTAAAATTCATCTCATCCATGCTGAGATATCAGTCATACATTGACTCAGTCCTCGACTCTGGGCATGAATCTCTTGCTACAAGAGAAATCTATCCTTCTAGCTCTAAGAGCCATTAAGGACTATCATACACCAGAGATAACAGGTTTCTCCTTTTAAAACAAAAGGAGAACTAACAACTAACAACAGGGTGATCTATACCCTTCACCTTGTCAGTTTCCTGTACGAGGATATCTCATACTTTTAACTGCAAGGGGACCCTATCTCTTCAAGACTTACTAAATTGTAAGTCTTCTCAACTCTGTATTAATTTCTATCCCTCTTAGCCCAGACATTCAGTGTCTAAGAGTACTACTAATCAACTGGAGGGCTTATTTTCTAAGCCATAGGATTTTCTTCAATACCTACTCCAGTAAGTAGTTTCCATACAGAGTTTTCTCCCTTTTTGCGGTTCATCTCCTTCTCACATATCTTTTTAAGGCAGCTTTCGGACAGAAATTGGGTATCACTACTCCAAATTATGTCTGTCGGTCCTCTCCAATCTATAGGACCTAACTTTTATGCTGCCTTAATAATAGATAATTCCAAAAGAGATCCAGAACTCATTTGGACTATTTATTGTAGCAGGCATCAGGCCTGTCTACTATTCTTAGCCACCTTCAGTTCTCTTGGCTCAAACAGAATAGATTAGGTTGCACACTGGCAATTCAACAGCCAGATCTAAGCAACCTACAACATGTTCTCTGCAATTCTACAACAAAGCTCTGCAACTGTGGGCCTTTGCCAGAGAGCCTCAGAGCTACTCCTAATGGGTAGGGGCCAGAGAGTTAAGAAGGGCTTCAGTTGATAGACTCTGCCAGTCATGCTCCTACATGACTGTTTTTTTCTTACTCTTACCATATTCCTTAAAATTTCCTTTTAAGAAAAGGTAACTAGGGTTTAGACCATGTGAAAGCGTAGAAAATTGCACAATTCCCTGGTTTGTTCCACATCTCACTGGAACTTCCACAACAGGGATGCATTTTTTTCACTGCAGTTGGTCCTTATTCACTACTTTCCTTCTAATTTCCTATACTTCATGGTAGCTTATGTTGAACAAGAGAACGCATGATACTCATATTGCCCTCATAAAGAGGCAAACATGGTATCCCCTTATATAGCGTCTTTTTCTCCAGCTACTATTTGAAATTATAGAAGGTTCCAGACTTGCTGTCTTAAGACTAAGGATCTCCTCTGCACTCATTCACGTACGTCTCGAGTCCTGGTTATTTCAGGGGCTGGATCTTTTCAAGAAGTCTAGTCCTATCCCTGTAAGTGAAGAACATAATACCAGTTTCCACGAAACTTTCTCTATAGTTCTTCCATATTTAACCAGACAGAGATTCTCCATCAATATTCTCAAGTAGGTCTTAATCCTTCTTCTTATTGCGTCAATCTCCAGGAACAAGCAGGAATGAGTCTTCACATATGGGTACGTCGGTACCGACGGAGTCTGCGCGGGAACGCTTCCCAGCGTCCAATCAAGAGCTTTTGAAAGCATCCCAGTACGCCTGCGTGCTGCCTTCCCGCCTTTCCCAACTGCCTCTCCTCATTTTTCCGCGGAGCCGGCAGGACGTCCTCCTTTCACCCCGGAAAATTCTTGTTTTTAATTTTTAGTTTTCTTGTGGTCGCAGCTGTCTTCCCGACGCCACTGGTACCACCGGTGTTTTCTTTTCTTGTAAAATTTTCCTTTTCCACGGGATATTTTTTCTTCATAGTGTCCCACGGTCTCTTAGGCCTTTTAGGCCTCTTCTTTTTCCTTCATGGAACCGCCAGACACTTTCTCCAAGAAATGTTCAGACTGTGGCGGTACAACTTTATTTTTAGACCCTCGAAGTCGGTGTCTAACCTGCTTGGGTCCTGACAACAGTTTGGTAAGAAGAGGTTTTCAACATCGAGGCTCCCTCGATACACGGCGGGGCACCGTCCCCTTCTTCCACACAGGATCAGGTAACCCACAAACAGTCTGTTAAGACTAGCCAGTCCTTGAGTGGTAGGTCTCATACGCAGCATGTAGACGGCTCTGGCCTTGCCCTCGAGGGACCACTGGCTTCAAAACCCCGGCGGGAGTCTTCGGTCTCCAAAGCCTATAAGGGGTTTCAGGTAGTTCCTGTAGTTCACCCACAGAACATACCTAAGCCATGTACGGTGGTGGCATTTGCTTCGAGCAGTACCGATACCCCGGCATCGGCACTGGTGTTGGATGAAACACTCCTCACCAGGGATCGTCATCTGGCGTCCTCGGTACCTTCGGGACCGCTGGATACCCTCCAGATTGACTTTCCATTATCGGTACCAACACCGATACTCCAACCGACGTCGGTACCCTCCAGATGTGCATCGATAGCCTCACTTCCTTCGATGCCGAGTCTGGAATCGATCTCCAGTCTGGAGGACTGGGTACCGACTCGCCTTGGTACCGGCTCTCGACGGTACCGAAGGCTCGGTTCCGATGATTCGGATCTGCAACTCTCGGTTCCCCCGACGCCGATTGAGTTGCCACTGGTTGCCCTTCCTTCACTGGTATCAGACACAGTACCGAAGTTGGTACCGATGTCCTCATTATCTTCACGGTCGGTGCCTTCCATGCTTCGCTTATCAGGCTCTTTGCCCTCGATGCTGAGTTTGGAATCGATCTCTAGTCTAGAAGACTGGGTACCAATAGATTTTGGTACCAACACCGATCGATACCGGTGCTTCGGTACCGAGGATAGAGGCCGGAGGTTTTTGGTTACCTCGGTACCGATTGAACTGTCACCGATGACTGCTCCGATGTCTTTGTCGGGTTCGACTCCGGCATCGGTACCGGTACCCACAGTAGCATGCTTTTTTCAACAGGATCACTCCATTCTATACCAAGCTTGGAGTCGATACCTGGCATGGACAATGTGGTAAGGATGGTGGCTGCTCCTGACAGCCAGTACCAGCAACCATCTTTTAAGCATTCCACACTGCACTCTGCAGGATCTTCTATTCCTATATATTTGGATAACTCTGTGGGTGCTCAGGCTAGTTCTTTAGATCTACCCTGCCCAAGGGAGATTCCTATTTGGGATCCCTCTTTTCAGAGTTTCCTCCTGGATATAGCAAGATCCCTTGCCATTCCTATTCCAGGACATGATCCTGCACAAGGCTCTGTTTCTACAAAAGCAAAAGACAACATAATGCTTCCTTTGCATCATTCCTTGCAGGATTTCCTTCTAGGAATGTGGGAAACACCTTTAAGGGTACCCCACCTCCCAGGGCAACTGATCTTTTATATCAGGTGCCCCCCTCTCCAGGGTTTCAAAGGACTGAACTTCCTCATCATTCCATAGTAGTGGAATCAGCAATGAGGCGGGTAAAGAGTAAGAAAAAGCACTCTTCTTATCCGCCAGGTCGTGAGTCTAAGACACTAGATGCCTTTGGACGTCAAACCTTCCAGATATCTATGCTTTCTGCAAGAATTCTCTCATATATTTTTTATATGAGTCTTTCTCTTGAGGAGGTCACAAAGCAGTTACATCTTTTGACTTCTTTCCTTCCAGATTCTAGGAGTAAAAACTATTCTTCACTGCTTAAGCATATCCAGAATATTTCTTGGTTTCTTTCTCGTGCTGCCCTAGACTCTTTTGAGTCTGTTAGCAGAACTTCTGCTATTGCTATAGGGGCACGACGTAGAGCCTGGCTCCAGCTTCAGACTTGGACAAATGGGCACAACAACGTCTGGGACATACTCCTTGCACTGGAGAAAATCTTTTCAACAAGGAGTCTTTACGTCAGGTTACTCAGTTATCCACTGATTTACCTGTTCCTAAGGGTTGTTCTACACCTTCTTCTGTCCCACTAGGTAGGAAATCTTCTACCAAACTTTCTTCCCACAGGAGAAGAAGGTTTTATTCATCACTTGCCCATCATACAGATGTTCCCCAACAGGGGAGGCATCGTCCTGGTCTGAAGAATCCAACCTCTCACCAGGCTCAGCAAACCCAGCATCTGCAGGGTTTCTGATCAATCATCATCAGATGCTTGTGACTCTGGGGGTTAGCATCTACAGTTGCTTCTTCTCAATGAAGACAATCCACCGCTTCATTCTAACCCCTACACATGGATCTCTTTCCAAAAGATATCCATTTTTTCTATATTTCTATGAGCTGTCAGGATTATTCATGCCTATAGGTCACAGGTTTCTCCTCTTTTTCCTGCTAGGGAAAGAGGTCTAACCACTATCAAATGATAGTTCCTGTGCCAGCATGTATTTTTTCCTTTCTATAGACTTCCTACTTCGTAAGTCTTCTTCAGCTCCATTCTCTTCACCCTCTACCAAGTTTTTCCCCTGTAAGAGGGAATTACTTACTGGGAGGCTTTTTTATTCAGCCTCTCTACTTTTCTCACTTTCCAGTGCGGAGTTTTCCTCTCTGAGTTACCTCCTCTGCTTCAATCTTGCTTTGGGGCAGCTTATCAGACATGTCCAGAGTTTCCTACTCCTGTTCTGTCTGTTCTTTCTGTTTTCAACAGTAAGATTCTTTCTGCTGTCTTGCTAGCAGCTGCCTATGCAGGAGCCTTAATGTTTGGACCACTGGTTCTTGTCTTCAAACAACCAGATTGTCCTCCACTAACATTCTGTCTAGTCTTAGTAGTGGCTCCAAGTCAGTGCTTCATCTCTCTTGGAGATCATCTCACTACAAGCTTTTTAGATTGTCTTCTATTCTGCCATCTCCATTTTCCTAGGTTTGGCAGCATAGGTGGCAGAGATACTGGCTCTCTAGCAGCCAGTTCTATCTCCTCATTCTCCTACATCATGCTCTCTGCAATCTACAGAGAGGCTTTCCACTATGGGCCCTTGCTAGAGAGCAGGGGGGGGGGGGTTCTCCAACAGCTATCCTAGCTGGTTAGAAAAGGCTTTTCAGTCATGTCTCCCATGACTAGAAGGTTCTCCCTTCTTTTACCATCTCCTTTATTGATATAAAGGACATAGGCCTTCTCTTACGTGAAAGCTCAAGGAGTTGCCAGTTCCCTGCTTTGGTCCATAGTATTCCCAATCGGGGATATGCTCGTCCTCATGGTAAGAACGCATGATACCTTTGCCCATAAGCAGGTCAACATGGTATCTCATCTCTAGGCGTCTTCTGTCTACTTACCATGCTAGAGTCCTGGAAGACTTGGGACTTGCTGGCTGCACATTGATATTATCCTTTGTTTTTCACTTAGCAGTCCTGGTTATTTTTCTCTACCTAGCATTCTTGCAGATCATGACCAGGAGGAATAGATTCTCTATACGTCTTCTCAAGTAGGTTCCACCTCCTTGTTATTAGATGAATCTTTCCTCTCCACATATCCTATGTGATCACTGTGCTGTAGGCATATCTCTGTCTGTTTAATTGCAGACACCCATATGTAGGCCTACATATCCATATTTGTTTGTGTGTATTTTATGCCCTTCCATATCTCACTATAGATATATTCTTATATGTCTATCTATATACACATATATATATATATATATATATATATATTGTGACGCTCGCGTCCCTACCAGGCGGTTGCCTAGTAGGGACGGCTGGCCATCTGTATCCCTTCGAGGGTTGTAGTTGTGTCAATAAGAAAAGCCAAGTGGTTATTTAAAGCGCACAGGAAATTTATATTCGGTTTCCAAAGTTGGCAAGTGATGAACATAAAAATTCTTTAAGCACTTTTTCCAGACAAAAGAAATACAGGATAATTTTCTCCAAATCAAAATGTCCAAACCAAACTCACAGCAGTTTCTATTCTTCACTGCAATTGCTTGACATTTCAAAACACAAAAGCATTTGTAAAAACTCTTCACAGCTTCCAACCTGCTGTTGCCCCGCCCCATACAAACAGTTCTAGCTGTTTGGGCCTTTACTGAAGTTTTGCAGTTTTAGCTTCCTAAAAGAGAGATTCCTAACCTCTTGTCTTCAGGGTTACTCTTCTCTTTCAACTCTTGAAACTGCTTTAACTTGCAACAGCTTCCTTTTGTATTTCAGTGTTTTCTAACTCACAATACTATTGTATTTTAGTGCACAGCTCACATTCCATCTCAGAGGCTTCTGACTCAATAACACTTTCTTCCGGGCCTACCTCCATGCTCTCAATTGAGCTACAGCTAGGTGCTCTTTGAAAGTGCTCTGGTAACTTTTCCTTAAGAGTCTTTGCAATGTTAAACAGTCTCTCACACTGCCTGGCCTTGGCTCCTCCAAGCCGGTCTCCTGTGTGTGTCTCCTGCTTAACCTCCCTCCTGAGATACTTCTTGCTGTGCTGAGGCTTCAGGTGTCTGAAGGTCTCCTCTGAGTCAGAGCAAGAACTATTCTGGTGGCACTGCTCATTCCCTGCGTACCTTCCTTGGCTGCCTTTGTAATGGTTCCTCCATTTGCTGCTCTCCTTGGCTGCAAGGGTTTTCCACAGCTTGGCCCCAGACCTCTCCTGTCGGTGCCTCCTGGGAATTGGACTTGAACCTGGGCTAGGGCTTGAACTGCAGCTGCCACTGGTGCTTGCTCCTGCAGTCCTCCTGGACCTTCTGCTCACAACTCCTTCCTCCTTCTGCCTCAAACTCAAACTGTGCCTCTCTCTTTTGTTTGTTCTTCCTCTGCTAACTGTTGAGCTGGGCAACTCCCTTCCTAGCTCCTCCCACTTGGACCTCCTACTCCTCTGCAGGGTTGTCCTGTGGTCTGTGATTGGCTTACCTTTGGCTCTGCCCTCTAGGTTTCTTTCAGTGCTTCTATTATGGAGCCTAGGATTTTGTGCTCCCATCCCCCGCAATGAAAAAAAATCCTTCTTTTTTTTAGTTTTCCCTAGCTGGGCTGCACTCACCTCATCACAATATATATATATATCTGTTGAGATATTTTATTATAGATAGATATGTATCCACATACTTATCTATCTCACTGTCTATCCTCATATAGCTATATGATTCTGACAGAGGGACTTTACCCATACCTATGCTATCTAGCAGGTTTGGGGTTCTACACACTCAACCACTCCTGTGGTAGTCAACAATTTTTATACCATAACCTAACGGTTTAGGTACCTCTGAAGCTCTCGGTGCCCAATATCTCTCCTAGCTTACCCCAGTTAGGAGAGGCATTGTGGATCTTCAGTTAATCACAGGCTTTAACGCCTCAGACCTTTGTCCTCTCTTTTTGGGATACAAGGAGTTCCCACACCCTTTCTCCCCACAAGGACTGTGCCTGTTTGTCCAAATCGGTTAGCCTTCCTCTTTTTGCTCCTAAGAGTGACTCACTCTGCCTCCAAAAGAGCTAGGTTTTTTTTGTCATAAAGCCTTCCGCTGAAGGCCCACCGTTTTTGGACTACCCCAGTTTTCCTGCTGGGGTTACCTGTTACCTTTCAGGATTCTGACCTCCACTGGTTTTCCTACAGGATTATTACCTCCACTTACAGTGAGGTCCTCTTCAAGGTTCCTCTACTAGGTTTCCCAGTAGATCAATGAACCTCCATACTTCTGTGAAATCCTGTCAGGGGAGGTCCATATTGCAATATCATTGATGACCATCATCATCCTCACATGGACTCCTTTTCTGCAGTCCTATGCTAGCTTAGCTGTTCCACAGCATCCTTCTTTCTTAACTCCTACCCTCCATCCTCGGGATGCCTGGTGTTCTGGGAAATAGCATGTTCCAACCTATGACATGCTGGGACTCCAGGCATCTCAGCTTGGGAGTCCCCATATGTGAAGACTCATTCCTGCTTGATCTCCAGGAACAAGCAGGAATAAGTCCTCACATATGGGTACGTCGGTACCGACGGAGCCTGCGCGGGAAAGCTCCCCAGCCTTTCAGATGAAAGGCTTTTGGGGCCTCCCACTGCACATGCGCGCTGCCTTCCCGCCTTCCTGACCAGCTCTCTTCAGTTTCTCTTTTTCCGCGGAGCCAGCAGGTCGTGTTCCTGTCACCGCTGAAGAAATTGTGAAATTTGTTTGTTTTCTTTAGACCGCGTACCTGCCTTCCCCATACCGAAACCGGTACCGCCGGTCTCTCTTTATTTATAAAAAAAAAAAAAAAAGACTTTTTTATTTTCTTCAGCACAGCTTGGTAACTGTTGTTAGGCCTTAAGGCCTACACAAATTCTCCTCATGGAGAAGCCAGTCCCTGGTTTTAAAAAATGTACCAAGTGCAGTGCTGTCATTTCTGTCACAGACACCCATGAATGGTGTCTCAAATGTTTGGGACCTGACCACTCCATACCGGACTGCCCATCCTGCACCCAGATGTCTAAACGTGGTTTGCAGAACCGGGCCAACAAGCTCCATGTGCTGTTTCCTTCAGAAGCATCACAGTCATCCAGGTCTTCCTCTCCGGATGGATCTCAGGTAACCAAAACTTCTGTGGGCAAATCCTCTAAAAGCACATCTCTTTCTAAAGATCGAGAGGCTCTCAATTTTGAGTTAGAGGATTCTGCCCAGGCCAAAAAACCCCAGCGGGAGGTTCCGGCCTCCAAAGCAATCATGGGGTCACAGGTTGACATCGATGGCACGGCCTCGACCGATCACCTGTTGGACTGCTCTGGGGTACCGGCCCATACCGGTACCGACATCCAGGCAGTAGTGGCGTCTATGGGCAATACTGTCCAGACCATGCAGCAGGCCGTTCTGGCATTCATTAAGGCTGCGACGCCCTCGGTACCGATTCCATCGGTACCGGCCCCGGTTCCGGTATCCACACCGGAACCGAGACCATCGACTTCCAAGCGTCGATCGGTTCCGCATGCCGGATTCAGGCTTTCGCCCGGTACCGATCCCATGCCCGATACGCCCGATGTCGATACCGATCGGTATGCGTATCGTACATTGGAAGCACAGAGGGAATACTCAGATTCTTCTGATGAATTCAATTCCTCTGATGACTCTGCTGAGCTTACTCTTCCTGAGGAGCCCTCTTCTCCAAAGAGGAGGATGTCTCCTCCAGAGGATTTATCTTTTCAGGATTTCATTGTTGATGTAGCTAAAGCACTTTCTATTGCTACATCTTCTGAAAAAGAACCCAGGTCAAAAAAATTGGATATTTTAGGATACTCTAAAGCTCCTAAAGAGGCAGTCACTCTGCCTATCCATGAAATCCTTCAAGAACACTTGATGGATTTGTGGGAGACTCCTTTAACACTGTCTCTCCATTCCCGTAGGTTGGACACCATGTATCGGGTCCCTCCTTCTCCTGGGTTCCAGAAAACTCAGCTGCCTCACCACTCTATTGTGGTGAAGTCTGCCATGAAGAAAATAAAGAGTCCTAAAAGGCATTCTTCTACCCCTCCAGGGCGAGAATGTAAGACCCTGGACTCTTTTGGAAGAAAGATGTTCCAGGCTAGTATGCTTATAGCCAGGATCAATTCTTATAGCCTTTATATGGGCATGTTTCTTGGACAACTTGCCCTAAAGATACAGAATTTTGCCCCCTTTATCCCTGATGATCAAAGGGCGGACTTCTTTTCTATGGTGACACAACTTTCAGAGGTCTCCAAGTTCTCCAACAGGGCAGCCTTTGATTCCTTTGAGGTTGCAGGCAGAGCTTCGGGAATTGCTATTGCAGCCCGACGTCTCGCTTGGCTCCAGGCTTCTGACCTAGAACCCTGGGTTGTAGATGGCCTCAGGAATCTGCCCTGTACCGGTGAGAACTTATTTGGGGAAGACTGGCAAATTAAAGCTGCTCAAATGGATGCAGAAAATGCCACTCTAGATAGACTTTCCAAGTCTACTTCTACCCCTGCCAAAAAGAAGTCTTTTAAAAGGCCTTACTATAAGAAGGCCAGATTTCCCACAAATACTGGCCAGCAATCTGCTCAGCCCCGCTTTGCGGCTAAGCGTCAACAATCTAAGCAGGTAAAGTCAAAGCCTGCAGTGTCTGCTACACCCCAGCAGGCTCAACCCCCTCATGGGTTTTGACTTGCCTCTAGAGAACTTGCTGTTTCTGGCTCTAGAACAACCAGAGCCCCTCACCATTCCTGGAAGGCTAGCTCATTTTGCTCCCAGATGGGAACAAATCACATCAGAGCAATGGACCCTCTCTATTATCAGGGAGGGCTACAAACTTCATTTCTCCAGCCTTCCTCCCCATACCATGGTGAGGCAATTCAGTTCTTCCCCATCTCTTCTGACCCTGTTGGGTCAGGAAGTCTCTTCTCTCCTTGCCCAAGGGGCAATAGAGGAGGTTCCTCCTCCACAACAGGGGTTAGGTTTCTACTCCCCTTACTTTCTCATAACAAAGAAGACAGGGGGCTTCAGACCTATCCTAGATCTGAGGGAATTGAACAGGTTTCTATTCAAGGAGAAATTCAAAATGCTCTCTCTGGGCCTTCTCCTTCCATACCTTCAGAGTCAGGATTGGCTTTGTTCTCTAGATCTCAAGGATGCGTACACTCATATACTCATCCATCCATCCCACAGAAAATATCTAAGATTTCTGTTCCAGGGAAAACATTTCCAGTACAGAGTACTACCCTTCGGTCTGGCCTCTGCTCCAAGAGTCTTCACAAAATGCATGGCAGTCGTAGCCGCATTTCTCAGAGGCATGGGAATCTTTGTCTTCCCATATCTGGACGACTGGCTCATCCGAGCTCCATCTCAGTCAGAAGCCCAGATTTCTCTGGACCGCACAAGGCGTATTCTTCAATATCTGGGACTTGTGGTCAACATTCCCAAATCCCAACTCATCCTACTCAGTCTCTGGAATTCATAGGGGCCCAATTGGACTCCACCACTGCAAGGGCCTACCTCCCTCTGGTCCGAGGCCAAAGGCTAATAAGCTTGGCCTTCCAGGCTCAGTCCAGAAGTCACTTGTCAGCCAGAGAAATGCTGCAACTTCTGGGCCACATGGCCTCCACGGTACACGTGGTGCCCTACGCTCGTCTTCATATGAGAGCAGCTCCATGGACCTTGGCCACCCAGTGGTCTCAAGCATCAGGACTGCTCTCAGACCAAATACTCACCTCAAAACGACTGTTTTGGTCTCTCCAGTGGTGGACATCCTCCAAAAATCTGTTGTTGGGGATTCCCTTCCAACCTTCGTTGCCCCAAGCAACCCTCACAACAGATGCCTCCCAAACAGGGTGGGGAGCTCATCTCCAACACCTCTCCACTCAGGGCACCTGGTCTCCTCAGGAGACCACCCTTCACATCAACCTTCTGGAACTGCGAGCAATCTTCCTTGCCCTCACAGTCAACCTGACTGTCCTAGTACAAACAGACAATCAGGTAGCCATGTTCTATGTCAACAAACAAGGAGGGACGGGCTCTCTGTCGCTTTGCAACGAAGCTCTCAGATTATGGGCCTTCGCCAGAGAGCATCAAATTCATCTTCTGGCAGTATATCTTCCAGGAGTTCAAAACTCTCGGGCAGAAGACTCAGTCGAGTTCTGCTCCCACACGAATGGTCCCTGCATATGGACCAGATACGCAGAATCTTTCAGGAATGGGGGACCCCGGACATAGACCTCTTTGCAAGTCCGTGGAATGCCAAACTTCCCCGGTTCTGTTCCAGGACTCCGTGTCAGGGAGCTCAGGCTAACGATGCCTTTCTCCTACATTGGGGTCAGGAATTCCTGTACGCTTTTCCACCCATTCCTTTGATTCCCAAGACTCTGTTCAAACTTCAGAGGGATCACGGATCCATGATCCTCATTGCTCCACGCTGGCCACGCCAAGTGTGGTTCCCTCTCCTTCTACAGCTCTCCCAGGGCTCCTCCCTGGACCTGGGAGCTGCACCAGACCTTCTGTCTCAGGAGCAGGGGACTTTGTGGCATCCAAACCCCACGTCCCTACATCTCCGAGCTTGGTTACTGAAGGCTTAAGCCTTCATGAGTTTAATCTTTCCCAACCAGTGAAAGATATCCTTCATGCCTCTAGGAAACCCTCTACTAGGCATTCCTATGCTTTCAAATGGAAACGTTTTTCCATTTGGTGTGCGCAACAGGGTCTTGACCCTCTAGCACTTCCTTTGAATTCTCTACTGGACTATCTCCTGCATCTTTCCAATGCAGGCCTCAAGACAAATTCAGTACGAGTCCATTTAAGTGCTATAAATGGACAACCTGTTTCCTCTCATCCTCTTATTGCAAGATTCATGAGAGGCCTGACCCTCACTAAGCCTCCCATCCGACCTCCTCCGGTAGCATGGGACTTGAATTTAGTTCTGGGTCAACTTCTGAAGCCACCTTTTGAACCGTTGGTATCTACCTCCCTGAAATTTCTTTCCTGGAAGGTTCTTTTCCTTATTGCAGTCACTTCGGCTCACCGCAGCAGTGAACTGCAGGCTTTGGTGGCTAATCCACCTTATACCAGATTTCATCATGATAAGGTGGTCCTTAGGACGAATCCCCACTTTATGCCCAAAGTGGTCTCGCCTTTTCATCTTAATCAAGAGGTATATCTACCTGTTTTTTTCCCGGCTCCTCATGCATCCAGTGCAGAGAGGAACCTTCATACTCTTGACTGTAAAAGAGCTCTCGCCTTTTACCTCAACAGGACTCAGCCACATCGAAAGTCTTCCCAACTTTTCGTGGCTTTTCATCCTTCTCATTTGGGACTTCCAGTCACCAAACGTGCACTTTCCAATTGGATTGCTCAGTGTATTTCTTTTGCTTACCAGAGTAAGAACATTTCTCTGGAAGGCCATGTCACAGCTCACAATGTGCGAGCCATGGCCACTTCTATGGCTCATCTTCACTCTGTGTCCATAGATCAGATCTGTCGAGCAGCCACTTGGGCCTCGGTTCATACCTTCACAGCCCATTACTGCTTGGACAAGGACTCCCGCCGGGATGCCTTGTTTGGTCAGGCTGTCCTCAAACACCTGTTCCATACTTAAACAACTCCTGCCCACCTTCCCTGGATGGATGCCTGAGTTCCATACGAAGATGGTTTACCCTTGGAGGGGGATCTCCCAGGCATCTTAGCTAGGGAGTCCCCATATGTGAGGACTTATTCCTGCTTGTTCCTGGAGATAGCACAGTTACTTACCTGTAACAGGTGATCTCTGGGAACAGCAGGAATTAGTCATCACAACCCACCCACCTCCCCTAGGAGTTGTATCTCTATCTATCTATCTTCCTTTCCTCTCTCTATTGTCTCAGCTTTAAACTCGAACTGAAGAGAGCTGGTCAGGAAGGCGGGAAGGCAGCGCGCATGTGCAGTGGGAGGCCCCAAAAGCCTTTCATCTGAAAGGCTGGGGAGCTTTCCCGCGCAGGCTCCGTCGATACCGACGACCCATATGTGATGACTAATTCCTGCTGTTCCCAGAGATCACCTGTTACAGGTAAGTAACTGTGCTTTCCTGGAGATAGCACAGTTACTTACATGTAACAGGTGATCTCTGGGAACAGCAGGAATAAGTCTTCACAACCCTCCCACCTCCCCAGGAGTTGTATCTCTATCTATCTTTCCTTTCCTCTCTCTCTCTCTTTGTCTCAGCTTTAAAACTTAACTGAGGGAGAGGCAGTTGGGAAAGGCGGGAAGGCAGCACGCAGGCGTGCTGGGATGCTTCCAAAAGCTCTTGATTGGACGCTGGGAAGCATTCCCGCGCAGACTCCATCGGTACCGACGTACCCATATGTGAAGACTTATTCCTGCTGTTCCCAGAGATCACCTGTTACAGGTAAGTAACTGTGCTATCTCTATACATCTGACTTTGAAAGATTTGTTTACTGTCCATATTAATGCTGCCCCAGCATACCATAAAACTCAATGGACAACCAATATCTATGGTAATTACGAAATACCTTCTTTTACCGTTACCTTTTAGGTTATGTCACATCTGAAGCTCTACATGTAAGGTCACCATCATAAGTGACATCACTTACAAAAGACTTTTACTAATCTTCAAGAAATTGGAGGCTCAACGCCTAGTACAAATATCTTTCTCTTTCATTGGAATAAAGGGGTTCTTAAAGACCTATCCCCTTTTTTCTGCAAAGGATATTTCTACCTTTTCATCCAAGCCAGTCAGATAATCTCCACTCTTTCCTAGGACCTTATTCTGCTCCAAAGACAAGAAGTTCAATTTTTTGGACTTTACAGAAGCTTTAGCTATTTCTCAAAAGTCCAACCTCATTGAACTCCCCCAATACTTTCTTCTGGGGTTAGTTCTAGCCATGAGGACTTCTCATCTCTTCCTGTATTGCAAAATTTATTTTTTTCCCTCTACTTCACATTGGGGGATTTTCTTTGAGGATAATGATCTGGCTCTCAACCACAGACCCTTATTACCCTCAACAAGTATTTTTGCAATATTTTTGAGTGAGATCCCCATTAGAAAATTAGGACTCAACTTTTTTCTAATATTTCTGATTTACACAGGGACTCCCCTCTGGATACCTTGTCTAGTTAAGCTGTTTCACACCACCTCTTTTTTCTTTTCTAGTTCAACTCCTACCCTCCATCCCTTGGATGCCTGAGGTTTTGAGGGATAAGCATGGCCCATCTTAGATTGCAACATGCTGGGGCCTCCTCCAGGCATCTTAGCTTGGGAGTCCCCATATGTGAAGACTCATTCCTGCTTGTTCCTGGAGATAGCACAGTTACTTACGTGTAACAGGTGATCTCTGGGAACAGCAGGAATAAGTCTTCACAACCCACCCACCTCCCCTAGGAGTTGTATCTCTCTATCTCTTTTCTTTTCCCTCGCTCTCTCTCTCTTTGTCTCAGCTCTAAAACTCAATGGGAGAGAGGCATTCGGGATAGCCGGGAAGGCAGCACGCAGGCGCTGTGGGATGCTCCCAAAAGCGTTCTGATTGGACACTGGGGAGCGTTCCCACGCAGGCTCCGTCGGTACCGACGATACCCATATGTGAAGACTTATTCCTGCTGTTCCCAGAGATCACCTGTTACAGGTAAGTAACTGTTCTCCAGGACCAAGCAGGAAGTCAGTCCTCACATATGGGTGACATCAACGTCGATGAAGCCCTTATGGAGCATTTCCCCAGCTTTCCATGAAAGCCTTTGGGAATGCAGGCACGCATGCGCGGTTCCCTTCCCGTCTAAAGGTGCCATCTTACCTCAGTCAAATGACATATCTAAGAACAGCACACAAAAATGTGAAGCCCACCGGACATGTGTCCAGGTTTCCCAGTTAAAATTAGATTTTTTAGCGATTTTTTTTGCTCTCTTTCTACCGGTTCAACGCCGGTTCCCCTCCCGCCGGGTTCAGTACACCGGTATCGAGCCCGATTCCTCTTTTTTGGTTTTTGACCTTCGTGGCTGGCGTTCGCGCCCTTTTTTCTCTTTCTCCCTGGAAGACCGGTGTTTTGACCTTGCTGGGTCTCTTTTTTCCCCGATGGCTTCCAGTGGTTTTAAGAAGTGTGATCGGTGTAAGAAACTAATGTCTCTCACCGACACACACGACTGCTGCCTTCGGTGCCTGGGCCCCGACCACGATCCTAAGTCGTGCAGGGCCTGTGGAAAAACGTCTTCCAAGGCACTTCGAAGTCGCCAGTAGCAAAAGGAAAGGCTTTTCTCGGACTCGGCCTCCGTCCGGGCCCGGACCTCGTCTGAGGCCTCGACATCTCGGGATTCCGATCCCGAGCGCCGTCGAAGCTCCTAGGACAGGGGGTCCCCCGACCGGGAACGCAAGACGAAGAAATGGCTCGCGAGGACGTCGTCGGAAGAGGTCCCTGGCTCCTCGAGGGCCAGGTCTAAGACCCCCGACCGTCGCCCCGGGCCTGTGGAACCGGAGAAGCCTGCCAAAGTTCCTCGTGTGGAGCCGGAGTCTGCTGGACACATAAGCCCTGTAGTCCTCGTGGACTCTCCTCCCAGGGAGCCGACGTCGGTCCCGGCACCGCTGGGGCCCAAGTCGGTGGCTGCTGCGTCTCCCGAGCTGAGTCTCAGGATGATAGCCTTGGAGAGCAGAATGTCTGCCTTCATGGAGCAGCAGCGGGCACTGATGGCCAGCCTGTCTGGCGCATCTGCCCCGACCAACGGGACATCGACGTCCAATTCTACCTCGGAGACCGAGCCGATACTCGAGTCCATCGTGGCTCGGAGTCGACCTTGGTCGCAGTCCTCCTCGACCTCCCGTTCGGGACCGAGGGCGTCGACGCCGGTGCTTCCAGCGTCGAGGCGGGTGCTCCAGGGCCCTACGGGGTCGGACCCCAACTCTTCCTCAGATGAGTCGGCTTGGGAGACGGAGGACGAGGAGTCTCCTGACACCTTTAAGACTCGGTGCATCCCTTCGGACTCACCGCAGTCTGAGCCCCGGAGTAGGCCCCCCCCCCCCGGAGGACACCCGGTTCTCGGAGTTCATCCGGGATATGGCAACTGCCTTGGCTATTCTGGCGGAGCTCGAGGCGCTGCTGTATGACTCTCCTCCGAAGGAGGCCTCTACTGTCCCGGTTCCTCCGATGCTGGAACGGCTCCTCTTCCATATATAACCAGACAGAGCCCTGGTTTTCAGAAGGCACAGCTACCACACCATTCCATGGTTGTGGAATCGGCCATGCATCGTCTGAAGAGTCAAAAGATGCACTCCGCGGTGCCTCCTGGCAGGGAGGCCCGAAACCTGGATGGCCTCGGTAGAAAGTGTTTTCAGGGCTCGATGCTTGCTTGCCGTGTCCAGTCTTACCAGCTGTACATGGGCATGTACTTGCGGGATCTGGCCAAGGAGTTGGCCGGATTCTCTGCTGGTCTCTCCGGGGAACCCTTGCAGAGATTTAAGTCCTTGTCCTCGGGGATTCGGGACTGCTCAAAGTTCATGTCCCGTGCCGCCTACGATGGCTTCGAGGCTTCGGCCCGAGTTGCAGCAGCCGGCATTGCGGCTTGACACCAGGCATGGCTGCAGTCATCGGACCTCGAGCCATGGGTTCAGGACAAGTTGGTCGATGTCCCTTGCCGCGGTGAAAATCTTTTTGGCAAGCCCATGACCGAGAAGGCCGCTCAGCTCGAGACCGAGCACCTCACCCGGACAAGGCTGTTGAGGAAGACCTCTGCCCCTTCTCATAAAAAGAAGGGCTCGGGTAAAAAGCCCTTTTACCCGAGGAAGGGCACTGCCTACAAACAGTACCCACAATATCAGGCAGCCCAAGCTGCCCCCCAGGGTCAGCAAGCCAAGGGCCAGGGTAATTGGCCCCGTAGGCAGAGGACCCCCAAGCCTCAGGCCCCTGCTACCTCTCAGCAGGGTAGGGGCTTTTGACTCCTTGAGCATAGCCTCTCCTCCACTGCTCTCCCGACCCTGCACAAGAGGTCATCTCGCCCTCTTTGCCCACCAGTGGCCCCTTATCACCGGGGACAGTTGGGTGCTGGAGATAATCCACAAGGGATATGCCCTCCATTTCCACCAACTGCCACCCCCATATTTTCCAGGGGAGCCTCCAAGGCCTCCTCTGCACACAGACCTTCTCCGTCAGGAGCTTCAGGGTCTGTTGGTGGACAGGGCGGTGGAGCCTGTGCCTCCCCACTTGCAAGGTCATGGATTCTACTCCAGGTATTTCCTGGTGCCCAAAAGGACCGGTGGCCTTCGTCCCATTCTGGACCTCAGGAACCTCAACAAGTTCCTAGTGAAAGAAAAGTTCAAGATGCTTACTCTTGGAACCCTTCTGCCCTACCTCCAGCAGGGAGATTGGCTATGCTCCTTAGATCTGAAGGATGCGTACTCTCACATCCTCATTCATCCAGACCACAGAAAGTATCTAAGGTTCATCGTGGGAGGAAACCATTGTCAGTACAGAGTGCTGCCCTTCGGCCTCACCTCCGCCCCCAGAGTCTTTACAAAGTGCTTAGCAGTGGTGCAATAAAGTTAATTTGAAAAGGAAAGACAGCCTGTGAGGAGCCCGCCCCCATGACATCACTTCCTCGGGCTCTGCGATGACCGGAGGGCTCCTGACACAGTTTCTCTTTACTTTTCAATGTAAGTGTAGTGCAGCCGCTGCTCTGTACAAAGCAGAAGCAGCGGCTTGGGCAGAGGGCCCCCCCCCCCGAGTGTGAGTGAACCAGCGAGGGGGGGGGGAGTGTGAGTGAACCAGCAAGGGGGGGGGGAGTGTGAGTGAACCAGCAGTGGAGGGGGGGGGTGTGAGTGAACCAGCAAGGGGGGGGGGGCGATGGTGTGAGTGAACCAGCAGGGGAGGGGGGGTAAGTGAGTGAGTGACCCAGCAGGAGGGGTGAGTAAGTGACAGGGGGGTGGGTGAGTGAACCAGCAGTGGAGGGGGGGGGGTGGTGTGAGTGAACCAGCAGGGGAGGGGGGTTGGTGAGTGTTTGATTCCTATTCAAGAGAATTACTTTATATATAGTCAATATAGGCACAGAGGTAAATTTTTTTAACATTTTCTAATGGTGGTGTGCCTCGTGATTTTTTTCATGAAAAAAGTGTGCCTTTGCACAAAAAAGGTTGAAAAACACTGGGCTAATGTATATACATTACATTGTAGATACGTTAAGCTTCCAAGCATCTCTTGCATGCCACTCTCACCTACATTTCTTTGTAAGTTCTCTGTAATGTTTTTTAAGTTAAATAAATAAATAAAATATGATCTCGCAGGCTAAGCACAGCTGTGTTGTGAAGTCTGCATTAGCTGCTGGGCCCAGTTATCAGCCACTAGACACTGCCATGGCTGTGAGGAGGAAACACTGTTTGCAGCAGCGAAGACTGCAGATGACTCCAGGAAGAAAACGTCTTCCTGTGGTGGGTGGAGTCTGAGAGAACTGCTGATTTTGCCAGGAACTGCCACTATTAGACCAGCAGTTATGGCAGAATTGCCTCCTAGATTTGGGCCTATGTTGGGGGCAGCTGAAAGTGAGAAGTCAGCAGCTGGGGTACCCTTCTCCCCAAAATTTATTTTGTTACTCCATCAGGCCATGAAGAAAGGCCTGTTAGAGGGCACAGTGGAGTTTTCCACATTGGCGTTTTCCATATTGGCATATTCTCCCTCCCCCCCCCTCTCCCCCACCGTCCAAGATCTCCCCACCGGTGAGTAAGAAGACCCACAAGGAGCCAGAAGAGGATGTGAAGGACAGGGCCTCAAACCTTTCTAAGGATTCTTTTGACCTCTGGAGTGCTCCTTAGTTCTTATGGAAGAAGCTCTGGGCAGGGAACTTGGAAGAAAGAGAGCTCCCATAGGGGAGGATATCTCTGTGGATCTTACTTTCCACAGGGATGAACTGTCTGCCCTCATTATGCAGATCTTAGCAACCCTTAATATTGCAGAAGAGCGTCCAGTGGCTCCAGATCACCTGTAGGGACCCACTTTTGGAGAGGATCAGTAAGCTCCTTTTCCCTTTTCACAGGGTTATTAAAGAGATGATTACTATAGAATGGGATGCTCCTGTTGTGGGCCTTAGGATGGGGAGAACTATGTCTAAGCTGTATCTTAATCCCCCTGATGAAAATTAAAGATTTCATCTGCCGAAAGTGGATGCACTGGTTATGTCCATAACAAAGAAAACCACCATTTCAGTTGAGGGGGGAACGATGCTGATAGACCGAGAAGATCAGCGGATGTAGTCTGTGTTAAAGCAGTTTTTTGAGATGTCGATTTTGGCATTGCAGGGTTTGTGGGCCTATGTAGCCAGAGCGTGTTTGGGATAGTCTCAGAAATTGCCCAAGTAGGCTCTTTCTGAGACAGGAGTCTTAACAGAGGCATGATTGGAGATGGGCTCTATCTTTTTGGCAGATACCCTGTACATCATTGTTAGGATGTCAGCAAAGAGTATGGCTGTAGTGGTGTTGGTGCGCTATATGTTGTGGTTGAGAAATTGGTCAGTGAATGTGGCTTAGAAGACATGCCTTACCATGCTCCTTTTTTTTAAAGGGAAATTGCTCTTTGGGGAAGACCTGGAGATCTAAGAGACTTCAAGGTGCCATAGCCTCACAGCACGGGGTATCTCTCTTCCTTTAGTGGTTATTTTTGAGACAAAGATTTCATACTATTAGAGCGGGGTCCTTTCAGAAGTCAAGTTACTTGTCTTGAGGTCAGTCCTTTCAAGAAGGCTGTGGGAGGGGGCAGGGACAGTGTTCATGGTGCCAAGACTTTGTAATGAGGAGTTAGGGACCATGTGGGAGTGCATCCCTCAGGCAGTTGCTTGCAGCATTTTTGCCACATGTGGGCCTAGATAAGCTCAAATCAGTGGGTGTTGGAGATTATTCATGAGAGCAGTGCCCTTGAGTTGGCACGGCCCCTCTCCTATGCTTTTATGATGTCCCACTACAGGTCTCTGGCGAAGGCACAGGCAATGTGGGATGCTCTCAAGTGGCTGCTCAACTGAATGCCATGATTCTGATATCTCCCGAGGAATGGGGATTGGGCATTATTTCATTTATTTTGTGGTATCAGAGAAGGAAGGGACATTCCATCCCATTCTGGATCTCATGCATGTGAACAGAACTCTGTGAATGCCAAATTTCCAGACAGAGACATTACAGTCTGTTGGCGTGGTGGTTTAGCAGGGAGAGTGTTTGACAATCCTGGATCTGCCGGAGGCCAAGCACTATATCCCCAACAGTCTGGAGCCTCAGTGATATCTTTTTTGTGGTGCCTTTTCGGGTTAGCCACTTCTCCCAGAACGTTCACCAAGGTGACAGTGGTAGACTTGAGAAAGAGGGAATTCTAGTGCATCTATATTTGGATGATTGGTTGATCTGGGCAAAGTTCTACCAGGAGAGTCAGCAGGCAATGGATGAAATGGTGTTTTTCCTCCAAAAATTGGACTGGGTTGTTGACTTTGTGAAGAGCCAGTTGTAGTCATCTCCGTCCTTGGACAATCTGAGAGACCAGTTTGACAACAGAATGGGCAAGGTCCTTTCTCCGGGAACAAGCAGAAAGTCAGACTTCACATATGAGTAACGTCTGCACCAACGGAGCCCAAGCGGTATCCACTACCAAGCTTTCATAAAAAGCCTTTGGGAGTTCTACCATGCATGTGTGGTCACCTTCCCGCCGAAAGGTGCCATCTTACTCCAGTCATTTTTTTTCCATGGAGCTCATTGGATGTGCAGTCTGTACCCCCAGAAAAAGTTAGTTCTCCTAATGCACCTAGGAAAGAACAACCCACACTATAGTTACTCGATGCAAGGCTCCACATTAGAAGCCACCACCCAGGAAAAAGATTTAGGAGTCATCGTGGATAACATGTTAAAACCCTCGGCCCAGTGTGCAGCGGCGGCCAAGAAAGCAAACAGAATGCTAGGTATCATAAGGAAAGGGATGGAGAATAAAACAAAGGATATTATAATGCCTCTGTATCGCTCCATGGTACGACCGCACCTTGAATATTGTGTGCAATTCTGGTCACCGTATCTTAAAAAGGACATAGCGTTATTAGAAAAAGTACAGAGAAGAGCCACCAAATTGGTAAAGGGGATGGAAGGCTACTCCTATGAAGAGAGGCTAAAAAGGTTAGGGCTCTTTAGCCTGGAAAAGAGACGGCTGAGGGGAGATATGATAGAGGTCTATAAATTAATGAATGGAGTGGAACAGATAAACGTGGATCAATTGTTTACGCTATCAGAATATAGAAAGACTAGGGGACATGTAATGAAGCTACAGGGTAAACTATTTAAGACAAATAAGAGAAAATATTTTTTCACTCAACGTGTAATCAAACTCTGGAATCTGTTACCGGAGGATGTGGTAAGGGCTGTTAGTATAGCTGGGTTTAAAAAAGGTTTGGACAAGTTCCTGGAGGAAAGGTCCATAAACCACTATTAAAAAGGGACCCAGGACATCAATGCTTGACCCAGTACAAGCATTGAGGAACCTGTGTCTTTTGGGGATATTGCTAGGTATGTATGACCTAGATTGGCCACTGTTGGAAACAGGATACTGGGCTCGATGGACCTCGGTCTGACCCAGTATGGCATGTCTTATGTTCTTATGTAGGAACAAGCAGGAAGTCAGTCCTCATTTATGGGTGATGTCGGCACCGACAGAGCCCGCGCAGAGCAATTCCCCAGCTTTCTTCCCGCCCAAGGGTGCCATCTTGCTCACTCTCCATTAATCCACGGAGCCCTTCGGACGCAAGTCCTTGTCCCTCGGAAAAAGTTTAGTTTTTTCGCCTTAACAGGCTTCTCTATTTTCCGGTTGCACCGGTCCTCTACCCGTCCTTCCCCTGCTCTATTTTAGAGCTATCGGGGATACTCTTTTTTCTTTGCATTTTTCGTTACGGGCTTCGCGCCCTTTTTTCTTCCCTAACCGCTGGCCGCGTGGGTCTTCGACCTCGCAGGGGCCATTTTTGCCCCCATGGCCACCGGATTCAAAAAATACGATAGATGCTTTAGGAACATGTCACTTACGGACACTCATGACTGTTGTCTGCGGTGCCTCAGAGCTGACCATGATCCAGAGCTATGTTCTCTCTGCAAGAAAATGTCCTCTAAGGCTCTGTTCAGCCATAAGCAGAAGCCCAAAGACATTTTCCGAAAGGCTGCCTCGGAGTCCCCGGTGGTGCCCTTGGTTGTGTCTCCTCCGGTGGGTTTCCCCCCCTACGGCCCGCGTTTTCAGCGGCACTCCGACCAGGGGTCCCCGGAGGTGGAGTGACGCAAAAAGAAGGCGGCCTCGAAGTCGCTGTCTGGGGCTCCCGACAAGAGCGAGCGCTCCCGCGCCCGGTCGCTTAGCCCCCTTCGGCGTTCCCGAGAGTCGGACAAAGAGCGGCCCCGCAAGGTACCCCGCACGGAAGCGGAGGCCTCCAGCGAAGGCGCCCGGTCTCCTGAGGGTTGTCCCGGTGAGGACCCCCTCTTCTCCTCGATGCCCGACCTGGTGACCCTGGGATTGGCGTCACAGAGCCCCACACCCGGGTGGGAGGTCCCGTAAGCTAGCGCTGGAACACATCGTTACTGCATTCATTGCTTCCCAGCAGGCACTCACGGCCAGCTTTGCTGACCCGTGCCCAGTGACCGCGGGTCCCTCGCGTGGGACACCCAAATCCGTCCAGGAAACCCCCGAGAGCCGTGGGCCTCATGAGGGTCCTCGACTTCGGTTTCGCTCTCCTTCCCGTTCCTCGGAGGCGATATCGTCCAGGGCCTCCAGCCACCGGCCATTGGACAGGGTGATCTGCCTGGCTCAGACTCCTCGACCGATTTCTTGGAGTGGGAGTCCGATGGTGACACCTCCCCAGAAAACTGTACCCACCGGGATCTTCCGTCGGACCCCTCACCACCCGCGTTTGAGCGGTGTTTGCCACCCGAAGAACCTCCTTCCTGGTGTTCATTCGGGACATGGCATGGGCCCTTAGCCTGGTCACCCAGGCTGAGGAGTACCCTCGTGCTGAAGAACTCGACATTCTTTAGTAGGAGACCCCGCCCAGGGAATCCCTCACTGTGCCTGTACCTCCTATTCTATCTCGGCTGCTGCTCCACATGTGGGAGGTCCCGGCCTCGGTCCCCATCGTAAGCAAGCGCCTTGACACGAAGTACAAGGTACAACGTGGGTCAGGCTTCCGAAAGACCCAACTCCCACACACCTCAATGGTGGTGGAATCGGCCGTGAAGAAGCAAAAGAACCCAAAATCATACTCGTCGGTGCCACCTGGCCGAGAGCCTAGAGTGCTGGATGCCCTGGGCCCCAAGGCCTACCAAGGTTCCATGCTCTCTTGTCGCATCCAGACATATCAACTGTACATTGGTATGTTCCTGCGTGATTTGTCCAAGGAACTCGGGGGTTTCTCCGCGGACCTCGAGGGAGAGCCCCTCAATAGGTTCCGCACCCTGCTAAAGTCCATCGCGGACTGCTCTAAGTACCTCTCCCAAGCCTTCTATGATGGCTTCGAGACATCGGATTGGGTGGCAGCCGCGGGCATTGGAGTTCGCCAACAGGCATGGCTCCAATCCTCATATTTGGAGCAGTGGGTGCAGGAGAAGCTCCTGGACTTGCCCTATATTGGTGAGCAGCTCTTCGGCAAGCCGATGGAGGAGAAGGCTGCGGAAATTGAGACGGAGTTCATCACCAGAACCCGTCTCTCCCACAAAACCTCCACCCTGCCTCAGAAGAAGCAGCCAACCAAGAAGCCCTTCTTCCCTAGAAAGGGTCTCAAGTATCGGGGCTATCCACCATATCCAGCTACCGCCACACCGACCCCATCATGGGCTTCCATCACCTCGGACACTTGGGTCTTCCAATTCATCCGAGACAGCTATCGCCTTCACTTCAGTAGGCTTCCATCTCCTTTCTACCCGGTGGAGCCTCCTCGACTCCCTGCACACCAGCTTTCTGCTGCAGCGGGAATTACACTCTCTGCTCGCCCAACAGGCAGTCGAGAAGGTCCCTCCCCACCTCCGAGGTCGGGGCTTCTATTCCCAGTACTTCCTCGTCCCGAAAAAGACGGGGGGTCTGCGGTCCATCCTCGACCTCCGCAGTCTAAACAAGTTCCTGATGCGGGAGAAATTCAAGATGTTATCTCTTGGTGTTCTACTGCCCTTCCTCTGGCAGGGCAACTGGCTATTCTCCTTGGATCTAAAGAACGCTTACGCCCACATCTTAATCCACCCCCAACACAGGCAGCATCTGCGTTTCAGGGTGCAGAGAGAGCACTTCCAGTACAGGGTGCTCCCCTTCGGCCTCGCATCCGCCCCACGAGTCTGTACAAAGTGCCTCATCGTGGTCGCCGCTTACTTTCGGCGTCAGGGAGTGCGGGTCTTTCCCTACCTCGCCGACTGGCTCATTATGGGCTCCTCGGTCGAGGAGGCTCAGCGGGCGATGTTGCGCGCTGTCCTCCTCTTTGAGAGCTTGGGGTTCTTGGTCAACTACCCGAAGTCTCACCTTGAACCGGTGCAGGCTCTCGAGTTCATCGGGGCACGCCTCGATACTCAGCAGGTGACCGCCTTCTTGCCGGTGGATCTTTCCACCCGCCTCCAAGCTCTGGCGGCTCGCATCCAAAGTGCTCCCCAGGTCACCGCTCGGACCATGCTACGTCTCCTGGGCCACATGGCCTTGACCATGCATGTGGTTCTCCACGCCCTTGTGCACATGCGGACGGCTCAGTAGTGTCTCAGTGCCCAATGGAGCCAGTCCCTCAGACACCTTAAGGACCCCGTCAGGGTTCTTACCGATCTTTGCTTGTCCCTGAGCCTGTTTCAAAATCCTTGCAACCACCTGCGGGGACTGCCCTTTCAGGCCCCACAGCACAATGCGGTGCTGATGACAGACCCTGTTAGGGTGGGGAGAGCCCACTGTGGGCCCACTCTGAGTCTTGAAGGACTAGAAAAGGGGACTGTTACTTCTGGAGAGAGATCTGCAATTGTGAGTATATACTTCTGGGAATTTTCTGAAAGGAATTCTTTGTATTAAAGCTAATTAATCTGTGAACCCACTATTTTTTTGTTAAATCAGTCAGGGCCTAGTAGCAGCAGTTTAAGTTTACTTTTAAAACACAGAAGAGAACTTTCTGGTTACATTTCATGCCCAGCAGAGAGCTTGTAGTTTAAATTTAATAGTCACTCAGGGCCTAGCATCAGCAAAGTACTTTTAGTTTAAATTTAAAACACAGAAGAGAGCTTTCTGGTTAAATTTAGAACCCAGCAGAGAGCTTGTAGTTTAAATTTCATAATAAGTTAGAGCCTAGCAGCAGCAACGAGCTATAATTTAAATCAAATCAGAATATAGCTTACCTCATCAGCACAAGACAGGGTACTGTGTAGCAGCCCTCTTT
The DNA here is from genome assembly GCA_033557465.1 of Ichthyophis bannanicus. Taxonomy (NCBI): domain Eukaryota; kingdom Metazoa; phylum Chordata; class Amphibia; order Gymnophiona; family Ichthyophiidae; genus Ichthyophis; species Ichthyophis bannanicus. The sequence continues at coordinate 138,141,461 of CM066039.1, forward strand.
TAATAAGTGTTAAGTGTTTTTTAATAAATGTAAGGGAAAACCCCTCTTGGGGCAGCCGTTAGTCTCCTGCTTCATGCGGGGGTCTTCTGCTTTCCAAGCCACCCATCCGTCCTCTGGCGGAATGGGATCTGAATATGGTACTCATGCAGCTCACCCATCCACCCTTCAAGCCAATGGCGACATGTTCGCTCCGGCACCTGTCCCGGAAGGTGGCCTTCCTGGCACTGTTCCCTCTAAGATGTGTGCGTGTGCACGTGCACACACCTAGTCGAGCGAGCGCACATACTTTACAACAGAGTGCACAAAAATTACGGTTCTGATTCTGATAGAAAACAACACAGACGTCTTAAAATTTAAAAGTTGTGATTGTAATTACTAGAAATTTACCGCTTCATTTAGTAATCGTCTATTTTCATTTAATTTGATTAAAATTAATGTGGTGTACATACTGTATTCTGACGTGTAGTCAAATTTTAAAGTATATAACTCCGAGTGTTGTTATGTGGCGCACAAAAATTTAACCTTCCTTCAAAAGCTGCACAGCTGATAATTTATGCGCGCACAGCCTACAGAAAATTAGAGGGAACATTGCTTCCTGGTGGCGCTGATCTCGGCCCGCTGAGTCAGTGAGCTCAAGGCTCTCATGGCTGGCGCCCCTTACACCAGTTTTTATCAGAACAGGGTGGTCCTCCGTACCCACCCTAAATTCCTGCCTAAAGTCATTTCGGACTTCCATCTTAACCAAGAGATAGTCCTGCCGACCTTCTTCCCGATGCCCCACGCCGACCAGGCGTCGACGGCTCTCCACATCCTCGACTGCAAACGGACCCTCACCTTTTATTTGCAGCGTACCCAGACTCATCGCAAGTCTGACCGACCTTTCGTGACCTATGATCCCAATAGACCGGGGCAAGCAGTCACCAAGCATACCCTCTCAGTTTGGGTGGCGGACTGCATCGCTTTCATAAGAACATAAGATATGCCATTCTGGGTCAGACCAAGGTCCATCAAGCCCAGTATCCTGTTTCCAACAGTGGCCAATCTAGGTCATAAGTATCTAGCAGTCTTCCCAAAAGACACGGGTTCCTCAATGCTTGTATTGGGTCAAACAGTGATATCCTGGGTCCCTTTTAATAATGGTTTATGGACCTTTCCTCCAGGAACTTGTCCAAACCTTTTTTAAACCCAGCTACACTAACAGCTTTTACTACATTTTCCGGTAACAAATTCCAGAGTTTGATTACACGTTGAGTGAAAAAATATTTTTTCGTATTAGTCTTAAATAGGTTACCCTGTAGCTTCATTGCATGTCCCTTAGTCTTTTTATATTCTGATGACGTAAACAATCGATCTACGTTTACCCGTTCCACTCCATTCATTAATTTATAGACCTCTATCATATCTCCTCTCAGCCGTCTCTTTTCCAGGTTGAAGAGCCCTAACCTTTTTAGCCTCTCTTCATAGGAGTATCCTTCCATCCCCTTTACCATTTTGGTGGCTCTTCTCTGTGCCTTTTCTAATAACGCTATATCCTTTTTAAGATACGGCGACCAAAATTGTAACATAGAAACAGAAACATAGAAATATGATGACAGAAAAAGACCACATGGCCTATCTAGTCTGTCCTTCCATATCAACAACTACAACAGTCCCTTTTTTACCTTTAGAGATCCTCTGTGTTTGTCCCGTGCTTTTTTGAATTCAGTTACTGTCCTCATCTCTACCACGTCCACTGGGAAACTATTCCACGGATCCACTACTCTTTCCGTAAAGAAATATTTCCGCATATCACTCCTGAATTTATCTCCCTTCACACTCATCCCATGTCCCCTCGTAGCAGAACTTGCTTTCAATTGAAAAAGGCTCTCTCCCTGAACATTTATGCCATGGAGGTATTTAAACATCTCAATCATATCACCTCTATCTCGCCTTTCCTCTATGGTGTACATATTAAGATCCTTCAGTCTGTCCTCATATGCTTTATAATGAAGACCACTAATCATTTTAGTAGCCACCCTCTGCACCGACTCTATCCTGTTCACATCCTTCTGAAGATGCGGTCTCCAGAATTGCACACTATACTCCAAATGAGGTAGCACCAAAGATCTATACAGAGTCACTTTCACCTCCTTTTCTCCAGGACCAAGCAGGAAGTCAGTCCTCACATATGGGTGTCATCGGCGCCGATGAAGCCCCAGCGGAGCATTTCCCCAGCTTTCCATGAAAGCCTTTGGGAATGCTGGCACGCGTGCGCGGTTCCCTTCCCACCTAAAGGTGCCATCTTACCTCAGTCTCTTTTTTTCCGAGAAGCCCACCGGACGTGTGTCCTGTTCTCCCGGATAAAAGTGATTTTTTCTTCGGCGATTTTTCGCTATTTTTCTCGGTTCGACGCCGGTTCCCCTCCCACTGGGTTCGGTACACCGGTATCGAGCCCACTTATTTCTTTTTCGGTTTTTGCCCTTCGTGGCTGGCGTTCGCGCCCTTTTTTTCATTTTTCCCTGGAAGGCCGGTCTTTTGACCTCACAGGGGCTCTTTTTTCCCCCGATGGCTTCCAGTGGTTTCAAAAAGTGTGATCGGTGTAAGAAACTTATGTCTCTCACCGACACACACGACTCACCGCAGTCTGAGCCCCGGAGTAGGTCCCCTCCGGAGGACACTAGGTTCTCTGAGTTCGTCCGGGATATGGCCGCTGCCTTGGCTATGCCTGCCGATCCCGAGGAAGTGCCTCGAGCCGAGGAGCTCGATGCTCTACAGTACGACTCTCCTCCGAAGGAGGCCTTTACTGTCCCAGTTCCTCCGATGCTGGAACGGCTCCTCTTCCGGATGTGGGAGGCACCGGCCTCGGCGCCAGTTTTGAGCAAGCGAGTCAATTCCATCTATCGACTCCGCAAAAGCCCTGGTTTCCAGAAAGCACAGCTACCACACCATTCCATGGTTGTGGAATCGGCCATGCATCGTCTGAAGAGCCAGAAGATGCACTCTGCGGTGGCCCCCCCGGCAGGGAGGCATCGGTAGAAAGTGCTTCCAGGGGTCTATGCTTGCTTGCCGTGTCCAGTCTTACCAGCTGTACATGGGCATGTACTTGCGAGACCTGGCCAAGGAATTGGCCGGATTCTCTGCTGGTCTCTCCGGGGAACCCTTGCAGTGCTTTAAGACCTTGTCCTTGGAGATTCGGGAATGCTCAAAGTTCATTTCCCGTGCCGCCTACGATGGCTTCGAGGCTTCGGCCCGAGTTGCGGCTGCCGGCATCGCGGCTCGACGTCAGGCATGGCTGCAGTCATCGGACCTCGAGCCATGGATTCAGGACAAGTTGGTCGATGTCCCCTGCCGAGGTGAGAACCTTTTTGGCAAACCCGTGACCGAGAAGGCCGCTCAGCTCGAGACCGCGCACCTTACCCGGACAAGGCTGTCGAGGAAGACCTCTGCCCCTACACATAAAAAGAAGGGCTCGGGTAAAAAGTCCTTTTACCCGAGGAAGGGCATTGCCTACAAACAGTACCCTCAGTATCCGGCTGCCCAAGCTGCCCCCAGGGTCAGCAAGCCAAGGGCCAGGGTAATGGGCCCCATAGGCAGAGGATCCCCAAGCCTTCTGCCCCTGCTTCCACTCAGCAGGGTGGGGTTTTTTGACTCCTTGAGCGTAGCCACTCCGTCCCTGCTTTCCCAACCCTGCACAGGTGGTCGCCTTGTACTCTTTGCCCACCAGTGGCCTCTCATTACCACCGAAAGTTGGGTGCTGGACATAGTCCAAAAGGGCTATGCCCTGCATTTTTATCAACTGCCGCCTCCTTACTTCCCAGGGGAGCCCTTGAGGCCTCCCCTGCACACAGACCTTCTCCTTCGAGAGCTCCAAGGTCTGTTGGTGGACAGGGCGGTGGAGCCTGTGCCTCCCCACTTACAAGGTCACGGATTCTACTCCAGGTATTTCCTGGTACCCAAAAGGACCGGTGGCCTTCGGCCCATTCTGGACCTCAGGAGCCTCAACAAGTTCCTAGAGAAGGAAAAGTTCAAGATGCTTACTCTTGGAACACTTCTGCCCTACCTCCAGCAGGGAGATTGGCTATGCTCCTTAGATCTAAAGGATGCGTACACTCACATCCTCATTTATCCAGACCACAGAAAGTACCTCAGGTTCATGGTGGGAGGAAACCATTATCAGTACAGAGTACTACCTTTTGGCCTGACCTCCGCTCCCAGGGTCTTTACCAAGTGCCTGGCAGTGGTTGCGGCCTACCTGAGAAATCAAGGCATCTTTGTCTTTCCCTATCTGGATGACTGGCTCATCAGGGGTCAGACGTCCCTGGAGGCCAGACAAGCCACCCTCAGAACCATTGCTCTGCTTCAAAACGTGGGCTTTGTCATAAACTTCGCAAAGTCCACTTTGCTCCCCTCCCAGAACTTGGAGTTCATAGGGGCAAGGTTGGATTCTCAACTGGCAAAGGCATTCTTGCCAGAAGACAGGGCTCAAAGACTGATGGACGTGGCCAAACAGTTTCTAAACAGGTCCCTGGTCTCCGCCAGACTCTGCCTCAGGCTTCTGGGCCACATGGCTTCGACAGTGCATGTGACTCCCAATGCCAGGCTCCATATGAGGCCTGCACAGTGGTGCCTTCAGACTCAGTGGTCTCAGGTCAGAGGCCGCCTACGAGACAGGATAAGGGTGTCCAAACCCCTTTTGGCCTCCCTTAGCTGGTGGCTACATCCACCCAATCTGCTGAAGGGGATGCCCTTCCACATGCCAGAATACTCAGTGGTCCTCACCATCGATGCGCCTCTGCAGGGCTGGGGTGCTCATTGTCTGGACAAGTGCACTCAAGGCCTCTGGTCTCCCTGGGAGGCAGCCCAACAGATCAATCTCCTAGAACTTCGAGCTATCCGCTTAGCTCTCAAGGCTTTTTCTCCTGCCCTAGCTCACCGCTCAGTCTTGATTCAAACAGACAACCAGGTAGCCATGTTTTATGTGAACAAACAGGGAGGGACTGCGTCCAAGCTCCTTTGTCGGGAGACTCAAGACCTTTGTTCCTTTGCCCTAAAGCACAACATGCTTCTCAAGGCGGTGTACCTTCCAGGCCAGGAGAACTGCCTGGCCGACCAGTTGAGCAGAATTCTGCAGCCCCACGAGTGGCAGCTGCATCCCTTGGTCGTTCAGAAGATCTTCCTGAGGTGGGGTCTCCCTTGGATAGATCTCTTTGCCAGTCCACTGAACAAGCAACTGCCCAGGTTCTGCTCCAGGCAACCGCATCCTTTGAGGATAGCACCAGATGCTTTTCTGATGTCCTGGTCTCAGGGCCTCCTGTATGCGTTTCTTCCCACGCCCTTGCTGGCCCGAACTCTTTTCAAGACTCTTCAGGACAAGGCCTCGGTCCTGCTGGTAGCTCCCAGGTGGCCGAGGCAGCCTTGGTTTCCACTTATGCTTCAACTGGCAGTGGATTCCCCACTACCTCTGGGGTTGCAGCCCGACCTTCTCTCACAGGAGCAGAGTTCCCTTCTGCTCAAAGCTCTCAATTTGATGGCCTGGAGGCTGCAAGGGTAGTTTTTGCTCCCTGGGTCCTGCCTCAGGAAGTTGAGGAGGTTGTCTTAGCCTCTAGGAAACAGTCCACTAGGAAAACCTATGCCCTCAAATGGAAGCGGTTTTCTGTGTGGTGTCAGCTTCGTACAGAGGATCCTTTCTCCTGTACTGTGCCAGTAGTGCTTCAGTACTTACTGCACTTATCAAATCAGGGACTTAAGTCCAATTCTGTTCGGGTCCACCGCTCAGCTCTAGCAGCTCATCACTCACTGGTGGAGGGACATTCTCTTGTCAGGTCACCCCTTGGTGTCCCACTTTCTCAGGGGCTTGCTTTTGCTCAATCCCCCCATCCGTCGTCCTGCTCCTGAGTGGGAGCTGAATGTGGTCTTGCAGCAACTGACTCGCCCACCCTTTGAGCCGATGGCTACTTGCCCTCTACGCTTCCTTTCCTGGAAGAATCTCTTCCTGATAGCCCTCACCTCGGCTAGGCGAGTGAGTGAGCTTCAGGCCCTGGTCTGTGATAGACCTTACACCAGGATTTATAGGAACAGGGTAGTCCTTAGGACTCATCCAAAGTTCCTCCCTAAAGTTGTCTCCTCTTTCCACCTCAACCAGGAGGTGGTTCTTCCAACATTCTTCCCTAGGCCTCAAGCTAGCCAGGCTGAAGCAGTCCTGCATACCCTGGACTGTAGGAGGGCCTTATCCTTCTACCTTGACCTTACGCAGGGACATAGAAGGGCTACTCAGCTCTTCGTCTCCTTTGACCCCAACAAGTTGGGTTGGCTGTGTCCAAGCGTACCTTGTCCATCTGGGTGGCTGACTGTATCACCTGGGCTTACAAGGCAGCTGACCTTCCTTTGCAGGGTAGGGTCACGGCCCATCGTGTCAGGGCAATGGCTGCCTCAGTGGCTCATCTCCGCTCTGTGCCCTTGGTAGACATCTGCAGGGCTGCAACTTAGTCTTCAAGCCAGACTTTTGCGGCCCATTACTGTCTGGAGAGCTTTGGCCAAGCAGTACTCCGGAATCTTTTTGAGGTTTAGGCAACTCCTGCCCTCTGTTGGGCTACCGGTGGAGGTTGTGTCCTTGAAAAGCCTTTCTTTGATGCTGTGACGAGAGGGAGTTATCTTGTTCAGCCTGGGTTCCTGGTAGCCCAGAGCTAGGGAGTCACCCATATGTGAGGACTGACTTCCTGCTTGGTCCTGGAGAAAGAGTAGTTACTCACCTGTAACAGATGTTCTCCAGGAGCAGCAGGAATCAGTCCTCACAACCCTCCCTCCTCCCCTTGGAGTTGCAGTTGTACATAGTTGTTTTACATTTTTGTGTGCTGTTCTTAGATATGTCATTTGACTGAGGTAAGATGGCACCTTTAGGCGGGAAGGGAACCGCGCATGCGTGCCAGCATTCCTAAAGGCTTTCATGGAAAGCTTGGGAAATGCTCCGCTGGGGCTTCATCGGCGCCGATGGCACCCATATGTGAGGACTGATTCCTGCTGCTCCTGGAGAACACCTGTTACAGGTGAGTAACTACTCTTTTTCTGCTAGCCATTCCTCTCCGTATGCACCCAAGCATCCTTCTAGCTTTTGCCGTTGCCTTTTCTACCTGTTTAGCTACTTTAAGATCATCAGACACAACCACGCCTAGGCCCCGCTCTTCTTTAGTGGACAAAAGTACTTCACCCCCTATACTATGTTGCTCCCTTGGATTGCTGCAGCCCAAATGCAGACCTTACATTTTTTAACATTAAATCCCAGCTGCCAAATTCTAGACCATTATTCAAGCTTAGCTAGATCCCTCTTCATGTTATCTACACCTTCCTGGGTGTCTACTCTATTGCAGATTTTGGTATCATCCGCAAAGAGGCAAACCTTACCCCACAGCTCTTCTGCTATATCACTAACAAAGATGTTAAAAAGAATCGGACCAAGGACAGATCCCTTGGGCACACCACTGGTAACATCCTTCTCCTCAGAGTGAGCTCCATTTACTTGTACTCTTTGTCGCCTCCCACCCAACCAATTTCTAACCCAAGCAGTAACTTTAGGGTCCATCCCTAGGGTGCTCAGTTTGTTTATAAGTCGCCTGTGAGGAACAGTGTCAAAGGCTTTACTGAAATCTAAATACACCACATCTAGGGCTCTCCCTCCGTCCAACTCCCTGGTCACCCAGTCAAAGAAATCAATCAGATTTGTCTTGACAAGACCTGCCTCTGGTGAATCCATGCTGCCTCGGATCCTGTAATCCACTGGACTCCAGAAACCTCACTATTTTCTCTTTCAGCAGCATTTCCAATAATTTACTCACCACCGAAGTTAAACTAACCGGCCTGTAGTTTTCAACCACATCCTTACTTCCGCTTTTGTGTAAAGGCACCACATGAGCCTCTCTCCAGTCCTTTGGCACTATTCCAATGGACGCTATTGTCTCAGTGGACCCAAGCAAACAGGCATCTCTCCAACAAGATCTGCATCACACTCCTCTGGTCAACTTCCTTCAGTGGGGGTGCACCCCTCAAAACCTATTCAGAAGGTCACCTTTTCAGATGCCTCCACCTCCGTGCTTCCAAACTCAGGTGGGGTGCACATCTGAACAGTCTCACTACACAAGGGCAGTGGACACAACAGGAATCTCAGATGCAGATCAGTCTCCTCAAGCTTCTTGCTCTCATGAATGCCCTTTGGGTTTTTCAACCCCAACCTTTGGGCAATCAGGTTTTAGTCCAGACGGACAACCAGGTGACTATGTTCTATGTCAGGGTTTTTCAACCCAGTCCTCGGGGAACCCTAGGCCAGTCAGGTTTTCAGGATTCCCAGAATGAATATTCATGAGACAGATTTGCATGTTCTGCCTTCTTTGTATTCAAATCTATCTTATGCATATTCATTGTGGGAATCCTGAAAACCTGACTGGCCTAGGGTTCCCAAGGACTGGGTTGAAAACCTATGTTCTATGTAAACAAGCAGGGGGGAACGGGCTGTTATCCTCTCTACCAAGAAGCCCTTTGTCTCTGGTTCTTCTCCATTGCACATCTTATCCATCTCAGCGCAGTGTATCTCCCTGGCGAACTGAACCTCCTGACGGACAGGCTCAGCCACATCCTGTGTCCACACAAGTGGGCTCTAAATCAGGAGACGGCCGCCTGGATCTTCCACCTATGGAGGACCTCCAGACTAGAACTGTTCGCCACATAGGAGAATTCACGACTGCCACCTTTCTGCTCAAGGCTTCCCTCCCTTTGCAGTCAGGCAATGGATGCCTTTCTTCTCTACTGGGACAGGGACCTGCTTTATGCATTCCCACCCACCTCCCTAATCCCCAAAACCATGTTCAAGCTGCAGACCGACAGGGGCTATATGATTCTAATAGCCCCTTATTGGCCCTGCCAGCCATGGTTTCCTCTGCTGCTTCCCTCAGCTGGGGCACATGCCCAACCTCCTCTCTCAGGAATGTGAGACGCTCCTCCGTCCCATTCCATGGGCCCTCCGTCTCACAGCATGGCTGCTGAGAGAATAATGTTTGACGACCTCAACCTTCCTCAACAGGTCAAGGACTTTTACTTCCATCATGCAAGTCGTCTACCAGACATTCTTACACCTTCAAATGGTGACGGTTCACCTTCTGGTGTACCCCGAAACACATTGACCCTTCTGCCTGCCCAATGGAATTTCTTTTACAGCATCTCCTCCACTTATCCACCGCAGGGCTTAAGATTAACTTGGTCCGAGTGCATCTTAGTGTCATTGCAGCCTACCCTAGGCCGGTGGACAGGCAGCCCATTTCCTTGCACCCCTTGATGCAGCTCTTTATGTGGGGTCTTCTGCTGTCCATTCCACCGATCAGACCTCAGCCTGTGGCATGGGACTTTAACGTGGTCCTAGCGAAGCTTCTAAAGCCTCCGTTTGAGCCTTTAGCTACTACTTCTTTAAAATTCCTTTCCTCTCATCTTCCTCATTGCCCTCACCTCTGCTCGCTGTATTAGCAAGTTGCAGGCCTTAGTGTCCGATCCTCTGTACACTCACTTCCACCATGACAAATGGGTTCTCCGGACCCTTCCACCCTTTCTCCCGAAAATGGTCTGTTTTTAATATTAATCTGTCTGTAATGCTCCCGGTCTTCTTTCCCAGATCTCATGCTTCCACTTAAGCAGTGCTAGACACACTAGATTACAAACGTGCTCTGGCTTTCTATTTGGACAGAATCGAGAATTTCATGAAATCCTTTCAATTATTTGTCTCCTTTGATCCAAGTCACCTTGGACGTCCATTGTCGAAACACACCCTATCCAGATGGATTGCGGACTGCATTTCTTATGCCTATGCTCAGGAAGGCCTCTCCCTTGATGGTCACATCACTGCATTAACCTTTAAAAAGGAGATAGAGCAGCTTTTAAACTAGATATTAGGGGAAAGCCGACAGTCGCCCAAGAGCGGATGGTTCGGAAGAATGTATCTTTGAAGGATACTACCAAAAGCAGAGAGGTTCCACAAAAGAGTAAAGTAGCCCAAATGCCCTCAAGTATGGAGCAGACAGAGCTTAAAGATCCCAAATTACCCATGTCTAACAATAGCCAAATTAATATGAATAAAATACATTCTCTAAAATGCTTGTATGCAAATGCTAGAAGTCTAAAAAATAAGATGGGAGAGTTAGAATATATAGCACTAAATGAAAGGTTAGATATGATTGGAATATCAGAGACATGGTGGAAGGAGGACAACCAGTGGGACACTGTGATACCTGGGTACAAACTATATCGAAATGATAGAGCTGATCAAATTGGTGGAGGGGTTGCTCTCTATGTTAGAGAGGGCATTGAGTCAGAAAGGATTAAAGTTTTGCAGGAAGCAAAATCTGCTGTAGAATCTATATGGATTGAAATTCCATGTAAAAGGGGGAAGGCAATGGCAGTGGGGGTGTACTATCGAGCGCCTGGCCAGAATGACCAAATGGATGATGAAATGCTCAAAGAAATCAAGGAAGCTAATAAAAGTCACAGCACAGTAATAATAATGGGTGATTTCAACTACCCCGGTATCGACTGGGTCAGTGTCACGTCAGGACATGCTAGGGTGATAAAGTTCCTAGATGAAATAAATGACTGCTTCTTGGAGCAGCTGGTTCATGAACCGACCAGAGGGGAAGCCATATTAGATCTAGTCCTAACAGGAACACCAGATCTAGTGCAAGAGATAAGGTTGTTGGGGCCACTTGGCAATAGTGATCATAGCATGATCGCCTTTGATTTAATTAGTGGAGGAGGGATAGTAAGGAAATCCACAGTACTACCTTTTAACTTTCGAAAGGGAGAACATAAGAACATAAGATATGCCATACTGGGTCAGACCAAGGTCCATCAAGCCCAGTATTCTGTTTACAACAGTGGCCAATCTAGGTCATATGTACCTAGCAGTTTCCCCAAGGCACACAGGTTCCACAATGCTTGTATTGGTTCAAGCATTGATATCCTGGGTCCCTTCTTAATAATGGTTTATGGACCTTTCCTCCAGGAACTTGTCCAAACCTTTTTTAAACCCAGCTACACTAACAGCCTTTACTACATCCTCCGGTAACAAATTCCAGAGTTTGATTACACGTTGAGTGAAAAAATATTTTCTTTTATTAGTCTTAAATAGTTTACCCTGTAGCTTCATTGCATGTCCCCTAGTCTTTCTATATTCTGATAAGGTAAACAATCGATCTACGTTTACCCGTTCCACTCCGTTCATTAATTTATAGACTTCTATCATATCTCCCCTCAGCCGTCTCTTTTCCAGGTTAAAGAGCCCTAACCTTTTTAGCCTTTCTTCATAGGAGTATCCTTCCATCCCTTTTACCATTTTGGTGGCTCTTCTCTGAACCTTTTCTAAAATCGCTATATCCTTTTTAAGATACGGCGACCAGAATTGCACACAATATTCAAGGTGCGGTCTCACCATGGAACGATATAGAGGCATTATAATATCTTTTGTTTTATTTTCCATTCCTTTCCTTATCATACCTAGCATTTTATTTGCTCTCTTGGCCGCTGCTGCACACTGGGCCGAGGGTTTTAACATGGTATCCACAATGATGCCTAAATCTTTTTCCTGGGTGGTAGTTCCTAATGTGGAACCTTGCATCGTGTAACCATAGTTTGGGTTGTTCTTCCCTAGGAGCATAACCTTGCACTTGTCCACATTAAATTTCATCTGCCATTTTGATGCCCAGTCTTCCAATTTATCAAGATCCTCTTGCAATTTTCCACAATCCTCTTGGGTTTTAACAACTTTAAATAGTTTTGTGTCATCTGCAAATTTGATAACCTCACTCATTATTCCACTTTCCAGGTCATTTATGAATATGTCAAAAAGCAGCGGACCTAGCACAGATCCCTGGGGTACACCACTATTCACCTTTCTCCATTGGGAAAATTGGCCATTTAGCCCTACCCTCTGCTTTCTATCTTTTAACCAGTTCCTGATCCACAATAGTACACTGCCTCCTATCCCATGACTCTTTAGTTTTGCCAAAAGTCTCTCATGAGGGACCTTGTCAAAGGCTTTCTGAAAGTCCAGATACACAATATCAACCAACTCACCTTTGTCCACCTGATTATTCACTCCTTCAAAAAAACATAACAGATTAGTAAGACAAGATCTTCCTTGTCTAAAGCCATGTTGGCTGTCTCCCATTAGGTCATGACTATCTACATGCTGAGTAATTTTATTCTTTATGATGGTTTCTACCATTTTTCCCGGTACTGACGTCAGGCTCACCGGTCTGTAGTTTCCCGGATCACCCCTGGAACCCTTTTTAAAAATTGGTGTTACATTGGCGATCCTCCAATCTTCAGGTATTAGAGATTATTTTAATGATAGTTCACAGATTACTAATAGCAGGTCTGCAATCTCATATTTCAGTTCTTTCAACACCCTTGGATGTATACCATCCGGCCCAGGTGATTTGCTACTCTTCAGTTTATCTAATAGTTGTAAGACATCTTCCCGAAGTATCGATATTTCCTTCAATTCTTCCGCACCTTTAAATACCACTTCAGTCATGGGTAACATCCCTACATCTTCCTCAGTTAGGACCGAAGCAATAACATATAACATGTGGGCCATTGCAACCTCTGTTGCCAACCTTTGGTCTATCTCTGTCGAAGAGATCTGTTGGCCCTCCATTCACACCTTTGCTGCTCATTACTTCCGAGACAGAGACTCCCGTCGGGATACTGTCTTTGACCAGGCTGTCCTTCAGCATCTTTTTGGGACTTAATCTCAACTCCTACTCCTCCGTCACAGACTCTTCTGACACCATACTCTTCTAGCCATGTTCTTGCAAGCTGTAATAGAGTCCGATGGGGCCACTCTAGCTATACCCTCTGGCTCCATCCTCTAGTCTTGTGGTTGTCTGTTTTAGTCTGGTGCCTGGGAGCTAGTGAGTCCCATATGTGAAGACTGCATTCCTGCTTGTTTCTGGAGATAGAGTTGTTACTCATCTGTAACAAGTGATCTCCAGGAACAGCAGAAATCAGTCTTCACAACACTCTCTCCTCCACTAGGAGTTGTAGGGGATTTTTTATTTTTCCTCTGTCACTCGGCTACAAACTCAACTGAGGAGAGAAGTTGGGAAGGCGGGAAGGCTGATGTGCAGGTGCAGTGGAGTGCTGCTAAAGAATTTCCAATTGGACGTTGGGAAGCATTCCCATACGGGCTCCGTCAGTACCAATATCACCCATATGTGAAGACTGATTCTTGCTGTTCCTGGAGATCATCTGTTACAGGTGAGTAACAATGCTTTGTGTGTAGGTGAGGTCTCTGCCTCACAATTTACTTCTTTGTCCTGCTGCAGTGCTACCCTGTATATTTAAAGATAATGGAATTTCTGTGTTGATAGTCCTTCTGACCTAGCTTAAGCTCTGAATATAGGACTCCCAAACCAGTAAAAACGAGGTCCAGCAAGACGCACACACTCTCGCTCCCCTCCTCTCGTACAACATTAACTGGTGAAAACTGTTACGCCATTCCCAAAAGGACGGGGGGAGGGGCTGTCTCCACCTATAAAGTATCGGGCCCTTACCCACCAGACATGCCTTCCACACAAGCACTCGCTCCCACCTTCCCCTGGGCTGTAGAGGTCCCAATTGATCCAAAGCTATTTATTTGTTTACCTTTTTGTTTTTATTTATTTTTATTTATTTATTTATTTAACATCTCTTATATACCGCACTATTGTCATCAGCGCGGTTTACATGAAACAAACATATACATACAGAGAACTGTAATGCATTTTACAAGTAACAGGGGTTTTTGAACTTGGGATTAAAAAAAGGTAAACTAAATAAACTAGATAACTATCTACAGTAATCTATACACATTAGTCACATTTGATTATCATTTGGGGATTGTCTTGGTCAGGAATGTGTCGGTAGTATTTTCCTTGTGAGAGATTAGATTGGGAAATAGCTTAAGAAGAGGTGGTGTTTGAGGCTTTTTCTGAATTGTGTTAGGCTGGCTATAGCTCTCAATTCTGGTGGGAGGGCATTCCAGGCTATTGGGGCGTGGATACTGAAGGCTCTTTTAGTTGTTTCCTTGGTGTATCTGACTGCTTGTTTCGGGATTGTTAATGTATTTATAGCAGTTGAGGTTTGCACCCCTTGAGAAGGGCGTTTGCCAAAACGCGTAGCGGTTTTTCAATAAAGAACCTGTGACTTTTCTATGTATTTTATTTGTATTTATTGAATGGTTTTATACACTGCCTTTCAGGAAAATCAAATTGCTTTACAGATAACGGGTAATGAACAATTACATCATAACAGGCTTAACATTTAACATCAGAAGACATTGAGTGCGAACTAGAGGGTATGCAACATGTTGGTGCAATAAAACTATGTAACATATTTACAGGTAGAAACTTAAGTACAAAAAGAATCATATGTACATGTAGGCTTAATTACAGAGCTGCTCAATATTACTTCTTGTGGGTATAACTAATTGTGATGTAAGGCTGATAACAACAGGGCTGCTGTACCAGGATTTAGTATTGGAGGAGGATGTTATGTGGGGAAAAGGTCTTGCATTTGTTCAGATGTGCCAAAATGTTCTATAAAAAGATGTGTCTTGAGATCTTTCCTGAAGGATATTAGGTCAGTAGTGGATCTAAGTTTGGTAAGGAATTCCATAATATTGGTGTAGTAAAACTAAAGGCCCTATTGGTCATCACCCTGATAAATTTTCGGTAGGAAGAGGGTACAAATAGACTGTTTTGCTTCTTTGTGCTTTTGTTGGTATGTTGTGAGTGTGCTTGCTCTGTTTGTGACCTTCTATGTTCCACAGGGCCATAGTTCTGGGACCTGATGTGTCTCTTTGGAAACCTCCTGTGTGAGGGGCCTCTCCCTTAGTTTCCTGAAGGTTCAGGTAGCTGCCTTGTCATGCTTTAGGGGGTCAGTGGCAAGATATCCTATAGCCTTGCACCTGGATGTGTCATGTTTCCTTCAGGAGGGATCTGTGCTTAGTGCTCTGGGCCTTGATGTCAGAGCCCTTTGAGCCCCTGAGATGGGCCGCTCTTAAGGATCTGTCCCTTAAGACCATCTTCTTGGTCATGATCTGCTCAGTGAGACATCTTCGAGTTACAAGCATTGTCATATAGGGATCTTTACTTGTCTTCTTGGAGAAGGCCATATACAATCGGCCCGTCTTCTCCTCCTCACCCAAGGTGTTGTCATCCTTTCATGTTAAACAGGTAATCCGTCTTCTCTCCTTTTCTAAGGAACATTGCCTAGGGAAGGACAATGACCTTTGTCTAGTGCATGTCAGGAGAGTGCTTCTCCAGTATCTCAAGGTAACTAAATCCTTTCAAACTTAGACCATTTATTTGTTCTGTTTGCAGATCCATGTAATGGTGACACAGCTACCAAGTCTACTTTGGGGCACTGGATCAAAGAGAGCATTGCTTCAATGTATCTATTTTGGAACCATACGATTCCAGATGGTTTGCATGCGCATTCCACTCAGGCGCAGGCATCCTCGTGGGTAGAGAGCAGCTCTGTCGCCCCCTCAGACATTTGTCTGGAGACAAAATGAGCATCACTTTCCACTTTTGTTAAGCATTACCACTTGGATGTCCACACTCAGGCGGACTCAGCCTTTGGCTTGGGTCTTGAAAACTGCCGTGTTTTCTTCCTGCCCAGTAGAGGTGTAGCTTTGGTACACCCACTTGTCTGGATTGGTCTAGCAGGACGATATGGAAGATGACATTTTACTTACTAAATAATGTTATTTCCTTGAGTCCTGCTAGAACAGTCCAGGACCCACTCCTATGACCTGTTATCTCCCTTCACCCTCATCCCATGTCCCCTCGTAGCAGAACTTGCTTTCAATTGAAAGAGGCTCTCTCCCTGAACATTTATGCCACGGAGGTATTTAAACATCTCAATCATATCACCTCTATCCCGCCTTTCCTCTAAGGTGTACCTATTAAGATCCTTAAGTCTGTCCTCATATGCTTTATAATGAAGCCCATTAATCATTTTAGTAGCAACCCTCTGCACCGACTCCATCCTGTTCACATCCTTTTGAAGGTGCGGTCTCCAGAATTGCACACCATACTCCAAATGAGGTCGCACCAAAGACTTGTACAGAGGCATTATCACCTCCTTTTTTCTGCTAGCCATTCCTCTCCGTATGCACCCAAGCATCCTTCTAGCTTTTGCCGTCGCCTTTTCTACCTGTTTAGCTACTTTAAGATCATCAGACACAACCACGCCTAGGTCCCGCTCTTCTTTAGTGGACAAAAGTACTTCACCTCCTATACTGTATTGCTCCCTTGGATTGCTGCAGCCCAAATGCATGACCTTACATTTTTAACATTAAATCCCAGCTGCCAAATTCTAGACACCTCCACAGACTACGAGTTGGACTGGGAGACAGAGGATGAGGAATCCCTGGATACCCTTCATCACCAGGATGTGTCTTCTGGCCCATCTCCCCCAAAGACCCATTGTCAGTCCCCACCTGAGCATACAGCTTTCCACGACTTCGTATGGGAAATGGCCAAGGCACTAGCCTTTGACACCCAGTCAGAGCACGACTCTCAGATCGAGGAACTCAAGATTCTCCAATATGAGGCCCCTCCGAAGAAGGCACTCACAGTGCCCATTCCCCCAATCCTGGAACGGTTGCTCCTCCGCATGTGGGAGACCCCGGCTTCAGTGCCCATAGTGAGCAGCTGGCTGGACTCAATGTACCGGGTCCGCTAGAGCACTGGCTTTCAAAAAGCAGAGCTGCCACACAACTCCATGGTGATGGAGTCGCTATTCGTCATCTCAAGAGCCAAAATACACACTCCTCAGTCCCCCCGAGTAAGGAGGCCCACATCTTGGACGCCCTGGGCAGGAAGTGCTGCCAGGGCTTTATGCTCATTAGCCAAATCCAGGCATACCAGCTGTACTTGGACATGTACTTGAGGGACCTGGCAAAGGAACTCGCCAGTTCTCGGTTGGTCTCTCTGAGGAACCCCTCCAGCGGTTCTGGACCCTGGTCTTGGGTGTCAAAGAGTTTGACTCGGGCAGCCTATGACGACTTCGAGTCAGCGGCTAGAGTAGCTGCAGCAGGCATTGGTGCCTGGCGCCAAACTTGGCTACAGTCCTCCGACCTGGAGCAATGGATTCAGGACAAGCTGGTCGATGTCCCTTGCTGGGGAGAAAATCTCTTCAGCAAACCCCTGATTGATGAGGCTGCAGAGTTAGAGTCCGAGTTCCTGATGAGGACCAGGCTCTCCAAGAAGACCGCTGACCCTTTCCGGTGGAAGCCTTTGGGTAAAAAGTCCTTCTACCCAAAGAAGAGGAAGGCTTATGGAAACTACCCTCAGTACCAGGCCTTCTCAGCTCCTCAACAGGAGCAGCAGGCCAAGGGATAAGCCTCCCAAACCCCAGGCACCAGCCCCGGCCCTGGCCCAGCCTGGCGGGGGTTTTTGACTCCTTGGGCATAGCCTCTCTTCCCCCAGGAGTCCCAGCCCAGCAGCCCACAGGGGAGAAACTGGTTCTCTATGCCCAGTGATGGCCATCCATCACCACCGACTCCTGGGCACTGCAGGTGGTGAGAGAGGGTTACCTCCTCCGCCTGGCACAGGAGTCCCTCCATTCTTTCCTGGAGAGCCCCTCAGGACTCCCCTCCACCAGACCTTACTACTGCAGGAGCTCTCAGGCCTTCTCAAGGACAGAGCAGTGGAACTGGTGCCCACACACCTCAGGGGTAAAGGGTTCTACTCCCAGTATTTCCTCATACCGGAGAACCGGGGGCTTCCAGCCCATTCTGGACTTGCGGGATCTAAACAGGTTCCTGGTGAAGGAGCAGTTCAAAATGCTCTCCTTTGGAACACTGCTGCCATACCTCCAGTCAGGAGACTGGCTATGCTCCTTAGACCTAAAGGGTGCATACACACATCCTCATACATCCCAACCACAGGAAATACCTCAGGTTCGTGGTGGGAGGCCGCCACTACCAATACAGGGTGCTACCCTTCAGATTGGCCTCCATACCAAGGGTATTCACCAAGTTTCTGACGGTAGTCGCGGCCTACCTTCATCTTCAGGAGTGCCTTTGTTTTCCCCTACCTGGACGACTGGCTTATAAGAAGCCACATAGCCGCAAAAGTGCAACACACAACGGCACGCACCATCCTCATCCTGCAGCGCTTGGGGTTCGTGATAAACCACCCAAAGTCCCATCTTCTCCCAACACAGTATCTGGAATTTATAGGGGCAAGGCTAGACACTGTTCAGGCCAAAGCCTTTCTCCCTCAGGACAGGACCAAACGCCTCAGGGCGCTACCCGTGGCCAGGCAGCGCCGACACTCTGTGTCCCTCTGCCTCCTGCTCCGCCTGTTGGATCATATGGAGTCCACAGTTGGTGTTACCCCAGACACCCGCCTGCATATGAGGGCAACTTAATGGGACCTCCACTCCCAGTGGACCCAGGCCACAAGCTGACTGCGGGACAGGGTAGTGGTGACCCGCCAATTGGCCGACTCTCTTGCCTGGTGGGATGCCTTTCCAGACCTCCACCCCCAGAGGGTCCTAACCACGGACATCTCCCTCTTAGGCTGGGGAGCTCATTGCGATGGCCTCTGCATTCAGGGCATTTGGTTGCAGATGGACGGTCTATTGCAGATCAGTCTCTTGAAGCTTCGGGCTATATCCCTAGCCTTCCAAGCCTTCCTTCACCACCTGCAACACCACCCAGTGCTGGTCCAAATGGACAATCAAGTGGCAGTGTTATACATCAACAGGCAGGGGGGCACGGGGTCATACACCCTCTGCCAAGAGGAGTAGCTTTCTGCTTGTATGCGAACCGCCACGGGATGCTCCTGCAGGCAGTGTATCTGCCGGGCCTGGACAATATCCTGGCAGACAGACTGAGCAGAGTCCTCCAGCCGCATGAGTGGCAGTTAGACCCCAGAGTGATCTTTCGGGGGGGACTGCAAGGATGGACCTTTTCGCCAGTCTGGCCAATGCCCAGCTGCCCCACTTATGCTCCAGGCAGCCACACCCATCCCGGGTAGCAGCAGATGCATCCCATGGACGAAGGTCCTTTTCTAGGCCTTCCCGCCCATGCTGCTGATTGCCCAGACTTTGTTCAAGGTTCAACATAACAGGGCATCCCTGATACTAGTAGCTCCTTGGTGGCCCAGGCAACAGTGGTTCCCACTGCTCCTTTGCTTATTCCCTGGGGAGCGCTCCAAGGCTGCTGTTGCAGGAAGAGGACTCCCTCCTACACCCCAACTTGGGGTCTCTGACACTAACGGTCTGGCTGCTGAAAGGATCGCCTTTATTTATTTATTTAACATTTTTTTATATACCGCCTTTCAAGTTCTCAAGGCGGTTTACAGTGAACATAACTTTGTTTACATGGAACTTTTCATCAAAACTATTTACAGTGTCAATTATCAACGGTAGTTACAGATAACATTTTAACTATTTACACGGGAGCTTGAGCTCTTACATATGCTTAGGGATTTACCAACTGTCTGTATGCTGCTATGGCTGGTCTGGTTACTTGACTTGTTTGGTATAGAAGTGTTCTGTAAATAGATGGGTTTTCAAATGTTTCCTGAAGTCTGTAATGTCTGTGGTTGCTCTGAGTTGGTGTGGAAGAGAGTTTCATAGGGATGGTAGGTAAAGTTTGATCACTCTATGTAATGCATTCTGGGAGATGCTCGTAGATATTGCCGTGGTAGCAAGGGAGTTTTGGTGCTGAGTCCTTGATCTGCTGTCTGGAACTCTTCTGATTAAGTTTTTTAAGCAACCGGCAGACTGATTGTGAAGGATTTTGAATGCCATCATTAATGCCTTATAGTTTATGCGTGCACTTATTGGGAGCCAATGTAGAGATTCGAGTGTGGGAGTGATGTGTGTGTGTTTATTAGTTCTGGTGATTAGCCGAGCTGCTGCATTTTGTGCCAGTTGTAAGGCATGGATTGCGCATTTGGATAACCCTTGTAGAATTAGATTGCAATAGTCGAGGTGCAGTGTAATTAGCGCCTGACATACGGATCGGATGTGGTCTTGTTCAAGTAAAGGTCGAAGATTTTGCAGGAACTTCATTGGACTGTCTTTTCAATTAATTTGGCTAAGAGTGGAATGCTAGACATGGGGCAATACGAGGTAGGAGAAGTTGGGTCTGAGGTGGTGTTCTTCAGTAGTGGTCTTATTGAAGAGATTTTCAATGATGGTGGCATGGTACCTTATGAGAGGGATGAGTTCATTATTTTGCAGAGTGAAGGAGCTAATTCTTGAGCCATTATCTTTATCTAAGGGGTTGGGCATGGGTTTAGGGGGGAAATGGACGTGTTCAGGGACTTCAGGAGATTGGTGCAGAGCTCTTCAGAGACCGGGTAAAAAGATGTCCATATGTTTGGTCGATTTGGATGGGATGGAGAGGTGAAAGGTTGGTTTGTTGAAGCTTGCGGACATGATTTATTTTATTTATTTATTTTATTTAACAGTATTTCTATACCGCCTTATCTTATTAATCAAGGTGGTATCACAGCAAACAATCGGGTAAAGTGAGAGTGTTAAACATGCAGTGAGGGTGATATTTAGTTGAGTGTGTGTTGTATTGTGTGCTAGATTGGTTTGAGCTATGTACAATGTGTGTTGTATTGTGTGCTAGAGTGGTTTGAGCTATGTACAATATGGGCTATATACAGTGATGCAAAAAACATTTTCTATACATACAGTGTTTTAGGCGGTATCATGTGTTGTTATACATTCTCTGAGGTTATGTGATGTGTCCATAGTGTTCTGTGAACAGCATGGTTTTTAGCTGTTTTCTAAAGTCTTTGAGGTCTGTAGTTGCCCTCAACTCGTCCGGTAGTTTGTTCCATATTGTTGATGATAGCTTGTTTTGGAGATAGGATGCATAGGACTCTGGTGATAGAGCGTCTATGTCTTGGCTTTGCAGGGTTCTTGATAGTGCTTTGACTATGGAGAAGAGCTCTCTAGGCCAGTTTAGAGAACTCATAATTTATTTATTTATTTTATTTAGACAGTTTTGTATACCACCTTATCCTTCAATCAAAGTGGTCACAGCACAATTGGGGGATACATTTAACACAAGGGGATATGAGACACATACACTAATACTTACAGGGAACATGGGCAATGGAGGGTTAAGTGGCTTGCCCAAGCCCACAAGGAGCACCTGTGGGACTAGAAACCCCAGTCCTTCCGGCCCAAGGTTGCTGTCCTCTAGTGGGATTTGAACCCCCGGCCTGAGATGACTTGCCCCAACCACTAGGCCACTCCTCCCTCCCATAATGATGTTTGTGTGGTGTTGCCTCTTGCGCTTTAGAATTTATTTATTTTATTTATTTATTTACATTCTCTTATATACCGCGCTATTCTGCATCAGCGCGGTTTACATTGAACAAACTGAAATTACATTGAACAGGGTATTATAACTTGGAGAAAACTATTTTACAGGGAACATGGGCTATGGAGGGTTAAGTGGCTTGCCCAAGACCACAAGGAGCACCTGTGGGACTAGAAACCCCAGTCCTTCCAGCCCAAGGTTGCTGTCCTCTAGTGGGATTTGAACCCCCGACCTTCTGGCCTGAAGTACATTGCCCCAACCACTAGGCTACTCCTCCACTCCACTTCGTTGTATTCTTGCTGTTTTGACATGTATTCCTGTCAATCTGATTGTGCTTTGGTTCTCCTCCATCTTCTTTCAAGTCTTCTTAAGGTGGTCTTTGCCTGCTTGATTTCTGATGAGTGCCATGGGGCTTTGTTTTCCCATTTGGAAGCTCTTGGGTTTGCTGGTGGCAGCTAATGCAAAGGTGGTGTTCTAGTTCTCTATCAGTGAGGGGAGGTCTGTTGAGGTAGTTTCCAGCTTAGGGATTGTTTGATTAATTAGTGCGTCTTTATCAAATTGATTGAAGCATCTGTATGAGTTTGAGTAGTGCTGTCGAGTGTGCTGGGAATCAAGGGGGAGTTTAAGTGATATCATGTAGTGATCCAACCATGGTACAGGGCTTGCTTGATATGATATATGAGAGTCAAGGGATTGGAGGATGGTGGGTACAGAAACCAAGTCCAGTGTGTTTCCTCTAATGTGAGTCTGTGTTGAGATAATCTGGGAGAGATCCAATGAGGTTAAAGCTTCAAAGAATGCTGAGACTTGAACTGAGGTGAGAGAGTTCAGATTGAAGTCGAATAAGATTATTGGCAGCTTACCCTTGTTAGAGTAACTAGTGGCCATCTCTACTATGGTTGGCCCCTTTCAACCTTTTAGGAGAGAGGTGGAGGAGGTCCTCCTGGCCTCCCAAAAGATCTCCACAAGACAGGCTTATGCCTTCAAATGGCACAGATTCTCAGTGTGGTGCGCGGAGTGATGGGTCATCCCGTTCTCGTGCTCTGTGCAGTCTATACTGCAATATTTGCTTCACCTGTCTCAGGCAGGACTGAAGTCCAACTCTGTTAGGGTCCACCTGAGTGCAGTCACGGTGCACCATCGTTTTGTCGAGGGCAAGTCCCTCTCCATCCAACCTCTTGTGACCCGCTTCCTGCGGGGTCACTTGTTCTCCATTCCTCCTGTCCACCCACCAGCGGTGGAGTGGGACCTCAGTGTGGTGCTGTCACAACTCACTGGCCCATCATTAGAGCCCCCGGCTACCTGCCACCTACGTTTCCTTTCCTGGAGGGTCATGATCTTGGTGGCACTCACATCGGCTCACAGAGCTAGCGAGCTCAAGGCATTGGTGGTGGATCCACCCTACACGAGGTTCTATAAGAACAGGGTTGTGCTTCGCACGTACCCCAATTTCCTTCCCAAGATAGTATCCCCTTTCCAGCTCAATCAGGAGGTGGTGCTTCCCACTTTTCTTTCATAGTCTCACACCAGCAGGGCGCAGACCGTCCTTCATACTTGGAAGTAGAAGGACAGGGCCCTCTTACAGTCCAAATATACCCATGGCCACCGCAGAGCCTCACAGCTTTTTGTCTCCTATAACCCCAGTCGGCTGGGGGCAGCGGTGACCAAGCGTACTCTGTCCACCTGGGTGGCAGACTGCATTGCCCTCACCTACGAGCAGGCTTGGCTCTCGTTGAAGTGCCAGGTCACGGCATACAGCAACAGGGCCATGGCAGCATCCATAGCAAACCTGTGTTCCGTTCCTCTGTTGAAAATCTGCCACCTGGTCCTCAGTCCATACCTTTGTAGCTCATTACTGCCTGGAGAGGGAGTCCCATAGGGATAGTGCCTTTGGCCAGGCAGTACTCCATCATCTGTTCGGGGTGTAGGCAACTCCTGCCCTCTGGCCCTTGTGTGTTCAGGTTATAGCAGTGTTGGTTTCTTGCTGTACACTTGGGCCACTCAGGAGTCTGTCTTCTCAAAGACTCATTGCTGCTGCTCATGGCTCGCCTTTTCTGGTCACATGGCTTTTTACAGGCTTTTCGGTAGCCTGTAGCTAGGGAGTCCCATATGTGAGGACTGACTTCCTGCTTGTTCCCGGAGAAAGTGTAGTTACTCACCTGTAACAGATGTTCTCCAAGGACAGCAGGAATCAGTCCTCACAACCCTCCCTCCTCCCCATGGAGTTGCTTTTTGTGTCATTTTCTGCCTCTGAGCTATGTCACCCTACTGAGGAAGATGGCACCCTTGGGCGGGAAGGAGACCACACATCTCCCAAAGGCTTTCTTTGAAAGCTGTGGAGAAGTTGCCGCACGGGCTCTGTTGGCATCGACGTCGCACATATGTGAGGACTGATTCCTGCTGTCCCCGGAGAACACCTGTTACAGATGAGAAACTACACTTTAGCACCAAACATCAAACTGCAAAGGGGTACAAGGCCATCTCCAAAGACCTTGGGATTCCTGTGTCTACAGTTCACAATGTTGTTAAGAATTTTTCTGCTCATTAAACTGTCAAGAACCTCTCAGGATGTGTTGGGAAGAGGAAAGTTAATCTAAGAAGTCTTCGAAGGTTAGTACGAACTGTTGGAAAAACACCACATACAACATCCAAAGAACTTAAAGCTGACTTGGAGCTATCTGGACTGGTGATGTCAACCTGCACCATACGCCGCACACTAAACAAAGAAGGACTTCATGGGTGAAGGCCAAGGAGGACCCCACTGCTCAAAGACAGACATAAAAAGGCACGCCAGATCTTTGCCCACATTCACCTTGAAAAACCTCAATGCTTCTAGGAAAATATTCTGTGGACTGATGGAATCAAACTTCAGTTCTCTGGCAGTACAGACCAGCAACACACATTTACAGACGAAGAAATAAATCTTATAAGAAAAAAAAACACCCTTCCTACAGTTAAATATGGTGGACGTTCCATAATGTTGTGGGGCTGTTTTGCTGCCTCAGGAAATGGAGGCCTGGAACATATTAAAGGAATCATGAAGTTAGAGGACTGCCAAGGTATTTTGGAGCGAAATGTGCTACCTCACAGAAAGCTAGCTCTACGTCGAAGATCATGGGTCCTCCATCAGGACAATGACCCAAAACATATGTCAAAAAGTACAAAAGAATGGTTAAAAAGGAAAAAATTGACTATTTTAAACTGGCCAGGAATGCATCCTGATCTCAATCCAATCAAGAACCTTTTGAAAAGAGATGAAATCTGCCATTGGTAGAAGGAATCCTGGAAACATTAGCTGGAATAAATCGCAGCTGAAGAGTGGGAGAAACTACCAGCAGACAGATGTACAAAATTTATAGATGGCTACAAGAAACATTTGGAGGTTGTCATCGCTGCCAAGGGTTGTACAACCAAAAATTAGTGAATGGTGCCATTATGAGATGTTGCTGATGTCTTTGGTTTTCCCTATTTCCCCTACTTTTTAGCTAAAAATAACTATATCCTGTCGAATGTTATTGTTTTAAATGTGATTGACCAAAATTTCATGATTGTAAATCATATACTTTTTTCCTGTAGTTCTGAAGCTAGAAGATCACAAAACAATGGATATTTCACAACAAGAGTGCCGAGCAGTGATGAAATATCTTTTCTTAAAAGGGAACTCGGCCAAACAAATATACAATGATATGTCAGTTACATTAGGTGATAAAGTAGCTAAACAGGTAGAAAAGGTGACAGCAAAAGCTGGAAGGATGCTTGGGTGCATAGGGAGAGGAATGGCTAGCAGAAAAAAGGAGGTGATAGTGCCTCTGTATAAGTCTTTGGTGCGACCTCATTTGGAGTATTGTATGCAATTCTGGAGACCGCACCTTCAAAAGGATATAAACAGGATGGAGTCAGTACAGAGGGTGGCTACCAAAATGGTTAGTGGTCTTCATTATAAAGCATATGAGGACAGACTTAAGGATCTTAATATGTACACCTTAGAGGAAAGGCAGAATCGAGGTGATATGATTGAGACGTTTAAATACCTCCGTGGCATAAATGCACAGGGGGGGAGAGCCTCTTTCGATTGAAAGCAAGTTCTGCTACGAGGGGACATGGAATGAGGGTGAAAGGGGATAGATTCAGAAGTGATATGCGGAAATATTTCTTTACGGAAAGAGTGTTGGATCCGTGGAATAGTCTCCCAGTGGAGGTGGTAGAGATGAGGACTATCTGAATTCAAAAAAGCATGGGACAAACACAGAGGATCTCTAAAGGAAAAAAGGGGACTGTTGTAGTTGTTGATATGGAAGGACAGACTAGATAGGCTATGTGGTCTTTTTTTCTGTCGTCATATTTCTGTTTTCTATGTAAGTGTCCATCCTACTCTATATTCAAGAACTGGATTGCTAAGTTTACGAAAGGACATTTCAGCACTGAAGACGAAGAATGTCCTGGGAGACTAAGTAAGGTGACCATTCCAGAAAACGTGGATATCGTTCATTCCTTTATCCTGGAAGATTGAAGAATATCAGCTAACAGGATAGCAGAGACACTGAAGATATCGAGAATGTATGGGCTTTATCATTTGTGACATTTTAGACGTGAGGAAGCTCTCAGCCAAATGGGTTTCCAAATGCCTCGGTGCTAGTCAGAAGCATGATCAAGTGGTTGCTTCACATGCCATTTTGGACCAATTTCATAGGGATGCTGTGGGATTTTTATATTGTCTTGTCACTATGGATGAAAATTGGATCCATATGTAAGATCCTGAGACCAAAGAACAATCCAAAAGTGGAGAGACTGTGGTTCCCCACGTCCTCAGAAGTTCAAGACTCAGAAGTCAGCAGGCAAAGTTATGGTGTCTGTCTTCCAGGACAAAGATGGAATTTTGCTTGTTGATTACCTGGAAAAGGGTGCAACCATCATGGCAAACTACTGTGTTTCACTTTTGGACAAATTGAAGCGGGAACTGGTCACCAAACGTTGAGGCAACCTTTCAAAGGGCATCTTGTTTCTGCAGAACAATGCCTCTCCTCACACTGCAGCCATCATGCAGCAGAAGTTGGCTGATCTATGCTTTGAAGTGCTGAAATACCTGACATACCTGACCTGGCTCCTTCTGACTATTACCTGTTCCCTAACTTCAAAAAAACACTTAAAAGGGAAGAGATTTTTCAAGCATTAAGGAGGTCGCATCAGCTGCTGATGAGTGGTTTGCAGAGCAACCACCAGAGTTTTATTTAGAAGGCTTGAAGAAGTTGGAGCAATGAAGTAATAAGCATGTGGAGCTCAAGGGGGAATATGTTGAGTAAATAAATATTTTCAAACCCAAAGCTTTTTGTTCTCTTTACAAAGCCAAAGACTTATCGGCACCAATCCTGTCCAGGTCATTTTTTTCCTCAGAATTATTACATCTAAGTTGCACAGTCCTCTTTTTTTTATTGTATACCTTTGAACATAACTGTTAAAATATTATGATGACATACAGTTGGAATATTTCCAATTATTTCTCAAGATATTGTACACAACATACTTAAAATGGGGTGCCAATAATGTTGACCACAACTCTGTTTATTTATTGCCCTCCAGGAATTTTGGAATCTGATTCTTCATTATTAACTGAATTCTTTCTTATGGATCCTATAACTATGTTGCCTCATGTAATGCTAGGAGATTACATGTAAACTTAAATCTCCTAGCATTACATGAGGCAACATAGTTATAGGATCCATAAGAAAGAATTCAGTTAAACTCTTTGAAGTCGTCTAGTAATTTATTTTTAATTGCCCTTGGTTATGTTCAGACTGTTAATGATGTGACCCATTCCCATGGAGAGATTCTGAATTTGATTTTTATTCAGTCCTCCTTTGTGAACCTGGGTTTTTCATTAAGCCATCAATCTTGCCTTGGACCAATCATAACTTGTTATCTGTATCATTATGTCTTGTTACAGCTACTGCTTCTCAGACTCCTGCTAATCAGTGTAAAGTTATTTGAAGATTTGAACAGGTTGTGGCTACCCTGTTTAGATGAGATTGATAGATTAGTTATAAGTGATGTTGCTGTTGCAGCTTTTTAATGGGTGGATTACTTACAGGAGTCCCTGAATAAAGTTGCACCTTTACGTGGTTGTAATGCCAGGACTGCTAACAGTAGGCCTTCCTGAAGTAGTAATGAAGTTATAAGATATAAACAGGAACTTCGTAGGAAGGAAACGCAGTGGAGGACCATTTTCGATCCTGCTTCTTCACAGGACTATCACCAAAGCTGCATAGTTATCAACAATTGGTTGTTGCTTGTAAAAGACAATATTACACCACTTTAATTCACATCAGAGTTGGTCAGCCTACACAGTTGTGTTTGGTGGTTAAGCAATTAACTCAGGTTCCCCCTAAAGAGGTCGCTAGCAAAATCATTGATCCTCAGTGTTTTTTGACGTTTTTCTGTAATACGATTTCTAAGATTGGAGAAAGTTTTTCCCCTTCTCTATCTGATTCTGTGGATCATACAAACTCCGAGGTGCCTGATAAGAATGCTGATCAGTCCATCTCTAATATAGCTGATAGAAATGTATAGCCCACATTTAATTTGGTTACGGAATCTCAGGTTCTTAAGGCTATATCCTCTTTAAACAACACGTTTAGTCCTTTAGACAAGTGTCCTATCAAATTGTTTAAATCTTTGAAAGAATCCTTGAGTAAGTCGGTTGTGGCTGTCATGAATAGCTTGTTACCTCATGGTTCTATTCCCGATGTTTTCAAAAGAGCCTTTGTTTATTCTTTATTGAAAACAACTTCTTTAAATAAGGATGATCCACTGAATTATCATCTTATTTCTTCCTTATTTATTTATTTACATTCTCTTATATACCGCGCTATTCTGCATCAGTGCGGTTTACATTGAACAAACTGAAATTACATTGAACTTGGAGATAACTATTTTACAGGGAACATGGGCTATGGAGGGTTAAGTGGCTTGCCCAAGACCACAAGGAGCACCTGTGGGACTAGAAACCCCAGTCCTTCCGGCCCAAGGTTGCTGTCCTCTAGTGGGATTTGAACCCCCGACCTTCCGGCCTGAAGTACCTTGCCCCAACCACTAGGCCACTCCTCCACTTCTTGTCTTTTTTAGCTAACGTTATGGAGAAGATTGTCCTGCAACAACGCCAGGATTTTATTGATAGTCAATATATGCTTACTACTTTCCATTTTAGGTTTTGCCGTCATCATGGTATTGCTTCTATCACTGATGGATATCTTTCTTACTGGTTTTGATCAGGGCAAATCTTACTTATTAATTTTGTTGGATAGTTCTGTAGCTTTTGACACAATTGATTACTTCCTGTTATTGGTAAGATTGCATGAGATTGGTCTTGATCAGACAGTTTATTCTTGGTTTTCTTCTTTTCTGCCCGGTTGGCAATTTCAGGTTAGGTCTGCGAGAAAGTATTCTTTGCAACTTATTTCAGTTGGTGTGCCGCAGGGTCTGCGCTCTCCGCAATTTTATTTAATATCTTTATCACTCACATTTTTAAGATCTTTAATGGTTTGGATGTTACTTACTGGATTTATGCAGATGATGTTCAATATCTCCAGGAACAAGCAGAAATGTAGTCTTCACATATGGGTATCGTCGGTACTGACGGAGCCTGCGCGGGAACGCTCCCCAGCATCCAATTAGAAAGCTTTTGGGAGCATCCCACAGCGCCTGCGTGCTGCCTTCCCACCTTTCCCAACTGCCTCTCTCCAGTTCTTCGTTTTCTGCAGAGCCAACAGGTCGTTTTCCTGTCACCGCAGAAATTATCCCATATTTTTCATTCTTTTTTGTGGTAGCGTCTGCCTTCCTCAACGCTATACCTGTACTGCTGGTTCTTTCTTTCTTTCTTAAAAAAAAAAAAATATTTCTAATCTTTTATCTGGATTTTCCAGCCTTTTTTCTCTCAGGTGCCACGTGCCATTTTGGGCACTAGGCCCAATTTTTCCTCAACATGGAAAAACCCACTTCGGGTTTTAAAAAGTGTTCCAAGTGTGGCGGTACCATCTCCGTCACCGACACTCACGAGTGGTGCCTCAAATGTTTAGGTCCTGACCACTCCATCTGTGGGATGATGTCGAAGACGGGTCGGCAGAACTGAGCTGCTAAGCTTAGCACCCTTTTTCCCTCCGATGCAGCATCTGTGGCATCAACGTCTTCCAGGGCTTCGTCTTCCTCCCATGGATCTCAGGTAACCAAACATAAATCTGTCCGGTCCTCAAAGGGTAGATCGCCTTCCAAGCATTGAGATGCCTCTGGCGTTGTCCTTGAGGGACTTGTACCGACAAAATTGCCCCAGCGGGAGGCTTCAGCTTCCAAAGCACTATCGGGGCTCCAGGATGTTCTCGAGGCCTCAACCTTGGCAGAACTACTGGTGCCATGCTCTGGGGTACCGGCTGCTTCGTCCGGTACCGACACCCAGGCATCAGCAGCGTCAATTGACCAGAGATTCCTGGCTATTGAGCACAGTCTGGCGGCTCTCCTTGCGGCATCGGTGCCTTCGGGACCGCTTCAGACAGTACCGACAGCATCGACATCGGCGCGTATGCTACCAACACCGAGTCATGCTATTTCCTCCGGTATCGACAGGCCGATACCGGACCCCTCCAGTACCGACTCCAATAGGTACCAGTATCGTGCTTTACAAGAGCACCCGGACAGAAGATATTTTGAATCCTCTGATGACTCTGAGGACTCTGACAGCTCTGTCGATGCCGGAGTACTTCTCTCTGAGGAGCCGCCTTCTCCTAAGCGTAGGATGTCTCCTCCAGAGGATATATCCTTTCAGGATTTCATCAGAGAAGTGGCTAGGGGTCTTTCCATCACAGTGGCTCCTGAAACAGAGCCCAAAGCAAAGGAGTTGGAGATTTTACAATATCCTATAGCTCCCAAGGAAGCGGCTACTTTGCCTATTCATGAGATCTTGCATGATCTCATGTTAAGAATGTGGGAAACACCTCATCTCCAGGAACAAGCAGGAATGAGTCTTCACATATGGGTACGTCGGAGTCTGCGCGGGAACGCTTCCCAGCGTCCAATCAAAGAGCTTTTGGAAGCATCCCACCACGCCTGCGTGCTGCCTTCCCGCCTTTCCCAACTGCCTCTCCTCAGTTTTCGTTTTTCCGCGGAGACGGCAGGACGTCCTCCTGTAACCGCAGAAAATTCTTGTTTTATTTATTTAGTTTTCTTGTGGTCGCGGCTGTCTTCCCGACGCCACTGGTACCGCCGGTGTTTTCTTTTCTTGTAAAATCTTCCTTTTTCAAGGAATATTTTTTCTTCATAGTGTCTTAGGCCTTTTAGGCCTCTTCTTTTTCCTTCATGGAACCGCCAGCCACTTTCTCTAAGAAATGTTCAAACTGTGGTGGTACAGCTTTATTTTTAGACCCTCGAAGTCGGTGTCTAACCTGCTTGGGTCCTGACAACAGTTTGGTGAGAAGAGGTCTTCAATATCGAGGTTCCCTCGATACACGGTTTCCCTCCAGCTTCGGGGCACCGTCCCCTTCTTCTTCTACACAGGATCAGGTAACCCACAAACAGTCTGTTAAGACTAGCCAGCCCTCGAGTGGTAGGTCTCATGCACAGCATGTAGACGGCTCCGGCCTTGCCCTCGAGGGCTTACTGGCTTCAAAACCCCGGCGAGAGTCTTCGGTCTCAAAGCCTCAAGGGTTTCAGGTTGTTCCTGGGGTTCACCCCTCACAGAACATACTTGAGCCG
Organism: Ichthyophis bannanicus; assembly: GCA_033557465.1. Taxonomy (NCBI): domain Eukaryota; kingdom Metazoa; phylum Chordata; class Amphibia; order Gymnophiona; family Ichthyophiidae; genus Ichthyophis; species Ichthyophis bannanicus. The sequence continues at coordinate 138,172,554 of CM066039.1, forward strand.
TGTCCGGTGGTGGCATCCGCTTCGAGCGGTACCGATACCCCGACATCGGCACTGGTTTTGGATGAAATACTCCTCACCAGGGATGGTCATCTGGCATCCTCGGTGCCTTCGGGACCGGTGGATACACTCCAGACTGACCTTTCATTATCGGTACCAGCACCGATACTACCACCGACATCGGTACCCTCCAGACGTGCATCGATAGCCTCGCTTCCTTCGATGCCGAGTCTGGAATCGATCTCCAGTCTGGAGGACTGGGTACCGGCTCTCGGCGGTACCGAAGGCTCGGTTCCGATGATTCGGATCCGCAACTCTCGGTTCCCCCGGGGCCGATTGAGTTGCCACTAGCTGACCTTCATTCACCGGTATCAGACACGGTACCGAAGTCAGTACCGATGTCCTCATTACCCTTACGGTCGGTGCCTTCCATGCTTCGCTTGTTGATGCCAAGTTTAGAATCGCTCTCTAGTCTGGAAGACTCGGTACCAATACACTTTGGTACCGACACTGATCGATACCGGTGGCTCGGTACCGAGGATAGCACCCGGAGGTTTTCTGTTACCTCGGTACCGATTGAACTGTCACCGATGACTGCTCCGATGTCTTTGTCGGGCTCGACTCCGACATCGGTACCGGTATCCACAGTAGCATCGTGGCCAACTCCTACCATGCTTTTTTCAACAGGATCGCTCCCTTCTATGCCAAGCTTGGAGTCGATATCTGGCATGGACAATGTGGTAATGACGGTCGCTGCTCCTGACAGCCAGTAGTGGCGACCATCCTTTAAGCATTCCACACTGCACTGTGCAGGATCTTCTATTCCTATATATCTGGATAGCTCTGTCGATGCTCAGGCTAGTTCTTCAGATCTAACCTGTCCAAGGGAAATTCCTGTTGGGGAACTCTCCTTTCAGAGTTTCCTCCTGGATATAGCAAGATTTCTTGCCATTCCTATCCCAGGACATGATCCTGCACAGGGCTCTCTTTCTACCAAAGCAAAGGAGAACATAATGCTTCCTTTGCATCATTCCTTGCAGGATCTCCTTCTAGGAATGTGGGAAACACCTTTAAGGGTACCCCCACCTTCCAGAGCAACTGATCTCTTATATCAGGTGCCCCCCTCTCCAGGGTTTCAAAAGACTCAACTTCCTCATCATTCCATAGTTGTGGAATCAGCAATGAGGCGGGTAAAGAGCAAGAAAAAGCACTCTTCTTATCCGCCAGGTCGTGAGTCTAGGACACTTGATGCCTTTGGACGTCAAATCTTCCAGACATCTATGCTTTCTGCAAGAATTCTCTCATATATTTTCTATATGAGTCTATCTCTTGAGGCGGTCACAAAGCAATTACATCTTTTGACTCCTTCCCTTCCAGAGTGCAAGAGTGCAGACTATTCTTCACTGCTCAAGCATCTCCAGAATATTTCTTTGTTTCTTACTCATGCTTCCCTAGACTCTTTTGAGTCTGTTAGCAGGACTTCTGCTATAACTATAGGGGCATGACGTAGAGCCTGGCTCCAAGCTTCAGACTTGGACAAATGGGCACAACACAGACTGGGACATACTCCTTGCACTGGAGACAATCTTTTCAACAAGGAGTCTTTACGTCAGGTTACTCAGTTCTCCACTGACTTACCTGTTCCTAGGGGTTGTTCTACACCTTCTTCTGTCCCAGTAAGTAGGAAATATCCTGCCAAACTTTCTTCCCATAGGAGAAGAAGGTTTTGTGCATCATCTGCCCATCATACAGATGTTCCCCAACAGGGGAAGCATCGTCCTGGTCTGCAGAGTTCAACCTCTCACCAGGCTCAGCAAACCCAGCAACCACAGGGTTTCTGATCAATCCATCAGATGCTTGTGACTCTTAGGATTAGAATCTGCAGTTGCTTCTTCTCAATAGAGGCAATCCACTGCTGTCATTCTAAATCCTAAACATGGATCTCTTCCCGAAAGACATCCATTCTTTCTATCTTCTATGAGCTGTCAGGATGTTCATGCTTCTAGGTCACAGGATTCTCCTCTTTTTCCTGCTAGGGAAAGAGGTATCTCCAGGAACAAGCAGGAATGAGTCTTCACATATGGGTACGTCGGTACCGACGGAGCCTGCACGGGAACGCTCCCCAGCTTCCCAAAAAGGAAAGCTTTTGGGAGCATCCCACAGCGCCTGCGCGCTGCCTTCCCGCCTTTCCTAACTGCGCCTCCTCAGTTCTTCTTTGCCGCGGAGCCAGCAGGTCGAGCCCTGTCACCGCTGAAGAAGTTCTTTATTTTATTTTCTTTCTTTGGTCGCGTGTCTGCCTTCCCTGACTCCGGACCGGTACCGCCGGTCTTTTCTTTCTTTTCTTTAAAAAAAACCTATATATTTTTCCCTCACTTAGTGTATTTTTCTTTTTGGGCCTTAGGCCTCACAAGAAATTTTCCTCATGGAAAAACCAGCCTCCGGGTTTAAGAAATGCACTAAGTGCAGCGGTACTATTTCTGTTACAGACACCCATGAATGGTGTCTTAAATGTTTGGGTCCTGAACACTCCATTTCGGATTGTCCGTCCTGCTCTCTGATGTCTAAACGGGGTTTACAGAACCGAGCAGCTAAGCTCCATGTGCTGTTTCCCGCTGATGCAGCTTCGGTAGCATCGACATCTTCCAGGGCTTCTTCTTCCCCCAATGGATCTCAGGTAACCAAACATAAATCCAGCCGGTCCTCGAAGGGTAGATCTCCCTCTAAGCATCAAGATGCCTCCGGGCTTGCCCTCGAGGATCCTGCATCGGCAAAACAACCCCGGCGGGAAGCTCCGGCTTCCAAAGCTCCACCTATGGGGTTACAGGTTGACATCGATGGCACGGCCTCGACCGATCACCTGTTAGAATGCTCTGGGGTACCGGCACAACCTTCCGGTACCGAGTTCCAGGCATTCATGGCGTCGATGGATCAGAATGTTCTGTCCATGCAGCAGGCTATCAGTGCCTTCATCCAAGCTGCGACGCCATTGATACCACAACAAACTCCGCTGTCGGTATCGACTCGGGTACCAGCGCCGATACCGGTACCGACTGCATCGGCATCGACCAGGTCCAGGGCTGCTCATCGGTACCGATCCGGTTCTGATGACGCCCGATGTCGATACTGCTCGATACGCGTACCGAGCGTTAGAAGAGCACCCTGACAGATGGTACTTCGATTCCTCTGGTGATTCTGATACATCAGAGGAGTCTGCTGAAGTATCTATAACCCTTCCTGAAGAGCTGCCTTCTCCAAAAAGAAGAATGTCTCCTCCAGAGGACTTGTCCTTTCAAGACTTCATAAAAGAAGTGGCTAAAGGTCTTTCTATTTCAGTATCCTCTGAACCAGAGCCTAGAGCAAAAAAATTAGATATTTTGGGTTATTCTAAGGCTCCTAAAGAGGCAGTCACCTTACCACTTCATGAGATTCTTTATGAACACATGATTGATTTATGGGAGACTCCTCTCACTATCTCTCCTCATTCTCGCAGATTGGACACTATGTATCGTGTCCCTCCCTGTCCTGGTTTTCCTCACCATTCCATTGTGGTGCAGTCAGCTATGAAGAGGATAAAGAGTACAAAGAGACACTCTTCTGCTCCTCCACTCTGCTGCTCCATTTCAATTCTCCCACATCTCTTCTCGACCTTCTAGGTCAAGAGGTGGCTACCCTTCTTGCCCAAGGGGCAATAGAAGAAGTTCCCCTTCTTCAACAAGGGTCAGGGTTTTACTCCCCCTATTTTCTCATTCCAAAGAAGACAGGGGGATACAGACCCATATTAGATCTCAGGGAATTGAACAAATTTCTATGCAAGGAGAAGTTCAAGATGCTTTCTCTGGGCACTCTCCTTCCATACCTTCAAAGTCAGGATTGGCTTTGTTCTCTAGATCTCAAGGATGCGTACACACATGTCCTCATCCATCCATCTCACAGAAGATTCCTCCGTTTTCTTTTCCAAGGAAAACATTATCAATACAGGGTGCTTCCGTTTGGTCTGGCCTCTGCCCCAAGAGTGTTCACCAAATGCATGGCAACAGTAGCTGCATTTCTACGCACTCTGGGAATATTTGTATTCCCATACCTGGACGACTGGCTCATCCGAGCTCCATCTCAGTCAGAGGCCCATACTTCCCTGGACTGCACAAGGCGCATTTTACAGTATCTGGGACTTGTGGTAAACCTCCCAAAGTCCCAGCTCACCTCTACTCAGTCCTTAGAGTTCATAGGGGCCTGACTAGATACTACCACTGCAAGGGCCTATCTTCCTCAGGCCCGTTGCGTACGCCTAGTGCAGTTAGCCTCTCAGGATCAGTCAAAGAGCCACTTAACTGCCCGGGAGATGCTACAACTGCTAGGCCACATGGCTTCCACAGTGCATGTGGTACCCTATGCTCGCCTACATATGAGAGCAGCCCAATGGACTTTGTCCACCCAGTGGACTCAAGCATCAGGAGCTCTCTCAGACCAAATAGCAACCTCCAAACGTCTCTTTTGGTCTCTCCAGTGGTGGATGTCCACTCAAAATCTGTTGCTGGGGTCCCCTTTCCAACAATTGTTGCCCCAAGCAACTCTCACAACAGATGCCTCCCAAACAGGTTGGGGAGCTCATCTACAAGACCTCTCCACCCAAGGCACTTGGTCCCCACTGGAGACCTTTCTTGATATCAATCTCTTGGAGCTTCGAGCAGTCTTTCTAGCTCTCAAGGTCTTTCATACCCTGCTCAGCTACAAGACAGTCCTCATTCATACGGACAATCAAATAGCCATGTTTTACATAAACAAGCAAGGAGGAACTGGCTCTCTGTCGCTTTGCAACGAAGCTTTAAGATTGTGGGCCTTCGCCAGAGAGCATCAAATCCATCTCCTGGCAGTATACCTCCCAGGAATTCAAAACTCTTGGGCAGACAGACTCAGTCGAGTTCTGCTCCCACACGAATGGTCCCTGCACATTGATCAGGTACTCAGAATCTTCCAAGAATGGGGAACCCCGGACATAGACCTCTTTGCAAGTCCGTGGAATGCCAAACTTCCCTGGTTCTGTTCCAGAATTCCGTGTCAGGGAGTTCAGGCCAAGGATGCCTTCCTCCTTCACTGGGGTCAGGGTTTCCTGTATGCCTTTCCACCCATTCCCTTGATTCCCAAGACTCTGTTCAAACTCCAGAGAGATCAAGGATCTATGATCCTCATAGCTCCACGCTGGCCATGCCAAGTGTGGTACCCTCTACTTCTGCATCTCTCCCAGGCACCCTCCCTGGATCTGGGAGCTGCTCCAGACCTTCTGTCTCAAGAGGAGGGGACTTTGTGGCACCCAAACCCCAAGTCCCTTCACCTCAGAGCTTGGTTACTGAAGGCCTAGACCTTCAAAGCTGGAATCTTTCTCAACAAGTGAAGGATATCCTCCATGCTTCCAGAAAACCTTCCACTAGACGTTCCTATGCTTTTAAATGGAAAAGATTTGGTGTGCTGAAAGGAGTCTCGACCCTCTAGCACTACCTTTGAATTCTGTATTGGAATACCTCCTGTATCTTTCCGATGCAGGCCTTAAGACGAATTCAGTAAGGGTCCATTTGAGTGCTATTGCAGCATCCCTTAAGCCTATCAATGGACAACCTGTTTCCTCTCATCCTCTTATTGCAAGATTCATGAGAGGCCTAACTTTAACTAGACCTCCCATTAGGCCTCCTCCGGTGGCATGGGATTTAAATCTGGTTCTTGGTCAGCTTATGAAGCCTCCTTTTGAACCCTTAGCCACCACTTCCTTGAAATTTCTTTCCTGGAAGGTTATTTTCCTCATTGCAGTCACCTCAGCTCGCCGCACCAGTGAGCTGCAGGCCTTAGTGGCTAATCCACCTTATACAAGGTTCCATCATGATAAGGTAGTTCTTAGGACCAATCCACACTTTATGCCTAAAGTGGTCTCACCTTTTCATCTTAACCAAGAGGTATATTTACCTGTCTTTTTTTCCAGCTCCTCATGCATCAAGTGCAGAGAAGCATCTTCATACTCTGGATTGTAAAAGAGCTCTTGCCTTTTACTTACAAAGAACACAGCAACATAGAAAGTCTTCTCAGCTCTTTGTTGCTTTTGATCCCTCTCATTTGGGACTTCCAGTCTCTAAGAGGACACTGTCCAATTGGATTGCTCAGTGTATTTCCTTCGCCTACCAGAGTAAGAACCTTTCTCTGGAGAGCCATGTCACAGCCCATAATGTGAGGGCCATGGCCGCCTCTATGGCTCATCTAAATTCTGTGTCCATCGACCAGATCTGTCGAGCAGCCACCTGGGCCTCGGTTCATACCTTCACAGCCCATTACTGCTTGGACAAGGACTCCCGCCGGATGCCTTGTTTGGTCAGGCTGTTCTCAAACACCTGTTCCATTCTTAATCAACTCCTACCCTCCATCCCTGGATAGATGCCTGAGATCCATAGGAGGAGGTAGAACCCTTCCCAGGGTTTCATATCCTTGGGGTTCTCCCAGGCATCTTAACTAGGGAGTCGTTCCTGGAGATAGCACTGTTACTTACCTGTAACAGGTGATCTCTGGGAACAGCAGGAATAAGTCTTCACAACCCTCCCACCTACCCTAGGAGTTGTATCTCTCTATCTGTCTTTCCTTTCCTCTCTCTCTCTTTTGTCTCAGCTTTAAAACTCGAACTGAGGAGAGGCGGTTAGGAAAGGCGGGAAGCCAGCGCGCAGGTGCTGTGGGATGCTCCCAAAAGCTTTCCTTTTTGGGAAGCTGGGGAGCGTTCCCGCGCAGGCTCCGTCGATACCGACGTACCCATATGTGAAGACTTATTCCTGCTGTTCCCAGAGATCACCTGATCTCCAGGAACAAGCAGGAATGAGTCCTCACATATGAGTCCTCACATATGGGTACGTCGGAACCGATGGAGCCTGCGCAGGAAAGCTCCCCAGCTTCCCAGAAAGGAAGCTTTTGGGGCCTCCCACAGCGCATGCGCGCTGCCTTCCCGCCTTCCTGACCAACTCTCCTCAGTTCTTCTTTTTCCACGGAGCCAGCAGGTCGTGTTCCTGTCACCGCTGAAGAAATTGTTATTTTAATTTGTTTCTTTGACCGCGTGTCTGCCTTCCCCGATTCCGAACCGGTACCGCCGGTCTTTATTTCTTTATTTCTTAAAAAAATATATATATATACTTATTTTTTCTTCACTTGGTGTGTTTTTTCTGTGAGGCCTTTAGGCCTCCTCAGACTCTCCCTCATGGAGAAACCAGCCTCTGGTTTTAAAAAATGCACCAAGTGTACCAGTACTATTTCAGTCACAGATACCCATGAATGGTGTCTTAAATGTTTGGGACCTGACCATTCCATTCCGGATTGTCCATCCTGCTCTCTGATGTCCAAACGGGGTTTACAGAACAGAGCAGCCAAATTCCATATGCTGTTTTCTGCGGATACCCCAGCATCAACATCTTCCAGGTCTTCCTCTCCTGATGGATCTCAGGTAACCAAGCATTCTTCAGGCAGGTCCTCAAAGGGCAAATCTCCCTCTAAGCAGCGAGAGGCCCTTGGGTATGACCCTGAGGACCCTGCCCCAGCCAAACAACCCCGGCGGGAAGCTCCGGCTTCCAAAGCTCCTCCTATGGGGTTACAGGTAGACATTGATGGCACGGCCTCGACCGATCACCTGTTAGACTGCTCTGGGGTACTGGCTAACACCGGTACCGACATCCAGGCAGGTGGGGCGTCTATGGGTACTACGGTATAATCCATGCAGCAAGCCATACTGGCTTTCATTAATGCTGCAACGCCCTCGGTACCGCGACAATCGGTTCCGACGCCGGTTCCGGTACCACAACCGATACCGGTACCCAGAGCATCTACTTCCAGTAGTATGCCGGTTCCGGTCTCCGGTTCCGGAGATTTTCTCGATACCGATCCGATTCCCGGTACGCCCAATGTCGATACCGGTCGGTATGCGTATCGATCTCTGGAGGCTAATAGACGATACTTTGAATCTTCTGAAGATTCTGATACCTCAGATGATTCTGCTGATGTCTCTTTTACTCTTCCTGAGGAGCCCTCTTCCCCAAAAAGGAGAATGTCTCCTCCAGAGGATTTGTCCTTTCAAGACTTCATTATTGAAGTAGCTAAAGGACTCTCTATATCTGTAACCTCTGAAAAAGAACCTAGAGCAAAAAAATTGGATATTTTAGGATACTCTAAGGTTCCCAAAGAGGCAGCCACCTTACCCATACATGAAATTCTTCAAGAACACATGATGGACTTGTGGGAGGCTCCTCTCACTTTATCTCCACATTCTCGACGTTTGGACACCATGTATCGGGTTCCTCCTTCTCCTCCTGGTTTTCAAAAAAACTCAGCTCCCTCACCATTCTATTGTGGTGAAGTCTGCTATGAAGAGGATAAAGAGTACCAAAAGGCATTCTTCTACCCCTCCAGGACGAGAATGTAGGACTCTGGATGCTTTTGGTAGAAAAATCTTCCAAGCTAGCATGCTTATTGCCAGAATCAATTCATACAGCCTTTATATGGGCATGTTTTTGAAAGAGATTGCACTGAAGATACGTCATTTTCTCCCCTTTATCCCAGAGGATAAAAAGGAGGAGTTCCTTCTTTTGCTAAAGCAAACTCAAGATGTTTCAAAGTTCTCTAACAGAGCAGCCTTTGACTCTTTTGAGGGAGCTAGCAGAGCCTCTGGAATTGCCATAGCTGCTCGCAGACTTGCTTGGCTCCAGGCCTCTGATTTGGAACCCTGGGTACAAGAAGGCTTGGGCAATCTGCCCTGTACAGGTGAAAATCTGTTTGGCAAGGAGTGGCAAATCAAAGCCACTCAAATGGATGCAGAGAATGCTGCTTTAGATAGACTTTCTAAGTCTACCTCTACCCCTGCCAAGAAAAAACCTTTTAAGAAGCCTTTCTATAAAAAGACCAGATTTTCCACAAATACTGGCCAGCAATCTTCCCAAGTTCGCTTTACTCCTAAGGATCAGCAATCTAAACAGGCCAGAACAAAGTCTACAGGGGCTGCTACAGTCCAGCAGTCCCAACCCCCTCAGAGTTTTTGACTTGATTCTAGAGAACTTAACCTTTCTGGCTCTGCAACAACCAGAGCCTCTCACCATTCCAGGAAGGTTAACTCATTTTGCTCCCAGATGGGAACAAATCACATCAGAGCAGTGGACCCCCTCTATCATCAGAGAGGGCTACAAGCTACATTTCTCCAGCCTTCCTCCCCATACCATGGTGAGACAATTCAATTCTCCGCCATCTCTCCTGTACCTGTTGGGTCAGGAGGTGACCACTCTTCTCGCCCAAAAGGCAATAGAAGAGGTTCCTCTTCCTCAACAGGGGTCAGGTTTTTACTCCCCTTATTTTCTCATTCCCAAGAAAAAAGGGGGTACAGACCCATTCTGGATCTCAGAGAATTGAACAAATTTCTGTACAAGGAGAAATTCAAAATGCTTTCTCTAGGCACTCTCCTTCCCTACCTACAGAGTCAGGACTGGCTTTGTTCTCTAGATCTCAAGGATGCGTACACCCATATACTCATCCATCCATCTCACAGAAAATTCCTACGGTTTCTGTTCCAGGGAAAACATTTCCAATACAGAGTACTTCCCTTCGGTCTAGCCTCTGCTCCAAGGATATTCACCAAATGCATGGCAATAGTAGCTGCATTTCTACTGTCGTGAGCCCTCTCGGTGCACCTACCGGTGAGATCAGGTATTGCACTGGACCTCAGTGTAACTGGCCTCCTGGTAGTTGTAGCTGCTGCCAGTTACCAAAAATAGTTGTGGACAACCGATATAAGGTAAACAGGGCTTTATTTCCCTTTCCCAATTAGGATATTTCAATATGTACAAAAACAAAACATAACCCTTCTTGGGTAAAACAGAAAGAAAACTGCAACACAAAAATGGCTTTCTTTCAGCTTCTAAACAACAGAAATGTATTTTAAACACAGACCTGTAGCCACAAAGAATAAGGCTTTCTCCAGGACCAAGCAGGAAGTCAGTCCTCACTTATGGGTGACGTCGGCGCCGACGGAGCCCTCGCGGAGCAATTTTCCCCAGCTTTCAAAGAAAGCCTTTGGGAATTGCAGCGCGCATGCGCGGTCGTCTTCCCGCCCGAAGGTGCCATCTTAGCCAGTCTTCTTTTTTCCGCGGAGCCCTACAGACGTCCCCGTCTTGTCCCCGCGAAAAAGTTGATTTTCTTCTTTATTTTATCCTTTTTTCTTTCGGTTCGACGCCGATCGGTTTCCCGCCCGGACTCGCGACGCCGGTCTCGAGTCCTCTTACTTTTTTTCGTTTTTTCTGACTTAGTCAGCTTTCGTTTTCGTTTTTCCCTGGCAGCCCGGTCCTTTGACCTCGCAGGGGCCCTTTTTCCCCCGATGGCTGCCAGTGGGTTTAAGCGGTGTGGTCGGTGTGACCGAAATATGTCACTAACCGACACACACGACTTTTGCCTCCGCTGCCTGGGCCCGGATCATGAGGAACTGATCTGTGGGCCCTGCAGCAAACTGTCCTCAAAGGGGTTGAGAAGTCGGCGGCATCAGCGTGAGAGAATCTTCGCTGACCCCAGCCGTACCCGGACCTCGTCGGAGGCCTCCGTGTCGAAAGGCTCCAGCTCGGACCGTCGCCGGAGCTCCTCCGACCGGGGTTCTCCCTCCGGGGACCATCGTCGGAAGGAAAAACCCGCGAGGGCGGCGTCGGTGGACGCTCCTGGCTCCGCGAGGGCCAGGTCGCATAGCCCCGACAGCCGCCCCGGGTCCTTGGAGAAGGAACACATCCCGAAGCGACCTCGCCTGGAGTCGGAGATGCCTGCCCGGGTAAGTCCTGTGGTCCTTCTGGACTCGCCTCCGCGACAGCCGACGTCGGGCCCGACGCCGTCGGGGCCCGAGTCGGGGGCTGCTGGGTCACCTGAGCTCGGACTCAGGTTGACGGCCTTGGAGAGCAGACTGTCTGCCTTCATGGACCAGCAGAGGGCACTGCTCGCTGGCTTCGCTGGCGTCGCTGCCCCGACCGCCGGGACGTCGACGTCCAAGTCGACCCCGGAGACCGAGCCGATCCTCGAGTCGATGAGAACTCAAGTCGATCCTCGGTCGAGGTCGCCCTCGGCCTCCCGTTCGGGACCGAGGTCGCCGACGCCGACTCCCTCGGCGTCGGGGCGGCTGGCGCCGCACCCTGCCCGGGCCGACCCCACCGAGTCCTCGTCGGAGTCGGTCTGGGAGTCTGAGGAGGAAGAGTCACCTGATTCTTTCCGGACTCGGTGTGTCCCATCGGACTCGCCGGAGTCCGAGCCTCGGAAGCAGTCCCCCCCGGAGGATGCCCGGTTCTCGGACTTCGTTAGGGATATGGCCAAGGCTTTGGCCTTCCCTGCGGATCCCGAGGAGGAGCCTCGAGCCGAAGAGCTCGACGCCCTCCAGTATGACTCTCCCGCGAGGGAACACTTTACTGTGCCGGTTCCTCCTATGCTGGAACGACTACTCTTCCGCATGTGGGAGAGTCCGGCCTCCTCGCCGGTCCTGAGCAAGCGGGTCGATTCTATCTATCGGGTCCGCAAGAGCCCTGGCTTTCAAAAGGCACAGCTGCCACACCATTCCATGGTAGTGGAATCGGCCATGCATCGTCTTAAGAGCCAGAAGATGCACTCCTCGGTGCCTCCTGGAAGGGAGGCCCGTAACCTGGATGGCCTTGGCAAGAAGTGCTTCCAGGGCTCTATGCTCGCATGTCGTGTCCAGACTTACCAGCTATACATGGGCATGTATCTCCGGGACCTGGCTAAAGAGCTAGCCGGATTCTCCGCTGGTCTCTCCGAGGAGCCCTTGCGGAGGTTCCTAGCCTTGTCCACGGGCATTCGGGAATGCTCAAAGTTCATGTCCCGAGCAGCCTATGATGGCTTTGAAGCCTCGGCTCGAGTAGCCGCAGCCGGCATCGGTGCCCGCCGACAGGCTTGGCTTCAGTCGTCCGACCTTGAGCCCTGGGTACAGGACAAGTTGGTCGATGTCCCCTGCCGAGGCGAAAACCTCTTTGGCAAGCCCATGGCGGAAAAGGCTGCACAAATTGAGACTGAGACTCTCACAAGGACCAGGCTTTCTAGGAAGACCTCCGCCCCTTCCCAGAAAAAGAAGGGCTCGGGGAAAAAGTCCTTTTACCCGAGGAAGGCGACTGCCTACAAACAATACCCCCATTATCAGGCCCCTGCAGCTCCCCAACAGGGCCAGCAGGCCAAGGGACGGGGTAACGGGTCCCGTAGGCAGCAAGCCCCCAAGCCTGCACCACCAGCCCCTGCTCAGCAGGGTGGGGGCTTTTGACTCGCTCAGCATAGCCTCTCCCCCCCCCGCTGGTTCCCCCCAGCACCGGAGGCCGGCTGGTTCACTTCGCCCACAGGTGGTCCAGCATCACCGCAGATGCCTGGGTGCTTCAGGTCGTGCGAGAAGGCTACCTTCTCCGCTTCCATCAGGTCCCTCCCTCCTATTTTCCGGGAGAGCCTCCGCGCCCCCCTCTGCACAGGGAGTTGCTCCTTCAGGAGTTAGCAGGTCTTCTGCAGGAACAGGCGGTGGAACCGGTGCCACACCACCTGAGAGGTCAAGGCTTCTATTCAAGGTATTTTCTGATACCAAAGAGAACAGGGGGCCTCAGACCCATCCTGGACTTGCGCAACCTCAACAAGTTCCTTGTGCGGGAGAAGTTCAAAATGCTTACCCTTGGAATCCTTCTGCCCTACCTCCAGCAGGGAGATTGGCTATGCTCCTTGGATCTAAAGGATGCCTATACGCACATCCTCATCCACCCAAGCCACCGCCAATACCTAAGGTTTGTGGTGGCAGGAAATCATTACCAGTACAGAGTACTGCCCTTTGGCCTGTCCTCCGCACCGCGAGTCTTCACAAAATGTCTCGCGGTCGTGGCGGCCCATCTCCGGCTTCACGGCCTCTATGTCTTTCCGTACCTCGACGACTGGCTCATCAGAGCAGCGTCCGCTCAGGAGGTCACCAACGCCACGTGCCGCACGGTGACTCTGCTGCAGCACTTGGGCTTTGTCATAAACTTCGCAAAGTCCACTTTGCTCCCCTCACAGGATCTCGAGTTCATCGGCGCAAGGCTGCACACTCCTCAGGCGCGAGCGTATCTACCGCTCGACAGGGCTCAGCGGCTCATGGACCTAGCCGACCGCTTTCGCAGCCAGCCCCTGGTCTCCGCCAGGCGCTTCCTGAGACTGCTCGGCCATATGGCTTCCACCGTCCATGTGACCCCCAATGCCCGCCTGAATATGCGGTCTGCTCAATGGTGTCTCCGCCGGCAGTGGCGACAGGCCACGGGCGGCCTCGCAGACCTAGTGCGCGTTTCCGAGCCGCTGATCTCGTCTCTCCGGTGGTGGCTCCGGCAGCCGAACCTGACATTCGGTATGCCTTTCCAGTCACCTCAGCCGACCCGGGTGCTGACCACCGATGCATCCCTCCTGCGCTGGGGAGCGCATTGCCAAGAGGCGCGTACTCAGGGCCTCTGGACCACGTGGGAGTCTGCTCAGCAGATCAACTTCCTGGAGCTCCGGGCGATCCGCCTAGCTCTCAAGGCCTTCTCCCACCTGACTTCCCAACAGTCCGTTCTTGTCCAGACGGACAATCAAGTTGCCATGTTCTACGTGAACAAACAGGGGGGCACGGGCTCCTTTCTCCTCTGCCGGGAGGCTCAGAAGCTCTGCTCTTGGGCCGTCAGTCACGGCATTCTCCTCAAGGCAGTTTATCTCCCGGGCCAAGACAATTGCCTTGCGGACAAACTCAGCAGGGTCCTCCAGCCGCACGAGTGGCGTCTGGATCCCTTGGTAGTTCAGAAGCTCTTCCTCAAGTGGGGCCTCCCCACGATGGATCTCTTTGCCAGTCCTCGCAACCGGCAGCTTCCTCGCTTCTGCTCTCGTCAGCCACACCCCCTTCGGGTTGCGGCGGACGCCTTTCTGATCTCATGGTCGGGGAGCCTTCTGTACGCTTTCCCTCCCATCCCGCTGGTCTCTCGGACTCTTTTCAAGGTTCTCCGAGACAAAGCCTTTTTGATCCTGGTGGCCCCTCGCTGGCCCAGACAGCCGTGGTTTCCGCTCCTGCTGCAACTGGCGGTGGAGGGTCCGGTCCCTCTGGGAGTACAACCGGATCTCCTCACTCAGGATCAGGGGTCCCTACTGCACCCCAACCTCAGGTCTCTCAACCTCATGGCCTGGCTGCTGAGAGGGTAGTCCTTGCTCCCCTTCTCCTGCCGGCGGAGGTGGAGGAGGTCGTCCTGGCTTCGCGACGCCCTTCTACCCGCAAATGCTACGCCCTTAAATGGCGTCGCTTTGCGGTCTGGTGTACCCAACAGTCGCAGGATCCCTTCTCCTGCCCGGTGTCGGTGATCTTGCAGTACTTGCTACACCTCTCTAATCTGGGACTTAAGTCCAACTCCGTCAAAGTTCACCTCAGTGCTCTCTCGGCACATCATGTGCCGGTGGACGGTAGACCTCTCTCCAGCGACCCTCTCGTAGCGAGGTTTCTCCGAGGTCTTCTTCTACTTAAACCACCTCTGCGCCCGCCAGCGCCGGACTGGGACCTGAATGTGGTTTTGCAGCGGATCACCTGTCCGCCTTTTGAACCTATGGCTACATGTTCTCTCCGTTTTCTGTCTTGGAAAACACTGTTCTTGATAGCCCTCACTTCCGCTAGGCGCGTAAGTGAATTGCAGGCCCTCGTGTCTGATCCCCCCTACACTCGGTTCTACAAGAATAGGGTAGTCCTACGGACTCACCCAAAGTTTCTGCCTAAAGTGGTCTCCCCTTTTCACATCAATCAGGAGGTGGTACTTCCAACCTTCTTTCCCAGACCACACTCCAGCCGAGCTGAGACGGTCCTCCATACCCTGGACTGTAGAAGGGCATTGAACTTCTACCTTGACCGTACGCGGGAGCACCGTAAAGCTGCTCAGCTTTTTGTGTCTTTTGACCCCAATAAATTGGGACTCCCGGTCTCCAAGCGTACTCTGTCCATCTGGGTTGCGGACTGTATCTCTTGGGCTTATGGGGCAGCCGGACTCGCCTTAGAAAGTCGAGTCACGGCTCATTGCGTTCGGGCAAAGGCCACGTCAGTGGCTTACCTCCGCTCTGTTCCGCTGGCAGACATCTGCCGGGCCGCTACTTGGTCGTCGAGCCAGACTTTTGCGGTCCATTACTGTCTCGAGAGGGAGTCCCGTAGGGACAGTGCTTTCGGACAGGCAGTCCTCCGTAATCTCTTGAGGTCTGAGCAACTCCTACCCTCCATCCCGGATGTGGGCTACCGGTGGGTGATAATTCAGCGAAGATTCTATCCTTCTGTGCTGCTGAGCTAGAGGGAGCTCATTTTGTGCTTAGGGTCTCCGGTAGCCTTGAGCTTGGGAGTCCCATAAGTGAGGACTGACTTCCTGCTTGGTCCTGGAGAAAGCGTAGTTACTCACCTGTAACAGGTGTTCTCCAGGAGCAGCAGGAATCAGTCCTCACTACCCTCCCTCCTCCCCTTGGAGTTGCAATCGTCTGCTTATGTTCTTTTTGCAAATTTTTATGCTGTCTTTTTAGCTATGTCATCTGACTGGCTAAGATGGCACCTTCGGGCGGGAAGACGACCGCGCATGCGCGCTGCAATTCCCAAAGGCTTTCTTTGAAAGCTGGGGAAAATTGCTCCGCGAGGGCTCCGTCGGCGCCGACGTCACCCATAAGTGAGGACTGATTCCTGCTGCTCCTGGAGAACACCTGTTACAGGTGAGTAACTACGCTTTCTCCAACTGGTTCTGGGTCTGCCTAACTGCTTGTGAGCTGAGTTTATCTAGGTATTTCCTAGCTGCACCACTCCCCAGCTGATTAGAGTCAGGTGAGAACCTCCTGGCTTCTCTATTGGCTGGGTGTGTCTCCCTAGCTCATGACCTCACTTGCTTACGTTGCCCATGGCAACTTTCCACCATGTGCTTTCCCCAAACGTTATTATTTCCCTGAATTGCACTATCCTCTGTCTCCATAGGGGTCACTAATGAGTCTGCTCTGTGACACTACGCACTCTGGGAATCTTTGTCTTCCCATACCTGGACGACTGGCTCATCCGAGCTCCATCTCAGTCTGAGGCTCAGACTTCCCTGGACCACACCAGACGCATACTGCAGTATCTGGGAGTTGTCATCAATCTGCCAAAGTCTCAACTCACCCCTACTCAGTCCCTAGAATTCATAGGGGCATGGCTAGATACCACCACTGCAAGGGCCTATCTCCCCCAGGCCCGTTGTCACCGTCTAGTCCAGAAGCCACTTGATTGCCAGGGAGATGCTACAACTGCTAGGCCACATGGCATCCGCAGTCCATGTGGTGCCTTATGCTCGCCTACATATGAGAGCAGCTCAATGGACTTTGTCCACCCAGTGGACCCAAGCATCAGGAGCTCTCTCAGACCAAATAGCAACCTCAAAACGTCTTTTTTGGTCTCTCCAATGGTGGATATCCACTCAAAATCTGTTGTTGGGGGCCCCCTTCCAACCTTTGTTACCCCAAGCAACTCTCACTACAGATGCCTCCCAAACAGGTTGGGGAGCTCATCTACAAGACCTCTCCACTCAGGGCACTTGGTCTCCACAGGAGACCACCCTTCATATCAATCTTTTGGAGCTGCGAGCAATTTTTCTTGCTCTCAAGGTCTTTCATACCCTCCTCATCAACATGACAGTCCTTGTTCATACCGACAATCAAGTAGCCATGTTCTACATAAACAAACAGGGAGGGACTGGCTCTCTGTCGCTTTGCAACGAAGCTCTAAAATTGTGGGCCTTCGCCAGAGAGCATCAGATCCATCTCCTGGCAGTATACCTCCCAGGAATCCAAAACTCTTGGGCAGACAGACTCAGTCGAGTTCTGCTTCCACACGAATGGTCCCTGCACATGGATCAGGTACTCAGAATCTTTCAGAAATGGGGAACCCCGGACATAGACCTCTTTGCAAGTCCGTGCAATGCCAAACTTCCCCGGTTCTGTTCCAGAATTCCGTGTCAGGGAGCTCAGGCCAAGGATGCCTTCCTCCTTCATTGGGGTCAGGCCTTCCTGTATGCCTTTCCACCCATTCCTTTGATTCCCAAGACTCTATTCAAACTTCAGAGGGATCAAGGATCTATGATCCTCATAGCTCCACGCTGGCCACGCCAAGTGTGGTACCCTCTACTTCTGCATCTCTCCCAGGCACCCTCCCTGGATCTGGGAGCTGCTCCAGACCTTCTGTCTCAAGAGGAGGGGACTTTGTGGCACCCAAACCCCAAGTCCCTTCACCTCAGAGCTTGGTTACTGAAGGCCTAGACCTTCAAGACTTCAGTCTTTCTCAACAGGTGAAGGATATCCTCCATTCCTCTAGGAAACCTTCAACCAGGCGTTCTTATGCTTTTAAATGGAAAAGATTTTCCATTTGGTGTGCTGGAAAGGGTCTTAACCCTCTAGCACTGCCTTTGAATTCTTTACTCGAATATCTCCTGCATCTTTCCAATGCAGGACTTAAAACAAATTCTGTAAGAGTCCATTTGAGTGCTATTGCAGCATCTCTTCAGCCTATCAATGGACAACCTGTTAACTCTCATCATCTTATTGCAAGATTTATGAGAGGTCTAACTTTAACTAAACCTTCCATTCGGCCTCCTCCGGTGGCATGGGACTTAAACGTGGTTCTTAGTCAGCTTATGAAGCCACCCTTTGAATCCTTAGCCACTGCCTCCTTGAAATTTCTTTCCTGGAAGGTCATTTTCCTTATTGCAATCACTTCTGCTCGCCACATCAGTGAACTACAGGCTTTAGTGGCTAATCCACCTTATACAAGGTTCCATCATGATAAGGTAGTCCTTAGGACAAATCCTCACTTTATGCCTAAAGTGGTCTCACCTTTTCATCTTAATCAAGAGGTATATCTACCTGTCTTTTTTCCAGCTCCTCATGCATCCAGTGCAGAGAGGAACCTACATACGTTAGATTGTAAAAGAGTCTTGCCTTTTACATCCACAGGACACAGCAACATCGAAAGTCTTCTCAACTTTTTGTTGCTTTTGATCCTTCTCATTTAGGACTTCCAGTCTCAAAAAGAACACTGTCCAATTGGTTAGCTCAGTGTATTTCTTTTGCTTACCAGAGTAAGAACCTTTCTCTGGAAGGCCATGTCACAGCTCACAATGTGAGAGCCATGGCCACATCTATGGCTCATCTTCATTCTGTATCCATCGATCAGATCTGTCGAGCAGCCACCTGGGCCTCGGTTCATACCTTCACAGCCCATTACTTGCTTGGACAAGGACTCCCGCCGGGATGCCTTGTTTGGTCAGGCTGTCCTCAGACACCTGTTCCATTCTTAAACAACTCCTGCCCACCTTCCCTGAATGGATGCCTGAGATCCATAGGAAGATGAGGAACCTTTGAAAGGGGATCTCCCCGGCATCTTAGCTAGGGAGTCCCCATATGTGAGGACTCATTCCTGCTTGTTCCTGGAGATAGCACAGTTACTTACCTGTAACAGGTGATCTCTGGGAACAGCAGGAATTAGTCCTCACAACCCACCCACCTCCCCTAGGAGTTGTATTCTCTCTCTCTCCTCTTTCCTTTCCTCTCTCTATTGTCTCAGCTTTAAACTCAAACTGAGGAGAGTTGGTCAGGAAGGTGGGAAGGCAGCGCGCATGCGCTGTGGGAGGCCCCAAAAGCTTCCTTTCTGGGAAGCTGGGGAGCTTTCCCGCGCAGGCTCCGTCGGTTCCGACGTACCCATATGTGAGGACTCATATGTGAGGACTAATTCCTGCTGTTCCCAGAGATCACCTGTTACAGGTAAGTAACTGTGCTTTACAGGTAAGTAACTGTGCTCTATCCACTATCAAACGATAGTTTCCTGTGCCAGCATGTCTTTTTTCCTTTCTATAACCTTACTACTTTGTAAGTTTTCTTCAGCTCCATTCTCTTTACCCTCTTACCAGGTTTTCCTCTGTAAGAGCGGTATTGCTTCACTGGAGGGCTTTTTCTTCAGCCTCTCTAGTTTCTTACTTTTCCAGTGCGGAGTTCTCTTCTCTGAGTTGACTCCTCTTTTTCAATCTTGCTTTCAAGCAGTTCATCAGACACGTCCAGAGTTTTCTACTCTTGTTTTGTCTGTCCTTTCTGTTTTTAAACAGTACCATTCTTCTGCTGTCTGGCAAGCAGCTGCCAATGCAGGAGCCTTAATGTTTGGACCACTGGTTCTTGTTCACCAGCAACCAGATTTGTCCTCCACTAACATTCTGTCTGGTCTTAGTAGTGGCTCCAAGTCAGTGCTGTCATCTGTCTTGGAAATTTTTTCACTACAAGCTTGTTGCATTGTCTTCTCTTTCTGCCATCTCCATTCCCCTGGGTTTGGCAGCATAGTTGACATAGGTACTAGCTCTCCTGCAGCCAGTTCTATCTCCTCATTCTCCTGCATCATGCTCTCTGCAATTCTACAGAGAAGCTCTCCACTATGGGCCCTTGCTAGAGAGCATGGGGGGCTTTTTCTCCAACAGCTATAGTAGATGGTTGAAAAAGACTTTTTCAGTCATGTCTCCCATGACTAGAAAAGTTCTCCTTTTTAATATAAAGGACATAGGCCTCCTCTTACGTGAAAGCTTAAGGAGTTGCTAATTCCCTGCTTTGGTCCATAGTATTTCCAATAGGGAATATGTTTTCTCCTTCCTGAGTCCTCATGGTAAGAACGCATGATACCCTTTTTGCCCTTAAGCAGGTCAGCATGGTATCTCATTCCTATGCGTCTTCTGTTCACTTACCATGCTAGAGTTCTAGAATACTCGGGACTTGCTGGCTGCAGACTGATATCATCCTCTGCTTTTCACGTAACTATCCTGGTTATTCTACTAACTAGCATCCCTGTAGCCATAACCAGTGGGAATTGATTCTCTATATATCTTCTCAAGTAGGTTCCACCTTCTTTTATTTATTTTATTTTATTTATTTACATTCTCTTATATACCGCACTATTCTGCATCAGTGCGGTTTACATTGAACAAACTGAATTTACATTGAACAGGGCATTATAACTTGGAGATAACTATTTTACAGGGAACATGGGCTATGGAGGGTTAAGTGGCTTGCCCAAGACCACAAGGAGCACCTGTGGGACTAGAAACCCCAGTCCTTCCGGCCCAAGGTTGCTGTCCTCTAGTGGGATTTGAACCCCCGACCTTCCGGCCTGAAGTACCTTGCCCCAACCACTAGGCCACTCCTCCACTCCTCCTTGTTATTAGATGAATCTTTCCTCTCCACATTTTCCTATGTGAATACCTTTTTGTAGGCATATCTCTGTCTGCTTCTTTGCAGACTTCCATATAGAGGCCTATATATTCATACCTATAGCACACATCTTACAGATGTCTGTGTCTATCATTTGTGTGTATTTTATGCCCTTCATATCTCACTATAGATATATTCTCACTATAGATATATTTATTTTATTTTTATTTATTTATTTTATACACATTTATATACCGCATCTTCCAAAGTTCAGTTGCGGTTCACAGTGAACAATAATTAACAAAGCAAGTTTGTTTTACAGGGAACGTCATATTATAACAGAACATATTTACAAGGAACATCATATATATAATATACAGTCTAAACAATGTGAGATAATACAGAACAGAATAAACTATATACAATTTTGTATATGTATATATATATACATGGAAGTGAAAGGACATAAGCTGTGAGGTCATCATGAGTGTGTGTTATCTGTGTGGGTTAAAGGGTTTTTGCTTGATGCAGACAGAAACCTGTTTAACCTTTGTCTAAAGCAGGTGATGAGTTATCTATGTTATAGTGTTTGTTGAACAGATAAGTTTTCAATTTTTGCGGAGTTCCATGATCTCCGTTAGTGTTCGTAGCTCCTCTGGGAGGGAATTCCAGGTCGTTGGGGCTATGTGGGAAAAGGCTCTGTTATTTGTTGATTTATGGGCTCTTGTATAATCTTTCGGGATCTTTAATCTGTTCAATTGTCCTTTTCTGTGTGTGGGCTTAGATGGTTCTTTGTGTATTAAGTTACATAGCATAGTTGGGGCCATATCATATAAGGCCTTGAATGAAGTTATTATTGTTTTGTAGATTATTCTACTTTGAATTGGTAGCCAATGGAGGGAGGCTAGTATTGGTGATATGCATGTTGGAGTGAGTTATATATATGTATCTGTCGAGATATTTTACTATCGGTAGATATGTATTCTGCTTATCTACCTGACTGTCGAGGCTCATATAGCTATATGATTCTGACAGGTGGGCTTTACCCATACTTATGCTATCCAGCATGTTTTGGGGTCCTACACTCACAACCACTTGGGTGGTAGTTAACACCTTCCATAACCTTAAGGTTAGGTACCTCTGAAGCTCTCCATGTCCCAATATCTCTCCCAGCTGACTTCAGTTAGGAGAGACATTGCGGATCTTCAGCTAATCACAGGCTCTAACGCCTCCGGCGTTTGTCCTTTCTTTTGGGATACAAGGGGTTCCCATACCCTTTCTCCCCACAAGGACTGGCCTGTTTGTCCAAATCGGTTAGCCTTTCTCTTTTTGTTCCTAAGAGTGAGCCACTCTGCTGCCAAAAGAGTTCGGCTTTTATCATAAAGCCTTCCGCTGCAGGCCCACCAATTGTGCACTACCCCAGTTTTTCCTACTGGGGTCACCTGTTACCTTTCAGGATTCTGACCTCCATTGCTTTTCCTACAGGTTTACTACCTCCACTTACCGTGAGGTCCTTCTTGAGGTTCCTCTACTGGGTTCCCCAGTAGATCCCATGAACCTCCATACTTATCTGAAGTCCTGTTAGGGGAGGTCCATATTGCAATATTTTTTCTTTGCAATATCATTGATGACAATTATCATCCACACATGGACGCCTTGTCTGCAATCCTATGCTGGGTTAACTGTTCCACAACACCTTTCTCTCTTCAACTCCTACCCTCCATCCTCAGGATGCCTGGTGTTGTGGGGGATAGCATGTTCCAACCTATGACATGCTGGGACTCCAGGCCTCTCAGCTTGGGAGTCCCCATATGTGAAGACTCATTCCTGCTTGTTCCTGGAGATAGCACAGTTACTTACCTGTAATAGGTGATCTCTGGGAACAGCAGGAATAAGTCTTCACAACCCACCCACTTCCCCAGGAGTTTATTTTTATTTATTTACATTCTCTTATATACCGCGCTATTCTGCATCAGTGCGGTTTACATTGAACAAACTGAAATTACATTGAACAGGGTATTATAACTTGGAGATAACTATTTTACAGGGAACATGGGCTATGGAGGGTTAAGTGGCTTGCCCAAGACCACAAGGAGCACCTGTGGGACTAGAAACCCCAGTCCTTCCGGCCCAAGGTTGCTGTCCTCTAGTGGGATTTGAACCACCGACCTTCTGGCCTGAAGTACCTTGCCCCAACCACTAGGAAAGATAGATAGAGTTGTATCTCTATCTATCTTTCCTTTCCTCTCTCTCTCTCTTTGTCTCAGCTTTAAAACTTAACTGAGTTGGGAAAGGCGGGAAGGCAGCACGCAGGCGTGGTGGGATGCTTCCAAAAGCTCTTTGATTGGACGCTGGGAAGCGTTCCCGCGCAGACTCCGTCGGTACCGACGTACCCATATGTGAAGACTTATTCCTGCTGTTCCCAGAGATCACCTGTTACAGGTAAGTAACTGTGCTTTACCACCTCTCCTCATTCCCGTAGGCTGGATACCATGTATCAAGTACCTCCTTGTCCTGGATTTCAAAAAACTTAGTTGCCACACCACTCCATAGTGGTGGAGTCAGCTATGAGAAAGATCAAGAGTGCAAAGAGACATGCATCTAATCCTCCAGGACGTGAATGTAGGACTCTTGATGCCTTTGGGCATCAAACATTCCAGGCCTCTATGCTTTCTGCCAGGATTAGTTCCTACATCTTATACATAGGAATGTTCCTTAAGGAGGTTACAGGAGATCTCGAGCTTATGAGCCCTCTCCTTCCTGATGATAAGAGGCAGGATTATCTTATACTTGTCAAACAAGTTTGTTAATCGTGCAGCTTTTGATTGCTTTGAGTGCATAAGCAGAACCTCTGCCATTGCCATAGGTGCTCGTAGGATTGCCTGGCTCCAGGCATCTGACTTAGAACTCTGGGTACAGGACAAACTGGGGAATATCCCTTGTACAGGCGAAAATCACTTTGGCAAAAATTGGCAAGAGAAAGCTAATGAGCTGGATGCTGATAACACCACTTTGGATAGACTATCCAAGGCTACAGCTGATCCTGTAAGGAGAAAATCCTACAAGAAACCATTCTTCTCTAAAAAGAAGAGGTTTTAGCCCTCCTATACCCAGCAGGTGCATTCTGCAGGTCAGTCCGCCCAAAAGGTACAGCAGCCCTCAAAGCAAAGGAAATCAAAGACTGCTAAGCCTCAACCGGCCCAGCAGACTCGGCCTCCATAGGGGCTTTGACTCCCATCTAGAGAACTTGGCCTTCCTGGCCCTGAACGGGCCAGAGCCTTCCACCATCCCAGGAAGGTTGTGTCATTTTGCCCCCAGATGGGGGCAGATAACAGCAGAAGAATGGACTCTTTCCATTGTAAGAGAGGGGTACAAGCTTCATTTCTTCAACATGCCCCCTCCTACAGTGGTGAGACAGTTCAATTCTCAGGCTTCTCTCAACACTCAGTTGAGTCAAGAGGTCAGTTTACTTCTTGCCCAAAGGGCAATAGAAGAGGTACCCATTCCTCAACAGGGTACAGGGTTTTACTCCCCCTATTTCCTTATCGGGGACACAGACCTATTTTAGACCTCAGAGAATTGAACAAATTCCTGTTCAAAGAGAAATTCAAGATGATTTCTCTGGGAACTCTGCTGCCATACCTTCACAGTCAGGACTGGCTTTGTTCTCTAGATCTCAAGGATGTGTACACTCATGTTCTCATCCATCCAACTCACAGAAAGTTCCTCCGATTCCTTTTTCGAGGAAAGCACTACCAATACATGGTGCTTCCTTTTGGCCTGGCCTCAGCACCAAGGATGTTCACGAAATGCATGGCTGTGGTAGCAGCATTTCTTCGCACTCTAGGGATATTTGTCTTCCCCTACTTAGACGACTGGCTCATTCGAGCCCCATCAGAGTCAGAGGCCCGGATTTCTCTATCTTGCACAATGCGTATCCTTCAGTATCTGGGTTTGGTCATGTTGTTGTTGTTAAGTGCCGTCGAGTCGGAGTCGACTCATGGCGACCCTCTGGATAGCTATCCTAAACTGTGTTCGATCTTCAGTCAGGCGGCTCATTGTTGACAGACTGGTACCCGTAGCTGCTGTTATTGTATTGATCCATCTCATTGCTGGCCTTCCTCTTTTGCGTTGACCTTCTATATTGCCAAGCATGATGTCTTTCTCTAATGATCTCTCCGCATGATGTGTCCAAAGTATGAAAGTCGAAGTCTTGTCATCTGAGCTTCTAAAGAAAGCTTAAGTTTGATCTCCTCTAGTACAGACTGGTTTGTTCTTCGGGCAGTCCATGGTATACACAGTATTCGCCGCCAGCACCATAATTCAAAGGCATCAATTTTCTTCCTGTCTATCTTTTTCACTGTCCAGCTTTCACATCCATATGATGTTATTGAAAATACCATGGCTTGAACAAGTCGAATCTTTGTATAGAGAGAGACATCTCTGCTCTTGAGAATTTTATCTAGGTCTTTCATAGCCATTCTGCCAAGAGCAATGCGTTGTCTGATTTCTTGACTGCTTGTTGCTTCTTTATTGATAGTTGATCCAAGTAGGTTAAAGTTATTCACGATTTCAATTTCTTCTCCTTCGACGATGAACCTGTTGATTATGCCATTTTGAGACTATGTTCTTTGATTGTGAGAAGCAAATGTTTCAGATCATCTTCACTTTCCGCCAGTAATGTGGTATCATCAGCATAGCGAAGGTTGTTGATGAGTCTTCCACCAATCTTCACACCTCTGTTGTCTTCATACAATCCTGCTTCTCTGATGATTTGTTCTGCATATAAATTAAACAGGTAGGGGGAAAGTATGCAGCCTTGTCTTACATAGTAACATAGTAACATAGTAAGTGACGGCAGATAAAGACCAACATGGTCCATCTAGTCTGCCCAGCAAGATGGCAAGGGTAGGTGCACCTGTCGCTCTGTGCAGGCCACCCCTCCCCATGTTTTTGTTTCTGTTTAGGGGTGAACCCACCACTCCATGTAGGACAACCCTTATTTGTTCAGATGCTAGATAGTTCAGAAGTTAGATGGTACTGTTTATTTTGCTTTTATCCTGTTGCTGTAAAGGGATCCACTGTGTTTGTCCCATGCCGTTTTGAATTCCATCACCGTGTTTGCCCTCACCACTTCCATCGGGAGGGCATTCCAAGCATCCACCACCCTTTCAGTGAAGAAATATTTCCTGACATTGCCTTTCAATTTACCACCTTGCAGCTTCATGTTATGCCCTCTAGTTTTACAGCTTCCCCGTCTTTGGAAGAGGTTTGTTTGTTCATCATTTCTCTTTAAGTATTTAAAGGTCTGAATCATATCTCCCCTGTCCCTCCTCTCCTCCAAAGTGTACATATTTAGGTCTTCAAGTCTCTCCTCATAAGGCTTCTGACGCAGGCTCCAAATCATTTTGGTCGCCTTTCTCTGAACAGTTTCCAGTCTTTTTACATCTTTTGCAAGATATGGCCTCCAAAACTGAACACAGTATTCCAAGTGAGGCCTCACCAGTGACTTGTACAGTGGCATAAGTACCTCTTCCTTTCTGCTGGTAATCCCTCTTTGAATGCAGCCCAACATCCTCCTGGCTTTTGCCACCGCCTTGTCGCACTGTTTTGCCACCTTGAGATCATCAGAGATAATCACACCAAGGTCTTTCTCCTGAACCGTGCATACCAACCTCTCACCCCCTATTGTGTACTTTTCCCTTGGATTTCTGCTACCCAAGTGCATGACACTGCACTTTTTCACATTAAATCGTAGTTGCCAAGCATTAGACCAGTCTTCCAGCTTTTGTAGATCTTTCCTCATGTTATCCACTCCCTCTGGGGAGTCCACTCTGTTGCAAATTTTTGTGTCATCTGCAAAAAGACAGACCTTTCCATTTAGTCCTTCAGCAATATCACTCACAAATATATTGAACAGTGCCGGGCCCAGGACCGAACCCTGAGGCACCCCGCTAATCACCTTCCTCTCATCCGAGTGAGCTCCATGTACCATCACCCTCTGTTGTCTGTCAGTCAACCAATTTCTAATCCAGTTTACTATCTTGGGACCCATCCCCAAGCTACTGAGTTTATTGACAAGCCTCCTATGAGGAACAGTATCAAAGGCTTTGCTGAAATCCAGATAGATGACATCCATTGCATGCCCCAGATCTAGTTCCTTGGTCACCCAATCAAAGAACTCAATCAGATTTGTTTGGCAAGACCGTCCTTCGGTAAAACCCATGTTGCCTGGGATCTTGCAACCTGTTGGTTTTGAGAAAGTTCACTATTCGCTCTTTCAGGAGCGCCTCCATTACTTTTCCTGCCACCGAGGTAAGGCTCACGGGCCTGTAATTTGACACTTCCTCCCTCTCACCACTTTTGTGTAGAGGTACAACATTAGCCATTCTCCAGTCCTGAGGAACCACTCCTGTTTCCAAGGATCTGTTGAAGACATCCTTTAACGGTCCTGCAAGAACCTCTCTGAGCTCTTTCAGTATCCTGGGATGTATCCCATCCGGTCCCATGGCTTTGTCCACTTTCAGTTTAGCAAGTTGTTCTAACACCTCATCTTCTGTGAATGGTGTGGTATCTACTTCAGTCCTATTTTTATAATTGGGAGTCACAGCTGGTCCATCTCCAGGATCTTCTTTAGTAAAAACAGAGCAGAAGTATTTGTTTAGCAATTTCGCTTTTTCAGTGTCACTTTCCACGAGTCCTTTCCCAGCACTTCTGAGTCCTGCAATTCCAACTCTGATCTTCTTCCTTTCCTGAATATACCTGAAGAAAGTTTTGTTGCCACCCTTAACATCTTTAGCCATTTTTTTTTTCTGCCTTTGATTTTGCTATCCTTATTACTCTTTTAGACTCTTTGAGTTGGATCCTGTATTCATTTCTGTGTTCTTCTGTTTGCAAGCTTTTGAATTTTGAAAAAGCTGTGTTTTTTGCCTTTATTTGCGCAGCCACCTCTTTGGAAAACCAAATAGGTTTCCTTCTCCTCTTGTTTTTATTTATTTTTCTTACATATTTATCTGTTGCTCCTTTTATTGCCGCCTTTAGTTTAGTCCATTGCAATTCCACTTCCCTTATCTTCTTCCACCCCGTCATCTCCTCCTTTAAGTACTCGGCCATTTTATTGAAGTCAGTGTTTTTGAAGTTTAGGACTTTGAGCTTGCTATGATTGGCCTGTACCATGGCTTTTATCTCAAAACACACCGTGTGTGATGGTCGCTGTTGCTCACAGGGGCACTCACGCAGACATTCGACACGTTATCACTGTTGGTAAGCACTACATCCAGCGTTGAGCTTTCCCTGGTTGGTTCCATCACCATTTGGCTAAGTAATGCATCTTGGAGAGCATCCACAATTTTTTTTCTTATTACCAGATGTGAAGAAGGAGTAATCAAATCATCATCAGGTAGATTAAAGTCACCTAATATGATCGCTTCCTCCCCCTTTGCTGCTATCTTGGCAATATCTATAATCAATTCGTTATCTCTCTCTTCAATTTGAGTCGGAGGTCTGTAGACTACAGCAATATGGATGAGAGTGCCATCTCCTCTTTCCAACGCAATCCAGAGCGCTTCTTCTTTTCCCCATGTTCCCTGCATTTCAGTAGCTTTAATACTGCTTTTGACATACAAGGCTACTCCTCCTCCTCCTTTTCCATTTTCTCTGTCTCTTCTGAATAGATTATAGCCAGCTATGGCTATATCTCAATCATGCGATTCATTAAACCATGTTTCCGTAACGGCCACGATGTCCAAATCCGTTTCCACCATTAGGGCTTCCAGGTCTGGAATTTTTTTGGCTAAGCTTCGAGCATTTGTGCTCATTGCTTTCCAGCATTTACCTGGCTTGTGTGTATTTTGCATTGATTTTATTCTGCCCATTTCTTCCCACTTGTGTTTTTGATGTGTGGTTTAAGAGTATGGCTGTTTCTGATGTTCTGCTTTTGCAGGGGGTGGCATGCAGATGTTGACCTTCCACATCCGTCACCCCCTTTTCCTAGTTTAAATGCATATCCACATACTGCCTGAATTTTTCACTTAGGTTTCTTTTCCCTGCGACAGAGAGATGTAGTCCATCAGCACAGTATAGTCTCTTGTTGGTCCATCTATTGTCCCAGTTGCCAATAAATCTGAATCCTTCTTGTTTGCACCAGGTCTGGAGCCATGTATTAAAGTTGTTAATGCGATGCAGCCTTTTTGTCCCCTTACCAAGAACAGGTAGAACTTCTGAGAATGCAACAGTGTTAACAATGGGCTTGAGTTTCTCTCCCAGAGATTGGAAGTCCTTTTGAGCTGTAGAGGCACTGTTTCTAGCCAGGTCATTTGTGCCCAAGTGGATAATAACATCTGGTTTGGAGTGCTCACTTTTTGCGCTAAGTATTTCAACAACTTGGTTTGTATTCCTGCTGGCTGAAGAGCCTGGTAGGCACATGACTATCTTCTCTCCTTTGAACTGTGTTCCCAAGTTGGTGCCTCTGATGATGGAATCTCCAAGTAGTAATAGTTTTCTGTTTGGTGAGGATTTCTTCATATTTGGTGCTTTAGCAGGAGATTGGGCATTGTCTGACTCATTTAAGGGCCCTTCAGTTTCCTTGGGTTGCGCATCCTCATTAGCCAAGGCAGAGAAGGCATTTTGCAGGGATATCTCTTGATGTGTAGGATGTCTCTGCATTACAGGTCGCAATCTTCCAGAACCCACTGTGATCCATTTGTTCCTGGGGTGTTTGACTCTTTGTGGGAGCGGTGGTGGACTTTGTTCAGTTTGTATCCTAGAAGAGGTGCGCTTCATTGCAGCCAGTTCCTCCCTCAGTAGAGAAACTTCTTTATGCATGGCTGCTAGGTCTTTCCTTAGTATAGTCAGTTCTTCATGCATGGCAGCTGACTTTAGGCATATAGGACAAGCTCTTAGGCTCCAAATGATTCTTCTTTGAATGAAAGTACCACAGTTATTGCACTGAATACACGACATGTTGCTTAAGCAGTCCCAGAAGAGGAAGAATAATAAGAAAAGTTGAAGATGTGGGCGTTAACCAAGTTAGGAACGACAGATGGCACGTATGTGACCACTATATAGGCAATGTAGCCCCTGGGGTGGGTGGGGTGAGGGGTAGGGTGGGCGGGAACCTAAGTGTCTCTGGCCAGTAGGCTGTTCCTGAACAGTGGGCACACAGCAAGGGAGTAGGTAAGGGAACTCACCAAGAAGGGCAAATAGATAGATAAATATGTGGAGACAAACAGACAAAAAACTCACAATTTAGCAGCAAATTCAGCAAAAATCACCTTTTGGATGAGCTCTGGAAAGCACTGCTCTTCTCAAGAAACACAAGGGCAGTCTGACCAAGCCCACATGCACAACAGGAATGGAGGTTTACAACAATGCCTCAGCAGGGGGGGGGGAGGGGCAATAACTCAGGTAGACTAAGAGAAAGATAGTTTAAAACTCTACAGCAATGGAGGCTGTTCCTGAACAGTGGGCACACAGCAAGGGAGTAGGTAAGGGAACTCACCAAGAAGGGCAAATAGATAGATAAATATGTGGAGACAAACAGACAAAAAACTCACAATTTAGCAGCAAATTCAGCAAAAATCACCTTTTGGATGAGCTCTGGAAAGCACTGCTCTTCTCAAGAAACACCTTTGCTTATTTTAAACCATTCTGTTTCTCCTTGTTCCGTTCAAACTGTTGCTTCTTGATCAATGTACAGATTGTGCAAGAGAACGATCAGGTGTTCTGGTATACCCATGCTTCTTAATGTGGCCCAGAGTTTCTCATGGTTTACATAGTCAAAAGCTTTGCTATAGTCGATAAAGCACAAATAGATATCCTTTTGGTATTCTTTAGTCTTTTCAAGGATCCATCTCACATCCACAATGATGTCTCTCGTTCCTCGCCCTTTTCTGAACCCTGCTTGTACTTCAGGTAGTTCTTGTTCCAGGTATGATTGTAGTCTCTTTTGAATAATCTTCAGTAGAATTTTGCTGGCATGTGGGATCAGAGCGATTGTGCGATAATTTCCACAGTCAGTTGGATCACCTTTCTTTAGTACTGTTATAAACACAGATCTTTTCCAGTCAGTTGGCCATGATGCTGTCTTCCATATTTCTTGGCAGAGCCTTGTAAGTACGGTAGCAGCTGCATCAGATTGCTGAAATACTTCTATGGGAATGCAATCAATGCCTGGTGCTTTGTTCTTTGATAAGGCTTTCAATTCTGCTTCAACTTCTTCTTTCATCACCAATGGTTCCAGATCATAAGGTACAGGTTGAAACGGTTGTTGGTCCACTTGATCTTTATCATATAAAAACTCTGTATATTCCTTCCATCTTTTCTTGATCTTCTCAGCATCATTCAACATAGAACATTGAGCATCTTGTAACATTCCAATTCGAGGCTGGAACTTTTTCTTTAACTCTCGTAGCTTTAGGAAAGCTGATCTTGTTCTTCCTCTAATAGTTTCTGCTTCTATTTCCTTGCATGCGTCATTGTAGTACTTTTCCTTGTCCTGTCTTGCTGCACGTTGGAAATCTCTGTTGAGTTCTGTGATTGTCTTTCTTTCTCCTCTGGCTTTAGCTTCTCTGCGTTTCTGGGCAATTTTCAGAGTTTCGTCCATCATCCATTTTGGCCGTATTTTCTTTTTTACCTTTTCTTCCAACACAACCTTCTTGATGTCATTCCATAACTCTTCTGGAACTCTATCATTTGTATCTAAAGCAGCAAATCGATTTTGCAGGCAGTCTTTAAATTCCAGTGGTATATTCTCAAGGTCATATTTTGCTGCATTCATGAGTGGTTTGCTCTTTTTCAGCTTTAGCTTGAGTTTGCATACTAGTAGTTGATGATCTGTACCACAGTCAGCTCCAGGTTTTGTCTTTGTTGATGTTATAGAGCTTTCCCATCGTTGACTTCCACAGATGTAGTCAATTTGATTTTTATATAATCCATTGGGTGAAGTCCATGTGTACAGTCGCCGCTTGTGTTTCTGGAAGAAGGTGTTCGAGATGAATAGATCGTTGGTCTTGCAGAATTCTATCAGTCTTTCTCCAGCTTCATTTCTGTTGCCAAGTCCATATTTTCCAACTACTTTGTCTTCTTCTTTGTTGCCAACCTTTGAGTTCCAATCACCCATGACTATTAGGATATCCTGTTTGCATGTTCTATCAATTTCAGCTTGTACTTGGTCATAGAACTCTTCAATTTCATTCTCTTCTGCAGCTGTTGTTGGGGCATATACTTGAATTATAGTTGTATTGATAGGCATTCCTCGTAGACGAATAGAGATTAAGCGTTCGCTGACTGCATTGTATTTCATTACAGTTCTTACAAGTTTCTTCTTTATTATAAATGCAACACCATTTCTTCTTTGTCTTTCATTTCCAGCATAGTAGACCATGTGATCATCTGATGCAAAGTGCCCGATGCCAGTCCATTTCAGTTCGCTGACACCCAACAGATCAAGTTGTACACGTTCCATTTCATTCTTGACCACCTCCAGCTTTCCTTGATTCATGCTTCGTACGTTCCATGTTCCAATGTGTAAGACATCTTTACAGCTTCTGACTCTCATTTCATGCGCAGCTACATCAGCAGTCAAACGTACTGAGGGCTTTGATCCAACCACATCATAAATGCTGGCTTTACTCTGAAAAGTCTTCAGTTCTTCCCCAGTAGCTAGTTGAGTGCCTTCCAACCTGGGGGTCTCATCTTCCAGCACTACAGTACAATTTGTTTTGTTGTAACTATCCATTGGGTTTTCATAGCAAGATACAGAAGTAGATTGCCGGGCCTTTCTTCCGCGCAGTTTAAGTTTGGTGGTGTTGCCGTTGTCACAGAAATGTGATCCTCCGCCGTCAACACTATCCCATTCTGCTGCTGCCCAGATGGGTGGTTTGTCTTGGTCTGGCATCTCAGCTGAGACCTGTCCATCTTGGGAGACCCTGCCAGTAGTTAAACTACCGATAGTTTAGCTCTCAGCATCACTGATGCACACAAGCCCTCACAGCACGACAAGCTGCAAACCAAGTGAGGGGGGGTCTGGTCATAAACATCCCAAAATCCAGTCTAACTCCCACTCAGTCTCTAGAGTTCATAGGAGCTTTGCTGGATACCAGAAGAGCAAGGGCCTATCTTCTCCAGGCCCATTGCCTTTGCA
Organism: Ichthyophis bannanicus; assembly: GCA_033557465.1. Lineage (NCBI taxonomy): Eukaryota > Metazoa > Chordata > Amphibia > Gymnophiona > Ichthyophiidae > Ichthyophis > Ichthyophis bannanicus. The sequence goes on from CM066039.1 coordinate 138,204,922, forward strand.
TGGTGCAGTTAGCTTCTCAAGCAGTGCTAAAGCCTCATCTCACTGCTCGAGAAGTGTTACAACTACTAGGCCACATGGCATCCACTGTGCATGTGGTTCCTTATGCTCGCCTCCATATGAGAGCAGCTCTGTGGACCTTATCCACCGAATGGACCCAGGCATCAGGGTGCCTGTCAGACAAAATAGCAAACACGAGTCGCCTTATTTTGTCCCTCCAATGGTGGCAGTCCACTCAAAACCTGTTGCTGGGGTCCCCTTTTTAACAACCTTTACCCCAGGCAACTCTCACAACAGATGCTTCTCCAATGGGTTGGGGAGCTCATCTGCAAGACCTCTCCATCCACAGGAGACTCATCTACACATCAATCTCTTAGAGCTTAGAGCAATCTTCCTTGCTCTGCGAGTGTTTCACACCCTGCTCAGCTGCAAGACAGTCCTCATTCATGCGGACAATCAAGTAGCCATGTTCTATGTGAACAAGCAGGGAGGAACAGGCTCTCTGTCGCTTTGCAACGAAGCTTTGCGACTATGGGCCCTCGCCAGAGAGCATCAGATTCATCTCCTGGCAGTGTATCTTCCAGGTATTCAAAACTCTTGGGCAGACAGACTCAGTCGAGTTCTGCTTCCACACAAATGGTCTCTACATGCAGACCAGGTGGCCAAGATTTTTCAAATTTGGGGAACCCCGGACATAGACATCTTTGCAAATCCGTTGAATGCCAAACTTCCCAGCTTCTGTTCCAGAATTCAGGCTCAGGGCTCTCAGGCCAAGGATGCTTTCCTCCGTCATTGGGGTCAAGACTTCCTTTATGCCTTTCCACCCATTCCCCTGATTCCCAAAACCCTGTTCAAGCTTCAGAGAGAAAGAGGCCGTATGATTCTCATAGCTCCACATTGGCCACGGCAAGTGTGGTACCCTCTGCTTCTACATCTTTCTCAAGCTCCCTGAGCCCACTACTTTTTAACATACAGTAACATAGAAACATAGAAATATGATGACAGAAAAAGACCACATGGCCTATCTAGTTTGTCCTTCCATATCAACAACTACAACAGTCCCCTTTTTACCTTTAGAGATCCTCTGTGTTTGTCCCATGCTTTTTTGAATTCAGTTACTGTCCTCGTCTCTACCACCACCACTGGGAGACTATTCCATGGATCCACTACTCTTTCCGTAAAGAAATATTTCTGCATAGCACTCCTGAATCTATCTCCCTTCACCCTCATCCCATGTTCCCTCGTAGCAGAACTTGCTTTCAATTGAAAGAGGCTCTCTCCCTGAACCATTTATGCCACGGAGGTATTTAAACATATCAATCATATCACCTCTATCCCGCCTTTCCTCTAAGATGTACATATTAAGATCCTTCAGTCTGTCCTCATATGCTTTATAATGAAGACCACTAATCATTTTAGTAGCCACCCTCTGCACCGACTCCATCCTGGTTACATCCTTTTGAAGGTGCGGTCTCCAGAATTGCACACTATACTCCAAATGTGTTTGCACCAAAGACTTAGGTATTATCACCTCCTTTTTTCTGCTAGCCATTCCTCTCTGTATGCACCCAAGCATCCTTCTAGCTTTTGCCGTCGCCTTTTCTACCTGTTTAGCTACTTTAAGATCATCAGACACAACCACGCCTAGGTCCCGCTCTTCTTTAGTGGACAAAAGTACTTCACCCCCTATACGATATTGCTCCCTTGGATTGCTGCAGCCCAAATGCATGACCTTACATTTTTTAACATTAAATCCCAGCTGCCAAATTCTAGACCATTCTTCAAGCTTAGCTAGATCCCTCCTCCTGTTATCTACACCTTCCTGGGTGTCTACTCTATTGCAGATTTTGGTATCATCCTCAAAGAGGCAAACCTTACCCGACAGCCCTTCCGCTATATCACTAACAAAGATGTTAAAAAGAATCGGACCAAGGACAGATCACTGGGGCACACCACTGGTAACATCCTTTTCTCCAGGACCAAGCAGGAAGTCAGTCCTCACATATGGGTGTCATCGGCGCCGATGAAGCCCCAGTGGAGCATTTCCCCAGCTTTCCATGAAAGCCTTTGGGAATGCAGGCACGCATGCGCGGTTCCCTTCCCGCCTAAAGGTGCCATCTTACCTCAGTCTCTTTTTTTTTTCCGTGAAGCCCACCAGACGTGTGTCCTGTCCTCCCGGTTAAAAGTAGATTTTTTTCGGCGATTATCGCTATTTTTTCTTCTGGTTCGACGCCGGTTCCCCTCCCGCCAGGTTCAGTACGCTGGTATCGAGCCCGATTCTTCTTTTTCGGTTTTTGCCCTTCGTGGCTGGCGTTTGCGCCCTTTTTTCACTTTTTCCCTGGAAGGCCGGTCTATTGACCTCGCGGGGACTCTTTTTTTCCCCGATGGCTTCCAGTGGTTTTTAAAAGTGTGATCGGTGTAAGAAATTAATGTCTCTCACCGACACACACGACTGCTGCCTTCGGTGCCTCGGCCCGGATCACGACCCTAAGTCGTGCGGCTCTGTGGGAAGATGTCTTCCAAGGCACTCCGAAGTCGACAGCAACAAAAAGAAAGGCTTTTCTCGGACTCAGCCTCTGGCCGGGCCCGGACCTCATCTGAGGCCTCAACATCTCGGGATTCCGATCCCGAGGGCCATCGAAGCTCCTCGGACAGGGAGTCCCCCGACCGGGAACGCAAGAAGAAGAAGCGGCTCGCGAGGGCGTCGGAGGAGGAGGTCCCTGGCTCCTTGAGGGCCAGGTCTAAGACCCCCAACCGTCGTCCCGAACCCATGGAACACGAGAAGCCTGCAAAAGTTCCTCGCGTGGAGCCAGAGTCTGCTGGACATGTAAGCCCCGTAGTCCTCGAGGACGCTCCTCCCAGGGAGCCGACGTCGGGCCCAGAGCCGCCTGGGCCTGAGTCGGTGGCTGCTGCGTCTCCCGAGCTGAGTCTCAGGATGATAGCCTTGGAGAACAAACTGTCTGCCTTCATGGAGCAGCAGCGGGCACTGATGGCCAGCCTGTCTGGCGCATCTGCCCCGACCACCGGGACATCGTCTTCAAAGTCGACCCTGGAGACCGAGCCGATACTCGAGTCCATCGTGGCTCGGAGTCGACCTCGGTCGCGGTATCCCTCAACCTCCCGTTCGGGACCAAGGGTGTCGACGCCGGTGCCTCCGGTGTCGGGGCGGGTGCTCCAGGGCCCTGCGGGGTCGGACCCTGACTCCTCCTCGGATGAGTCAGCTTGGGAGACGGAGGACGAGGAGTCTCCTGATACCTTCAAGACTCGGTGCGTCCCATCGGACTCACCGCAGTCTGAGCCCCGGAGTAGACCCCCCCCCCCCCAGAGGATACCCGGTTCTCAGAGCCCCGGAGTAGATCCCCCCCGGAGGATACTCGGTTCTCGGAGTTCATCCGGGATATGGCCACCGCCTTGGCTATTCCGGCGGATCCCGAGGAGGAGCCTCGAGCTGAAGAGCTTGAGGCTCTACAGTATGACTCTCCTCCGAAGGAGGCCTTTACTGTCCCTGTTCCTCCGATGCTGGAACGGCTCCTCTTCCGTATGTGGGAGGCACCGACTCAATCTATCGACTCAGAAAGAGCCCTGGCTTTCAAAAGGCACAGCTACCACACCATTCTATGGTTGTGGAATCGGCCATGCATCGTCTGAAGAGCCAGAAGAATCACTCCGCGGTGCCCCCGGCAGGGAGGCCCGAAACCTCGATGGCGTCAGTAGAAAGTGCTTCCAGGGCTCGATGCTTGCTTGCCGTGTCCAGTCGTACCAGCTGTACATGGGCATGTACTTGCGGGATCTGGCCAAGGAGTTGGCCGGGTTCTCTGCTGGACTCTCCGGGGAACCCTTGCAGAGATTTAAGTCCTTGTCCTCGGGGATTCGGGACTGCTCGAAGTTCATGTCCCGCACCGCCTACGATGGCTTCGAGGCTTCGGCTCGAGTTGCGGTAGCCGACATCGCGGCTCGACGCCAGGCATGGCTGCAGTCATCGGACCTCGAGCCATGGGTTCAGGACAAGTTGGTCGATGTCCCTTGCCGAGGTGAAAACCTTTTTGGCAAGCCCATGACCGAGAAGGCCGCTCAGCTCGAAACTGAGCACCTCACACGGACAAGGCTGTCTAGGAAGACCTCTGCCCCTTCTCATAAAAAGAAGGGCTCGGGTAAAAAGCCCTTTTACCCGAGGAAGGGCACTGCCTACAAACAGTACCCGCAATATCAGGCTGCCCAAGCTGCCCCCCAGGGTCAGCAAGCCAAGGGGCAGGGTAATGGGCCCCGTAGGCAGAGGACCCCCAAGCCTCCCGCCCCTGCTAACACTCAGCAGGGTGGGAGTTTTTGACTACTTGAGCGTAGCCTCTCCTCCACTGCTCTCCCAACCCTGCACAGGAGGTCGCCTCACCCTCTTTGCCCACCAGTGGCCCCTTATCACCGGGGACAGTTGGGTATTGGACATAGTCCGCAGGGGCTATGCACTGCATTTTCACCAACTGCCTCCCTCTTACTTTCCAGGGGAGCCTCTAAGGCCTCCCCCGCACACAGACCTTCTACTTGGTGAGGGAGGAGTGGTCTAGTGGTTAGGACAAGGTACTTCAGGCCGGAGGGCCAGGAGTTCAAGTCCCACCTGGGGACAGCAATCTCAGGCCGGAGGGTCTGGGATTTCTAGTCCTATAGGCACTCCTTGTGGTCTTGGGCAAGCCACTTAACCCTCCATTGCCCATGTTCCCTGTAAGTATTAGCGTATGTGTCTCATATCCCCTCGTGTTAAATGTATCCCCCAATTGACCACTTTGACCCGATGAAAAGCGGGATATAAATACAGCTAAATAAATAAATAAATAAGCTTCAAGGTCTGTTGGTGGACAGGGCGGTGGAGCGTGTGCCTCCCCACTTGCAAGGTCACGGATTCTACTCCAGGTATTTCCTGGTGCCCAAAATAACCGGTGGCCTTCGACCCATTCTGGACCTCAGGAACTTCAACAGGTTCCTAGAGAAAGAAAGTTCAAGATGCTTACTCTTGGAACACTTCTGCCCTACCTCCAGCAGGGAGATTGGCTATGCTCCTTAGATCTAAAGGATGCGTACACTCACATCCTCATTCATCCAGACCACAGAAAGTACCTCAGGTTCATTGTGGGAGGAAACCATTATCAGTACAGAGTGCTGCCTTTCGACCTCACCTCAGCTCCCAGGGTCTTTACCAAATGCCTGGCAGTGACAGCTGCCTACCTGAGAAATCAGGGAATCTTTGTCTTCCCCTATCTGGACGACTGGCTCATCAGGGGTCAGACGTGCCAGGGGGTCAGATGTGCCATGAGGCCAGACAAGTCACCCTCAGGACTATTGCTCTTCTTCAAGGCCTGGGATTTGTCATAAACTTCGCAAAGTCCATTTTCTTCCCTCCCAAAATTTGGAGTTCATAGGGGTAAGGCTGGACTCTGTCCTGGCAAAGGCATTCTTGCCAGCAGATAGGGCCCAAAGACTGATGGACAGCAAATCAGTTTCTCAGGGGGTCCGTGGTCTCCGCCGGACTCTGCCTGAGGCTGCTTGGCCACATGGCTTCGACAATACATGTGACCCCCAATGTCAGGCTCCATATGCGGCCTGCACAGTGGTGCCTTTGGACTCAGTGGTCACAAGCCACAGGCAGCCTCAGAGACAGGATAAGGGTGTCCAGACAATTTCTGAACTCCCTCAACTGGTGGCTGCACCCACCCAATCTTCTAAAGGGGGTACCTTTTCAGATTCCTGGAAACACAGTGATACTGACCACAGACGCCTCCCTGCAGGGCTGGGGAGCCCATTGTCTAGGCAAGTGCACCCAGGGCCTGTGGTCTCCTTGGGAAGCTGCACAGCAGATCAATCTCCTCGAACTCAGAGCTATTCGATTATCACTCAAAGCTTTCTCTCCTACCCTGGCTCATCAGTCTGTCCTGGTTCAGACAGACAACCAGGTAGCCATGTTTTATGTGAACAAACAGGGCGGGACTGGGTCCAGAATCCTTTGTCGGGAGGCTCAGGACCTTTGCTCATTTGCCCTCAAGCACAACATGATCCTCAAAGCTGTATACCTTCCAGGCCAGGACAACTACCTGGCCGACAGATTAAGCAGGATTCTGCAGCCCCACGAGTGGCAGCTGCATCCTTCAGTGGTTCAGAAGATCTTCCTAAAATGGGGTCTCTCTTTGATAGATCTCTTTGCCAGCCCAATGAACAAGCAGCTGCCAAAGTTCTGCTCCAGGCAACCGCATCCTCTGCGAATAGCAGCAGATGCTTTTCTGATTCCATGGTCTCAGGGTCTCCTGTATGCGTTTCCTCCCATGCCCTTAGTGGCCCAATCTCTCTTCAAAATTCTTCAGGACAAGGCCTCAGTCCTGCTGGTGGCTCCCCGGTGGCCGAGACAGCCTTGGTTTCCTCCTCTGCTTCAACTGGCGGTGCATCCCCCACTGCCTCTGGGGTTGCAACCCAACCTCTCTCAGGAGCAAGATTCCCTTCTGCACCCCAATCTCAAAGCTCTCAATTTGATGGCCTGGAGGCTTCAAGGGTAGTCTTGGCTCCCTGGGGCCTGCCTCAGGAAGTTGAGGAGGTTGTCCTAGCCTTTAGGAAACAGTCCACTAGGAAAACCTATGCTCTCAAATGGAAAAGGTTTTCTGTGTGGTGTCAGCTACGTACAGTGGATCCTTTCTCCTGTACTGTGCCAGTGGTGCTTCAGTACTTACTGCACTTATCATATCAGGGACTTAAATCCAATTCTGTTCGGGTCCACCTCTCAGCTCTAGCAGCTCACCACTCACTGGTGGAGGGACATTCTCTGTCGGGTCACCCCTTGGTGTCTCGCTTTCTCAGGGGCTTGCTTTTGCTCAAGCCTCCTCTCCATCCTCCTGCCCCTGAGTGGGAGCTAAATGTGGTCTTGCAGCAGCTGACTCGCCCACCTTTTGAGCTGATGGCTACTTGTCCACTGCGCTTCCTCTCCTGGAAGACACTCTTCCTGATAGCCCTTACCTCGGCTAGGTGAGTGAGTGAGCTTCAGGCCCTGGTCTGTGATAGGCCTTACACCAGGATTTATAGGAACAGGGTAGTCCTCAGGACTCATCCCAAGTTCCTCCCAAAGGTTGTCTCCTCTTTCCACATCAATCAGGAGGTGGTTCTTCCAACATTCTTTCCTAGGCCTCATGCAAGCCAGGCTTAAACAGTCCTGCCTACCCTGGACTGTAGGAGGCCCTTATCCTTCTACCTTGACCGTACGCAGGGGCATAGAAGGGCTACTCATCTCTTCATATCCTTTGACCCCAATAGGTTGGGGTTGTCTGTGTCCAAGCATACCTTGACCATCTGGGTGGCTGACTGTATCACCTGTGCTTACAAGACGGCTGACCTTTATTTGCAGGGTCAGGTTACGGCCCACCGTGTCAGGGCAATGGCTGTCTCAGTGGCTCATCTCCGCTCTGTGCCCTTGGTAGACATCTGCAGGGCTGCAACTTGGTCTTCAAGTCAGACTTTTGTGGCCCATTACTGTCTGGAGAGGGAGTCCCGTAGGGGCAGTGCTTTTGGCCAAGCAGTACTCCGGAATCTCTTTGAGGTTTAAGCAACTCCTGCCCTCCTGCCCTCTGTTGGGCTACCGGTGGAGGTTGTGTCCTTGAAAAGCCTTTCTTTGCTGCTGAGACTAGAGGGAGTACTCTTGTTCAGCCTGGGTTCCTCGGTAGCCCAGAGCTAGGGAGTCACCCATATGTGAGGACTGACTTCCTGCTTGGTCCTGGAGAAAGAATAGTTACTCACCTGTAACAGGTGTTCTCCAGGAGCAGCAGGAATCAGTCCTCACAACCCTCCCTCCTCCCCTTGGAGTTGCAGTTGTACATAGTTTATTTTTTCATTTTTATGTGCTGTTCTTAGCTATGCCATTTGACTGAGGTAAGATGGCACCTTTAGGCGGGAAGGGAACCGCGCATGCTTGCCTGCATTTCCAAAGGCTTTCATGGAAAGCTGGGGAAATGCTCCGCTGGGGCTTCATCGGCGCCGATGACACCCATATGTGAGGACTGATTCCTGCTGCTCCCGGAGAACACCTGTTACAGGTGAGTAACTACTCTCTCCTCAGAGTGAGCTCCATTTACTTGTACTCTTTGTCGCCTCCCACCCAACCAATTTCTAACCCAAGCAGTAACTTTAGGGTCCATCCCTAGGGTGCTCAGTTTGTTTATAAGTCGCCTGTGAGGAACAGTGTCAAAGGCTTTACTGAAATCTAAATACACCACATCTAGAGCTCTCCCTCGGTCCAACTCCCTGGTCACCCAGTCAAAGAAATCAATCAGATTTGTCTGACAAGACCTGCCTCTGGTGAATCCATGCTGCCTTGGATCCTGTAATCCGCTGGACTCCAGAAACCTCACTATTTTCTCTTTCAGCAGCGTTTCTAATAATTTACTGACCACCGAAGTTAAACTAACCGGCCTGTAGTTTTCAACCCACAGTAGTGGCCAAAAACGTAAGGCAGGTATCTTTTTCTACAATTTATTGTTAAATAATGTACTGTAGAGATGTCACACGTGCTTACTTATTTAATCAGCATGGCAATTAGTCACACCATGCGTCTGGCGTCCATTTTAGTTTACTTATACTCTGTAGTAGGTTTCTTAGATGAAGTTTTGAATTTTTACAACTAGGAAAAGATTGAAAGTTACATGTAAAATATACAATCAAGATGGGTAGAAAGTGCGATATTAATGACTTTGTAAAGGGACAAGTTGTCACACTCCATGCTGAAGGATATTCGCAATGTGCTATTGCAAAACATTTGTATATATCAAGTTGTGCAGTTCAGAATGTTCTGAAATCAGGTGGCCGTACACGTCGTTCGAAATGTGGGCACAGACGGATAACTACTGGACGAGATGACCGATTCCTCAAAAGCATTATTACATCTAGTCCACATACTTCATCTCAATGTGTGGCTCAGTTAGCTAATGATCGAGAAATAAAGATAAGTGCCAGATCTGTCCAATGATGGCTTGTGGATGAATTCAAACTCGTGGCCTGCCAAGAAGCCTATGATGACCAGGAAACAAATTGCTGCCCGCATACAGTTTTGTAGCAAGATGAAAGACAAATCTGCTGAATGGTGGGAGAGGGTAATGTTCACAGATGAAAGTACATTTCAACATGGGAGTGGTTACAACTACGTCCGTCGACCAGCAGGTGAGAGACTAAATCCGAAGTACACAATCAAGACTGTTAAACACCCACCATCGGTCATGGTATGGGGTGGTATCTCGGCGAATGGACGATGGGCCTGCACATTTTTGAGAAAGGTGAAAGAGGAAATGCTGCAAAATACATATCTGTGCTGAACAGTAAAGTTAAAACACACATGAATGTTTCTGGCACAACTATATTTCAGCAGGACTCAGCACTGTGCCACACTGCAAAAACGGTTCGTGGACAGGATCGAACTGCTACCAAGTTGGCCATCAAATTCTCTGGATCTCAATGTAATTGAAAGCTGTTGGAATCTTATGAAGAAAAAGGTGACAGGTCCAACTTCAGAAACAAATTTAAAGGACATACTCAAGCATGTATGGGTCAACAAAATCACTCCGGCATACTGTAAAACGCTAGTTAACAGTATGCCTACAAGAATCCAGGCTGTGCTGGAAAATTATGGACACCCTATCAAATATTGACACATATATTGTTTCCTGAATAAAACTTTGAAAATGACACATATATCTTTGGTTTTTAAAGCTTTTGACCATGAAAGTGACAATAACGCGTACATTTCTAACAAAATTCTGATATTTTGGACTCTGCCTTAATGTTTTGGCCACTACTGTGTTTATAAATGACTTGGAAATGGTAACGAGTGACGTGATCAAACTTGCAGACGACACAAAGTTATTCAAAGTTGTTAAATCACAAGAGGACCTTAAGAAATAGGAGATTGGGCATGCAAATAGCAGATAAAATCAAATGTGTATAAGTGCAAAGTTGCATACTTAGGAAAGATAAACCTAAGTTATAACTACACGATGCTAGGTTCCACATTACAAGTTATCACCCAGGAAAAGGATATCAGTGTGCAGCTGTTGCCAAGAAAGCTAATAGAATACTGGGAATTATACGGAAAGGAGTGGAAAATAGAACAAAAGATATCATAATGACTTTATATCACTTCATTACATGCAGTTCTGGTTGCCACATCTAAAAAAATAGAGAGAGAAAAGGATGACCAGAATAATAAAAAGGATGGAAGGATACCAATATGAGGAAAGGCTTAAAAGGTTAGGGCTCTTCAGCTTGCAGAAGAAATGGCTGAGAAAAGAGATGTCAGTGACCTGTAAAATATTTAGCAGAGTAGAACGAATAAAAGTGAATTGGTTGTTTACTCCTACAGAAAGTATAAAGATTAGGAGATATGCAGTAAAGCTAAAGTGGTACATTTAAGACTAATTGGAGAAAATATTTTTTTTACTTAATGTGTAATTAAGTTCTGGCATTCGCTGCCAGAGGATTAGTAAAAGTTGTTGTAGCTGGGTTTGATAAAGGTCTGGACAATTTCCTGGAGGAAAAGTCCATATGCCATTTTTAAAATGGACTGGGGTAACTCCATTGCTTACATCTGGTATAAGCAGCATGGAGGAATCTGTCTTTCTCCAGGACCAAGCAGGAAGTCAGTCCTCACATATGGGTGTCATCGGCGCCGATGAAGCCCCAGCGAAGCATTTCCCCAGCTTTCCATGAAAGCCTTTGGGAATGCTGGCACGCAAGCGCGGTTCCCTTCCCGCCTAAAGGTGCCATCTTACCTCAGTCTCTTTTTTTCCGAGAAGCCCTTCGGATGTGTGTCCTGTTCTCCCGGATAAAAGTGATTTTTTCTTTGGCGATTTTTCGCTATTTTTTTCTCCCGCCGGGTTCGGTACACCGGTATCGAGCCCGTTCATTTCTTTTTCGGTTTTTGCCCTTCGTGGCTGGCGTTTGCACCCTTTTTTCATTTTTTCCCTGGAAGGCTGGTCTTTTGACCTCGCTGGGGCTCTTTTTTCCCCGATGGCTTCCAGTGGTTTCAAAAAATGTGATCGGTGTAAGAAACTTATTTCTCTCACCGACACACAAGACTGCCGCCTTCGGTGCCTCGGTCCTTACCACGACCCCAAGTCATGTGTGCCATGTGGGAAGATGTCTTCCAAGGCACTAAAGAGTCAACAGCATCAGAAGGAAAGGTTTTTCTCGGACTCTGCCTCCAGCCGGGCCCGGACCTCGTCTGAGGCCTCGACATCTCGGGATTCCGATCCCGAGCGCCGTCGAAGCTCCTCAGACAGGGGGTCCCCTGACCGGGAACGCAAGAGGAAGAAGCGGCTCGCGAGGGCGGCGTCGGAGGAGGTCCCTGGTCCCTCGAGGGCCAGGTCTAAGACCCCTGACCGCCGTCCCTGGCCCATGGACCAAGAGAAGCCTGCAAAAGTTCCTCGCGTGGAGCTGGAGTCTGCTGGACACGTAGGCCCCGTAGTCCTCGTGGACTCTCCTCCCAGAGAGCCGACATCGGGCCCGGCGCTGCCGGGACCCGAGTAGGTGGCTGCTGCGTCTCCCGAGCTGAGTCTCAGGATGACAGCCTTGGAGTGCAGATTGTCTGCCTTCATGGAGCAGCAGCGGGCACTGATGGCCAGCCTGTCTGGTGCATCTGCCCCGACAACCGGGATGTCGACTTCGAAGTCAACCCTGGAGACCGAGCCGATACTCGAGACCCTCGTGGCTCGAAGTCGTTCTCGGTCGAGGTCTCCCTCGACCTCCTGTTCGGGATCGAGGGTGTCGACGCCGGTGCTCCCGGCGTCGGGGCGGGTGCCTCGGTGCCCCGCGGGGTCGGACCCTGACTCCTCCTCGGATGAGTCCGCCTGGGAGACGGAGGACGAGGAGTCTCCCGATACTTTTAAGACTCGGTGCGTCCCGTCGGACTCACCGCAGTCTGAGCCCTGGATTAGATCCCCTCCGGAGGACACTAGGTTCTCGGAGTTCGTCCGGGATATGGCCGCTGCCTTGGCTATCCCTGCCGATCCCGAGGAAGAGCCTCGAGCCGAGGAGCTCGATGCTTTACAGTTTGACTCTCCTCCGAAGGAAGCCTTTACTGTCCCGGTTCCTCCGATGCTGGAACGGCTCCTCTTCCGGATGTGGGAGGCACTGACCTCGGCGCCGGTTCTGAGCAAGCAAGTCGATTCCATCTATCGACTCCGCAAAAGCCCTGGTTTCCAGAAAGCACAGCTACCACACCATTCCATGGTTGTGGAATCGGCCATGCATCGTCTGAAGATGCACTCCGCAGTGCCCCCCGGCAGGGAGGCCCGCAACCTCGATGGCATTGGTAGGAAGTGCTTCCAGGGGTCTATGCTTGCTTGCTGTGTCCAGTCTTACCAGCTGAACATGGGCATGTACTTGCGAGACCTGGCCAAGGAGTTGGCCGGATTCTCTGCTGGTCTCTCCGGGGAACCCTTGCAGAGATTTAAGACCTTGTCCTCGTGGATTCGGGAATGCTCAAAGTTCATTTCCCGCGCCGCCTACGATGGCTTCGAGGCTTCGGCCTGAGTAGCGGCTGCCGGCATCGCGGCTTGACGCCAGGCGTGGCTGCAGTCATCGGACCTCGAGCCATGGGTTCAGGACAAGTTGGTCGATGTCCCCTGCCGAGGTGAGAACCTTTTTGGCAAACCTATGACCGAGAAGGCTGCTCAGCTCGAGACCGAGCACCTTACCCGGACAAGGCTGTCGAGGAAGAACTCTGCCCCTTCACATAAAAAGAAGGGCTCGGGTAAAAAGTCCTTTTACCCAAGGAAGGGCACTGCCTACAAACAGTACCCTCAGTATCAGGCTGCCCAAGCTGCCCCCCCAAGGTCAGCAAGCCAAGGGCCAGGGTAATGGGCCACGTAGGCAGAGGACCCCCAAGCCTCAGGCCCCTGCTACCACTCAGCAGGGTGGGGGTTTTTGACTCCTTGAGCGTAGCCTCTCCTCCACTGCTCCCCCAACCCTGCACAGGAGGTCGCCTTGCCCTCTTTGCCCACCAGTGGCCCCTTATCACCGGGGACGGTTGGGTGCTGGAGATAGTCTACAAGGGCTATGCCCTCCATTTTCACCAACTGCCTCCACCATATTTTCCAGGGGAGCCTCCAAGGCCTCCCCTGCACACAGATCTTCTCCTTCAGGAGCTCCAAGGTCCGTTGATGGCGGTGGAGCCTGTGCCTCCCCACTTGCAAGGTCACGGATTCTACTCCAGGTATTTCCTGGTACCCAAAAGGACCGGTGGCCTTTGACCCATTCTAGACCTCAGGAACCTCAACAAGTTCCTAGAGAAAGAAAAGTTCAAGATGCTTACTCTTGGGACACTTCTGCCCTACCTCCAGCAGGGAGATTGGCTATGCTCCTTAGATCTATAGGATGCGTACACTCACATCCTCATTCATCCAGACCACAGAAGGTACCTCAGGTTCATTGTGGAAGGAAACCATTATCAGTACAGAGTACTACCTTTTGGCCTGACCTCCGCTCCCAGGGTCTTTACCAAGTGCCTGGCAGTTGTAGCGGCCTACCTGAGAAATCAAGGCATCTTTGTCTTTCCCTATCTGGACGACTGGCTCATCAGGGGTCAGACATTCCTGGAGGCCAGACAAGCCACCCTCAGAACCATTGCTCTGCTTCAAAACGTGGACTTTGTCATAAACTTCACAAAGTCCACTTTGCTCCCCTCCCAGAACTTGGAGTTCATAGGGGCAAGGTTGGATTCTCAACTGGCAAAGGCATTCTTGCCAGAAGACAGGGCCCACAGGCTGATAGACATGGCCAAACAGTTTCTAAACAAACCCCTGGTCTCCGCCAGACTCTGCCTCAGACTTCTGGGCCACATGGCTTCGACAGTGCATGTGACTCCCAATGCCAGGCTCCATATGAGGCCTGCACAGTGGTGCCTTCGGACTCAGTGGTCTCAAGCCACAGGCCACCTGAGAGAGAGGATAAAGGTGTCCAGACCCCTTTTGGCCTCCCTCAGCTGGTGGCTACATCCACCCATTCTGCTGAAGGGGATGCCCTTCCAAATGCCAGAATACTCGGTGGTCCTCACCACCGACGCCTCTCTGAAAGGCTGGGGTGCTCATTGTCTAGACAAGTGCACTCAGGGCCTCTGGTCTCCCTGGGAAGCAGCCCAGCAAATCAATCTCCTGGAACTTCGAGCTATCCGCTTGGCTCTCAAGGCTTTTTCTCCGGCCCTGGCTCACCGCTCAGTCTTGATTCAAACAGACAACCAGGTAGCCATGTTTTATGTGAACAAGCAGGGCGGGACTGGGTCCAAGCTCCTTTGTCAAGAGACTCAGGACCTTTGTTCCTTTGCCCTGAAGCACAACATGCTTCTCAAGGCGGTGTACCTTCCAGGCCAGGAGAACTGCCTGGCCGATCGGTTGAGCAGAATTCTACAGCCTCACAAGTGGCAGCTGCATCCCTTGGTCGTTCAACAGATCTTCCTGAAGTGGGGTCTCCCTTGGATAGATCTCTTTGCCAGTCCACTGAACAAGCAACTGCCCATGTTCTGCTCCAGGCAACTGCATCCTTTGAGGATAGCACCAGATGCTTTTCTGATATCCTGGTCTGAGGGACTCCTGTATGCGTTTCCTCCCATGCCCTTGGTGGCCCGAACTCTTTTCAAGACTCTTCAGGAGAAGGCCTCAGTCCTGCTGGTAGCTCCCAGGTGGCCGAGGCAGCCTTGGTTTCCACTTCTGCTTCAACTGGCAGTGGATTCCCCACTACCTCTGGGGATACAACCCGACCTTCTCACAGGAGCAGGGTTCCCTTCTGCACCCCAATCTCAAAGCTCTCAATTTGATGGCCTGGAGGCTGCAAGGGTAGTTTTGGCTCCCTGTGGCCTACCTCAGGAAGTTGAGGAGGTTGTCCTAGCCTCTAGGAAACAGTCCACTAGGAAAACCTATGCCCTCAAATGGAAGAGGTTTTCTGTGTGGTGTCAGCTACGTACAGAGGATCCTTTCTCCTGTTCTGTGCCAGTAGTGCTTCAGTACTTACTACACTTGTCCAATCAGGGACTTAAGTCCAATTCGGTTCAAGTCCAGCTCTCAGCTCTAGCAGCTCACCACTCACTGGTTGAGGGTCATTCTCTGTCAGGTCACCCCTTGGTGTCTCGCTTTCTCAGGGGCTTGCTTTTGCTCAAGCGCCCCATCCGTCGTCCTCCTGAGTGGGAGCTGAATGTGGTCTTGCAGCAACTGACTCGCCCACCCTTTGAGCCGATGGCTACTTGCCCTCTATGCTTCCTTTCCTGGAAGACTCTCTTCCTGATAGCCCTCACTTCGGCTAGGCGAGTGAGTGAGCTTCAGGCCCTGGTCTGTGATAGGCCTTACACCAGGATTTATAGGAACAGGGTAGTCCTTAGGACTCATCCAAAGTTCCTCCCTAAGGTTGTCGTCTCCTTCCACCTCAACCAGGAGGTGGTTCTTCCAACATTCTTCCCTAGGCCTCATGCAAGCCAGGCTGAAGCAGTCCTGCATACCCTGGACTGTAGGAGGGCCTTATCCTTCTACCTTGACCGTACGCAGGGGCATAGGAGGGCTACTCAGCTTTTCGTCTTCTTTGACCCCAATAAGTTGGGGTTGGCTGTGTCCAAGCGTACCTTGTCCATATGGGTGGCTGACTGTATCACCTGGGCTTACAAGGCAGCTGACCTTCCTTTGCAGGGTAGGGTCACGGCCCATCTTGTCAGGGCAATGGCTGCCTCAGTGGCTCATCTCCGCTCTGTGCCCTTGGTAGACAACTGCAGGGCTGCAACTTGGTCTTCAAGCCAGACATTTGCGGCCCATTACTGTCTGGAGAGGGAGTCCCGTAGGGACAGTGCTTTTGGCCAAGCAGTACTCCGGAATCTCTTTGAGGTTTAGGCAACTCCTGCCCTCTGTTGGGCTACCGGTGGAGGTTGTGTCCTTGAAAAGCCTTTCTTTGATGCTGTGACTAGAGGGAGTTCTCTTGTTCAGCCTGGGTTCCTGGTAGCCCAGAGCTAGGGAGTCACCCATATGTGAGGACTAACTTCCTGCTTGGTCTTGGAGAAAGAGTAGTTACTCACCTGTAACAGGAGCAGCAGGAATCAGTCCTCACAACCCTCCCTCCTCCCCTTGGAGTTGCAGTTGTACATAGTTTGTTTTTACATTTTTTTGTGTGCTGTTCTTAGCTATGTCATTTGACTGAGGTAAGATGGCACCTTTAGGCGGGAAGGGAACCGCGCATGCGTGCCAGCATTCTCAAAGGCTTTCATGGAAAGCTGGGGAAATGCTCTGCTGGGGCTTCATCGGCGCCGATGACACCCATATGTGAGGACTGATTCCTGCTGCTCCTGGAGAACACCCGTTACAGGTGAGTAACTACTCTACCTGTTGGGGTCCTGTCAGATACTTGTGACCTGGATTGGCAACTGTTGGAAACAGGATACTTGACTTTATGGACCATTGATCTAATCTAGTCTGGCAAATTTTATGTTCTTATATTCCTTTCTTTCACCAGGATTTATTACCATGACTCCACAGCTCTTCATCAATTACAAACTGAAGTCAGTGGCACATCTGCCCTGGAGAATGCTGACCTACAAAGCTCTGAACACCTTCATTGATGACCTCTTTGCCTTTGTAATCAAAATGCCTATGATGTACAGAATAGGCTGTCTAAGAGATGGTGAGTATCCTGTTTTTCCCCTTCTACTGTACAATGCTACTTGGTGAACTTTGGGTCTGTTGATTATGAGGATTTGTTAGAAGCCTGAATTACAGGAATGGTATAAATACATAGAGTGACTTATCACATACTGCACAGAACCTCAGAAGTAGTAGTAATCAATCTATATCAATTAAAACGTTTAAATTATATATTTCTTTACTGTTGTTCTATAGTTCCATTACAGTCTGGAAGAGTAATCATATAAACAGGAGTCAGGATATACCTCACCCATAATGCACACACACTGCATCCTGTGATCACTTTAGTTGATACCAAAAGGTTTTGTCAAGTTAATTTAGGAGTTAACCAAATACTTACTTTTTTGCGAGTGTATGTTTTTCTTTTTATTGATTTTATAGGGTACAGAAACATCAGTATGCAATCCGCAGAGCATTCTGCTCATATGGTTACAATCTTATGATTAGGAACCATAACACTATCCCCCCTTATTTCTTTCCTTATCTCACAGAGTTCAACAATCAAGAATTCAATAATGCAACTATTCACTAACTCCCCAGCACTCCATAATTTCCATCTCGGTGGAAACACACAAAATTGGAGATATAATGAAAATGAACATGACCATTATAATTTCTGCCCCTTCAATTTCTTAGTCCAAAGACAATAGCGTTCCCACGCTTTTTCAGTGATATGCTGTTGTTTCCTCATTCTTGCTGTCAGTTTACTCATATTGTAATCACTTAGTTATATACGAAAGCCTATATTTGCCAGGCATTCCAGTTTTCCAATGTGTGGCAATTTCAGCCCAAGCAATGCAACAGAAAAATAATCTAGGGGTGTAGAGATTGTGGTGGCACTTGTCTTGGCTAGTGTTTGTAGAGGCAGAAGAGGCATTCCTGGAGTGCCGATGTGCATGCTGAGCGAGGTTCTGCTGGCAACATTAGTGTGGGACCAGCCAGCGGTTAAAGACTAGGCTGTCTGCTTCCTGCAGACCTAAGGGGCAGATCATGCCCTTTAGGAGCCCAGAAATTTGGGTTCTTTTCCATTCTTGCCTGTCTTTGCTGAGTCTTTTTTTCCTTATATATGGTGCGAAAGAAGAGGAAGGGGGGGATATTCAGCGATGGTGGCAGCTAGCGCTCGTAAAGCGCATAGCCATCACTGCTGAATTCTAACCCCGGATATTCAATGTCGGGGCCATATTCAGCCACTGGCATTGAATATCTGGGCCACTGCACAGCCTGGAAGTTAACCAGGCAATGGCAGCATTGAACCGCTGGCCAGTTAGTTCCCTTGGGTAAAGTTAGGCCAGCCTTTGTTGTGCCTAACTTTACCCACGGCTCAATATCGTCACTGCTCGGTTAGCGATGGGTGCCACCTCTACTCCGCCCCAGAATGCCCACGACACACTGAGTAGCATCGGGGTATGTAGCAGTGGATGTCCAGTGGCATTAACCATGCCGCTGAATATCTTGCTAAATAGCATTTAACAGTTTTGGGCCCTAATCAGACACTTTGCATCTGGGGCTTCTTTAAGCTCCGGTGGCCCTGTCACTTCTCCTCCTAAAGGCTTGGACTCTTCAGGGTTTGGGGATGAAGGAGACTCCTTCCAGCTCGACTCCTTCAAGGGGTATAGGAGCTGTAGAAGACATATCTGTCTTGGAAGATGTTAATGCATTTATAAGAGTAACAGTGCTGGTACCTGTTGCTCCACTAGATCAGTGGATTCTTTTCCAGAGACTGTGGTGGTGTTGGACATTAGTGAAAGTTTGGTCAGTGCAACAAAATTCCAGCCATTTCAGACTTTTTCCAAAACAACTGTCTTGATGATATGTTTGTCACTGAAACATGGTTCACAGATTCTGTAATGTACTACTAATGTACTACTAAACTGATACTCAACTCCAACCACTGACCTACATAACTGCCCATGTACTAATAGAAAAGGGGGAGGGATACTCATTCTTATCAGCAAACTCCTCCATTTTAAGGAAACTACGACACTTGCAACTAACATACTGAATGAACTAGTAATAGAAAATAAATACCCAGGGGCAGCTCTATATAATGAGGCCGAGTGAGGCAGTGGCCTCAGGCGGCAAAAATTTCCCCCAAAAAGACCACCTCACTCGGTCTTCAAAATAACCTGCCCCTCCCCACAAAAAACAGTCACAGAAGCTTCTGCTGCTGCAGCAGCGGCAGAATGAAGTGCCCTGCGGCCCCCCGCCTCCCCGGAGGAGTCCTGCCTTCTATTTCCCCCGCGCCGGCTCAGCTTTGCAGAGCCGCAAAGGGAGTATTTCTCTTTCCCGTGGCTCTGTTAAAAATCTTGAAAAAATCTTTTATTGCGCATTTTTGCTTCAACAGCAAGCTTCTTCTCAAATTCTCTTTTGCCTTGCATCTAACTTGCCACTGCATATGTTGTTTCCAGTTTTCGTCAAAGGTTAAAGATTTACATCAAATTTGGGTGGTGTTTAAAAATACTATCTTGGAAGCCCAAACCAGCTGTATTCCACGCTTTAAGAAAAGTGGAAGGAAGTCCAAAAAACTGCCAGCATGGTTTAAAGATGAGGTCAGAGAGGCTGTTGTTGCCAAAAAAGCATCTTTAAGGAAATGGAAAAAGGAGCCAAATGACAAAAATTGGATACAACACAAGTACTGGCAAGTTAGATGCAAGGCATTGATAAGGCAGGCAAAGAGAAAATTTCAGAAGAAGCTTGCTGTAGAAGCAAAAACACATAATAAAGACTTTTTCAAGTACATTTGTAGCAAAAAACTTGTGAGAGAGTCATTTGGACCATTAGATGATAGAGGGATAAAAGGGGCACTAAGAGGGGACAAGGCCATAGCGGAGAGACTGAATGAATTCTTTGCTTCGGTCTTTACTGAGGAAGATGTAGGAAAGTTACCCATTACTAAAATGGTATTTAAAGGAGATGCTGCGGAAGAATTGAAAGAAATATCGCTACACCGGGAAGATGTATTACAGCTATTTGATAAACTGAAGAGTAGCAAATCACCTGGACCGGATGTTATACATCCAAGTGTGTTGACAGAACTGAAATATGAGATTGCAGACCTACTATTAGTAAGCTAGAAAACTATCATTAAAATTATCTGTAATACTTGAAGATTGGAGGATGGCAATGTAATACCAATTCTCCAGGACCAAGCAGGAAGTCAGTCCTCACTTATGGGTGACGTCGGCGCCGACGGAGCCCTCGCGGAGCAATTTTCCCCAGCTTTCAAAGAAAGCCTTTGGGAATTGCAGCGTGCATGCGCGGTCCTCTTCCCGCCCAAGGGTGCCATCTTAGCCAGTCTTCTTTTTTCCGCGGAGCCCTACAGACGTCCCCGTCTTGTCCCCGCGAAAAAGTCGATATTTCTTCAGTATTTTATTCTTTTTCCTTCGGTTCGACGCCGGTCTTTTTCCCGCCCGGACTCGCGACGCCGGTCACGATTCCTCTTCCTTTTTTTCGGTTTTTCTGACTTAGTCAGCTTTCGTTTTCATTTTTCCCTGGCAGCCCGGTCCTTTGACCTCGCAGGGGCCCTTTTTCCCCCGATGGCTGCCAGTGGTTTTAAGCGGTGTGGTCAGTGTGACCGAAATATGTCACTAACTGACACACACGACTTTTGCCTCCGCTGCCTGGGCCCGGATCATGAGGAACTGATCTGTGGGCCCTGCGGCAAAATGTCCTCAAAAGCGTTGAGAAGTCGGCGGCATCAGCGTGATAGAATCTTCGCTGACCCCAGCCGTACCCGGACCTCGTCGGAGGCCTCCGCGTCCAAAGGCTCCAGCTCGGACCGTCGCCGGAGTTCCTCCGACCGGGGTTCTCCCTCCGGGGACCATCGTCGGAAGGTGAAACCCGCGAGGGCGGCGTCGGTGGACGCTCCTGGTTCCGCGAGGGCCAGGTCGCATAGCCCCGACAGCCGCCCCGGGTCCGTGGAGAAGGAACACCTCACAAAGCGACCTCGCCTGGAGTCGGAGATGCCTGCTCGGGTAAGTCCTGTGGTCCTTCTGGACTCGCCTCCGCGACAGCCGACGTCGGGCCCGACGCCGTCGGGGCCCGAGTCGGGGGCTGCTGGGTCACCTGAGCTCGGACTCAGGTTGACGGCCTTGGAGAGCAGACTGTCTGCCTTCATGGACCAGCAGCGGGCACTGCTCGCTGGCGCCGCTGCCCCGACCGCCGGGACGTCGACGTCCAAGTCGACCCCGGAGACCGAGCCGATCCTCGAGTCGATGCGAACTCGAGTCGATCCTCGGTCGAGGTCACCCTCGGCCTCCCGTTCGGGACCGAGGTCGCCGACGCCGACTCCCTCGGCGTCGGGGCGGCAGGCGCCGCGCCCTGCCCGAGCCGACCCCACCGAGTCCTCGTCGGAGTCGGTCTGGGAGTCTGAAGAGGAAGAGTCGCCTGATTCTTTCCGGACTCGGTGTGTTCCCTCGGACTCACCGGAGTCCGAGCCTCGGAAGCAGTCCCCCCCGGAGGATGCCCGGTTCTCGGACTTCGTCAGGGATATGGCCAAGGCTCTGGCCTTCCCTGCGGACCCCGAGGAGGAGCCTCGAGCCGAAGAGCTCGACGCCCTCCAGTATGACTCTCCCGCAAGGGAACACTTTACTGTACCGGTTCCTCCTATGCTGGAACGACTACTCTTCCGCATGTGGGAGAGTCCGGCCTCCTCGCCGGTCCTGAGCAAGCGGGTCGATTCTATCTATCGAGTCCGCAAGAGCCCTGGCTTTCAAAAGGCACAGCTACCACACCATTCCATGGTAGTGGAATCGGCCATGCATCGTCTTAAGAGCCAGAAGATGCACTCCTCGGTGCCTCCTGGCAGGGAGGCCCGTAACCTGGATGGCCTTGGTAAGAAGTGTTTCCAGGGCTCTATGCTCGCATGTCGTGTCCAGACTTACCAGCTATACATGGGCATGTATCTCCGAGATCTGGCTAAAGAGCTAGCCGGATTCTCCGCTGGTTTGTCCGAGGAACCCTTGCGGAGGTTCCTGGCCTTGTCCACTGGCATTCGGGAATGCTCAAAGTTCATGTCCCGAGCAGCCTATGATGGCTTTGAAGCATCGGCTCGAGTGGCCGCAGCCGGCATCGGTGCCCGCCGACAGGCTTGGCTTCAGTCGTCAGACCTTGAGCCCTGGGTGCAGGACAAGTTGGTCGATGTCCCCTGCCGAGGCGAAAACCTCTTTGGCAAGCCCATGGCGGAAAAGGCTGCACAAATTGAGACTGAGACTCTCACCAGGACCAGGCTTTCTAGGAAGACCTCCGCCCCTTCCCAGAAAAAGAAGGGCTCGGGGAAAAAGTCCTTTTACCCGAGGAAGGCGGCTGCCTACAAACAATACCCCCATTATCAGGCCCCTGCAGCTCCCCAACAGGGCCAGCAGGCCAATGGACGGGTAGCGGGTCCCGTAGGCAGCAAGCCCCCAAGCCTGCACCACCAGCCCCTGCTCAGCAGGGTGGGGGTTTTTGACTCACTAAGCATAGCCTCTCCCCCTCCGCTGGTTCCTCCCAGCACCGGAGGCCGGCTGGTTCACTTCGCCCACAGGTGGTCCAGCATCACCGCAGATGCCTGGGTGCTTCAAGTCGTGCGAGAAGGCTATCTTCTCCACTTCCACCAGGTCCCTCCCTCCTATTTTCCGGGAGAACCTCCACGACCCCCTCTGCACAAGGAATTACTCCTTCAGGAGTTAGCAGGTCTTCTGCAGGAACAGGCGGTGGAACCGGTGCCACACCACCTGAGAGGTCAAGGCTTTTATTCCAGGTATTTTCTAATACCAAAGAGAACAGGAGGCCTCAGACCCATCCTGGACTTGCGCAACCTCAACAAGTTCAAAATGCTTACCCTTGGAATCCTTCTGCCCTACCTCCAGCAGGGAGATTGGCTATGCTCCTTGGATCTAAAGGATGCCTACACGCACATCCTCATCCACCCAAGCCACCGCCAATACCTAAGGTTTGTGGTGGCAGGAAATCATTACCAGTACAGAGTACTGCCCTTTGGCCTGTCCTCCGCACCGCGAGTCTTCACAAAATGTCTCGCGGTGGTGGCGGCCCATCTCCGGCTTCACGGCCTCTATGTCTTTCCGTACCTCGACGACTGGCTCATCAGAGCAGCGTCCGCTCTGGAGGTCACCAACGCCACGCGCCGCACGGTGACTCTTCTGCAGCACTTGGGCTTTGTTATAAACTTTGCAAAGTCCACTTTGCTCCCCTCACAGGATCTCGAGTTCATCGGCGCAAGGCTGCAAACTCCTCCGGCACGAGCATACCTACCGCTCGACAGGGCTCAACGGCTCATGGACCTAGCCGACCGTTTTCGCAGCCAGCCCCTGGTCTCCGCCAGGCGCTTCCTGAGACTACTCGGCCATATGGCTTCCACCGTCCATGTGACCCCCAATGCCCGCCTGCATATGCGGCCTGCTCAATGGTGTCTCCGCCAGCAGTGGCGACAAGCCACAGGCGGCCTAGCAGACCTAGTGCGCGTCTCCGAGCCGCTGATCTCGTCTCTCCGGTGGTGGCTTCGGCAGCCGAACCTGATATTCGGAATGCCTTTCCAGCCACCTCAGCTGACCCGGGTGCTGACCACGGATGCATCCCTCCTGGGCTGGGGAGCACATTGCCAAGGGGCACGTACTCAGGGCCTCTGGACCACGTGGGAGTCTGCTCAGCAGATCAACTTCCTGGAGCTCAGGGCGATCCGCCTAGCTCTCAAGGCCTTCTCCCACCTCACTTCCCACCAGTCCGTCCTTGTCCAGACGGACAATCAAGTTGCCATGTTCTACGTGAACAAGCAGGGGGGCACGGGCTCCTTCCTCCTCTGCCGGGAGGCACAGAAGCTCTGCTCTTGGGCCGTCAGTCACGGCATTCTCCTCAAGGCAGTTTATCTCCCGGGCCGAGAAAATTGCCTGGCGGACAAACTCAGCAGGGTCCTCCAGCCGCACGAGTGGCGTCTGGATCCCTTGGTAGTTCAGAAGCTCTTCCTAAAGTGGGGCCTCCCCACGGTGGATCTCTTTGCCAGTCCTCACAACCGGCAGCTTCCTCGCTTCTGCTCTCGTCAGCCACACCCCCTTCGGGTTGCGGCGGACGCTTTTCTGATTTCATGGTCGGGGAGCCTTCTGTACGCTTTCCCTCCCGTCCCGCTAGTCTCTCGGACTCTTTTCAAGGTTCTCCGAGACAAAGCCTTCATGATCCTGGTGGCCCCTCGCTGGCCCAGACAGCCGTGGTTTCCGCTCCTACTGCAATTAGCGGTGGAGGATCCATTCCCTCTGGGGGTACAACCGGATCTCCTCACTCAGGATCAGGGGTCTTTACTACACCCCAACCTCAGGTCTCTCAACCTCATGGCCTGGCTGCTGAGAGGGTAGTCCTTGCTCCCCTTCTCCTGCCGGCAGAGGTGGAGGAGGTCGTCTTGGCTTCGCGACGGCCTTCTACCCGCAAATGCTACGCCCTTAAATGGCGTCGCTTTGCAGTCTGGTGTACCCAACAGTCTCAGGATCCCTTCTCCTGCCCGGTGTCGGTGATCTTGCAGTACTTGCTACATCTCTCTAATCTGGGACTTAAGTCCAACTCCGTCAAAGTTCACCTCAGTGCTCTTTCGGCACATCATGTGCCGGTGGACGGTAGACCTCTCTCCAGCGACCCTCTCGTAGCGAGGTTTCTCCGAGGTCTCCTTCTACTTAAACCACCTCTGCGCCCGCCAGCGCCTGACTGGGACCTGAATGTGGTTTTGCAGCGGATCACCTGTCCGCCTTTTGAACCTATGGCTACCTGTTCTCTCCGTTTTCTGTCTTGGAAAACACTGTTCTTGATAGCCCTCACTTCCGCTAGACGCGTAAGTGAATTGCAGGCCCTCGTGTCTGATCCCCCTTACACTCGGTTCTACAAAAATAGGGTAGTCCTACGGACTCACCCAAAATTTCTTCCTAAAGTGGTCTCCCCTTTTCACATCAATCAGGAGGTGGTACTTCCAACCTTCTTTCCCAGACCACACTCCAGCCGAGCTGAAACGGTCCTCCATACCCTGGACTGTAGAAGGGCTTTGAACTTCTACCTTGACCGTACGCGGGAGCACCGTAAAGCTGCTCAGCTTTTTGTGTCTTTTGACCCCAATAAATTGGGGCTCCCGGTCTCCAAGCGTACTCTGTCCATCTGGGTTGCGGACTGTATCTCTTGGGCTTATGGGGCAGCCGGACTCTCCTTAGAAAGTCGAGTCACGGCTCATTGCGTTCGGGCAAAGGCTACGTCAGTGGCTTACCTCCGCTCTGTTCCGCTGGCAGACATCTGCCGGGCCGCTACGTGGTCCTCGAGCCAGACTTTTGCGGTCCATTACTGTCTCGAGAGGGAGTCCCGCAGGGACAGTGCTTTCGGACAGGCAGTCCTCCGTAATCTCTTTGAGGTCTGAGCAACTCCTACCCTCCATCCCGGATGTGGGCTACCGGTGGGTGATAATTCAGCGAAGATTCTTTCCTTCTGTGCTGCTGAGCTAGAGGGAGCTCATTTTTGTGCTTAGGGTCTCCGGTAGCCTTGAGCTTGGGAGTCCCATAAGTGAGGACTGACTTCCTGCTTGGTCCTGGAGAAAGCGTAGTTACTCACCTGTAACAGGTGTTCTCCAGGAGCAGCAGGAATCAGTCCTCACTACCCTCCCTCCTCCCCGTGGAGGTGCAATCGTCTGCTTTAGTTTTTTTGCAAATTTTTATGCTGTCTTTTTTAGCTATGTCATCTGACTGGCTAAGATGGCACCCTTGGGCGGGAAGAGGACCGCGCATGCGCGCTGCAATTCCCAAAGGCTTTCTTTGAAAGCTGGGGAAAATTGCTCCGCGAGGGCTCCGTCGGCGCCGACGTCACCCATAAGTGAGGACTGATTCCTGCTGCTCCTGGAGAACACCTGTTACAGGTGAGTAACTACGCTTTTTTAAAAAGGGTTCCAGGGGTGATCAGGGAAACTGCAGACCGGTGACCCTGATGTCTGTATCGGGAAAAATGGTGGAAACCATCATAAAGAACAAAATTACTGAACATGTAGAGACAGTCAAGGCTTAATGGGAGACAGCCAACATGACTAGCAAAGGAAGGTCTTATCTTTCTAATCTGTTATATTTTTTTGAAGGTGTGAATAAACAGGTAGACAAAGGTGAGTCGGTTGATATAGTGTATCTGGATTTTAAGAAAGCCTTTGACAAGGTCCCTCATGAGAGACTTTTGGCAAAATTAAAAGGTCATGGGATAGGAATCAGTGTACTATTGTGGATCAGGAACTGGTTACTACTACTGCTATTTAGCATTTATATAGCGCTACCAGTCGTACGCAGCGTTGTACAGCACAGACATGCAAGAGACAATCCCTGCT
The DNA here is from genome assembly GCA_033557465.1 of Ichthyophis bannanicus. NCBI lineage: Eukaryota > Metazoa > Chordata > Amphibia > Gymnophiona > Ichthyophiidae > Ichthyophis > Ichthyophis bannanicus. The sequence continues at coordinate 138,230,926 of CM066039.1, forward strand.
AAAGATAGAAAGCAGAGGGTAGGGCTAAATGGCCAATTTTCCCAATAGATTAAGGTGAATAGTGGAGTGCCCCAGGGATCTGTGCTGGATCCATTGCTTTTTGACATATTCATAAATGACCTGGAAAGGGGAATAACGAGTGAGGTTATCAAATTTGCAGATGACAGAAAACTATTCAAAGTTATTAAAACCTATGAGGACTGGAAACTTGCAAGAGGATCTTGATAAATTGGAAGACTGGGCATCCAAATGGCAGATTAAATTTAATGTGGACAAGTGCAAAGTTATGCACCTAGGAAAGAACAACCCAAACTATGGTCATACGATGCAAGGTTCCACATTAGGAGCCACCACCCAGGAAAAAGATTTAGGCGTCATTGTGGATAACATGTTAAAACCCTCCACCCAGTGTGCAGTGGCGGCCAAGAGAGCAAATAGAATGCTAGGTATCATAAGGAAAGGAATGGAGAATAAAACAAAGGATATTATAATGCCTCTGTATTGTTCCATGGTGAGACCGCACCTTGAATATTCTGTGCAATTCTTGTCGCTATATCTTAAAAAGGATATAGCGTTATTAGAAAAGGTTCAGAGAACAGCCACCAAAATGGTAAAGGGGATGGAAGGATACTCCTATGAAGAAAGGCTAAAAAGGTTAGGGCTCTTTAACTTGGAAAAGAGACGGCTGAGGGGAGATATGATAGAAGTCTATAAATTAATGAACGGAGTGGAACGGGTAAGCATAGATCGATTGTTTACGTTATCAGAATACAGAAAGACTAGGGGGGCATGCAATGAAGCTACAGGGTAACCTATTTAAGACTAATAAGAGGAAATATTTTTTCACTCAACGTGTAATCAAACTCTGGAATTTGCTACCGGAGGATGTAGTAAAAGCTGTTAGTGTAGCTGGGTTTAAAAATGGTTTGGACAATTTCCTGGAGGAAAGGTCCATAAACCATTATTAAAGTGGACCAAGAATATCCACTGCTTGCCCCAATACAAGCATTATGGAACCTGTGTCTTTTGGGGAAACTACTAGGTACTTGTGACCTAGATTGGCCACTGTTGGTTTACAGGATACTGGGCTTGATGGATCTTGATCTGACCCAGTATGGCATATCTTATGTTCTTTTAATAAAATTTCTAACCCTTACAAACAGTACAGAGGTGCACCCCAAGGATCAGCCCTCCTTTTCAACCTATACATCCAACCCATCTGTTACATTATTCAGAAGCACAGGATAAAATACCACATTTGCACAAAAGACCTCATGTTATATACACCATTTAACCTTAATAACCCAGACTTCAATCTTGCTTTAATGAAAGGTCTCACTGGTTACAAGGTCACTGCCTTTCGATCAATTACAACAAAACAGAAGTTCTGTTCATCTCCAGAGACACATCCTATATACCTCCAAAAACATTCATAATTAACGACATCACTCACCCTGCAAAAACAGAAGTGAAGTATCTTGGTGTGATACTTGACCAAAAGCTAAACTTCCAAACGCATATTAAGAAAACCTCTATCTCGGCTTACCAGAAGATTAAAATCCTACACAGTCTCTAACCACTACTTGATGAAAACCTCTACCACATAGTATGTCAAGCGATCATCACCCCCGACTTTGATTATTGTAACTCTATACTTCAAGGCCTACAAAAATATTCACTGCTTCCCCTACAACTTGCTCAAAATACTACAGTTAGAATGCTTACTAGGACATCAAAGCAGGATCCCATCTCCCCAGTGCAAAAAAAGTCTACATTGTCTCCCTATTCAAGCACGAATAAAATACAAATCAATTATAAACACATTCAAGACAGTGTACAATATGTCTGCTGGTTGCCTGCACAGCCTCATACTGAAGACCCCTAACAATCAACTGAGAGGCACCAAAACCTCCTAAACGTACCAACACTAACAACCACTACTCAAGCCGTATGTCAACGATCATTCTCTATTTATGGTCCATCCCTTTGGAACTCTCTTTCAAACAACATTAGAGAAATAGTAGACATCAAAGATTTCCGGAAAAAACTCAAAACACATCTATTCCAGGAATTCTTTGGATCAATTGCATAGTCCAACCTACTGTAAGAAAGCAAGTTTCACATGATCCACCAGAAACATATTCACTTTGGGGGTCATTCCGCCAGCCTCGTCATGCCCACATTACTCCTCTTCTCAAGTCACTTCATTGTCTCCCTATCCGTTTCCGCATCCAGTTCAAACTTCTCCTCCTGAACTATAAATGCATTGACTCTACGGCCCCTCAATACCTTTCATCTCTTATCTCTCCTTACAACCCCTCTCAGGAACTTTGCTCTTCTAACAAAACTACTTCTATCTAGGCCCTCCACTCGCACCGCTAGCTCCAGACTTCGCTCCTTTCACCTTGCTGCACCTTTCTCCTGGAACAAGCTATCTGTGTCTATAAGCCAGGCACCCTCCCTAGCCCTCTTCAAATTCAGGTTGAAGACCCACCTCTTCACTGTCACTTTCAGATCCTGACTTCTGCCCTTTGTCTTGGCCTGACTTGTGTCTTTTGTCCTGACTAAATTGTAAATGCCTTTTTTTGTTTTTGCCCTGAATAGACTATTGCTCTGTGTTTTGTCTTGACTAGATTGTAAGCTCTGACGAGCAGGGACTGTCTCTTACATGTATATCTGTACAGCGCTGCATGTGACTGGTAGCGCTATATAAATGCTCAATAGTAGTAGTAGTAGTAGTAATTCCGATTCTCATTTAGCGGGTTTGGACATCCAATCCAGACATTCAGACCCGCTAAATGCCCCGATCACACTGGTGGGAACAGAGCTCCCCGCACATATAGCCAATCTGTGCGGGGAGCTCTGTTCGTGGACAGGAGGGGGTGGCCCGGGGGAAGAGCAAGGGCAGGCAGTGGGCGGCAACTAACTCTGGACGTACAAGGCCGATTCAGAGGTTGGTCCTGGACATCCGGGGTCTGCAATGTAGATGGGGGATTTATTTCACCTCAGAGGTGCAATAAGTTCCCCTGGACATTGTGGGATGCCAGAATCTGGGCCCGCCAAACAGGTGAGGGGGTGCAGAGGGTTCTCCGCAGCACAACCCTGGCCACAGCAGGCCCAAACGGGGCTCAGGCTGGGGGGGGGGGGGAAGCATGTTTTGGAGGACCGCCGGGGATCACGGTTCCTGCATGGAAACATGATGTCATAGCACTGTGGCTCCATGCAGGAGCCTTGCTGAGCCAGCTGGGTAATTGGCTGGACATCCAGGGTGCCTGAATCGGGGCAAATCCCAATTATACAGCTACTATGCTGTGATTCTGCTCCCGCGGGGATGTCTAGTCCTCGCGGGAGCAGAATCTGGTGCATCCCCGGGCCATTTGGATGCCTGGACGTCCGGATGACCCGGGGACGCACAACTTAGGATTGGCCTCCAAGTATATAAGTTATATATCTCTAACTAATTGATTCTCATATCCCCAAGTAGTTAGTAGTAGTAAGTAGTATTCCGCTGTTAATGTAACACCAGAGTTGATCTACAGACCCTTGTTCCATTTATTTCATTGTTAACGTTCATTGTAAACCACTTTGATATGAAAAGCGGTATAAAAAATGTTAAATAAAATTTGGAAAGCCCAGTATGGCATATTTTACGTTCTTAAGTTGTTACCAGGACAGAGAATATCTTGAAGGAGTCTATAGTGTAGCTCTGCCAGTTTTCTGCTGATGCTGCTGTGAAGATGCATGAAACTGATACTATAGTTAAATATATGGTAAAGGATGTTAAAATGTTGGAGGGTTGGGTTTCCACTTTGCAAGCTACTGGAGTTTCTGCTATTAAACATCGCCTTTCCCTCCATCATAAGCTTGAGGCCCCAGAAAATGGGTCCAGATCAATACATCTTCGTTTTTTAAATTTATCTAATATACAAGGTGTGACAAAAAAGAAACGAGACTGTGGCAGCCATGCCCATGACTCAATGCCAATTGGCTAACCGCTTATGTCACTGTGTTGTGTAACATCTCGCCACTATTCTGCTATAATATTTTTCATCTCTCTCACTCTGGTTTTCTTTTTCAGGTTTTTTTGTAGCACACTGCTCCATCGCTTTATTTATTTATTTATCCATCCATCCAGATTTATATACCACCTTTCCCTTCAATCAAAATGGTTAACATTAAGGGTTATTACAATTACAAAAGAGGAAATAAAGAAAAAGAAAAGAACTGGTCATTAGCAGTAGGTCTTATCACTAAGAGGAGGACCAAAGTGATCCGAAAACAACAATGTCTTTAACATCATACGAAAGTCCTTAATGTCTCTGATAGATCTCATGTATTCTGGTAAAGAGTTCCATATGGTGGGCGCAGCAAGTGACGGGGCTTTTCTGATTGTAGACTGATTGAATCGTTGGCATTCAACAGGAGTAACAAGTCTATCCATCATGTTACTGCATCTGGGCCTTGAGATGGAGTCCTTGATTATAAGGCTTTGAAGGACTATAGCAGAGGTTCTATGATAGATTCGGAAGATGTTTAGAGATGTCTTGTAACATACACATAAAAGGATGGGTAGCCAGTGAAGTTGTTGAAGGATTGGTGTGATATACTCTTCCCTGGGTGTATTTGTAATAATCCTGGCTGCTGTGTTTTGCACCAATTGGAGAGGGTAGAGTGGCTGTGTTGGAAGACCTTGATAGAGTGAATTTGCATAGTCCAAAATGGGGGTGAATTTGCTTAGTCCAAATTGCCTGACACACTGAATGGAAGTGATCATTATTCAAAATAGGTTTGGGTCGCCAAATGATGTTTCCTGATCGTGTAGCCAGTCTAGTCCCGGACTTCAGGGTTGTCCATCTCATACAGCAGCTTGGAGACTGAGAAACTCCTCCTTTTCTGATGTCACCGGTATATCCACCTGGGAGCCTCCTCCTGCCATCAGTTCTTCAGTCTCCAAGCAGCTGGATGGATGGGTGAGCCTGGAAATCCGGGCTCACTGGAGAAACAGTTAGGAGGTAGGTGTTGAAGTTGTAGTCAGAGAGTAGCATTAAAGTTTTCAGCAGAGCCCTTCTGCATTTTTGGGGAGGACTGTGTCTTTAAGCTTGCAGAGCCGTCCTCACATCTTCCCCTCCGTCCTCTGCCCCTAACTAGGTCGGGTCCTCGGTTAGTGGGTCAGGGTGACTTGCGAGAGGCAGCTCCGGTTCTCTGGTTCAGATCAGTGGAAACCGGGGCTGCGCGGGATTTTGCCGGCGTCTTCAGAAGTTTTGCCTGTGACGCGCCGAGCATTTTCCCTGCGGGCCCCCTGTGTCGGCGATCCTCTGCCAGCCTGCATCACCCCTGTCTGGGCCCTCTACCTCCTTTTCTTCAACCGGAGAGAGGGATTGTCAGCGGACCTAGCAAGTGGCTGTTGCCCTTTCTTCTCAGGTCGCCAGCAAAGGTAAGGGGGCCGGTATTACGCGGTGCTTGCTTCGCGGAGGTTTTTGGCGCGCTCAGGCTGTTTTTCGGCCTCGGCCTCGGCCTCGTGCTGGCGGTGCGCACAGAGCAGCCTCGGAGAGCGTTTCTTCTGGCGTGATCGGTTTCTTGCCGCGACCCCCGGGGTGCTACGTTTTATTTTGTAGTTTATTTTGTAGTTTATTTTGTGGTTTATTTTATGATTTCTTTCAACGTTTATTTTTGGGTTTATTTTTCAGTTTCTTTTTTAGTTTATTTTACAGACCGCCCCTCTTTGGCTTCGGCCTGTCCTTTTATTTTGGCTATTTCCTTTGGCGCCCGTTCTGGGGGTGAAGGTTTTTTGCCATGCCTTCCAAACAGCACTGCATGGTTTGTGGGGCCAAGAAGTGCACGGACTCGGGTTTGTGCCATTCCTGTGTCAGGGATGCCTCAGGGCTGCAAACCGCAGGAAGTCCTGCCTGAGTGTCAGAGTCCTGAGACTGGGACTTTGGCAGAGCTGGGACAAGAGGTCCCCGTAGAGGAGCCGGTGGCAGGACCCTCCTCGCGGCCAGACACTCTCCCCTCTCCAGGTCCCAGGTCTTTGGGGCTAAATTCCATTTTTTCAAAGGAATTTGTTAGTTTGCTCCAGCAAGTTTTTCTTCGGGACAGTCCGCCTGCTATTGTCCCCACTAGTCTGCTGTCGGGCAAGCGGCGGGCTGCGCCTTTGCAGGAAGATCAGACTCCTCCAGAGCCGAAGAGGGCCCGGGAGGAGGTGGATCCCGGGGACCGGTCGGTGGTCTCGGAGGGGCCGCGTTCAGAGGAGGAGGACCTGTCGTTGGAGGATGAATTGGAAGAGGGGGAACTGTCTGAAAAGGAAGATCAGGCTAGAGTGGTCCGGGTGTTCCGGAGGGAGGAGCTGCCGGCACTCTTGGTGGAGACGCTGAAGGTGCTGAATATGCCGGTGCCTGATTCAGCGGCAGACGCTTCTCTCGAGGACCCCTTGCTACAGGTATTTAGGAAGGAGCAGAGGGCTTTCCCAGTACACCGGGTGTTTCATGAGATGATTCAAGAGGAGTGGAGCCTTCCCGAAGCTCCTCTGAAGGGAGCTAGAGTGATGTCCCGGCTGTATCCCTTGACTGACCAGGACAAGGAGGTGTTCAAGTCACCCAAGGTGGACGCTGCGGTCTCGGCGGTTACGAAAAAGACCACCATTCCCGTAGAGGGGAGTGCAGCCCTCAAGGACGGTCAGGATAGGAAATTGGATAGCTTATTGCGGCAGGTGTGTGATGTGAATGCTCTTTCCCTACAAGCTGCCATCTGCGGGGCTTGGGTGGCTAGGGCATGTCTGCGCTGGTCTCAGCGGCTGCCTGGTGCCGCAGTCGAGCGGTCGGAAGACGCGGCCCGGTTGGAATCGGGAGCGGCCTATTTGGCGGACATCCACTACGATCTTATGCGTGGACTCTCCAAGAGCATGGCGTCGGCAATCGCAGCACGCCGTTACTTCTGGTTGCGTAATTGGGCGGCCGACTCCTCCTCCAAGGCTAGACTTAGTAAGCTTCCTTTCAAGGGTCGCCTCTTGTTTGGGGAAGATCTTGAGAAGTTAGTTAAGGAGTTGGGAGAGTCCAAAGGGGGTAGGTTACCCGAGGACAAACCTAAACCACCTCGAGCGCCCGCTACGGGTAGGGGGCAACTACGAGATTTTCGACGTTATCGATTCCAGAGGTTTCCCACAGGACAGAGGGGACTTTTCCCTCTAGGAATCAAGGGTTTCGGGGGTTTCAAGGAGCAGGGCAGGGGTTTGGCCCCTCCTCGGCCTCGGGCCTTAGCAATCGGAAGCCACAATGAGATCAGGGGGACCCAGGCGCCCCTTCCCGCCGTAGGGGGGCGTTTGCAGGATTTTTATTCTGCCTGGGTCCAAATTACTTCAGATCAGTGGGTGCTAGAGGTCATTCGCGAGGGCTATGCGCTGGAGCTGCTTCGTCCGGTGCGCGACGCCTTCGTCCTGTCTCCCGGCAGGTCCGAGGCAAAATCACGGGCTCTACGGGAGACAGTGCAAAGGCTGTTAGATCTCAAGGCCATAGTCCCTGTGCCCCCAAACGAGTGCGGTTCCGGTCGATACTCCATATACTTCGTAGTCCCGAAGAAGGATGGAGGGGTTCGGCCTATCCTAGATCTCAAGAGAGTAAATCGGTGTCTGCGGGTGTCGTCCTTCCACATGGAGACTCTGCGATCGGTGATAGTAGCGGTGCAAAAGGGAGAGTTCCTCACGTCCCTCGACCTATCCGAGGCTTACTTGCACATTCCCATAAGGAGGGATCATCACCAGTTTCTCAGGTTTGCGGTTCCTTTCGGCCATTTTCAGTTTCGAGCGCTGCCTTTCGGGCTGGCCACTGCGCCGCGCGTTTTCACGAAGGTGATGGTGGTTGTGGCGGCAGCTTTGCGGAAGGAAGGTATACTCGTCCATCCTTATCTGGACGACTGGCTAATTCGAGCAAAGTCAAGGTCAGAGAGCGAGTTAGCGACAGCCAGGGTGGTGTCCTTTCTGGAAAGTCTCGGTTGGATAATCAACCCGGCGAAGAGTCGGATGGTGCCCACTCAGTGTTTGGAGTACCTCGGAGCGCGCTTCGATACCGTCAAGGGGAAAGTCTTCCTGACGGAGCGGCGAGCTCGGGATCTGCGTCTCCTCTTGCGGAGATTTTTGCGCCGCGACAGGCCGTCGGCCTGGCACTACCTTCAACTTTTGGGCACCATGGCGGCGGCGATAGAGACGGTGCCCTGGGCGAGGGCGCATATGAGGCCCTTGCAAAGGGCGTTGCTCCGCCGTTGGTCTCATCAGAACGATCCCTTGTCTCGGAGGCTACCCTGTTCTGAGGAAACGCGTCAAGCGCTGAGGTGGTAGTTGCTTCCGCGCTCCCTGCAGAACGGAAAAGGACTGGAGACGCCGGAGTGGATTCCTGTGATGACAGACGCCAGCCTACTGGGCTGGGGAGCCCATTGTCAGGGGATCTTTGCGCAGGGGGCGTGGTCGGATCAAGAGCGTGCGTGGCCGATCAATCGTTTGGAGTTGCGGGCGATCGCCTTGGCATTACAGGAGTTTCGCAGCCTTCTGGGAGGAAAGGCGGTCCGAGTGTTTTCCGACAATGCGACGGCAGTGGCATATGTCAACAAGCAAGGAGGCACCACGAGCGCCGCGCTCGAATACGAGGCCGAGGCGCTATGCGAGTGGGCCGAAGCGAATCTGCTGGACCTCTCGGCAGCACACGTGGCAGGAGTGGACAACGTGGAAGCCGATTTTCTCAGCAGGGTGAAGGTGGACCCGGGCGAATGGGTTTTGCACCCGCAGGTGTTCGAGATGCTGGTGCGCCGCTGGGGCAGTCCGGTCTTAGACCTCATGGCAACGTTCAACTCGGCGAAGGTATGTCGGTTCTTCAGCAGGCGCAGAGAACGAACGTCCGAGGGCCTGGATGCCCTCATTCAACCCTGGCCAGCGGATCAACTTCTATACGTTTTCCCGCCATGGGCGTTGATCGGCCGAGTGGTTCAAAGGATAGAGCGCTACAGGGGACAGGTGATTCTGATTGCGCCGGACTGGCCTCGACGTGCTTGGTACGGAGATCTCATGCGTCTACTGGTGGCAAAGCCCTGGCGTCTTCCCATACGGGCGGATCTGTTGTCGCAGGGTCCGCTACTGATGCCCCACGTGGCTCAGTTCTCGCTTACGGCTTGGCTCTTGAAAGGGCTCGGTTGAAGGCCCGTGGATACTCCGGACCGGTGATTTCCACCTTATTGAAGGCGCGCAGGGGATCTACGTCCCTGGCCTATGTTCGCGTCTGGAGGATTTTCGAAGGCTGGTGTGCAGAGCGACATTGTGAACCGTTGAGATCTACCATCCCTCAGATCCTGCAGTTTTTGCAGGATGGGTTTGACAAGGGTTTGGCGGCCGGGTCCTTACGCGTACAGGTCGCGGCCCTAGCGTGTTATAGGGGTAAGGTTGGAGGTCAGACACTCGGGGGTCAGGCGGATGTCAAACGTTTCTTGCGCGCTGTGTCGCTGCTGCGGCCCCCTTTTCGTCGGATCGTCCCTAGCTGGAATCTTCCATTTGTGTTGGACGCGTTGGCACAAGAACCTTTTGAACCCCTATCGCGAGCTTCCCTTAAGGATGTCACCCTGAAGGTTGTCTTTCTGGTCGCGATCTGCTCGGCCCGCCGAGTTTCGGAGTTGCAGGCGCTCTCTTGTCGGGAGCCCTATCTCCAGTTTCGTTCGACCAAGGTGGTTTTGCGGCCGGTGCCGGCGTTTCTTCCAAAGGTCCTTTCGGTGTTTCATTTGAATCAGGAGATTTCTTTGCCAGTTTTCCGAGGGGCCTCCGGTGGCCCGGTGGAGAGGAACTTGCATCTTCTCGATGTCCGTCGGACGTTAAAAAGGTACCTCCTGCGGACGGCCGACTTTCGCAAATCCGATAGACTTTTTGTGCTTTTTGCGGGACCGAGAAAGGGGGAGGCGTCGTCGAAGGCCTCTATTTCTCGGTGGCTAAGGGAAGCTATTGCGTCAGCGTACATTTCCGGAGGTAAGTCGGTGCCGGAGGGGCTTAGGGCTCACTCCACTAGAGCGCAGGCGGCTTCCTGGGCGGAGTTCCGGCTCGTGCCTCCCGTGGATATCTGCAAGGCGGCGACGTGGTCGTCTTTGAATTCCTTTGTCAAGCACTATCGGTTGGATGTTCAGGCCTCGGAGGACACCTCCTTTGGGTCAGCGGTTGTGCAAGCTGGCTTGCTGGGTCCCTCCCGTGGTTAGGTTCCTTCACTGCTCTGGTACTAACCCTGAAGTCCGGGACTAGACTGGCTACACGATCAGGAAGAGGAAATTAGACTTACCTGCTAATTGTAGTTCCTGGAGTGGAGACAGTCTAGTCCCGTATCCCTCCCTAGTAGAGTTTCTGCTGCGGCTGGAAGGGCGGCGTTCCAGCTGATTACAGGTAAGAGATGGTTTTTATTGCAGGGGATGGAAACCCTTATGGCTGGGGTGCCCCGATACCGTAAAGACAAAAAAAAAAAAAAATTTTAAGTCGCTGAAAGCCCTGGTTTTCCCCTTCGTTCGGACGGACTTAGCCAGGGGGATGGCTCTGTAGGCAGAAAGTATAAGTCCGTGATTGTTTAATATGCTTTTTAGCGTTATGTTCTTATTTGTTGCTCCGGTGAGTCTGCTTTGTCAATAGGGAACTGATGGCAGGAGGAGGCTCCCAGGTGGATATACCGGTGACATCAGAAAAGGAGGAGTTTCTCAGTCTCCAAGCTGCTGTATGAGATGGACAACCCTGAAGTCCGGGACTAGACTGTCTCCACTCCAGGAACTACAATTAGCAGGTAAGTCTAATTTCCTCTTAGTCTGTGGTGTGCTTTCGAGGCAATTTTGCTTATGTGAGTCCTTAAAGCCAGACTTTTGTCCAGGATAATACCTAGATATTTTACCTCCTCTTTTACTGTTATAGATTTGTCATTGACAGTGATTGTTTTTGGTGGCAAGAAGGAAGAGTTTCTGGCGATAAACATTGCTTTTGTTTTATCACAGTTTACTGAGAGTGAATTATTATTGTCACGCAACTGGAGGTGGCAGAAATATGGAGCAAAGAATCAACTTGAAATTTCTGGTTAAGTTGGAGAAGGGCCCAACTGAGTGTCTCCAACTTCTCCAGAAGGCTTATGGAGAAGATGCAATGTCAAGGCTGCTAGTCTTCGAGTGGCACAAATGCTTCAAGACTGGCCACGAGGAGGTGGAGGATGACCCCAGTCCGGACGGCCTTCCACGACAAAGACGGCTGAGAACATTGACAGAGTGAACCAGCTGGTGCGGAGTGATTGCAGATTGACGGTGTGGAAGATAGCTGAGGAGCTCAGCCTAAAAAGGGAGTCAGTGCGGACCACCTTGGTGCAGGAGCTGGGGATGCGGAAGGTGTGCGCCAAGATGATGCCCAAGTTTTTATCTGACGACCAGAAGGAGCACCGGGTCAATGTTTGTCGAGACTTGCTAGAGAAGATCGGAGAAGATCCAGAGTTCGTTGGCAAAGTCATCACAGGAGACGAGACTTGGGTCTTCCAGTACAACCCTGAAGAGACAGAGCCTGCAGTGGAAGACTCGACTGTCACCCAGACCCAAGAAGGCGCGCATGTCCAAATCAAGGATCAAGGTCATGCTGATTGCATTCTTTGATCAGAAGGGAGTGGTCCATCATGAGTTTGTGCCTGAGGGTCAGACAGTCAACCAGTACTTCTACCAGCAGGTTCTCAATCGCCTCCATGACCGGCTTCGGCGCAGCAGGTGGGCTCTGTGGAGAGACAATTCGTGGCTGCTCCACCATGACAACACGCCCGCACACACCATGCTCAGTGTGAGGCAGTTCTTGGCCAATAAACAGATCACAGCTCTCGACCACCCTCCTTATTCCCCAGATCTCGCACCGTGCGACTTCTGGTTCTTCCCCAGGCTGAAGACTGTGCTCAAAGGAACTCATTTTGCCTCTGTAGAAGAGATTAAGGCCACTATGACAAGGGAGTGGAGGGACCTCAAGGAGGACGACTTTACCACATGCTTCTGTACGTGGCAGAAGCGAATGCAGAAGTGCATTAACTCTGGGGGGGGATTAATTTGAAGGGGACAATGTGTCTCGTTTCTTTTTTGTCACACCTCGTATGTGTCAGAGGGTTTTCATTTTATGATAGATTGCCTTGGTAACCTTGTTTATGTAAGTCTGCATACTCAGTCGTTGATCCGGAGTGACTCCAAGATAGCGTACTTCCTGCTTTGTGATCAGTTTGACATCTTTTACCTTAATAGAAGTCAGTGGGGTGAAGATCTGTTTTTTTTTGTTATGAACAACACTTTGGTCATCTTGCAGTTCACTTTAAGGTTGTGTGTAAGGAGCCAATCTGAGACTGCATCAAAGCATTTTGTTATCTTGATATAATCTGGCTTGTCTGTAGAGAATGGGGTATATAGTAGAACATCATCAGCATAAATATGGTATAATATGCCATATGATTGTTTTATTGAGCAGATTAGCTGAATGTAGATATTGAAGAAAAGAGCAGATAATGATGAGCCTTGTGGGACGCCTTGTGTTTGAAGGTATGTGTTTGATGTTTGTGCGCCTTTTCGTACCTGTTGCTGGTGACCTGTTAAGTAGGATCTGCACCAGTCCAGAGCAGACCTCTAATAGTCTTTCTGTGCCAGACTATTAGAGAAAGTTGTTGCAGAACAGATTTCTCGGTCTTTAGAGGCCAGCAATACTTTTCATCCCTGACAATCGGGATTACGACTTAATCACAGTATTGAAATAGCATTATTGGCTATGAAGAACCAAATTGTCTTAGATCAAGATTATCATCCCAACACTTAAATTAGATCTTAGTGTAGTGTTTGACATTATAGATCACTCTCTTGCTTGATTGTTTGGTACATATGTAGGTTTTTCTGGCAACGTACATAACTGGTTTTGATCCTACCTTTCTGTGAGGATAGTTCACATTTGTGTGCATAACTCATCCTCTTCTATATTACTGCTCTCCTGTAGAATACCACAGGACTCTATATTGGCTCCCACACTTTTAAATATTTTTTGGCCCTTCTTGCAGCTTTAATTCAGGATCTAGAGATTAGCATGTATATCTATGCCGACGATATCCAAATGCTCACTGGTCGCGAACAATGGAACACACAATTTATTTCAGACCTGCAAGTCAAACTAGATAAAATAGCCGAGTGGATCAAAGCTAACAGACTGATCTTTAATCCAAGAAAAACTAAAGCACTATGGTTCCCCTCAACAGAAAAACCTATCCCTTTTTACTCCATCCTAGGGGTACCCCCATTGTCACTATGGATGAACTGAAATCTTGTGAGCGATCTGGGATAATAACTTATATTTTATATCCCAAATCTCTTAAACAGTACATCTATCTTATGCTGCACTGAGAAGAATAAGGTCACCGAAACCCTTCCTGGATTGAAGGGCCTTGAAAACCCTTATTCATGCTTTAGTAATCAATTGCATTGATTACTGTAACTCCTTACTTTTCGGAGTCCCGCCATACCAACTCAAAAGACTTCAGCTAATCCACAATGTGACAGTTAAATTTATTTATATTGCTAAGAAACATGAACACGCTATGCCACTACTTGCAGAACAATACTGGCTACCAGTTAGCCACCACATTCAGTTTAAAATATTGATGGTAACTGGCAAAACCAATGAGTTTGTCATTGATGGAGAAGAAATGGAAATAGTGGACAACTTTAACCTGCTTGGATCAATAATCAATAAAGAAATGACAAGCAGTCAAGAAATCTGATGACACATTGCTTTTGGCAGAATAGTTGTGAAAGACCTAGATAAGATTCTCAAGGGCAGAGATGTCGCTCTCTCTCTCCATACAAAGCTGTGACTTGTCTAAGCCATGGTATTTTCAATAACATCTTATGGATGTGAAAGTTGGACAGTAAAAAAGATAGGAAGGAAATCAATGCCTTTTAATTATGGTGCTGGTGAAGAATACTGTGTATACCATGGACTGCCCAAAGAACAAACCAGTCAGTACTAGAGAAGATCAAACCAAAGCTTTCTTTAGAAGCTCAGATGGCAAGACTTTGACTTTCATACGTTGGACACATCATGCAAAGAGAGAGGTCATTAAAAAAAGACATCATGCTTGGCCAGATTGAAGGTCAACGCAAAAGAAAAATGCCAGCAATAAGATTGATTGATACAATAACAGCAGCTATGGATACCACTCTGTCAACAATGAGCCACCTGACTGAGACCAAATACAGTTTAGGACAGCTATCCAGAGGGTTGCCGTAAGTCGACACAGACTTGACAGCACTTAACAATAGCAACCAGGTATTCCCACGTGACTTAAATTGTCTCTTATTGCTTTATTGCCCCTCCTGCTCTCTTTGATCATCATAGACAAATCTTACTATTTTTCTCAAAATAAGATGAAGATGAATCTTCTCTGAAAGAGCTGCTTTTAGTTAGTTAGGATCCCAACTCTGGATTTCTCTTCCCCCAGAACTTCGATTGGAAAGCTCACATGTCAAGTTCAAAAATTGAGTCAACACATAGTTGTTCTTTCAAGCATTTAGCTAGATTAATATTCATAGTTCTTCTTTTGCCCCAACCTTATCTATTTGTCTCTACGTTAATAAAACTGGTCTCTGATTATTTTGTTGTTCTATATTCATCCCATCCTTTTGTGTCATAGTGTGTATGTTTCTTAACTAATTTATTTTAAAGCATATTTCTTCATTTATTTTTGGCCTTTAAACCATGTTTTATTATTGTATGTTTTTATTACCGTAGCCTTCGCACCTTGTCTGGTTTGTAAACTGCTAAGATGTACAATTCGAACGGCAGTTTTTTAAATAAATAGAGCCAGTTTCTTTCCAGGAAAGGAACCAAGATTTTTACTGCAAGTACTTCCTGATCACCAAGAATAGAGGCATATGTCCTATCTAGACCTCAGAAATTGCCATTTCCTCTAAAAAGAAAAGTTCAAAATAAACATGCTTCCTTCAGGTGCCCTCTACTTGAAGGAGAGAGTTTGGCTGGGCATTCCAGATCTTAGAGATACTTATACAGTTTTAGTTTAGAGGGGCAAGCAAGTTGCCATTGTTCTAAATCAGCAAATAAGAAAGGGTGCCAGGAATCAACAAGGATTTGGAACGTTCCTTTACCAATTGCATCCAAAGCCAAGACACTTACCTCTCACGCATCCAGAATCAGCTGATATACTCAAGAGTTCTTCAGCCTTACAAGTGGTCTCTGGATCAACAAATCCTGTAAAACACCTTTGCCTTAAACTCTTAAAATAGACCTTCACCAGCAGTGAAAATGCTCCCCTATATTACTTAGTACACTTCCTCATATTCACTATGAAGAGCTGCCTTAGCCATACCCTGCACTTGGCCTCTCCTTTACCTTTATCCTTCATTCAGTTGATAGTAGGAACCCTGTGCTAATTTTAGCAGAGGCCAAGCACCATGATACTTATAACACACTACTGGCCTCATCGGAACTGGTTCCCTCAGCTGATATGATTCACGGTTCTATTCGTGTGCAGGCTCCAAATATTTTTGTTGCTGATCAGTCAGAATGAGAGCCATCTTCTTCATCTCAAGCTCAAATCCCCAGCTTTCACAGTGTGGAATTGAGCTGCAGTTAGGACATTCAGTGTCTCTTCAGGACATCTTAGTTGCTGCAAGAAAGCTGCTACATTCCGGAGGCAGCTGAAGACCTTACACTTTCCAACAGGCTGATGGAAGTAGATTGGTGAGTAGTGGGTAGCATAGCAGAGGGGATGTTGGTCTGGTGGGGCAGTAGTTGGCAGCAGTTGTCTCTTTGTGTATTGTATTTTATTTTAATTTTTAATTGTATTTTTATTTTGGTGTCGTTTGGGGGTCCTGCTGGGAGGGGCTGGTGGCGAATTATTGTGTTGTGTTTTATTTGTTGTACACTGCTTTGAATGCCATGCGCATAAGGTGGTTAACAAATGTTGTTTATTTATTTATTTAACAGTTTTTATATACCGACTTTCTACAAATCAAGACTGTTTACAGGGAACATAACAGTATTTTTCAACTGAATACATTGTAACATTAGAACACAGCGTAATTGATAACAAGGAACTTACTCAATACGGGGGGTTAAGAACTATTTACATGGCTGCTTAGGGACTATTTACATGGGTAATTATAGAGGAGGTTAGGGGGAGCTTATGTAAGTAGGGAGGAGTGTTTAAATGTTTTAAAATAAATACATCTATCTGCTTATGTGTTGTGTTTTATTTGTTGTACACCGCTTTGAATGCCATGTGCATAAGGTAGTTAACAAATGTTTTAAAATAAATAAATCTATCTATCTACTTTACAGTATACCTTCAAGAGGAATAGATTTTTCATGTGATCTTTCCCAAATGATCACAAACCCATTATTTGTGCTGATATCATATTGTGCTACTTTCATCATTTCTGCTGTATAAGACTCCAAGAGGTTAACTTTTTTATAAAAAGTTTCCTAGGTTGGAAGTTGAAGTAGACACCTATTTTGAGGCTGTATTATAAAGACACATAGGCGCCTATGTGTCTTTATAAAATAACCTCACAAAATCTGTGGAAATTCAGCTAAAATATGCCCACATGCATTTACACCTGCTTGAGAGAAGGAGTCGTTCTACATTTCAATGTATCAGTTTTTAAGTTGCTGAAACTAGAACTTTCTCCCATAGAAGTGCATTAAGCCATTTTGGGGGGAGCTTATCTGTCCTATTTTTCACCGTTTTTTCCCTCTGCTAAATATGCTTCTCTTTTGTTAAATTTTCAGTGTTATTTTGCCCCCAGATAAGCAAACAGACCATCTCTACAGGGAGAGAGATACATCAGAAGAAGGAGAGGTAGTTTCTGCAAAGAGAGACAAATCCCTAGTCATTAGACTTTTTAAGAAGCAGGAGTTGAATTCTCTGATTAATCAGGTTAGCTTAACTGAACATCTCCAAGGAGACTGTAGAGGAGAAGGAGGGATATCCCATCTTCAAATGGACTTTCTCCAGGAACAAGCAGGAAGTCAGTCCTCACATATGGGTGACGTCGGTGCAGATGGAACCCATGTAGTAACCTCTCCCCAGCTTTCAAAGAAAGCCTTTGGGAGATGTACCACGCATGCATGGTCCCCTTCCCCATCTTTTTTTCCATAGAACCCATCAGACGTGTGTCTGTTCTCCCCCCCCCCCCCCCCCCCCCCCCAAGAAAAAGTTGATTTTTTTCTTGTCTTTTCCCCGGTCACGTACTGGTGTCCTCCCACCTCCCAATTCCGCTTGCCTTCAGTGTCGCATTTTTCTTCAGCTTCTTTTTCTTTTTCCCCTTTGGGGTTTTTCTCCAGTGTGTGGGTTTTCGCGCCCTTTCTGGCTTCACCAAGGGAGTTTGATCTCGCAAGGACAGTCTTCCCCGCCATGGCCTCAGTCAGTGGCTTCAAGCCTTGCGACCGTTGCACTCACAATACGTTGCGCACTGATCCGCATGATTGTTGCCTTCAGTGCCTCAGGCAGGATCATGATGCCTTGGTGTGTGGTCTCTGTCAGCAGATGATCCCCAAGGCTTTCTGAGGCTGTAAGAAGCAGAACAAGTAAATTTTTCATAAAACTGACTCAGCCTCGGAGCCATCTGCGGGATCAGTGCCCTCAAGGGCTGCCGCGGAGACTTCGACCTCACGCGGTGACCATGCTGCCTCGAAGCAGCATGGTCAGGGAGCATCGAGCTGGGCTCCTTTGGAGAGGGACGTATCTCAGAAAGCATGATATTGTCAGTGGCCTCCTCTGGTGACGATTCCGGGAGTGTAAGGAAGTCCCATGGCACCTGACCTCAAAGCCCTCGATGTGAGGCTGAGGGCGATGGCCAAAAGCAGCCCTTGAAGCTGCCCCGACGGAAGAAAACAGCATTGGAATCCAGGGATTGGTCTTGGCTATCTGAGGCCATCCTCGTTGAGGACACCCTTCAACAGCATCTGCGCCGGGCCTGAGGTCCTCCTGCCGGTGGCTATGGAGCCATCGGGCATTGAGGCCAGAATGGCGGCCTTGGAACACAGTTTATCTGCCTTCATGACCCAACAGCAATCTGTGATGCCCGGTTCCTCCAAGTCATCACTCCCGATCGCCGGCCACTCCATAGTAAGGGCTTCCTCGTTCGGGACTGAGGACTTCACCCCACAGCACACCTGACTTGGAGAGCAGGAGCATCTGTGCCATCAGGGCTGGGGCCCCAGCCTGAGACCCATAGGACTCCAGATCTCCTCTGACTTTGGGTTGGACTAGGAGACTGAGGACAACGAGTCCCCGGACACCCAGCTCCACAAGGATGTGCCCTTGGACCCTTCTCCTTCAGAGGCCCGGCGCCGGGCCCCACCTGAGGACTTTGTGAGAGATATGGCAAAAGCCCTTGCCTTCACTACCGAGTCTGAGGAGGAGCCTTGGGCGAGGACCTCCAGATCCTCCAGTACGAGGTTCCCTCCAAGGAGACCCTCATGGTGCCTATTCCCCCTATCCTGGAGCGGCTGCTCTTTCATGTGTGGGAGACCTTGGCCTTGGTTTCCATTGTGAGCAGGCAACTGGACTTGATGTACCAGGTCCACCGGAGACCTGGCTTCCAAAAGCTCAACTGCCTCACAACTCCATGGTGGTGGAGTCAACTCAAGAGCCAGAAAATGCACTCTTCGGTGACCCCGGGTAGGGAGGCCCATGCTATGGATGCTCTGGGCAGGAAGTGCTTCCAGGGCTCAATTCTCATCAGCCGGATCCAGGCCTGCCAGCTGTACATGAGCATGTACCTGCAGGACATGGCGAGGGAACTCTCTGGGTTCTCAGCAGGTCATTCCGAGGAGCCTCTTCAGCAGTTCCAGGCCCTGGTCTCAGGTAGTGCTCCAAATTTATGACTCGGGTGACCTTTGACGGCTTCAAGTCGGCAGCTAGAGTAGCAGTGGTAGGCATTAGGGCTCGCCGCCATGCCTGGCTACAGTCTTCTAACTTGGAGCAATCGGTACAGAACAAGTTGGTCGATGTCCCTTGCCAGGGAGAGAACCTCTTTGGCAAACCCATGACAGACAAGGCTGCCGATCTGGAGTCCGAGTTTATGACCAGGGCCAGGATCTCTAAGAAGACGCTGGTCCTTCCCAAAGGAAGTCTTCAGGTAAAAAGCCCCTATACCCAAAAAAGAAGGCTTATGGAAACTACCCTTAGCACGGCCTTCCGAGCTCCCCAACAGGGCCGGCAGGCCAAGGGTCCAGGGCATGGCCTCGTAAGTCTAAGGCTCCCATGTCCCAGACCATGCCTCAGGCGCAACCTGGGTGGGCTTTAGACTCCTGGGGCATAGCTTCTCTTTCCCTGGAAGGGCTTGCCCCGTAGCACACGGGGGTGTCTGGTACTCTTTGCCGACTGCTGGCCCCCCATCACCACCAACGTGTGGGCCTTGCAGGTGGTAAAGAAGGGGGGACCTCCTTCACCTCAAACAGGCGTCCCCGCCATTCTTCTCGGGAGAGTTCCCGATGCATTCCCTTCACCGGGACCTACTTCAGGAATTTGCAAACCTTATGGCAGACAGGATGATGGAACCCGTCCCACTCCACCTCAGGGGCAAAGGATTCTACTCCCACTACTTTCTGGTGCTCTGGTGAGGGAGAAATTCAAGATGCTCTCCCTTGGTACATTGCTGCCATACCACCAGCAGGGAGATTGACTATGCTTCTTGGATCTAAAGGAGGCCTATAAATTCATCCTCATCCACTACTTGCACAGGCAGTACCTCCACTTCATGGTAGGAGGCTGCCACTATCAGTACAGGGTTCTTCTCTTCAGTCTGGCTTCCGCCCTGAGGGTTTTCTCCAAGTGCCTGGCAGTAGTCACTGCCTTCCTGTGTCTCCAGGGGGTGTTCATCTTCCCATACCTGGATGACTGGCTCTAAAGGGCAACATGACCACAGAAGCTCATCAGTTGGCGGCCCACACCATCCTTATTCTGGAACACTTGGGGTTCGTCATAAACTACCCAAAGTCCCATCTCCATCCAACACAAGACCTGGCGTTCATAGGGGCGCTGCTAGACACCATCCAAATCAAGACTTTCCTCCCTCCAGACAGGGCCCCAACGCCTCAAGATGCTCACAGGGCATGTCCAGGGTCTACCCTCGGTCTCTGCCCACTGCATGCTTCACCTTCTGGGCCACATGGCATCCAAAGTGCACATCACCCCAGATGCCCATCTGTACATGCCCTGCACATGCCAGTGGGCCTTGAACTCCCAGTGATCACAAGCAATGGGACGCCTCTGGGACAGAGTGCTCGTGACCCACCCTCTGGCCAATTCCCTCTGCTGATGGCAACAGCTCCAGCACCAGCAGGCCAGGATGCCCTTCCAGGCCTCCGCCCCTCAGAGGATCCTCACCACGGATGCCTCCAAAGTGGGCTGGGGAGCCCATTGTGACAACTTCCACACACAGGACAGTTGGTCACAGGCATAGAACCTCCAGCAGATCATCCTCCCTGAGCTCTGGGTGATAGGGTTGCCCTCTGGGCTTTCCAATACCACCTTCAGCACCGAGCAGTCCTAATCCAGACTGACAAACAGGTGGCGATGCTCTACAACAACAAGCAGGAAGGGGATGGGTTTGTTCCTCCTGTGCCAGGAGGCAGTGAGCCTCTACTCCTTCACCAGCAGCAGCGGGATGCTCCTACGGGCTGTCTACCTCCCGGGCCATGACCAGGCCGGATCAGCCATGTCCTCCAACTGCATGAGTGGTGGCTGGACCCCAGAGTGGCCAGTTGACTGTTCTGCCTCTTCGCCAGCCGGCCAATGCCCAGCTAGCCCGTTTCTGCTCCAGGTAGCCACATCCCTCATGGGTGGCAGTGGATGCAGTCCTCATCCGGTGGACAGAAGGCCTCTTCTACGCTTTCCTGCCCACGCCGCTGATCACCAAGATCCTGTTCAAGGTCCAGCCCAACAGAACCACATTGATATTGGTGGCTCTTTGGTGGGCCTGGCAACTGTAGTTCCTGCTGCTGTTCCTCTGCCTGCCCCAGGCACCCCCAGTCCCTCTGGGGAGCAATCTGGGCCTGCTCTCGTAGAAGAACGGCTCCCTCCTACACCCCAGCTTGGGGTCCCTGTCTCTGACAGCTTGGCTGCTGAAAGGGTAGACTTGGACCACTTCAATCTCTCCAGTGCGGTAGAAGCAGTCCTTTTGGTTTCTTGCAGGCCTTCCACCCACTGGGCCTATGCCTTCAAGTGGCAATGGTTCTCGGTTTGGTGCTTGGAGAGGCGGATTAACCCCTTCACCTTTTAGGTCCAGCTGATTTTCCAGGACATGCTTCACCTGTCCCAGGCAGGGCTGAAGTTCAACTCCGAGGAGTACACCTCTGCATGCTTTTGGCACACCACCACCTTATTAAGGGCAAGTCTCTCTCCACCCAACCCCTCGTGACTCCCATTCATCCTCCGGCAGCGGAGTGACATCTCAGTGTAGTTCTTTTGAAACTCACTGCGCCACCGTTCTAGCCTCTCGGCTCATGCCACCTTAAATATCTATCCTGGAAGGTGATCTTCCTGATTGCGCTCACCTCAGCTCGCAGGGTCAGCGAGTTCCAGGCCCTGGTGGCTCACCCACCTTATACGAGGTTTTACAATAACAGGATCGTGGTCCGCAAACACCTCAAGTTTCTCCCAAAGGTGGTATTCCCATTCCACCTCAACCAGGAGGTGGTGTTTCCTACATTCTTCCTGCGGCCCAATGGCAGCAGGGTAGAGATGGCTCTCCACACTCTAGATTGTAAGCGGGCCCTGTCCTCCTATGTGAAGTATACTCCAGCCCACCATCGCTTCTCACAGCTCTTCGTCTCCTACGACCTAAATCGGCCGGGGCAGTGGTCTCTAAGCCTACCATGTCCACTTGGGTAGCGGACTGCATTATATTCACTTAAGAGCAGGCTGGTCTTTCGCTGGAGCGCCCAGTCACAGTGCACAGCTTCCGGGCCATTGCAGCCTTGGTGGTGAATCTGCGTTCCATCCCCTTGGCGGAGATCTGCCAGGCCACCATCTGGTCCTCGGTTTATACCTTGGCAGCTCATTATTGCCTGGAGAGGGAGTCCTACCAGGACAGCGCCTTTGGCCAGGCAGTACTCCATCATTTGTTTGGGGTGTAAGGCAGCTCTTGCCCTCTGGTCCTTCGATGTATTCAGGCTACCGGAGAATTGCTTCCTTGCTTGACACATGGGCTGTTCGTGGGTCTTGTGTTCCTTGTCTCAGTTGCTGCTTCTCATGGCTCTTTTCTGGTCACCTGTGGCTTTTACAGGGTTTTTTCAGTAGCCTGTAGCTGGGGAGTCACATATGTGAGGGCTGACTTTCTGCGTGTTCCCAGAGAAAGCAAAGTTACTCACCTGTAACAGGTGTTCTCGGAGGACAGCAGAAATAAGTCCTCACAACCCTCTCTCCTCCCTGTGGAGTTGCTTTTCTTTTTGCCGACTTGTGCTATGTTGTCATACTGAGGCAAGATGGCACCCTTAGGCAGGATGGGACCATGCATGTGTGGTACATTTCTCAAAGACTTTCTTTGAAATCTAGAGACAGTTGCCATGCGGGCTCCGTCAGTACCAACGTCACCCATATGTGAGAACTGACTCCTGCTGTCCCCAGAGAACACCTATTATAGGTGAGTAACTGTACTTTTCTGTTGCATTTGGGCCATAAAGAGTATGGTGGTAGCTGAATCGGAAAGTTTCTGACAGTGCTCTCAAAGCCAGGAAAGCCATAGCCTGGCTTTCTCTCTCCTGGTGATGGAGAGGGAATTCTGCTATCAGTAACAAAGTTGAATGTGTTAGTTTCCCTGTTTAGCAGGCATACCATGGCCCCTATGGACGGGATATGGCACTTGAGTCCCATGATTGGAAAATAACAGCATTGCTGAAACAGTCCTTTGAGGTCTCCACACTTGTGTTACAAGCTTTTGTTTGTGGGGGCTATGTAGAGTGGGTTGTTCTCCACTGGATTCAACAACTGCCAGAGTCAACTGAAATGGGTCTTCCAGAATCAGGAGTGGAGTTTCTGACCAATGGAAGTAAGGATGAAGTGGGGAACTACAGACTGGTTAGTCTGATCTCTGTAGTGAGTAAACTAATGGAAATACTGCTAAAATTGAGGATAGTGAGGTTTCTGGAATACAAAGAATTACAGAATCCGATGCAGCATGGTTTTACTAGATTCAGACAGATATCATTAATTTCTTTGACTGCACTGAGAGATGGACCAAGGAAGAGCTCTAGATGTGGTATATTTAGATTTCAGCAAAGCCTTTGACACTGTTCCACATAGGCGACCTATAAATAAATTGAGTGCCCTGGGAATGGACCCTAAAGTGACTAACTGGGTTAGAAATTGGTTGAGTGGGAGGTGACAGTGGGTACACGTTCTGTAAATGGCGCACACTCTGAGGAGAAGGATAATCTCCAGGAACAAGCAGGAATGAGTCTTCACATATGGGTACGTCGGTACCGACGGAGTCTGTGCGGGAACGCTCCCCAGCGTCCAATCAGAACGCTTTTGGGAGTATCCCAACATGCCTGCGTGCTGCCTTCCCGCCTTTCCCAACTGCCTCTCCTCAGTTTTCGTTTTTCCGCGGAGCCGGCAGGACGTCCTCCTGTCACCGCAGAAAATTCTTCCTTTATTTTTGTTTTTTCTTGTGGTCGCGTCTACCTTCCCTCGACGCACCGGTACTGCCGGTGTTTTCTTCTTCTTTTCTTTTACAGATATTTCCTTCTGTAGGAAATTTTTTCCTATTTGGTGCCTGACAGGCTTCGGCCTGCTAGGCCTCTCCATTTCCCTCATGGAAATTCTAGCCACTAGAAAGTGTTTTAACTGTGGCACTACCAAATTACTTTTAGACACCCATAATTGGTGCCTTCCATGTTTGGGACCTGAACACAATCCGCTGGACTGTCCCTCCTGCACTTCTATTTATGCAAGAAGTTTTCAGCATCAAGCTCAACTCAATACGCCGTTCCCCTCAGTCCTGAGGGTACCAGCTCCATCTTCTTTTTCACAGGATCAGGTAACCAAACAAAAGTCTGTAAAGACTGGCCAGTCCTCGGGTGGTAGATCTCATGTCCTTCATAGAGATGCCCCCGAGGACATTTTGGCTTTAAAACCCCGGCAGGAGGCTTCTGTCTCCAAAGCACTAACGGGGTTTCAGGTTGTTCCCGGGGTTTTTCCCTCGGTGAACATGCCTGAGCCATGCCCGGTGGTGGTATCCGCTTTGAGCGGTGCCGGTACCCCGGCATCGGCAATGGTGCTGGATGAAACATTCCACACCGATGATCGCAGTTGAGCGCTCTCGGTATCTTCGGTGCCGCTAGAGCCGTTACCGACCGATCTTCCCACATCTATCCCGGTACCGATGCTGGTATCCACGTCGGTACCCTCCCGATATGCATCGATAGACTCGCTTCTTTCGATACCGAGTCTAGAATCGATCTCTAGTCTGGATGACTGGGTACCGACTCGTCTCGGTACCGACTTCAGACGGTACCATAGACATTCCACTGATGATCAAGGTCTGCCACATTCGGTTACCATGATACCGATAGTGCCATTACAGACTGATCTTCATATATCAGTGTCACCGACGGTACCGATCCCGGTATCGGCATCGGTGTCGGTACCTCCCATGCTAGCCGGCTCGCTTCCTTCCATACCGAGTTTGGAATCGATCCCTAGCATGGATGACTTGCTACCGACGAGTTGTGGTACCGGTTTTCATTGGTACCCACAACTATCTTTCAAAGATAATCCGATGCTCCACCCCTCCAGATCTGCTATTCCACAGAATCTGAATGAGCAGGTGGCTGCTAGAGCTAGTTCTTCAACAGATCTAGTTCTTCCTCCTCTTCCTCGAGGACTCCCCTCTGGGGAGATTTCTTTTCAAGCTTTCCTGCTTGATATGGCGAAGTTACTTGCCATTTCTATACCTGGTCAAGTCCCTGCACCAGGGGATCCACAACCTATACAGATCCCCTGCAATCCAAAGGAAGTCATTATGTTTCCTTTGCATCAGACCTTGCAGGATCTCCTATTTAGAACATGGGAAACTCCTTTAATGGTATCCCCACCTTCTAGGGCAACTGATCTTCTATACAAGGTGCCCCCTTCTCCAGGTTTTCAAAAGCCTCAACTTCCTCATCATTCTCCGGTTGTAGAATCAGCAATGAGGCGTGTTAAGAGTACTAAGAAGCACTCTTCTTATCCGCCAGGTCATGAGGCTAAGACTTTAGATGCCTTTGGAAGTCAAACTTTCCAAGCATCCATGCTTTCAGCAGGAGTCCTTTCATATATTTTCTATATGGGATTATCTCTTGAGGAGGTCACAAAAGATTTATTACTTTTGACCCCTTTCCTCCAAGAGCCTAAAAGAGCAGATTTTTCTATGCTAGTCAATCATGCTCAAAATATTTCTAAGTTCCTTACTCATGCTTCCCTAGACTCTTTCGAGTCTGTTAGCAGAACTTCTGCTATAGCCGTAGGAGCACGACGTAGAGCCTGGCTCCAAGCTTCAGACTTGGACACATCTGTACAAGATAGACTGGGAAATGCTCCTTGCACTGGAGAAAATCTCTTTAATAAGGAGACTTTACTCCAGGCTGCTCAGTTTACCACTAACACTATTGCTTTCAGAGGCTTGTCTACGCCTTCCTCTATCCCAGTTTGTAGAAAGTCTACTACTAAGCTTTGTTCTCCTAATGGGAGAAGGTTTTATCCATCTTCTACCCATCATACAGATGTTTCTCGGCAGGGGAATCACCCAGCCAGGCTCAGGAAACCACAACCTCAACGGTTTCAGCAAACCCAGCAGCCGCAAGGTTGCTGATAAACTCTTCCCTGAATCCTTTTTTCCTCTTGAGGTTTAGATCCTGTAGTTTGCTTCTTACCTCTACAAGCATCTACATCGGTTCCATCCCAAAATTTACATATGTCCCTCTCAAAGACACATCCTAACTATTAGCTCAATGAGCTTTTTGAGATGATTATGCTTTACAGGTACTACAGTTACTCCTCGTCCTCTGATCTACACAGAGGAGTAACAGCTGTCAATAAGGTCACCATCCCTTACCTTTGACTTTTCTCCTGTTATCAGCATCTCTCTTACTACTTATTAAAGATTTCCTCCACAATAAGTCTTCTTTTCAACTCTGCCACTCTTTCCAGGACATTTGGTCTGTAAGAGTGATACCACTTTACTGAGGGCTTTCCCTTAAGCCCCTAACAGTTTCTTTCAGAGTTGTCTCCCCCTTGCATTCTTAGTTCTTCCTGGCAGCTTCTCAGACAGTAGCGGAATCTTACCTCTCCTACTTCTGTCTGTATTTCTTTCCCAACCTTGGGACCTTCTGCTGCCCTATCAATAGTTAGAACTGCAGGGGCTCTTACTGCTTAGACCACTGACTTGCTGTCCAAGCAGCCAGGGCTTGTTCTCCAATTTCAATTGTTTCTGGCCTTGCCACCAAGTCCCAGACGGTTTAAGAACCTTTTCTGGCTATTCTTGCAGACCTTACCTTCTCTCCTTAGCCTCCCCAATTCTTGGGCTTAGCGGAGTAATTCATGCTGCCTGCGGGCTCTTGAACATCAGGTTTTCTTCTAATTAACCTGCAACATGCTCTCTGCATCTCTTCGGAGCAGCTCTACACTATGGGGCCTTGTTAGAGAGCACATAATGTCAGATGGTTAGGAAGGGTTTTACCTAATCAGGCTTACTGGATTCTCCTTGCCCTTACCATTTCCATTAAAGGCTTCTTAAATAAAGGTCACAGGCCTTTAATTAAGAGAAGACCTAAAGAATTATCCAATTCCTTGGTTTGCTTCACGTCTCCAGGGGACCCCTTCACCAGAGATGGTTTGTTTCTTTCAGTATAGACCATCCCTGTCTGTTTTTTTCCTTCCATCCTCAATTCTTCATGGCGTGATCCATGTTGAGCACAGGAATGCACCATACCCCTTTTTAACCTCATTGAGGGTAAATATGGTATTTTTATGGCATCTTTTTCTCCAGCTACCTGCTGGAGTTATGGAAGGACTCAGACTCACTGTCTGCAGATTAAAAACATCCTCTGTATTTTCCAGGTAGGTCTCCATTCCTGGTTTTTCATGGCAAGAGTGTTCTTAGAGGACTCTAGGACTCTAGACTTCTCTTGCCAATGAGAGAACTCCCTGTACTTCCTACCCTTAACCAGGAAGTAGGGATTCTCTGAATATCTTCTCAAGCAGGTACCTCCCTTCTTGTTAGATAAATCTTTCTCCACATACCCTATGTGCGGACATGGGTATATATATATATGTATGTGTGTATGTGTATATATATGTATGTGTATATATATATATGTGTGTATGTACGTATATATGTGTATATATGTATATATATGTATATATATATACATATATATATACATATATATTCCTAACTGAGATCATCGAATTCCGCAAAAAAGTGAAAACCTATCTCTTTTCTAAACATTACAACAACTCAGATCATCCCTCAATAGACTTAGATAATGGCTAACCAGTTTTTATCTAACAAATCCCAAATGACCTACACATACAATTCTTCATAGCTGATACTGTACTTTGAATAACGCTAAAGCCCCACATAATGTGTATTTGTACATTATTTATTTATTTATTTATTTATTTTCTCTTATATACCGCGCTATTCTGCATCAGTGCGGTTTACATTGAACAAACTGAAATTACATTGAACAGGGCATTATAACTTGGAGATAACTATTTTACAGGGAACATGGGCTATGGAGGGTTAAGTGGCTTGCCCAAGACCACAAGGAGCACCTGTGGGACTAGAAACCCCAGTCCTTCCAGCCCAAGGTTGCTGTCCTCTAGTGGGATTTGAACCCCCGACCTTCCGGCCTGAAGTACCTTGCCCCAACCACTAGGCCACTCCTCCACTCCATAGTTTACTCTGTTCTATACTGTTCTGTATTAACACTAGTTGTTTATCTTATTGTTATTTGGTCATATGATGTTTTATGTAAAACAAGCTCCGATTTGTTAACTGTTGTTTATTGTGAACCGCAACTGAACTATGGAAGATGTGGTATATAAATCATTGTTAAATAAATAAATAAAATAAAATAAATATATGTATATATGTATGTATATGTATATGTGTATGTATGTATGTATATGTGTGTATATGTGTATGTATGTATGTATGTATATGTGTGTATATATGTATGTGTATATGTGTGTATGTATATGTATATATATGTATGTATATGTATATGTATATGTATGTATATGTATATATGTATGTATATATTGTGGTGAATAGCGCCCTCCTGAGCCTATGGAGACGGATGAAAATCCTGAGGTTCAGCAGGATTTATGCCCATTTGAGAAACCAAGGAAGAAAGAGAGACTCTATTCCACAGAGCTGAGCATGGAGACCAGCCCAGGGGAGGAGTCCTGCAGTCCTGATTGGGCACACCCTGCCCTTGGAAGGGGCGTGTCCAGGAGAGAATGTGGTTTTAAACCAGAGCATGGCTTTGCTAGTCAGAGGAAGAAGAAGAGGGAGAAGGAGAATGATTGGAAGTCCAGAAGACGGTATGCTGATACTTGGGAACCTGGCATTGGAAAGAAACCTGCAAAGTTCTATTCAGAGGCAGTGAGTAGGAGAGAGGACCTAGCCCTGAAATAGACAACCGTTGGAAGGCACAGCCCTGGGAAAGGAAGCCTTCAAGGCAGGCACAAGAAAGAAAACAATCATTCTGTGGAGTACCGTTTGAGCCAGAGAGCAACAAACATTCTAACAGCTGGAGAACGTTGGAGCCATCTGAAGTCAGAATGGCATGGCAACAAGTAAGTGAATGGCCACAAAGTTTCCAGGCTGAACGTAAAGCTAACTCTCCTGTGTGTGAAACATTAGCAAAAGAGACTAGCAGTTACTCTGACACAATTAATCTAAGAGAGGAGAAAATAAACAGCCTTAAGCCAGAGGGAAGTTGTATAGCTGATAGCAATTCCCTATCTCACAAATAGCAGGCTGAATTGCTCCTACAGAGTTTTAAGCAGTTTTTAGAGTTGCAAGCTAGAAGACAGCCAGTGTTACCAGAAGCCAGTAATTCCATACAGCTTGAAGAATTAACACAAGATAATACAGACTTACCAGATTGTGAGAGCATGGATTGCACGGTCTGCTGTGTAGAGATGCCAAGCTGAAGGAAACTGCTTTTTACCGTATGTGAATTGAATGCTACGGAGCTGTTGTATTGCCTTGCTGAGAAAGCTCTAATTATGTGCACCTGATTTTCCCCAGCACTGTGAAGGTAACAGTGGCTGAAAGAGGCTGCAGTGAATCTAACTGACCTCTTGGGGCAAAGTGAGTAATTTGCTTAGAAGTTAAAAGAAGCAGTTATACTTTAAGTTGCCTTTATCCTAAGTTTTCCTGTTAGCATTTGAAGCACCTATTTTGTTTGCATTTATTTGCCATGTGATGGAACAATATCCTTTACTATAATAAATATACTGGAAACCCCATAACTACAACTCTTTATTTCGGAGCGAGAGGAGCAGGAACTACAATACCCAGGATTCCCTGGATACAGGTTACGCTCCTTCCTCACGAAGCATCAGACCGCCGCTCCTGTCTTTAGCCCCAAGGCCGGGCAGGAGCACCGCAAGTGGCTACGTTGGCAGGATATTCCACGCATGCGCAAGGTGCCGCGCAGAAAACTACAGAAAAGCAACTGCAAGAAAGACCCCGATTGCAGACCATCCTGAAAGGAAGGAAAGAGTCCCAGCATCGGAGTGTCAGCTGCAACGAGGTTGTGAAAAGCATGAGGCAACACCTGAGCCAGGTAATAAGTGTCCACCTGGGAAACTATAAGGATACAGGGCTGAGGGTGTTTGCCAGCTAGTTGAAAAAAAAAAAAAGGAAAAGTTTTTGTTTTTTTTAAAAAAGTGTGAGGTACCGCACTTGGTTTTTTTTTTGACTGTTTGTATTCACAGGTACTAAAGATGTCTCTGGATCCAGCAGAGGTGTTTAAATGGATGGCCACTCAACTCGAGAGACAGCGAGACTTGAGTCTAGAGTTCCAGGAAAAGAGTGCTGCTGCCCTGCAGGCTCAGCAGTGACCCCTACTGGACATGCTACAAGCGTGGGTAGCTGAGCAGAAGACGCCACAGGAGAAACCATCCGTTCTCCCAGGTTTTTCTGCTACAGCTGCGCATAGTCTAAACGCAGGGACTATGTTTAATTTTGGCCAGTTAAAGGACAATGAGGATGTTGTTAATTTTATTGAGTGTTTTGAAAGAGTGGCACAGTTAAGTGCATGGCCAAAAGAGTGTTGGGCCAGCAGATTTGCAGCTTCCCTTACTGGAGAAGCAATGGCTGCCTATAGGAGCATGCCACCCGACCTTGCAGGAAATTATGAGGAGGTGAAAAGAGTGGTCCGGGAAAGGCTAGGCCTTACACTGCTAGCCTACCATAATCTCCTGCGAGCGATTAAATTAAAACAGGATGAGACACCGAAAGCCTTAGTATACAGGATAAGCAGGTTGTTAAATAAATGGCTTAATCCAGAGAATAGGACCAAAGAAGCTATATTGGAAAGCTTAATTGTAGAGCAATACATGAATGCTGTACCCAATGAAATAAAAACCTTCCTGATTCTGCAAAGCTGCAAAACCCCACAAGAGGCAGTAGACCTCACAGAACGCTTCTTAGAGGCCAAGGTAATGGCTCATGAAAGCAGTAGTGATTTAAAGGGGGCAGCAATACCCGAGTCAGAAAGGAAGTGGAAATTTCAGAATGAAGCAAGCAAAATGTGTATGCCAACTGTGAAGGCTAGGTTACCGCCTAGGAAATGTTTTAAATGTGGGCGAGAAGGGCATATACAGAAGAATTGTTTTAAGACTGCCTTAGTAGCAGAAAGTGCACAAAAAACCCGAGAAGGATTTCTCATTGAGGTAGAGGTGCAGGGAATTGCTACTACCGCGTTATTGGATTCTGGCGCGGAGCAGACAATGCTCTCCAAGGCGCTGTGGCAGCAAGTCCAAGCATCAGGGGTAGCAATTCAGCCTGTTCGCAATGTGAAGATCCGCTGCGTTCACGGAGGTACATCACTATACCCGGTATACAACCTTCAAGTGAAAGCGCTAGGTGTGCTTAAGAAAATTCCCATCGCAGTGGTCCCCAAGCTACCTCATAATATAGTTTTGGGTAAAGACTGGCCAAATTTCCATAAAGGGGTGGAACAAGGCTTATTCTTAAAAGAGCAAGAAGCTACCAGAGAGTCCCCGGTAGAAGCTCTAACCCAAGCCAACAAGAAAAGTATAGTGCTTAGTCCTTTGTTTGCCCACCTGAAAAAGCAAAAAGGGAAAACACCGCCTTCAAGAGAGGAAATAGTGAAGAAACCAGTGTTTGTACTAAGATTCTGCAAGATGAACCCTAATGCTCAACCCCCTAAGAGAGCTTCAAGTAACTCAGCAGGTTATGACCTCTGTAGTGCTGAGGAGGTCATAGTTCCTAAGCAAGGGAAAGCATTAATAGATACCGCTCTACAGATGGAAATGCCACTAGGCTGTTACGGCCGGATAGCCCCACGATCGGGACTCGCTGTAAAGCATTTTCTGGACATAGGAGCCGGAGTGATAGACCCGGATTATAGAGGTTCTATTAAAATTCATATGTTTAACTTTGGCAAGGAGGACTTTAAAGTCAAGGTTGGAGATCGAGTAGCTCAACTAATCTGCGAGCGTGTGGGTCTGCCTCCGCTGGAAGAAGTATCCAGCCTATCAACAACGGCTCGTGGAGCAGGTGGATTCGGGTCAACAGGGGGTACCAGTTTCCAAGCTCTAGCCACAGTAGTAGAAGAAAAGGAAGAGGAAGACCTGGGGCCACAAATCGCAGTATGTAAAAGCAACCCAGAGCCTAGAGTAGATGAAGGCTTGTCTTGGGCACAAAAGCAGGAGTTGGTTCAGCTACTAACAAGATACCAGGATGTCCTCACACCAATGCCAGGCAAGACGGACCTGATCGCCCATGGGATCATAACGCCGCCTGGCGAAATAGTACGCCAATGTCCATATAGGCTGCCAGAAGCCAAGAAGGAGGAGGTCGTGCGGCAGGTACAGGAAATGTTGCAGATGGGCGTTATAGAAGAGTCGCGGAGCCCATGGAACAGCCCAATTGTTCTAGTTCCCAAGCCCGACGGCTCCATAAGGTTCTGTATCGACTTTCGGAAAGTTAATTTAATATCTCGTTTCGATACATATCCGATGCCCAGAATAGAAGAACTTCTGGATCGCCTAGGCCGTGCCAAATACCTCACCACATTGGACATGTCGAAAGGATACTGGCAGGTCCCACTAACCAGGGATGCCAGACAGAAGACTGCGTTCAGCACCCCGGTAGGCCTGTACCAGTTTAAAAGAATGCCTTTCGGCCTACACGGAGCCGCTGCTACGTGTCAGCGATTAATGGATTTGGTTCTGCGACCGCATCAAACATACGCTGTGGCTTATATGGATGATGTGGTCATTCACAGTGACAATTGGACACAACATCTCCCACGAGTTGAAGCCGTTCTTAGGGCACTTAGGGATGCTGGCCTTACGTTAAACCCGGCTAAGTGTTTATTTGGAGGCCGGGAAGTTAAATATTTGGGTCACCTGGTGGGTAATGGGGTGGTGAAGCCCCTTACTGATAAGATAGCCGCTGTTCAAGCGTTCCCCAAACCACTTAACAAGAAGCAGTTAAGGAGCTTCCTAGGGTTAGTGGGGTATTACAGACGGTTTGTTCCAGGATTTGCAGAGAAGAGTGCCCCTCTAACTGAAATGTTGAAGAACGCGCCTAACCAACTGAGATGGCGGGAAGAGGCGGAAGAAGCATTCCACCTGTTAAAGAATAAGTTGTGTGCAGCACCAGTTCTCAGAGGTGTGGATTTTTCCCAACCATTTTTGGTACAGACCGACGCGTCGGAGACGGGCCTTGGTGCAGTACTGTCCCAACGCCATGATGGTACGGAACACCCAGTGTTATACCTCAGCAGGAAGCTAGCCCCAGCGGAACAGCGCTATTCAACAATTGAATGTGAGTGTCTGGCTATTAAGTGGGCCATAGACGCGCTGCGCTTTTATCTCACGGGGAGACGTTTCACCTTGATTACCGACCACGCACCACTCAAATGGCTAAACCAGATGTATAGCCATAATGCGAGGTTAACTCGTTGGTTTATGGCCCTCCAAGCGTTCGACTTTCAAGTGGAACATAGAGCAGGACGGCTCCACCAGAACGCAGATGCCCTGAGTAGAATCACGTGCTGTGCCTCTGGTCAGAAACCAGCCCGTGATATCTTAAGGGGGGGGATCTGTGGTGAACAGCGCCCTCCTGAGCCTATGGAGACGGATGAAAATCCTGAGGTTCAGCAGGATTTATGCCCATTTGAGAAACCAAGGAAGAAAGAGAGACTCTATTCCACAGAGCTGAGCATGGAGACCAGCCCAGGGGAGGAGTCCTGCAGTCCTGATTGGGCACACCCTGCCCTAGGAAGGGGCGTGTCCAGGAGAGAACGTGGTTTTAAACCAGAGCATGGCTTTGCTAGTCAGAGGAAGGAGAAGGAGAATGATTGGAAGTCCAGAAGACGGTATGCTGATACTTGGGAACCTTGCATTGGAAAGAAACCTGCAAAGTTCTATTCAGAGGCAGTGAGTAGAAGTCCCAAGGAGAGAGGACCTAGCCCTGAAATAGACAACCGTTGGAAGGCACAGCCCTGGGAAAGGAAGCCTTCAAGGCAGGCACAAGAAATAAAACAATCATTCTGTGGAGTACCGTTTGAGCCAGAGAGCAACAAACATTCTAACAGCTGGAGAACGTTGGAGCCATCTGAAGTCAGAATGGCATGGCAACAAGTAAGTGAATGGCCACAAAGTTTCCAGGCTGAACGTAAAGCTAACTCTCCTGTGTGTGAAACATTAGCAAAAGAGACTAGCAGTTACTCTGACACAATTAATCTAAGAGAGGAGAAAATAAACAGCCTTAAGCCAGAGGGAAGTTGTATAGCTGATAGCAATTCCCTATCTCACAAATAGCAGGCTGAATTGCTCCTACAGAGTTTTAAGCAGTTTTTAGAGTTGCAAGCTAGAAGTCAGCCAGTGTTACCAGAAGCCAGTAATTCCATACAGCTTGAAGAATTAACACAAGATAATACAGACTTACCAGATTGTGAGAGCATGGATTGCACGGTCTGCTGTGTAGAGATGCCAAGCTGAAGGAAACTGCTTTTTACCGTATGTGAATTGAATGCTACGGAGCTGTTGTATTGCCTTGCTGAGAAAGCTCTAATTATGTGCACCTGATTTTCCCCAGCACTGTGAAGGTAACAGTGGCTGAAAGAGGCTGCAGTGAATCTAACTGACCTCTTGGGGCAAAGTGAGTAATTTGCTTAGAAGTGAAAAGAAGCAGTTATACTTTAAGTTGCCTTTATCCTAAGTTTTCCTGTTAGCATTTGAAGCACCTATTTTGTTTGCATTTATTTGCCATGTGATGGAACAATATCCTTTACTATAATAAATATACTGGAAACCCCATAACTACAACTCTTTATTTCGGAGCGAGAGGAGCAGGAACTACAATACCCAGGATTCCCTGGATACAGGTTACGCTCCTTCCTCACGAAGCATCAGACCGCCGCTCCTGTCTTTAGCCCCAAGGCCGGGCAGGAGCGCCGCAATATGTATATGTATGTATGTATGTATATGTGTATATATGTATGTATGTATGTATATGTGTATATATGTATGTATGTATGTATATGTGTATATATGTATGTATGTATATGTGTATGTATGTATGTATATGTGTATATATGTATGTATATATGTATATGTGTATGTATGTATATGTGTATGTATGTATATGTGTATGTATGTATATGTGTATATGTGTATGTATATGTGTATGTATATATGTATATGTGTATGTATGTATATATGTATGTATATGTGTATATATGTATGTGTATGTGTATGTGTATGTATGTATGTGTGTGTGTATGTATGTATGTGTATATATGTGTGAATGTATGTGTATATATGTGTGTATATGTATATACATATTACAATATATCATAGTGGGTAGGTATATGTCTATATACTCTTTGTCTGTCTGCCTAGATATATATACTTATACATACATATATATATATATATTCCACCACGGACCGACAGATACTCTCTATCCCTTTCCATGCTGTCCCAGCATACTTAGGGTTCTCCATGATCAACCACTTCCTGTGGTAGTTCAGGAGTTTTTGTACCATGACCTTCAGTTTGGGTACACCTGAAGCCCTCCACATACTTTCCTTTTCCATTACGAGGGACTTTTTCTGAATCTTCAGAAAATGGGAGGCTATAATGCCTCATTACTCCTATCCTTCTTGTTATCGGATATGGAGATCTTTGAAGCTCCCTCTCCTATAAGAACTAGGTCTCTTAAGGTCAAAGGAGTTTTCAGTTTTATCCAATGGAGACTTCCGTGTTTTCCGCTAAGTCCTACCTCATTGAACTACCCCAGTTCCACTGGGATTGTTTCTCTCACCCTAAGGGTTCTACCTCAGCCTGTGTTTTGCACAGTTGTTTACCTCTTCTTACATTGGGGATATTCTGTTGGTTCATATTCACAAATCCTCATAAAACTCCATATACCCTTCTACAATACCACCAGGTGAGGTCCATATTGGTTTATTGCTCTTCAATATTACCACTAAATATCACCTGCACAGAGCCTATCTAGGCATCCTGTTTGGTCCAGCTGTTCAACAGCACATCTTTTTAGCTCAACTCCTACCCTCCATCCCTGGAATGCCTGGGGGTTCGGTAAGATAGCATGGCTCTCAAGCTCGCAACATGCTGGGACTTCTCCAGGCATCTTAGCTTGGGAGTCCCCATATGTGAAGACTCATTCCTGCTTGTTCCTGGAGATAGCACAGTTACTTGCCTGTAACAGGTGATCTCTGGGAACAGCAGGAATAAGTCTTCACAACCCACCCACCTCCCCTAGGAGTTGCATTTCTCTATCTCTTTCTTTCCCTTTCTTGCTCTCTCTCTCTTTGCCTCAGCTTTAAAACTTAACTGAGGAGAGGCAGTTGGGAAAGGCGGGAAGGCAGCACGCAGGCATGTTGGGATGCTCCCAAAAGCGTTCTGATTGGACGCTGGGGAGCGTTCCCGCGCAGACTCCGTCGGTACCGACGTACCCATATGTGAAGACTTATTCCTGCTGTTCCCAGAGATCACCTGTTACAGGTAAGTAACTGTGCTTTATCAGTGGTGTGCAACAAAGATCTGTCCTTGGTCCGATTCTTTTTAACATTTTTGTAAGTGATATTGCGGAAGGGCCTCTTTCGGATGATATCAAAATTTGCAATAGAGTAGACACCCAGGAAGGTGTAGATAACATGAGGAGGGATCTAGCAAAGCTTGAAGAATGGATGAGAATTTGGCAGCTGAAATTTAATGTTGAAAAAATCCAAGAGAGCGGTAAAGTATAGCGGGTACATAAAAACATAAGATATGCCATACTGGGTCAGACCAAGGTCCTTCAAGCCCAGTATCCTGTTTCCAACAGTGGCCAATCTAGGTCACAAGAAACTAGCAGGTCTCCAAAAAGAGACACAGCTCCACAGTGCTTGTCCCGGGGCAAGCAGTGGATTTCCTGGATCCTCTTTAATAATGGTTTATGGACTCTTCCTCCAGGTGTAGTAGCTGATAAGCATGCAATAAATAATACCCGGAGTCAGGCAAAGATTCAAGCCGGTTTAATGTGCACAGACTCAGATTGCAGTAGCATTCAAAATGGTCTGAGCACAGAGCTCAGAAAAATGACAGTTTATATACTTTTCTTCTCCAGTCTAATACAGGCAAAACTCCTCATTGGCCACAGTGGCCCACTTACTCTCATCCAATAGACATCTCTGACCGGGCCCAGGACTCGCTCCCCCTGCTTGGGTCTTACTAGCCACGGGTCAGCAACTAGACATAACACTAAACATAATACTTTTACTAAAGTATACAGTATATTTCGCTATTCTTGCAAGGTCAGTTAGCCACAAAGATAGTGGAAGGCATATCAGAAGCATTCTTAACAAAAGCAAAACAAAGCGAGGCCAAACATAGCAAGGCCAAGACGTATCTCTAGCCTTGGCTCAAAACACTAAACAATCTTCATAATGCTAGACAAAATATTCTTACACTGTTCAGTTTCTCTGCTATATTTTCATCCTAATTACGAGGTCAGTGCACAGTCAGCAAAGATACAGTGGCGCGGCATTCTACTGAAAGAGACATCTGACTTACCTAAACAATAAAAAGTACCAAGGTTTAATTCTCTAAGGCCTTGAAGCATCACCTTTTCATCATATACTTTCCAGAGAACACAATAACACAAGTTCATCTAAACAGCTCCAATCCCATCCCTATCTAACATGATACTTTTTCAAGTAATATTACTATCATATGTATATAGTTCAAGTTCTATTATCCTTTGTTACAATTACCCCTGTTTTCCAAGTTTTTCTTCCTGTTCCATGTAAAAACAGATATATGTATCTTATCTTATCTGATGTTTTGTAGTTCTATGTAAACCGCGCTGATAATAAATAGTGCGGTATATAAAAATGTTAAATAAATAAATAAATAAATCTCCAGGAGAGCAGAACATGTTATCAAACCAGAATAGAACAGTATTTCTTTCTAACAGCTAACAGCATTCTGCAGTTTTCCAAAATCAGCAATAACATTTTAAAGCAGGAGAAAAAGGGCTTCAGACCTAGCTCTGCTACATGCTAGGCCATCGCCTATCACATTCCCTCCTTTTGATTATTCTCACCCGCAAGTGAGAAAGGGTGAGAATCAAATCACACAAATAGCAAAATACTTCAGACTATAGTAGAGGGATCACTGTGTGGTATAGGGTAGTAGCCCGACGTTGCTAGGATTCGTGTTGCTGCCTTACGTTAAGTTTAACATACGTAAGCATAAGGGGAGGAAACATGGGATACATAAACAGCCACAATCAATAATACATTTGATACAAGTGTTTTTGTCAAATCATATAGCATACCTAGTGTATAAGCGGAGGGGCAGGAGACATAGGAGGAACAAATTACATATATACTGTTCATCATAGCAATAGGCCCGTTATCATGACCCACAAAAATAAGAACCATTCCTATTAATAGCAGCACCTGTATCAGAGGTCGGTAGCAGTACTTGTCAAAAAGGTAAGTAGCACATGTTTGAAAATTAGCAACACATGTACTAA
The DNA here is from genome assembly GCA_033557465.1 of Ichthyophis bannanicus. NCBI lineage: Eukaryota > Metazoa > Chordata > Amphibia > Gymnophiona > Ichthyophiidae > Ichthyophis > Ichthyophis bannanicus. The sequence continues at coordinate 138,269,245 of CM066039.1, forward strand.
AGTCCAAAAAATCTGGGTTCTGAGAGCTGGCGAGTAGCAATCAAAAGGGCTCCATTCTCATTGTTCCATCACAGTTCCCATAACAGGAGAGGAAAGATTCTGGTGGGGGTTGAGACAAGTCCGGGTATTCCCTGATGTGCAAATACTAGGTTTGCAGGCTGCACAGGGAAGTAGGGCAAGAGTCAATTCAAAGCACCCCAAGGCTGCCGCCAGAACAAAGCAATAATAAGAATTCATAAGGGGCATAGTCTCTGGAAAATTGGTGGAACTGTCGGCATCCACAACAGGTAGCAGACGTAGCGTTGATTGTAGGTCCTCAAGCTTCTGCCATACGTAGACCTACCAGCTTTGTGGCAGGAGTAGGGCTGTAGATTCCAAAGTATCACTGTCCTCTGGGATGTCTCAGGTTCTTAAAATATCATAGTACAGTCTCTCAGGCTATTATTGCCTCCTTAGAGCAGTTCACTTTTTAGGAGATCAAAACAGTTTTTTCTTTTTCTTTTTCAGAGCATTTGAACACAGTCTCGTAGAAGACTCAATTTCTTAACACAACACAGTCTATTTCTGATGATTTCAGCTTTCTCCAGATGCGAGGCTTACCTTCGGATAAACAAACAGTCTTGAAATAGTGCAGTTTCCGAGGGACCAATAAGTCTTAGGTCCGTGGCTGTTGTCGTAGGGTGAGGCGCAATGGAGTCAGGATCATTTATGGAAGTCCACGACCAAGTTCAGAAGCGGCTGCTGGAATGCAAAACTGGAGGACGTCTGTTCCCTTGACGTCCAGGAGCAAGTTGATAAAGTTCTTACGATGACGGATCTTTTCTTTGCAGCGTGAGTCGCAATGGGTGCTGCAGGATTGGCGATCGAACTCCAGGGACGACTCTCGGGAACTGTGGCTGGTTTCACTCGACTTTGGTGGATCCAGGAGTCGATCTCGGCCACTTTAACTGCTGTTGGGGTTGATAACAAGATGACATATGGCCCTTTCCAATACGGCGCCAGCGGTGTCGTCTTCTACTCTGTCACCCACACCGAGGCTCCAGGCTTGAAAGGATGCAGGGGCTTGGATGGGCTGGTCTCGTACTCACACATGAAGACCCTGCAAAACAGAACTTAAAACCAATAGTGCTTATCTAGTAATTTCAGATCCTATCTGTCACACACCTCCTTTTACTCTCTATACAATAGGCTACAGAATCTCAAAAGGGGAAACTCCTAAAGACTTAGCAGGGGCTAAGTATATCCTATGAAGGGCTATAGGAAGAACCTGGGACCACTTCAGGTAAACCTCTGGGCAGTTTGGACAACTTGAGTACACAATGTCCATTACTTCCAAGCAATCATGGTCAGGAGGGCCTGGACCGACGGGCAATAGGATGGCTGGGTTTAGAGTTTGGCTGACACTTAATTGCAAGTTAGGATTCTCACATAGCATACTTTGATATTTTAACATTCGAGCGTTGGTGAGCCAATGGCTGCCTTTGTGCTCCAGCAGGGTTAAAACAGAGTGTGGTACAGTGACTTGAAGATTTTGTCCTAAGGTGAGCTTGTCAGCTTTGCTCACTAAGAGGACTGTGGCTGCTACAGCTCTCAGGCAAGGTGGCCAGCCTTTGGCAACAGGATCCAATTATTTTGACAGGTAGGCCACAGGTCACTTGATTCATGGACATATAGACAAAATGGTTTCTGCACATCCAGTAGGCCCAAGGCTGGGGATGACATCAATGCTGTTTTCAGTGATTTGAATGCTTTATCTTGTTCTGAGCCCCATTCCAGGGGAGATCGTTCCATTACTTGTGTGACTTGGTACAAGGGTTTTGCCATGAGCGCAAAATTTGGTATCCATATGCAGCAGTAGCCTGCAGCTCCCAAGAAAGCTCACACCTGTTTCCTAGTAGTGGGGGTTGGGATGCGGCATACTGCTTCTTTTCGCTCAAGTCCTAATTTCCAGGTTCCTTTGGACAGGTGGAACCCTGTCTGGCACAGCTGCGCCTTGGCTCTGGAAACCTTGTATCCAGCTTCATTCAAAAGGTGCAAGAGATCACTTGTAGCTTGTATACAATCAGATTTGTTATTGGTGGCTATGAGCAAATCATCTACATATTGAAGCAAAATTCTTTTTCCCGGAATCACAGAGTAGCTTGACAAATCTTGACTGAGGGCTGCACTGAAGATAGTGGGTGAGTTCTTAAATCCTTGTGGTAATCGAGTCCAAGTAAGTTGCCCTCGCCGTCCTGTGGTAGGGTTTTCCCATTCAAATGCAAACAAAAGCTGACTGGCCTCTGTCAGGCGTATACAGAAAAAAAGCATCTTTTAAGTCCAAAACAGTAAAGTGAGTGGCTTCTGCTGGAATCAGTCCTAGGAGGGTGTAAGGATTTGGTACTACTGGATGTATGGTTTCAACTGCACTGTTCACTCGACGTAGATCCTGCACTGGGCGGTAGTCACCTGTCCCAGGCTTCTTGATTGGGAGAAGGGGGGTGTTCCAGGGTGATTGGCATTCTCTGAGAAGTCCATACTGCAATAATTTCTTCAAATGGCGATGAATGCCTTCAATTGCTGGTCTCAGGAGGGGATACTGACGCACATGCACTGATTCTGCTCCTGGCTTAAGGGTAACAAGTACAGGAGCTATATTCTTTGCTAGGCCAGATGGATTATTCTCTGCCCATACTCCAGGTGGGGCTGCAATGCTGGTAAGTATACAGGAACTTGCTGGCCTGATTGGAGATGCACTATAGAACTGCTACTCTTCTTCTCGGGGAACAGTCAGCACTATCAATCCAGCTCCTTCGATTAGGAAAACTTCCTCCACATCATTCAACTATAGTATCAGCAAGACGAACTGCTCTCTTCGCCATCTTACATTCACTTTCTCTGTCACATTATCTCCACAATTCACAGACATTCTGAACAACTTAATCGTGCTGCTGTATTCATGCCCGCAAATGCATCCCGTTTCTGCAAGTTCTGTTTTATATCTCCCTGGGACTGACTTGACAAAAACTGCATTTACCAGGCGCAAATTCTCCTGGGCTGCTGGATTTCATGGGGCATATAGTGAGGGCTGCCTGCACTATTTGGATTCCACTTCATGTTCTCGGGCGCTGACTGTGGGTGACTCTGAACTGGTAAAACGAATCCCTGCCTGCAGTGTCAGCGGTGGACTGTAGCCCCCACATGTGCTTGTCAACAGACAGAGGAACAATCTAGATAGAGTCCTTACAATAGAAAACTACACTTCTGCAACATGTTATAATAACAAATCCTAACAGAAAGAACTATAGTTCATAACATGACGACTACATAGCTGTTACGTATAACTGGAATAAAATTACTTGGCAAAAAACTAACTGCCAGCCGTAATCAGCTTGGCTTTGCAAAATAAATTCTTTCAATTTTACAGTTTTTAGGAAGCAGAGATTCAAAAAGACATTCATTCTGGATGCTTTTTCCATAAAGTGGGTGGACATTAAAATACACATTTTCCTTCCTAGTTTATTTTATTAACAATAAGATTAACCCCTCATTCACTCAGGATTCAAAGCACTTTCAAGTTGCGATCTAGTACCGCTGGCTCAAATGCTGCAGAGTCCTGTCAGTGTTCGTAACCTCGGCTTCGTAGGGCAAAAGGAAAATGCAAGCATCCTTTCCTATTGAAACCTGAGCCCTACAAGATTTCTGCTCACTTGATCTGCACAGGAATTCGAGTAGGAATGTAACCCTTTCCAGGCTAAGTACAATACTATCGAGATCCACAATCCTGACTAAACATTCTTATTAAATGATATATAATTGATGACCATAGCAGAAGGCACATCACTATTACAAAATATTGAATAAAAACAGGTATAATTCCTTAAAATAAGCACCCATTAGCCCAGCAGCAGAACGTTGAAAACATGCCTTCATAGGGTTAAAACATTCCTCTGCACAAACACGCCTCTTGTGCTGCAGCTGAATGAGAGAGACAGCTTCTTGCTTTTACAGTGACTCTTCTTAACTATACTTTTACTATTTCATATGCGGTAAAGTGTCACAAATTACCCAACGGAATATAATCCTACCCTTATACTAGAAGGGAAACTCGTGGTTTCAACAGATAACAAAGACAAACTCCCAACGCTTCCTCCTTTTCACAAGCACTCTTCACACAGACAAACATGCTAGCATTTTCCAAATTCCGAATTCCCGGGCTGACTGACAAACCAGAATTACTTAAACCGAAAGGGCTGATGGTTTCGCCCCGCGCACTACTTGCAGGGGTACTAGGATCGCCCATGGAAGTTGATCAGACTTCCTTTACCTGTTACTGTACCAGATGTGTCTCAAGACTTTCCCAAAGCTATCTGACTAAGAACCAGAAAAATCAATACTCATCGGATCCGGTAGCTAATGCGCTGCGCAACCAATCCCTCCTTGGGTTGAATCCTGGACCCCCCTCGGGTTCGAGGTGTTGGCCGGCCAGAAACAGCAGCCTGCGGAGTCAAGGAGGAGTCTCCTCTGATACAAAAGGACCAGGGGCGCCAGAGACCCTCCTGCGGTCAGTCAGGCTCAGCTCCTGCCGGACCAAACCTGTGAGGCGAGATGTCAGGGCATATTCACTTGCATACCATCCCCCACTCGCACATTCCCGGCCCAACGCACCAGAAATATGTAGTAGCTGATAAGCATGCAATAAATAATACCCGGAGTCAGGCAAAGATTCAAGCCGGTTTAATGTGCACAGACTCAGATTGCAGTAGCATTCAAAATGGTCTGAGCACAGAGCTCAGAAAAATGACAGTTTATATACTTTTCTTCTTCAGTCTAATACAGGCAAAACTCCTCATTGGCCACAGTGGCCCACTTACTCTCATCCAATAGACATCTCTGACCGGGCCCAGGACTCGCTCCCCCTGCTTCGGTCTTGTCAGACGGCTGCCTGGGTGAGAATCTTCACAGTCTTGGCAATGCATATATCTATATGATTTGCAAGGTATTGTGGGCAATGTAGTTCATTCACACCAGACACAGCTGCTGACAATAATTTAGTTGTGCTCTTGGGTAAAGCCAATAAGATATTTATTTATGGGGTTATTTCTCCCAACACAGATATGCTTGGTAGCACATAAATAAGGTAACTTGCTTTCAGTGTTAACTTGAAAAAAACAAAGTCAAAAATCAGGAAAACAACAAATGAAAAGCCATAAAGCAAGAAACAAACTGTTCTTTTCAAACTAACTTCTGATTACTTCCCACACAGATACAGAAGTGATTCTCTCCTAGCTCACAAGCAATTAGGTAAGGCTTAATTGCTAGCAGTTACCAGTTGAAACCCCTTAGCTGGCTTGCCTTCCACTGTGTGGGTCAAATCCTGCTTCAGGAGCTTTTCTGAGTAGATTAAAGAACAAATTTGTATTTCTTTGTGATGGTTGCTGTACTTTAAAACAGAAAGTTACCAACGGAGTTTAGATAGAGAGCAGTCCATATAAACAGGATCCTCATCTGCTATTATTCCCCCTTGTTCAACAAGCATGGGTTCAATATCATGGATTGGCACAGATGAATCTCTCAATGGAGCATTTTCAGGAGAATACTTGTTTCCCTGCTGTCTTTCAAGGTTATAGCTAGGGCATAGATCAGTGTTCATACCTGAGCTTCCATTGCTGCTAGAGTTCCTCTCTATATAGCCTGGCCAGTATGTAGTCCAGTTCTTATGTCCAGCCTTCCAATCCAGATCCCTGGACACTGGATCTCTCTTCACATACCTTCTGGCACAGGTCTTAGAGTCCCTTCCATGTGCAGCCGTCTCCCTCACAGGTAGCCTCTGGTGATTCCTAGCTCTGCAGCAGCATTCCTCTGGCTTTCCCCAGTCCAGTGGTGTATGCTGGCCCTTGGAATACCTCCCAGTATACGTACTGCTTTGGACTCTTCTAGACCTCTCAAAGGCTTTTCTCCTCTTTCTTCCAGAGGGCTTCTTTCCCTCTCTGTCCGTCCGGTTTGGCTTCTGCTTCTGATGATCCTTCAGATGAAACTGAGGATAATTCTCTGGATATCCAAGGTGATCATGAAGATGGTCATCTGTAGAATAAACTCTACTCTTATTCTGCCTTGATGAGTGCTCCTCCCTAACACAGCGCAGCTGTGCTGAATCAGGCCCTGCCCTTTGAGATGAGTGCTTAGGGATTACCTCATAGCCCTTTTGATTGAACACACGTTTTCTCACTTCAGCTCCTCTCATGGCTGTTGGAAACCTGGTGCATTCTGGGACTGGTAGTCTTTTATGGCAAAATTCTGTTTTCTCATTTCTACCAGCACTGACAGGTTGCTTGTTCAGAGACACTTCACCTTTTCTTTAGCCCCTTCCTGAGCTATGATAAGCTTCCTTATCACAGTCTTACTAGCCACGGGTCAGCAACTAGACATAACACTAAACATAATACTTTTACTAAAGTATACAGTATATTTCGCTATTCTTGCAAGGTCAGTTAGCCACAAAGATAGTGGAAGGCATATCAGAAGCATTCTTAACAAAAGCAAAACAAAGCAAGGCCAAACATAGCAAGGTTAAGACGTATCTCTAGCCTTGGCTCAAAACACTAAACAATCTTCATAATGCTAGACAAAATATTCTTACACTGTTCAGTTTCTCTGCTATATTTTCATCCTAATTACGAGGTCAGTGCACAATCAGCAAAGATACAGTGGCGCGGCATTCTACTGAAAGAGACATCTGACTTACCTAAACAATAAACAGTACCAAGGTTTAATTCTCTTATCTCCAGGAGAGCAGAACATGTTATCAAACCAGAATAGAACAGTATTTCTTTCTAACAGCTAACAGCATTCTGCAATTTTCCAAAATCAGCAATAACATTTTAAAGCAGGAGAAAAAGGGCTTCAGACCTAGCTCTGCTACATGCTAGGCCATCGCCTATCACACAGGAACTTGTCCAAACCTTTTTTAAACTGAGCTACACTAACAGCTTTTATTACATCCTCTGGTAACGAATTCCAGAGCTTGATTACACGCTAAGTGAAAAAAATATTTTCTCCTATTAGTCTTAAATGGGTTACATTGTAGCTTCATTGCATGTCCCCTAGTCTTTCTACTTTTTGAGGCATAAACAACCGTTCTATGTTTATCTGTTCCACTCTATTCATTAATTTATAGACCTCTATCATATCTCCCTTCAGCCGACTCTTTTCCCAGTTGAAGAGCCCTAACCTTTTTAAAACTTTCCTCATAGGGTATTCCATCCTCTTTACCATTTTGGTGACTCGTATATGTACCTTTTCTAATTCCGCTATATCCTTTTTAAGATATGGTGACCAGAATGCACACAATATTCAAGATGCGGTCCTTTGTTTTATTCTCCATTCCTTTCTTTATGATTCCTAGCATTCTATTTGCTTTCTTGGCCACCACTGGATGGAGGGTTTCAACGAGTTATCCACAATGACACCTAAATCTTTTTTCCTAATGTGGAAGCTTGTATAACCATAGTTTGTATTGTTCTTTCCTAGGTGTATAACTTTGCACTTTTCTACATTAAATTTCATCTGCCATTTGAATATCCAGTCTTCCAATTTATCAAGGTCCTTTTGCAATTTTTCACAATCCTCCTGGGTTTTAACAACTTTGAATATCTTCTGTCCATGAAAGAAGGGTAGGAACTAGGTGTGATTGTTTCTGATGACCTTAAGGTAGCTGAACAGATAGAAAAGACAATGGCGAAAACCAAAAGGATGCTTGGGAACATAGGTAGAGGAATGGCCAGCAGGAAGGAGGAGGTGATAGTGCCTCTGTATAAGTCTTTGGTGAGGATATAGAATAATTAGCAAAATTGCTTACAATTAGAATATCACAGATAAAAATCAAACAAATAACATTTAGCCTTCAAAGGCCATATAATATATATATCTTCACTCAAAAAAGCAGGCACCTGTTTGTACAGCATTAAATTAATAGAATAATAGTTTAATAAATTAAACATCATATTTAAATCGCACATAACCACATCATTTTTAAATTCATTCTCATATATAAACATCATAATATCAATTCCATAATATCTAATATAATATTTAATTTACAAAATGTATCAGATTTTTCCACCAAATTTTCGAAATGTATGACTGTCTAATTTATTTATTTATTTTATTTATTGTTTATTTTATTTAATACCATATATACTACACCACCACGCTTGCAACATGAATTATATAAACAATAAATTAAAAATGACCTTGCTAAACCACTACTGGCTGCAGTAATTAATTAACAAAGTTGAAAGGGATTTTAAAAAACTTCTACAGTCCCACAATCTTCAAAGAGTTTGGTATCTATTGCAGTCCCGAATTCTTCTCTTCTCTTATCATGTAGTTTTTTCTCAGACTTATGAATGGGTCCATAGCATCCATACTCTTTAACATATACTTTCAACCCATATGCAACATCATCAAACGCCACAAGCTACATTACCACCTTCATGCTGACGATATCATGATATATGCCCCAATCAACCTACAATCACCTGACGTGTCAGCAATTAACAAGATGCCTCGAAGACATGAACACCTGGCTCACCACTAACAACCTGATGGTCAACTTTGATAAAACCGAGGCAATGTTCATCACTAGAAACCCTGCTTTCAATCCGCCCCAAACGCTCAGCATTCTAAACAAAACTACACCAGTCAAGGATGAAGTGAGGTATCTGGGCATCACCCTGGACAGAGCACTGAACCTAAAATCTCACATTACTAAAACGGCGGCAAAAGCCTACCACCGACTGAGAATCATCAGAAGACTCAAACCAATCCTTAACTAAGACCACTTCCGCACAGTTTGCCAAGTAATCATCACCTCACTGCTAGACTATGGGAAATCACTATACCAAGCCCTCCCCCAGCAGACTATTCACCCACTTCAAATGGTGCCGAACACTGCAGCACGAATCATCACAGGCACCACAAGATCTGAACACATCACTCCCGTCTTACAACAGCTCCACTGGCTGCCAATAATTGCAAGGGCAAAAGTCAAAACAATCCTGAACATCTTCAAAATCTACCACCACTGCTCAGCAAATGCTCTCCAGGAAATAATAACCAGGGATGTCAACAACAGACCTAGAAGAACCAACAGTGGCAACAGGATCACCACACCTGCAGGCTTTCACAAGACTAAACAAACAACATCTAAGAGAGCTCCCTCGCTACTGGCGCCTGCATTATGGAACTTCCTCCCTATGGACTTAAGAAACCTAAATGACACCAAAGACTTCTGCAAGGCACTCAAGACTTCTCTTTACCGAGGCCTATGATCAACCACTTAAAGTCCTACCACTAGAGACCACCCAACGGACCCAACAGCTCCCTACACCACCGGGCCCTTCTATCCACTCCCATTTTGACCTACAAACACTGTATTTACGTATGTGAGTCGTCTCCCCCCTGTTAAATGTACCCCTCCAATTGTGTTGTGACCACTTTGATTGAAGGATAAGGTGGTATACAAATCTGTCTAAATAAATAAATAGCATATCCAAATCAACAGTAGTCCACAATGTAACTTGAAATAAAACTTGAGCTGTGTTCTAATATGATCTCTTCCAGCTCTCAAGGGAGGTAGCACTGCACTGCATTGGCAGTGCAGACTCCCTCAGCCATTCAATATATCTTCAAATCACAGCCAGCATAGTGTCACCATAGATCGATCACCTCATTTCACTCTAAAATCAAACCCAACCAGGGCCCATGGTTTTGCAAAACAATGGCTTCCTCAGGTTATCTAAAGCAACATATTAAAAATCTTTTTGCACCAGAAAAAAATCACTACATTTAATCACAAAAATGCTATATATAATCCACTTACCTGCCCTCCACACACTTTCAGTTCAAGACAGTCTCAGCACTAGAAAATGCCAGAGCATGCTCTTCACTGTTTCTCCTTTCCGACACTATTTAAAGAACCAGTGCCATTCAATCTGACTGTTTAAGCCAAAAGGAATCACCATGTTCCAATTGAAAATCATCATCTCTTCCCGATCACACAAACACTTAATAAAGTTCCCATCTCCCTCCTCACGTAACTGCAAGAGGAAAGCACATCTGAAATTCTCTAGATGATGCCTTATCTGGCACCAATTTGACACCAGAGGAGCTGATTCAACCCCCCTATGCAATGCTGAAAGATGTTCATTCATGCATTATTTAAAGGGATGTATCTTCTGCCCAATGCATATATATCTTTTGACATGGGCACAAAATTGCATACTCAACTCCCTGAGACAAGCACGTTGTGTTACTTCTTAACTTAAAATACATTTTTGTAGTAGGATGATTAAATACATCAATCTTTAAAGTATAAGGACAGTTTACGTACCATCCACAACATCTATGACCACTCTGTATAGGCACCATCTCTAATTTAGGGCATAATCTGGAATGTACCAGACAATCCCTAAGATTCTTACCCCTATGAAAAGCAAACATCATAGGGTCTTCAAACAAAGAATGGACCCGTAGGATTGACCAGTATTTCAATATCATGTGCTTTACCTGTGTCAATTGTGTAACATAAGGTAAGACACAAACTAAATGCTTATCAACTGGTTTTTCACGATCCATAAATAAAAGATCGTGATTAACATGAAGCGCCCGTTTACGTGCCCTATAGATCACATGAGACTGATATTGCCCATGTATACTTTAGAAGAAAGACGGGAGAGAGGAGATACGATAGAGGTTTTTAAATGTCTCTGTAGCATAAATGCACAGGAGGGAGAGCCTTTTTCAATTGAAAGAAAGCTCTGCAACAGGGGAGCATAGGATGACAGTTAAAGGAGATAGACTCAGGAACAATTTGCAGAAATAGTTCTTTAGGGAAAGCGTGGTAGATGCATGGAATAATCTCCCAGAGGAAGTGGTAGAGACAAAGACTGTATCTGAATTCAAGAAAGCACAAGACAAAAACAGAAGATCTCTAAAGGAGAAAAAGGGTCTGTAGAGCTTAGTAGTTGGTATGGAAGGGCAGACTCAATAGGCCTTATGGTCTTTATCTTCCATCATGTTTCTAGGTTTCTGAATACAAGAACCTGTCAGTGAGCGATGCTGTAAGCTGGGTTCTATTGAAAGAGCAGAGAAGATACAGGCCAGGGAAAACCTCTTTTCAAGAGTTCAGGATGGGCAGTAAATTGTGGTCCTTTCAGATATTCAAGAAAGCCAAGGAAGTTCCACTGGAGGTTCTAGTAGAACTCAGATTTCCCAGTAAAATACAGTGGATCCATTCTGAGGTGATGCTGATGTGCTATCGGCTCAAATTGTTTTATTTATTTATAAAAGTTAATACTCCTTTTCTGAAAAAGATCAAAAGGGGTGTACAAAAGATTTCTTAACAAACAACCCATGCAATGAATGTCCATTCCCCCTATCCACCTTGGAAACCCTTCCCACTCATACTACAACCCCAGAAAAAGAAATGTCTTTAAAACTTTCCTAAAACAAGACATCGTCTGCAGTTTTTCCAGCAGCTCATTCCATCTCTCTGATACTGCCACGTGACCGCCAACCCGCATTTTGTACATCCTCAAAACCAGGAACCACCAACAAACAACGTTGCGAAGAACACAATGGTCAAGAAGGAACATACCAGCATAAACTCTCCCTCATATAAGTGGGATGCAAATCATGCAGTATCCTAATGGCAATAACTAACAACTTAAAAACACAGCGCTGCCAAATCAGTAACCTGTGCAAATGCACCAATAAAGGACGTGCACTATCCCATCTGCGTGCCCCCAAAAGGAGATGGGCCGCAGTATTCTGCAACATTTGGAGCCTATTTATTTATTTAGAAAGTTTTGTATACCACCTTATCCTTCAATCAAAGTGGTCACAACACAATTGGGGGTTTACATTTAACAGGAGGGGATATGACTCACAAACGTAAATACTATGTGCTTATGTGCTATGGGGATGGGTGGTAGGGGCCAAGTGGTGTAGGTAGGTTTTAGGCCATCTGGGTGGTATCTAGTGTTTGGCAACTTAAGGTGGTTGCTCATAGGCCTCAGTAAAGAGCAGGGTCTTGAGTGCCTTGCGGAAGTCTTTGGTGTCATTCAGGGCCCTTAAGTACATAGGGGAGGGAGTTCCACAATGCAGGAGCTAGTAGCGAGGGAGATCTCTTAGATGTTGCTTGCTTAGTCTTGTGATAACCTGCGGGTGTGCTGATTCTATTGCCATTGTTGGTTCTTCTTGGTCTGTTGCTGGCATCTCTGATTATTATATCCTGGAGCGCATCTGACGAGCAGTGGTGGAAGATTTTGAAGATGTTCAGGATTGTTTTGAATTTTGCCCTTGCAATTATTGGGAACCAGTGTAGCTGTTGTAAGACTGGGGTGATGTGTTCCGATCTTGCAGTGCCCGTGATGATGCCTATGTACTCACTTCATTGGTAAATTCACATAAAGCACATGTGTGCATCAGTGATGCTGAGGGCCAAGCTATCGGTAGTTCAACTACTGGAAGGGTCTCCCAGTTTGGACAGTTTGGCTGAGGTGCCAGACCAAGACAAACCACCCATCTGGGCAGCAGCAGAATGGGACAGTGTTGGAGGCAGAGGATCACATTTCTGTGACAAAAACGGCAACAACACTAAACTTAAACTGCACAGAAGAAAGGCCTGGCAATCCACTTCTGTATCTTGCCACGAAAGCCCAATGGATAGTCACAGCAAAACAAATTGCACTATAGTGCTGGAAGATGAGACCCCCAGGTTGGAAGGCACTCAACTGTCTACTGGGGAGGAGCTGAAGACTATTCAGAGTAAAGCCAACATTTATGATGTGGTTGGATCAAAGCCCTCAGGACATCTGACTGCTGATGTAGCTGCGCATGAAATGAGAGTCAGAAGCTGCAAAGATGTCTTACATATTGGGGCATGGAACATATGAAGCATGAACCAAAGGGAGTTGGAGGTGGTCAAGAATTAACTAGAACATGTACAACTTGATCTGTTGGGTGTCAATGAACTGAAATAGACTGGCATCGGACACTTTGCATTAGATGATCACATGGTCTACTATGTTGGAAATGAAATAAGAAATGGTGTTGCATTTATAATTAAGAAGAAACTTGCAAGAACTGTAATGAAATACAATGCAGTCAGTGAACACTTAATTTCTATTAGTCTACAAGGAATGCCTATCAACACATCTATAATTCAAGTATATGCCCCAACAACAGCTGCAGAAGAGGGATGCAATTGTTGAGTTCTATGAATAAGTACAAACTGAAATCGACAAAATGTGCAAACAGAATATCCTGATAGTCATGGGTGACTGGAACACAAAGGTTGGCAACAAAGAAGAAGGCAGAATAGTTGGAAAATATAAACTTGGCAACAGAAACGAAGCTGGAGAAAGACTGATAGAATTCTGCAAGACCAATGATCTATTCATCTCAAACACCTTCTTCCAGCAACATAAGCAGGACTGTACACATGGATTTCCTCCAATGGTTTGTACAAAAATCAAATTGACTACATCTGCGGAAGTCAATAATGGAAAAGCTCTATAATATCAACAAAGACAAAACCTGGAGCTGACTGTGGTACAGATCACCAACTATTAGTATGCAACCTCAAGCTAAAGTTGAAAAAGAGCAAGCCACTCATGAATGTAGCAAAATATGACCTTGAGAATATACCATTGGAATTTAAAGACTGCCCGCAAAATCGATTTGCAGTTTTAGATACAAATGACAGAGCTCCAGAAGAGTTATGGGATGACATCAAGAAGGTTGTGTTGGAAGAAAGCAGGAAGTCTCTAAAAAAGGTGAAAAAGCGAAAACGACCAAATGGATGACCAAAGAAACTCTGAAAATTGCCCAGAAATGCAGAGAAGCTAAAGCCAGAGGAGAAAGAGAGGCAATCTCAGAACTCAACAGAGATTTCCAAGACAAGACAAGGAGAAGTACTGCAATGACAAATGCAAGGAAATAGAAGCAGAAACTATTAGAGGAAGAAAAAGATTGGCTTTTCTAAAGCTAAAGAAAAAAGTTAAAGAAAAAATTCCAGCCTCAAATTGGAATGTTAAAAGATGCTCAAAGATCTATGTTGAATGATGCTGAGATCATGAAAAGGTGGAAAGAATATTCAGAATTTTTATATCATAAAGATCAAGTGGATCAACAGCCCTTTCAACTGTACCTTATGATCTGGACCCATTGGTGATGAAAGAAGAAGTCGAAGCAGCATTGAAAGCCTTATCAAAGCACCAGGCATTGATGGCATTCCCATAGAAGTATTACAGCAATCTGATGCAGCTGTTACCATACTTACAAGACTCTACCAGGAAATTTGGAAGACAGCATCATGGCCAACTGATTGGAAAAGATCTATGTTTATACCAATATTAAGGAAAGATGATCCAAATGACTGTGGAAATTATCGCACAATCGCTCTGATCCCACATGCCAGCAAGGTTCTACTGAAGATTATTCAACAGAGACTATAACCATATCTGGAACGAGAACTACCTGAAGTGTAAGCAGGATTCAGGAAAGGGCGAGGAACGAGAGGCATCATCACGGATGTGAGATGCATCCTTGAAAAGACTAAAGAATACCAAAAGGATATATCTATTTTTGCTCTATTGACTACAGTGAGGCTTTTGACTGTGTAAACCATGAGAAACTCTGGACCACATTAAGAAGCATGGGTATACCAGAACACCAGATCATTCTCTTGCACAATCTTTACATTGATCAAGAAGCAACAGTTTGAATGGAACAAGGAGAAACAGAATGGTTTAAAATAGTAAAGGTGTACGACAAGGCTGCATACTTTCCCCCTACCTGTTTAATTTATATGCAGAACAAATCATCAGAGAAGCAGGATTGTATGAAGACAACAGAGGTGTGAAGATTGGTGGAAGACTCATCAACATCCTTTGCTGTACTGATGATACCACATTACTGGATGAAAGTGAAGACGATCTGAAACATTTGCTTCTCAAGATCAAGGAACATAATCTTAAAATGTGCCTGCACCTTAATGTAAAGAAGACAAAGTTCATGACAACTGGCAAAATCAATAAACTCATCGTTGATGGAGAAGAACTTGAAATAGTGGACAACGTTAGCCTACTTGGGTCAACTATCAATAAAGAAGTAACCAGCAGTCAAGAAATCAGATGACGCATTGCTATTGGCAGAATGGCTATGAAGGACCTAGACAAGGTTCTCAAGAGCAGAGATGTTTTCTCTCCATACAAAGATTCGACTTGTTCAAGCCATGGTATTTTCATTAACATCATATGGATGCGAACGTTGGACAGTGAAAAAGATAGACAGGAAGAAAATCGATGCTTTTGAATTATGGTGCTGGCGGCGAATACTGTGTATACCATGGACTGCCTGAAGAACAAACCAGTCATTACTAGAGGAGATCAAGCCTAAACTTTCTTTAGAAGCTCAGATGACGAAACTTTGACTTTCATATACAGACCTCCCTCACAGGAGGAAAACGTGGATGGAGAGTTAATTGAAGACATACGCAGCATTGCTAGGAAAGGGGAAATGCTACTGATAGAGGATTTCAGTATGCCAGATGTTGAGTGGAACATTCCTGCTGCAGTATCATCTAGAAGTAAGGAGATCCTGGATTCTCTATAGGGAGAACTATTCAGGCAATTGGTAACAGAGCCCACACGTGAAGGGGCCATACTGGACTTGGTGCTTATCAATGGTGAAAGTGTTTCTGATGTTATAGTGGGAGATCATTTTGCATCCAGTGATCACCAGATGGTGTGGTTCAGTATTAGGACTAGGGCTGTTAAAATCCATTCAAAAGCACAAGGGTCTTAGACTTTAGGAAAACTAAATTTGCCAAGATGGACCAATACCTCAGGAAGTCATTAGCGAGATGGGAACAGCTGGGGGATGTAGAAAAACAGTGGGCAGAACTGAAAGTGGATATTTTAAGGGCAACCAACCTTTTTGTTAAAACAATAAATAAAGGTAAAAGAGACCACTATGGTTTTCGAAAAAAGTAGCTGAAAAGGTGAAGAAAAAGAGGGAGGCTTTCATGAAATACAAGAGATCACAGAGAGAGGAAGACAGGCATCTATATTTGGAAAAACCTAGAGAAGCTAGCAAAGTAGGAAAGCAAAGATTCAAAAAGAAGAGGAAATAGCCAATGCAATAAAATGGGGGGATAAGACTTTTTTCAGATATGTTGGTGAGAAGAGGAAGGACAAAAGTGGTATTGTCAGACTCAAGGGTGAAGCAGAGGGATATCTAGAAGCTGATGAGGATAAAGCGGAATTTCTTAACAAATATTTCTGTTCTGTGTTCACAGATGGAAAACCAGGAGCAGGACCTCAAACACCCACAAACAAGAACAGAAGCGAGGGGCATCTTGAACAATTTTCAGAAGACTGTGTTCGTGAGAATCTAGCTAAAGTTAAAGTAGACAAAGCGATGGGACCGGTTGGGATACACCCGAGAATACTGAGGGAACTTCGGGATGTCATAGCAGTGCCTCGTTGGAGTCGGGAGTGGTGCCAAAGGACTGGAGAGAGGCACATGTGGTCTTTTTACACAAAAGCCAGAAGTAAGGATGTGGTTGAAAACTAGAGGCCGGCTAGTTTAACTTCGGTGGTGAGTAAATTATTGGAAGCACTGCTGAAAGAGAAAATATTGAGGTTTCTGGAGTCCAGTGGATTACAGGATCCGAGGCAGAATGGATTCACCAGAGGCAGGTCTTGTCAGACAAATCTGATTGATTTCTTTAACTGGGTGTCCAGGGAGTTGGACCAAGGGAGAGCCCTAGATATGGTGTATTTAGATTTCAGTAAAGCCTTTGACACTGTTCCTCACAGGCAACTTATAAACAAACTGAGCACCCTAGGAATGGACCCTAAAGTTACTGCTTGGATTAGAAATTGGTTGAGTGGGAGGCGACAAAGGTTACAGGTAAATGAAGCTCACTCTAAGGAGGAGGAGGTTACCAGTGGTGTGCCTCAGGGATCTGTCCTTGGTCCGATTCTTTTAACATCTTTGTTAGTGATACAGCGGAAGAGCTGTTGGGTAAGGTTTGCCTCTTTGCGGATGATACCAAAATCTGCAATAGAGTAGACACCCAGGAAGGTGTAGATAACATGAGGAGGGGTCTAACTAAGCTTGAAGAATGGTCTAGAATTTGGCAGCTGAGATTTAATGTTAAAAAATGCAAGGTCATGCATTTGGACTGCAGTAATCCAAGGGAGCAATATAGTATAGGGGGTGAAGTACTTTTATCCACTAAAGAATAGCGGGACCTAGGCGTGATTGTGTCTGATGATCTTAAAGTAGCTAAAAGGTAGAAAAAGCAACAACAAAAGCTAGAAGGATGCTTGGGTGCATAGGGAGAGGAATGGCCAGCAGAAGAAAGGAGGTGATAGTGCCTCTGTATAAGTCTTTGGTGCGACCTTATTTGGAGTATTATGTGCAATTCTGGAGACCGCACCTTCAAAAGGATATAAATAGGCTGGAGTCAGTACAGGGGGTGGCTACTAAAATGGTTAGTGGTCTTCATTATAAAGCATATGAGGACAGACTTAAGGATTTTAATATGTACACCTTAGAGGAAAGGCGGGATAGAGGTAATATGATTGAGACATTTAAATACCTCCATGGCATAAATGCACAGGAGGAGAGCCTTTCGATTGAAAACAAGCTCTGCTACGGGGGGACATGGGATGAGGGTGAAAGGGGATAGATTCAGAAGTGATATGTGGTAATATTTCTTTATGGAAAGAGTGGTGGATCCTTGGAATAGTCTCCCAGTGTAGGTGGTAGAGATGTGGACAGTATCTGAATTCAAAGAAGCATGGGACAAACACAGGAATTCTAAAGGAACAGAGAGTACTGCTGTAGTGGTTGATTTGGAAGGACAGAGTAGATAGGCTATATGGTCTTTTTCTGTCATCATGTTTCTCTGTAACTTAGAACATTACATCTGGATTGTAGTCGCATCGAACGTGAGTCTAAGAATTTGTAGAGCACACTGCCTGGATCATGTTGTATAGGGGTCTGGATGGCGAGGAGTTCTCTTGGTTGATATAGAGGCTAGAAACCAAAGTCATCTGTTTGGTCTTGTTAACCTTTCTTCTTGGATTTGTGGAGAGGCTATCCAAGTCCTTTGCAACATCACAACAGCGGTGGCATCCATCAACAAGCATGTAGGCACCAAGAGTGTGCAGGTAATTAAGGCAATCCTTATCCAAAAAGGGTCAACATGTTTTTCTGTGGCAGTCTGGCTAACCTATTGAAGAGGGCTTTAAACTAAATTTGTTGATGATAGGTGAAGAAAACCTTCAGGTAAGCTATTCTGAATGAACCTGCTCTTTGCTGATCTCCAAAGCTAAACAGAGTCAGGCCTGGCTAGTACTTGGATGTGAGACCACCTTTGAATACTAGGGGCTGTAAACTCGCTGTATGGAAGAAAGGCCTGGCAGTCTATCTCTATTGACATCATGCCAAGAAAACTCAGGGGCTAGGTTACTAGGAGTCAGCATTGTGTATTAAAGCCCATAGTATGAGAAATAAGATTTTGGATCTGGAGGCTTTAATAGAAGATGCTGACTTGGCTTTTATGGCAGTCACAGAGACACGTTTCAAGGACAACCGTGAATGGGATTTAATTATACTGGGATATAATTTATTCAGGAAGGACAAGTACAAAGAAAAAGAGGAGGAGTTGCACTATATATTAAAAATATTAAAGCAACAAAATTGCAGGGCTTATGAGGGAAGGAGGAAGCACTGTGGGTTAAACTGGGACAAAGGAAGGAGCATCTATTTGCATTGGTATGATATACAGACCTCCTTCACAGGCAGAAGGTGTGGATAGAGATGTAATTGAAGACATTCACAGTATTGCTTTGAATGCAGAAGTGCAACTGATAGGTGATTTTAGTATGCCAAATGTTAATTGGAACATCCTTGCTGCAATGTCATCTAAAAGTGAGGATATCGTGAATTCTGTACAGAGAACTATTCAGTAACTAGTAACAGAACCTACACATGAGGGGGCCATACTGGACCTGCTGCTTATAAATCGGTAGAATGTTTCTGATGCTATAGTGGGTGATCTTCTCGCATCCAGTGATCACCGAATGGTGTGGGACAATAGAAACGTAGAAAAATGATGACAGAAAAAGACCACATGGCCTATCTAGTCTGTCCTTCCATATCAAGAACAACAGTCCCCTTTTTTCCTTTAGAGATCCTCTGTGTTTGTCCCATGCTTTTTTGAATTCTGATACCGTCCTCATCTCTACCACCTCCACTGGGAGACTATTCCACGGATCCACCACTCTTTCCGTAAAGAAATATTTCCATATACCACTCCTGAATCTATCCTCTTTCACCCTCATCCCTTTCCCCCCCATAGCAGAACTTGCTTTCAATCGAAAGAGGCTCTCCCCCTGTGCATTTATGCCACGGAGGAATTTAAATGTTGGTCTTTATCTCCCGTCACATGTTAAATGGGGGGGGGGGGTGACCTGTACGAAGTGGTGGGTATGGCCCTGAATAAGGGTGTAGAGGGGTGGTGACCCTAAACAAAGGCATAGAGGGGGGAGACCTGCACAGAGTGGCAGTTACAACTATTTTGGTGTCTTGCTGGGCAGACTGGATGAACCATATACTGTCTTTATCTGCCATGATATGTTACTATATGTAACTTGGGGAAGTTCAGGTAGCTCCACTGTCTGACTTTTTCAAATGCCTATTTCGAGTTGGGAGTGGTCCTAGAGGACTGGAGAAGGGCACATGTGATCCTTCTACATAAAAGTAAGCAAGGTTGGAAACTACAGACTAGTTAGTCAGTCCTCTGTGATGATTAAATTAATGGAAGCACTGCTAGAAAAGAGGATAATTAGGTTTCTGGAATCCATTGGATTGCAGGATCTGAGGCAGCATGGTTTTACTAGAGGTAGGTTTTGTCAGAATGGGTGACCAGAGAGTTGGACTGAGTGAGAACGCTAGATGTGGTATTCTTAGACTTTAGTAAGCCTTTGGCACCATTCTTCACAGGCAAGTGAGGAATCCAGGATGGACTTTATAGTCAAATCTATTTATTCAAAAATCAGGAACAGACAAAATACTGGAAATAGTATTCAAGAACGTGTAACAGTTCTGAAATTACCTTTTACCTTTAGAGATCCTCTGTGTTTGTCCCATGCTTTTTTGAATTCAGTTACTGTCCTCATCTTTACCATCTCCACTGGGAGACTATTCCATGGATCCACTACTCTTTCCGTAAAGAAATATTTCTGCATATCACTCCTGAATATATCTCCCTTCACCCTCATCCCATGTCCCCTCGTAGCAGAACTTGCATTCAATTGAAAGAGGCTCTCCCCCTGAACATTTATGCCATGGAGGTATTTAAACATCTCAATCATATCACCTCTATCCCGCCTTTCCTTTAAGGTGTACATATTAAGATCTTTCAGTCTGTCCTCATATGCTTTATAATGAAGACCACTAATCATTTTAGTAGCCACCCTCTGCACCGACTCCATCCTGTTCACATCCTTTGAAGGTGCGGTCTCCAGAATTATACACTATACTCCAAATGAGGTCGCACCAAAGACTTATTGAGAGGCATTATCACCTCCTTTTTTCTGCTAGTCATTCCTCTCCATATGCACCCAAGCATCCTTCTAGCTTTTGCTGTCACCTTTTCTACCTGTTTAGCTACTTTAAGATCATCAGACACAACCACGCCTAGGTCCCGCTCTTCTTTAGTGGACAAAAGTACTTCACCCCTATACTATATTGCTCCCTTGGATTGCTGCAGCCCAAATGCATGACCTTACATTTTTTAACATTAAATCCCAGCTGCCAAATTCTAGACCATTCTTCAAGCTTAGCTAGATTTTATTTTATTTATTTACTTATATTCTTTTATATACCGCGCTATTCTGCATCAGTGCGGTTTACATTGAACAAACTGAAATTACATTGAACAGGGCATTATAACTTGGAGATAACTATTTTACAGGGAACATGGGCTATGGAGGGTTAAGTGGCTTGCCCAAGGCCACAAGGAGCACCTGTGGGACTAGAAACCCCAGTCCTTCCGGCCCAAGGTTGCTGTCCTCTAGTGGGATTTGAACCCCCGACCTTCCGGCCTGAAGAACCTTGCCCCAACCACTAGGCCACTCCTCCACTCCAGATCCCTCCTCATGTTATCTATACCTTTCGGGGTGTCTACTCTATTGCAGATTTTGGTATCATCCGCAAAGAGGCAAATCTTACCCGACAGCCCTTCCTCTATATCATTAACAAATATGTTAAAAAGAATCAGACCAAGGACAGATCCCTGGGGCACACCACTGGTAACAGTTACCCTGTAAATAGTTACCCCGGTTATCCTATGTTTTTTTTTTTTCCTGTTCTATGTAAAACTCAATGTTGCTTGTATGCATTGTAGTATGTTTTGTTCGATGTACACCGCGCTGATTGTAATAGCGCGGTATAGAAGAAATGTTAAATAAATAAATAAATAAATAAAATAAACATCCTTCTCCTCAGAGTGAGCTCCATTTACTTGTACTCTTTGTTGCCTCCCACCCAACCAATTTCTAACCCAAGCAGTAACTTTAGGGTCCACATCCCTAGGGTGCTCAGTTTTTTTATAAGTCGCCTGTGAGGAACAGTGTCAAAGGCTTTACTGTGATCTAAATACACCACATCTAGAGCTCTCCCTCGGTCCAACTCCCTGGTCACCCAGTCAGAGAAATCAGATTTTTCTGACAAGACCTGCCTCTGGTGAATCCATGCTGCTTCGGATCCTGTAATCCGCTGGACTCCAGAAACCTCACTATTTTCTCTTTCAGCAGCATTTCCAATAATTTACTCACCACCGAAGTTAAACTAACCGGCCTGTAGTTTTCAACCACATCCTTACTTCTGCTTTTGTGTAAAGGCACCACATGAGCCTCTCTCCAGTCCTTTGGCACCACTCCCGACTCCAACGAGGCATTGAAAAGGTCAGTCAGGGGAGTTGCTAGAACGTCCCCAAGTTCCCTCAGTATTCTAGGGTGTATCCCATCCGGTCCCATCACTTTGTCTACTTTAAGTTGAGCTAGTTTCTCACGAACACAGTCTTCTGAAAATTGTTCAAGATGTCCCTCGCTTCTGTTCCTGTTTGTGGGTGTTTTCTGAGGTCCTGCTCCTGGTTCTTCATCTGTGAACACAGAAAAAAATATTTGTTAAGCAATTCCGCTTTATCCTTATCAGCTTCTACATATTCCTCCCCTTCACCCTTGAGTCTGACAATACCACTTTTGCCCTTCCTCTTCTCACTAATATATCTGAAAAATGTCTTATCCCCCCCATTTTATTGCATTGGCTGTTTCCTCCTCCTTTTGAATCTTTGCCTTCTTGACTACTTTGCTAGCTTCTCTAAGTTTTTCCAAATACAGATGTCTGTCGTCTTCTCTCTGTGATCTCTTGTATTTCATGAAGGCCTCCCTCTTTTTCTTCACTTTTTCAGCTACTTCTTTCGAAAACCATAGCGGTCTCCTTTTCCTTTTACCTTTATTTACCATTTTAACAAAAAGGTTGGTTACCCTTAAAATATCTCCTTTCAGTTTTGCCCACTGTTTTTCTACATCCCCCAGCTGCTCCCATCCCACTAACGACTCCCTGAGGTATTGGCCCATCTTCGCAAAGTTAGTCTTCCTAAAGTCTAAGATCCTCACCTTTGAATGGATTCTAACAATCCTAGTCCTAATACTGAACCACACCATCTGGTGATCACTGGATGCAAAATGATCTCCCACTACAACATCAGTTCTCCAGGACCAAGCAGGAAGTCAGTCCTCACATATGGGTGTCATAGGCGCCGATGAAGCCCCAGCGGAGCATTTCCCCAGCTTTCTATGAAAGCCTTTGGGAATGCAGGCACGCATGCGCGGTTCCCTTCCCGCCTAAAGGTGCCATCTTACCTCAGTCTCTTTTTTTCCGTGAAGCCCACTGGACGTGTGTCCTGTTCTCCCGGTTAAAATTAGATTTTTTCGGTGATTTTCGATATTTTTTCTCCCGGTTCGACGCCGGTTCCCCTCCCGCCGGGTTCAGTACACCGCTATCAAGCCCGATTCTTCTTTTTTAGTTTTTGCCCTTCGTGGCTGGCGTTCGCGCCCTTTTTTCCATTTTTCCCTGGAAGGCCGGTCTTTTGACCTCGTGGGAACTCTTTTTTTTCCCCGATGGCTTCCAGCGGTTTTAAAAAGTGTGATCGGTGTAAGAAACTAATGTCTCTCACCGACACACACGACTGCTGCCTTTGGTGCCTCGGCCCCGACCACGACCCTAAGTCGTGCGGACAATGTGGGAAGATGTCTTCCAAGGCACTCCGAAGTCGCCAGCAGCAAAAAGAAAGGCTTTTCTCGGACTCAGCCTCCGGCCGGGCCCGGACCTCGTCTGAGGCCTCGACATCTCGGGATTCCAATCCCGAGCGCCATCGAAGCTCCTCAGACAGGGGCTCCCCCGACCAGGAACGCAACAGGAAGAAGCGGCTCGCGAGGGCGTCGTCGTCGGAGGTCCCTCGCTCCTCGAGGGCCAGGTTTAAGACCCCCGACCGTCGCCCTGGGCCCGTGGAACTCGAGAAGCCTGCAAAAGTTCCTCGCGTGGAGCCCGAGTCTGCTGCGTCTCCCGAGCTGAGTCTCAGGATGACAGCCTTGGAGAGCAGATTGTCTGCCTTCATGGAGCAGCAGCTGGCACTGATGGCCAGCCTGTCGGGCGCATCTGCCACGACCACCGGGAGATCGACTTCGAAGTCGACCCCGGAGACCGAGCCGATACTCGAGTCCATCGTGGCTCGGAGTCGACCTCGGTCGCAGTCTCCCTCGATCTCCCGTTTGGGACCAAGGGCCCCGCCGCCGGTGCCTCCGGCGTCGGGGCGGGTGCTCCAGGGCCCCGCGGGGTCGGACCCTGACTCCTCCTTGGATAAGTCAGCTTGGGAGACGGAGGACGAGGAGTCTCCTGATACCTTCAAGACTCGGTGCGTCCCTTTGGACTCACTGCAGTCTGAGCCCCGGAGTAGGTCCCCCCCAGAGGATACTCGGTTCTCGGAGTTCGTCCGGGATATGGCCGCTGCCTTGGCTATCCCGGCGGACCCCGAGGAGGAGTCTCGAGCTGAAGAGCTCGAGGCCCTACAGTATGACTCTCCTCCGAAGGAGGCCTTTACTGTTCCAGTTCCTCCAATGCTGGAACGGCTCCTCTTCCGTATGTGGGAGCCACCGGCCTCGGCGCCGGTTCTCAGCAAGCGAGTCGATTCGATCTATTGACTCCGGAAGAGCCCTGGATTTCAAAAGGCACAGCTACCACACCATTCTATGGTTATGGAATCGGCCATGCATCGTCTGAAGAGCCAGAAGATGCACTCCGCGGTGCCTCCTGGCAGGGAGGCCCGGAACCTCGATGGCGTCAGTAGAAAGTGCTTCCAGGGCTCGATGCTTGCTTGCCGTGTTCAGTCCTACCAGCTGTACATGGGCATGTACTTGCGGGATCTGGCCAAGGAATTGGCCGGGTTCTCTGCTGGTCTCTCCGGGGAACCCTTGCAGAGATTTAAGTCCTTGTCTCTGGGATTCGGGACTGCTCGAAGTTCATGTCCCGCGCCGCCTACGATGGCTTCGAGGCTTCGGCCCGAGTTGCGGCAGCCAGCATCGCGGCTCGACGCCAGGCATGGCTGCAGTCATCGGACCTCGAGCCATGGGTTCAGGACAAGTTGGTCGATGTCCCTTGCTGAAGTGAAAACCTTTTTGGCAAGCCCATGACCGAGAAGGCCGCTCAGCTCGAAACTGAGCACCTCACATGGACAAGGCCTTCGAGGAAGACCTCTGCCCCTTCTCATAAAAAGAAGGGCTCGGGTAAAAAGCCCTTTTACCCAAGGAAGGGCACTGCCTACAAACAGTACCCGCAATATCAGGCTGCCCAAGCTACCCCCCAGGGTCAGCAAGCCAAGGGCCAGGGTAATGGGCCCCGTAGGCAGAGGACCCCCAAGCCTCAGGCCCCTGCTACCACTCAGCAGGGTGGGGGTTTTTGACTCCTTGAGCATAGCCTCTCCTCCACTGCTCTCCCAATCCTGCACAGGAGGTCGCCTCGCCCTCTTTGCCCACCAGTGGCCCCTTGTCACCGGGGACAGTTGGGTGCTTGAGATAGTCCACAAGGGCTATGCCCTCCATTTTCACCAACTGCCTCCACCATATTTTCCAGGGGAGCCTCCAAGGCCTCCCCTGCACACAGACCTTCTTCTACAAGAGCTTCATGGTCTGTTGGTGGACAGGGCGGTGGAGTCTGTGCCTCCCCACTTACAAGGTCACGGTTTCTACTCCAGGTATTTCCTGGTGCCCAAGAGAACCGGTGGCCTTCGACCCATTCTGGACCTCAGGAACCTCAACAAGTTCCTAGTGAAGGAGAAGTTCAAGATGCTCACTCTTGGGACTCTTCTGCCCTACCTCCAGCAGGGAGATTGGCTATGCTCCTTAGATCTAAAGGATGCGTACACTCACATCCTCATTCATACAGACCACAGAAAGTACCTCAGATTCATTGTGGGAGGAACCCATTATCAGTGCAGAGTGCTGCCTTTCGGCCTCACCTCCGCCCCCAGAGTCTTTACAAAGTGCCTAGCAGTGGTGGCGGCCTACCTGAGAAATCAGGGAATCTTTGTCTTCCCCTATCTAGACGACTGGCTCATCAGGGGTCAGACATGCCAGGAGGCCAATCAAGCCACCCTCAGGACTCTTGCTCTTCTACAAAGCCTAGGGTTTGTCATAAACTTTGCAAAGTCCACTTTGCTCCCCTTCCAGAACTTAGAGTTCATAGGAGCAAGGCTGGACTCTCTGCTGGCAAAGGCTTTCTTGCCAGCAGACAGGGCCCAAAGGTTGATGGCCTTAGCAAATCAGTTTCTCAGCAGGTCCCTGGTCTCCGCCAGACTCTGCCTGAGGCTTCTAGGGCACATGGCTTCGACAGTACATTTGACCCCCAATGCCAGGCTCCATATGAGGCCTGCACAGTGGTGTCTTCAGGCTCAGTGGTCACAGGCCACAGGCAGCCTCAGAGACAGGATAAGGGTGTCCAAACCATTTCTGCACTCCCTCAACTGGTGGCTGCACCCACCCAATCTACTGAAAGGGTGCCTTTTCAGATTCCAGGGTACACAGTAGTGATGACAACAGATGCCTCCCTGCAAGGCTGGGGAGCTCATTGTCTGGGCAAGTGCACCCAGGGCCTCTGGTCTCCCTGGGAAGCTGCACAGCAGATCAATCTCCTTGAACTCAGAGCTATTCGATTAGCACTCAAAGCTTTCACTCCTACCCTGGCTCACCAGTCTGTCCTGATTCAGACAGACAACCAAGTTGCCATGTTTTATGTGAACAAACAGGGCGGAACTGGGTCCAGGATCCTTTGTCGGGAGGCTCAAGACCTTTGTTCTTTTGCCCTCAAGCACAACATGCTCCTAAAGGCTGTGTACCTTCCAGACCAGGACAACTACCTGGCAGACAGATTAAGCAGAATACTGCAGCCCCACGAGTGGCAGCTGCATCCTTCAGTAGTTCAGAAGATCTTCCTGAAATGGGGTCTCCCTTTGATAGATCTCTTTGCCAGCCCAACGAACAACTTGCTGTTCCGTGTATTTCTCCTTCTCTTACCTGTATGACTGTCTCTGTCCTTTATTCTGTCCTATCATATAAATGGCGTTCTTTTCCTATTTCCTTGAATGATATAGTATTGTAAACCGCTCTAATGCCTTTGGGCCTGAGCGGTATATCAAATCTAAATAAACATAAACATAAGCAACTGCCAAAGTTCTGCTCCAGGCAATCGCATCCTCTGCGGATAGTAGCAGATGCTTTTCTGATATCCTGGTCTCAGGGCCTCCTCTATGCGTTTCCTCCCACGCCCTTGGTGGCCCGAACTCTCTTCAAGATTCTTCAGGACAAGGCCTCGGTCCTGCTGGTGGCTCCCAGGTGGCTGAGACAGCCTTGGCTTCCTCTTCTGCTTCAACTGGCGGTGGATCCTCCACTACCTCTGGGGTTGCAACCCGACCTTCTCTCACAGGAGTAGGGTTCCCTTCTGCACCCCAATCTCAAAGCTCTCAATTTGATGGCCTGGAGGCTGCAAGGGTAGTCTTGGTTCCCTGGGGCCTGCCTCAGGAGGTTGAGGAGGTTGTCCTAGCCTCTAGGAAACAGTCCACGAGGAAAACCTATGCTCTCAAATGGAAGAGGTTTTCTGTGTGGTGTCAGATACGTACAGAAGATCCTTTCTCCTGTACTGTGCCAGTAGTCCTTCAGTACTTACTGCACTTGTCAAATCAAGGTCTTAAATCCAATTCTGTTCGGGTCCACCTCTCAGCTCTAGCAGCTCACCACTCTCTGGTGGAGGGACATTCTCTGTCTGGTCACCCCTTGGTGTCTCGCTTTCTTAGGGGCTTGCTTTTGCTCAAGCCTCCTATCCGTCCTCCTCCCCCTGAGTGGGAGCTGAATGTGGTCTTGCAGCAACTGACTCGCCCACCTTTTGAGCCGATGGCTACTTGTCCACTACGCTTCCTCTCCTGGAAGACACTCTTCCTGATAGCCCTTACCTCGGCTAGGCGAGTGAGTGAGCTTCAGGCCCTGGTCTGTGATAGGCCTTACACGAGGATTTATAGGAACAGGGTAGTCCTTAGAACTCATCTAAAGTTCCTCCCTAAGGTTGTCTCCTCTTTCCACCTCAACCAGGAGGTGGTTCTTCCAACATTCGTCCCTAGGCCTCATGCAAGCCAGGCTGAAGCAGTCCTGCATAACCTGGAC
The DNA here is from genome assembly GCA_033557465.1 of Ichthyophis bannanicus. NCBI lineage: Eukaryota > Metazoa > Chordata > Amphibia > Gymnophiona > Ichthyophiidae > Ichthyophis > Ichthyophis bannanicus. Next base: position 138,297,081 of record CM066039.1, read on the forward strand.
TGTAGGAGGGCCTTATCCTTCTACCTTGACCGTACGCAGGGGCATAGGAGGGCTACCCAGCTCTTCGTCTCCTTTGACCCCAATAGGTTGGGATTGCCTGTATCCAAGCATACCTTGTCCATCTGGGTAGCTGACTGTATCACCTGGGCTTATAAGGCGGCTGACCTTCCTTTGCAGGGTCGGGTTATGGCCCACCGAGTCAGGGCAATGGCTGCCTCAGTGGCTCATCTCCACTCTGTGCCCTTGGTAGACATCTGCAGGGCTGCAACTTGGTCTTCAAGCCAGACTTTTGCGGCCCATTACTGCCTGGAGAGGGAGTCCCGTAGGGACAGTGCTTTTGGCCAAGCAGTACTCCGGAATCTCTTTGAGGTTTAGGCAACTCCTGCCCTCTGTTGGGCTACCGGTGGAGGTTGTGTCCTTGAAAAGCCTTTCTTTGCTGCTGAGACTAGAGGGAGTTCTCTTGTTCAGCCTGGGTTCCTCGGTAGCCCAGAGCTGGGGAGTCACCCATATGTGAGGACTTACTTCCTGCTTGGTCCTGGAGAAAGAGTAGTTACTCACCTGTAACAGGTGTTCTCCAGGAGCAGCAGGAATCAGTCCTCACAACCCTCCCTCCTCCCCTTGGAGTTGCAGTTGTACATAAGTTTATTTTTCATTTTTGTGTGCTGTTCTTAGCTATGTCATTTGACTGAGGTAAGATGGCATCTTTAGGCGGGAAGGGAACCGTGCATGCATGCCTGCATTCCCAAAGGCTTTCATAGAAAGCTGGGGAAATGCTCCGCTGGGGCTTCATCCGCGCCGATGACACCCATATGTGAGGACTGATTCCTGCTGCTCCTGGAGAACACCTGTTACAGGTGAGTAACTACTCTAAACACTTTCACCATTGGTAAGCACCAAGTCCAGTATGGCCCCTTCACGTGTGGGGTCTGTTACCAATTGCCTGAATAGTTCTCCCTGTAGAGAATCCAGGATCTCCTTACTTCTAGATGATACTGCAGCAGGAATGTGCCACTCAACATCTGGCATATTGAAATCTCCTATCAGTAGCACTTCCCATTTCCTAGCAATGCTGCATATGTCTTCAATTAACACTCTGTCCACCTCTTCCTCTTGTGAGGGAGGTCTGTATATCACACCAATGCAAATAGATTTCTCTTTCCCTCTTTCTAGTTTAACCCACAATGCCTCCTCTCTCCCTTTTAAGCTCTGTAATTCCAAAGCTTTAATAGTAGTTTTTACATATAGTGCCACTCCTCCTCCCCTTCTTCCTACCCTGTCCTTTCTGAATAAAGTAGAGCCAGGTATAGTTACTTCCCAATCATGGTTTTCTGTGAACCATGTTTCTGTAATTGCCACTAAATCCAAGTCAGCCACTCCCACCAAAGTTTCAACATCAGGGATCTTATTTCCCATGCTACGGGCATTTATACACACTGCTTTCCATATGTTACCCCTGTTACCCATTTCCATAAAGGTATTTAATGTATCACCTACCTGGGGGCTTTCACTTACCTGGGGGCTTTCTTCACCCATCCCCAATGAATCTAGTTTAAAACCCTCTTCAGTAGATTAGCCAGTCTACTACCGAAGATGCGTTGACCTTTCTTGGACAGATGGATGCCATCTCTGCTCTGCAACCCTTGGAACAGCATCCCATGGTCTAGGAAACCAAAACGCTCTTGATGACACCATCCACGCAGCCATGCATTCATCTCCAGGATGCGAGCCTCTCTGCCTTGGCCTTTACCCTCAACAGGGAGGATTGAAGAGAACACCACCTGTGCACCTAACTGCTTCACCCTCTGTCCCAGAGCCATGAAGTCACTTTTGATACGTTCCGAGGTATACCTGGCAGTATCATTTGTTCCAACATGGATTAGCAACATTGGGTAATAGTCAGTGGGCTTGATGAGTCTTGGCAAACTCTCCGTAACATCTTGCATTTTGCACCAGGCAGACAGCATACCTCTCTGGACATCAAGTCTGGTCGGCAGATGGATGCCTCAGTACCCCTCAGAAGAGAGTCTCCAACCACCACTACCCTTCGTTTCCTTCTGGTCACTGATTCTGCAACTTTGGGGTACTTGAGCTCTGGTTCTTCCCTTTCCAGGGATGCTTTCACCTCCTCCACTTCCAGGGCTGCATAATGGTTCTTCAGTTCAAGGGCTGGAGAAGTTGGATTGGTGATTTTGCAGGCCCTGGTGACTTGTGTCCAACCATCGGCATTCTGTTGGCACCCATCTTCTCCTGTGCTGGAGAGCTTGGTTGCTGCAAGAAGCGTCTCATCAATGTACTTCTCACTGTCTTGAATGCTATCGAAATGTATTCCCCATTTTACAGCCATGTAGATGTTTTAAAAAAAAGTACACATGGATATTTAGAGCTTCTCCCACTAGACACAGGACACTTATGATAAGAGCCAGGGATGGGATGAGGAGAAGACATTGGGGCTGTGCTCTTGTTGCCAGAGGGGTGAGGGTTCAGGTGGGTCAGGAGGGATGTTGGGAGGGGAGGAACTTCTGCTGCTAGATTTGGGTATATGTGGGCATCAGGAGCAGCGATTTTACAAACCAACTCCTACACACATCGCTTTTCAGTCTTGCACATCCTTGCCCTGCGTTTGGTAGAGCTTCTTGTAAAATACAGTGGGAATTTTCCACGTCTCAGCACAGATATCTGAATTCCCCACCCCTATCTAAAATTTGCAGGGTGGGGGGATGTTCAGTGGTGGTGACTAGCGCTGATAAAGTGGCTAGCCATCATTTTTGAACTTTGAACCTGGATATTCAGTGCCAGGGCCATATCTGGCCATGGGCATTGAATATCTAGTTAGCTGGCTAGCAACGATATTGAACTGCTGGCCACTTAACTACAGCGGCTAAATTTAGACGAGCCTTTCATGTGCTTAACTTTAGTCACTGTAGTGGCTGAATATCGTCACAAGCTGGTTATTCCTGAATACCATCACCGATAGCCTCCGGAATGCCAGCATTGGGTCACTTAGGGGCAGAAACTAGGGAATATCCCACTGAGCACAATTTAGGTATTTTGCAGGTCTGCAAACCGCCTAAATGGCTTTGAATATCCCACCCTGCCCTTTTTTTCTAAGGAAGGCCAGTATACAAATATAGTACAACATAACATAACTTTCCAAGTGCTCAGACTGCAGCTTAGAGGAGCCCATGATTGAAAGTAGATAAAACAGTGTTCTGAAGTTGAGCAGTTAGAAAGGTCAGGCTTTTTGTTCACCTGTGGAATAATCTTCAGGCTAACTGAAGGTCTAATAAATTAACTGGAATAGTGTCCAAGCTTTTGTACCTGCCATATTCACTTTTAGAGTGAGGAGTGGAGTGAATGAGTAGACTATTGGTTAGAGCAGTGGTCTAGAACCAGGAAAGCCAGGGCTCAAATCCCACTTTGTGATTTTGGGCAAGTCGCTTAACACTGCATTGCCTCAGGTACAACCTTAAATTGTAAATCCTCCAAGAACAAGAAAGTACCTACTGTATCTAAATGTAATTCTCCTTGAACTTCTTACAAAAGGCAAAAGCTAAACCCAATTTCTTGCCCCCCTTCATCTGATACAGTAATTATGCATTAAAATTTGCAGAAAGATGTCATGTTTTATTTAACATTTTTTTCTTGCATACCACCTTTCATGATATCAAGGCGGTTTACACTGAAATTACATTGAACAGGGCATTATAACTTGGAGATAACTATTTTACAGGGAACATGGGCTATGGAGGGTTAAGTGGCTTACCCAAGACCACAATGAGCACCTGTGGGACTAGAAACCCCATTCCTTCCGGCCCAAGGTTTCTGTCCTCTAGTGGGATTTGAACCCCCGACCATTCTGGCCTGAAGTACCTTGCCCCAACCACTAGGCCACTCCTCCACTCTTTATTCTCTACCATGTAGAGGTTGCTTCAGCTTCTGTTCATTTGGGGTTTCATTGAAACATACAACTTGATCAGGAGCACCTAAACGTTTGCATACAACTGTATATGTTACCCTCTTGGCTCATGTAACTTCTGAAATATTAAAAGTTACAGGTGTGTAACCCGAACTTAGGTTCAGTCCACTGCTTTTACCATCAGACTGTATTGCCCTATCTCCAGGAACAAGCAGGAATGAGTCTTCACATATGGGTACGTCGGTACCAACGGAGCCTGCGCAGGAACGCTCCCCAGCGTCCAATCAGAAAGCTTTTGGGAGCATCCCTCAGCACCTGCGTGCTGCCTTCCCGCCTTTCCAACTGTCTCTCCTCAGTTTTTGTTTTTCCGCGGAGCTGGCAGGACGTCTTCCTGTCACCGCAGAAAATTTTTTTTCTTAAACCTTTTTACTTTTATTTTCTTGTGGTCGCGGCTGTTTCCCCGACTCCACCGGTACCGCCGGTGGGTTTTTTCTTTTCTTTTATTCTAAACTCAGGGAATTCTTCCCTCAGTTTCTGTTCTAAATTTTTGGGCCTATAAGGCCTCTCCATCATGGAGCCTTCTTCTCCTAGGAAGTGCCTTAACTGTGGCAATACAGTTTTCTTCTTAGACTCCAATAAATGGTGTCTAACCTGTTTGGGTCCTGATCCTTTTCCACCAACAGGCTCCAATTTTATGAGAAGAGATTCTCTATTTCGAGTTTCCCTCGATACAGTTTTCCCTTCCAGTGTAAGGGCACCGACCATTTCTTCTCTACAGGATCAGGTAACCCACAAACAGTCTGTTAAGACTAGCCAATACTTGGATAATAAGTCTCATGCTAAGCATGATGACGGCTCCGGCCTTCTCTCCAAGTCCCTATTGGCTTTAAAACCCCGGCGGGAGTCTTCGGGCTCCAAAGCATTTCAGGGGTATCAGGTTGTTCCTGGGGCTCACCCCTCACAGAACATACCTGAGCCATGCTCGGTGGTGGCATCCGCTTCGAGCGGTACCGATACCCCGGCATCGGCACCGGTGTTGAGTGATCCACTCCTCACCAGGAATCGTCATCGGGCGTACTCGGTACCTTCGGGACCGATCGATATGACCCAGATGAGCTTTCCACTATTTGAACCATGTGCGGTGGTGGCTTCCGCTTCGAGCGGTACCGATACCCCGGCATCGGTGTTGAGTGATCCACTCCTCACCAGGAATCGTCATCGGGCGTTCTCGGTGCCTTCAGGACCGATCGATACGTCCCAGATTGACTTTCCAGTATCGGCAGCATCGCCGATACGACCACCGACGTCAGTACCCTCTGGGCATGCATCGATAGACTCGCTTCCTTCGATGCCGAGTCTGGAATCGATATCTAGTCTAGAAGACGGGGTACCGCCGCGTCTCGGAACCGACGCTTACCGATTCCAGATGCACGGTACCGAGGATAGTTCCCAAGGGCTCTTGGTTACCTCGGTGCCACTTGAGCAGCCTCCGATGGCTGCTTCGATGTCGATTTCGCCTTCGATTCCGGCACAACCACCAGTATTGGTATCGCTGCTGGTGCCTGCAGTAACATCGGGACCGGCTCCTTCCATGCTTTTTTTTCCCTGGATCGCTTCTTTCTATGCCTAGTTTGGAGTCGATACCTGGCATGGACGATACAGTTCTGACTGTCTCAAGTCATAACCGCCAGTACCAGTATCCCTCCATCACAGATCCTGTTCTGCACCGGACAAGTACATCCTCCGGTGCCCCGGCTACTTCTTCAAATTTAGCCTGTCCAGGGACGGTTCCCATCGGAGATCCTTCTTTTCAGAAATTTCTCCTTGACATGGCAACCTTCCTTAATATTTCTATCCCTGGCTATGATTCTTCTCAAGGCTCTTCGGAGGAAAAGGAAAATGTAATGCTTCCTTTACATCACTCTTTGCAGGATCTTCTTCTGAGAGTATGGGAAAAACCTTTAAGGGTTTCCCCACCTCCTACAGCAACTGATCTTCTGTATCAGGTGCCCCCCTCTCCAGGGTTTCAAAAGCCTCAACTTCCCCATCATTCCATTGTAGTGGAATCAGCAATGAGGAAGGTCAAAAGCAAGAAGAAACATTTCTTCTTTCCCGCCAGGTCGTGCATCTAGAACACTGGATGCCTTTGGACGTCAAACCTTCCAAGCATCTATGCTGGCATTAAGGATTCTCTCGTATATTTTCTATATGAGTCTATCCCTTCAGGAGATCACCAGGGAATTCTCTTTTGACTCCTTTTCTATCAGAGCCCAAGGCTGCAGACTATTCCTTACTTCTTAGTCATAGTCACAATATATCTTGGTTTCTTTCTCGTGCTTCCCTAGACTCTTTTGAGTCTGTTAGCAGAACCTCTGCTATAGCCATAGGAGCACGTCGTAAAGCCTGGCTCCAGGCTTCAGACTTGAATAGATGGGCACAACAAAGATTAAGTAATACTCCTTGTACTGGAGAACATCTCTTCAATAAGGAGTCTTTAAGTCAGGTTGCTCATTGTTCCACTGACTTCCCTGTTTCTGAGGGCCATCCTAAGCCCTCTCCTTCCTCAGCAGGTAGGAAATGCCCTACCAAACTACCTTTCCCTAAAAGAAAGAGGTTTTCCTCTTCTGCCCATCATTCAGATGTTCCCAAGCAGGTGAAGTCTCGCCCTGGTCTGAAGAATCCTAACTCTAACCAGGCTGACTAAACCCAGTTTCCATAGGATTCTGATTAATCTCTTATAACTTAGTTACCTTCTTTTCAGCAGACGTTTTTCACTGTTTTCCATCCAAAACTCTGCTCTGGGTTTCCTATTATCAGGTCTCTGGGTTTCCTATTATCAGGTAATCCCTTTGCTCTCAGTATGTGGAGCTGTCAGGATATTCATGTATATAAGTTACAGGGTTGTCCACCTCTTCCGGACAAGAAGAGAGGTTAACCAACTATCACATGATAGTTTCTCTGTACCAACATGAATTTTATCCTTGCAGGGACTTACCATATGGTAAGTCCTCCTTCAGCTTCTATCTCTACCCTCTCTCCAGGTTTTTCCCCTGTAAGAGTGGTACCATACCATTGATAGACTTTTCTTGTCTTCTTTTCACTGTAGAGTTTCTTCTCCTGAGTAAACTCCCTTCTTTGTCTGGGCAGTTCTGCAGACAGGGACAGCTTTCTCTCTTGTTCAGTCTGTTCTCTCTGTTGGACACAGAAAGAATCCCTCTGTTGTCCTATTCAATAGCTGCCCATGCAGGAGTTCCAGTGATTGACTACTGGTACTTTTCCACAAGTCCCAGTCTTGTCTTCCACCACTTCTGTCTGGCCTCAGTAGTGATTCCAAGACAGTTTTCTACATCTTTCTTGGATAATCCTTCTCACTACAGGCTTCTTTCACTATTTTCTACCCTTGCCATCTCCAATCTCTGGGTTTGGCAGCATGGTGGATGTGGCTGTGAGCTTTCTCCATCAGCCCGTTCTATATCCCAGTCCTCCTGCATAATGCTCTCTGCAATCCTACTGAGTAGCTTTCTAGTATGGGCCCTTGCTAGAGAGCATAGAGTTTCTTTCATGGCTATCCATCATGGTTGAAAAGGCCCTCCTCAGTCATCCCCTATGACTTTGGGGGTTCTTCACGCCCTACTATCTCCTTTTTTTTTTTAAAAAAAGGACATAAGCCTTCTCCACGTGAAAGTCTAAGATTTACCCAATTCCTTCAGGGAATTTGCCCCTTTTTCCTTGCAGCTTGTCCTCATGGTATCTTAATCTTTTATGGACAGCATATCTTATTCTGGAAAACGCCTGATACCTCTTTTGTCCCTCACGCAGGTCAACTTGGTATCTCTTTTTATGCATTTCTGTCCATTTACCATGCCAGAGTTCCACAGGACCCAGGACTGGCTGTTTACAGACTGATATTATCTTCTTTTTCAAGTAACCATCCTGGTTATTACGGGATAGCATTCCTATCATCCCTGCGGGAATAGATTCTCGATATATCTTCTCAAGTAGGTTCCACCTCCCTGTGCTTAGATGAATCTTTCCCCTTCACATCTCCATGTGAATGTCCTGATATGCATACCTCTGCTTAGTTGCAGGCATCTATCTAAAACATATCTATCTAGGTATATATATCTCCATATATATTTATATATATATATATATATGTATATACCTATCTACATCTCTATAGATGTATCTGTCTGTCAGCTAAGTGTGCATATTTTATGCCCTTTAAATCTTCTCATAGATATATATTTATATATATACATATATATGTGTCTCTATCGAGATTTTTTTCTAGGTAAGTATGTATCTACATACTTATCTCCCTATCTGTCTATGCTCATAAGGGTTTCTCCTTCCTTATATGTTCCTGACAGTGGGCTGCACAGGTTCATGCTGTTCCACAGTATGTTTGGCGTATTATGCACACAACCACTTCTGTGGTACTGACAGCCCTACCGTAACCCTAGGTTTAGGTATCCCTGAAGCTCCATACTGCAATGTCTCCTGCCTCTCACCAATTAGGGAAAGACATGGTGGATCTTCAGTGCATTTGAGATTCAACTCCTCAAACATCTGTCCTTTCTTGGGAGTGCGAGGTTTTTCTCATACCCTTTCTTCCCTCAAGGACTACGTCTGTTTGTCAAAAACGGTCAGTCCTCCTCTTTTGCTCCTACCTCTGAATACTTCTGTAGCCAAAAGAGTTTTCAGCTTTCCATGAAGCTTCCTACTGCAGACCTGCCGTTTTTCTGCGAACCCATTTGCATCCTGGGGTTACCTCTCACTCCAGATGTGGACCTCCGTCTTCACTTCAGTGAGGTCACCTTGAAGATTATTCTACTGGATACCCAGTAGACTCCATCAGCCTCTCTACTTCCTGCAATCCAGCAGGTGAGCATCCTATTGTAATTGTTTCATTTCAGTATATATTTATGATAATGATCATACATGCAAGGACTCCTTGTTCGTAGTCCTTTCTTAAGTTAGCTGTTTTCTACAGCTCCTCTCTTGTTCAACTCCTACCCTCCATCCTCAGGATGCCTGGCCATATGAGGTGTAGCATGTTTCAATCTCCAACATGTTAGGGCTCCGGGCATCTTAGCTTGGGAGTCCCCATATGTGAAGACTCATTCCTGCTTGTTCCTGGAGATAGCACAGTTACTTACCTGTAACAGGTGATCTCTGGGAACAGCAGGAATAAGTCTTCACAACCCTCCCACCTCCCCTAGGAGTTGTATTTCTCTATCTCTCTTCCTTTCCTCTTCTCTCTCTTTGTCTCAGCTATGAAACTCAACTGAGGAGAGACAGTTGGAAAGGCGGGAAGGCAGCACACAGGCGTATTGGGATGCTTCCAAAAGCGTTCTGATTGGATGCTGGGAAGCGTTCCCGCGCAGACTCCGTCGGTACCGACGTACCCATATGTGAAGACTTATTCCTGCTGTTCCCAGAGATCACCTGTTACAGGTAAGTAACTGTGCTTTCTTGTCACCTGGCTACCCACTTGCCTCTTCCCATTACATTTCAGAACTCGCCAACTAACCACTGTCTTTCTGTTCTTCCTGCAGATGTGGTGTTCTTCATTTATCTGTACCAACGCTGGATTTACCGAGTGGACCCCACGCGCATGAATGAGTTTGGAACTAGTGGCGAAGATCCATCCTTCCAAATGGTGCTTAGTGGTGATGAAGGCAACAGCAGTAACATCACTTTGACAGAGGGAACTCCACCAGCAATCACAGAAAAGTCTGCAAAGGAAAAGAAGGTGGACTAGCAAACCTCTTAAAACTTTTATCAAAAACAAGCATAACTTTAACCCTCACTGTTGGACAGACACAACAAAATTATTATTCTGCGGGAAGCAGCTGATCTCCTCTGGATCAAGAGCTTTATTTTATATTCCAGTAATAATTATTATTAGTTTTTGAACTGGTGCTGTTCATGTGATGTGCTGTATCCTGGCCGAGAGAAAGAAAGAGCAAAGTAATCCATATCTCCCCTTCTGCCCCCACCTGCCATTATTGCTGTATATTTAAAATCAAGATAAAACATCACGTAATCGTCGTGACTTTCATTCCATTGTGTAGATTAAAGTATCTCACTGAGAGGCTGTCTCTATTTCCAAGTGAGAAATCTTGATTTATGCAAACAAAGGAGAGAGAAAAAAAATTACTGACCCCCAGGGCATTTTGTCACACTTCCTCATGATTTTGACTCTTAATATTCATGATTCCTGGATTTAATAAATTCATATGGATGTTTAACATAAATGCACCAGCGACTTTTCTCTCCACTCTTTATTTTCTTTGCAAACATGGGCACACCTCATTTGTGTAATGACTGCTTCTGAAACAGATTCTGTTGATGGGATTTACATAAGTGGGTGTTATAGCCTGCCAAATGGTATCCAAAATACAGCAGGCTTGAGAAACAGCATTGACCCTTAATGTAACTTCTTCCTTTTCAACAGTACAAAAACACCCCAAAAAAACAGATTCCAAAAAGAGAAACAATCAATATTTATGGATCCACTAAAAATGACCTCAAATAGCATCTGGGACATTTACGGGATAGCATTCCGATGGGCTAGTTCCTAAGATTATGCTGTAGGGAACAAGGTTTTCAGATTCACGCATCTATTATGCAACAGGGCTTTAGGCAGAAAAACTATCCTTCGAAAGTAAGCGGGCACATACTCAAGCTAAATATGCCAATAAGGAATTATTGTTCATGCCCACAGAAGATGTTCCTTTTAAAGGACAGGTATGTGTGCTCCCATATTCATCAGAAGTGTTTAGGGTTAAAGCAATTATTCGTAAGTATTGGCATTTATTATGGGTACATGCAGTTTTTAACTCAAGTTTTCGTTCTGTGTTTAGTAGGGGTCGCAATCTTAGAAATCAGTTGGTTAAAACACATCGCAGTACACCTAAAGAGGAATCAATGGATGGCCATGTTAAATGTGGTCACTGTGATTTACATCCTGTATTAGTAAAGGGGTCATCTATGTGGTATTGTGCCCATATACATTGGGCAAACATTGCGTAAATTTAAAATTAGGATTATAGAACATGTTTTGGCCATTAGGAGGGTCATCGTGACTGCACCCCTTGTGGAACATTGGTTGGCAAAGGACCATCAGTTACCTGACCTTCAGTGTTATATTATAGATCAGTTTTCAGTGGTGAGTGGTGGGAATTTCTCACTGAGTTTGTTGCAGCAGGAACAAAAGTTCATTGGTGGACTTGTGATCCTGGTGATCTCAATGGTCCTCTAGAATGGCATTGGTTCTGCTGATCACAGAGGAGGGGGCTGCCCGTTTGAAACCAGCAGCTTTGATTTGCTTTGACATAGTAGTCATCTATGCATTTAGCAGTGTGTAGATCTGGGTTTGTTTGAATGGGGAGAGAGTGCTGCATGATTGGGTGTAGACAGGAATGGGAGTGGCTTGGGTTAGGTATGAATGAAGCATAGAGTAGATTTAAGGCTTTTGATTGGATGAGGGAGTGAATGGAAAAGATTTGATTGGTTGTCTTTGGAGGGTAGGCAATGTGTGATGAGTGATTAGTTTAGAGAGCTGAGAGGTTTTAGTGGATTGGACCAGGTGCGACAGGGAGTCTTTCTTTTCAACCTTAAAATGAGTAGGTTAGTCAGCTATTCTTTAATCAGGGCGCTGTTTTCAAATGTGAAGATTTGGCACTGCATTGAATGCCTGTGATAAAACTGCTGTTACTGCAGCGAAACCATCGACCGAGGTTGGCTTTAAAGTGGCAGTCAGCCTCAAGAATTGAAGTGCAGATGAGGCACCATGTTGGCTATAAAAGCGTCAGTCAGCAGAAACATTAAAGTGCAGATAAGGCACTGTACCAGTCATTGTACTAGTTACAGTCATGCTGCGTGTATGTTTAAAAGTGTTGATTGAGCTGTGGCGTATAAATTACAAAGCTTAAGGCTTAAATCAAATAAGCCTGTATTGGAAAGTTTAAAGCCATGGTGCTTTGCAGTATATCCACGTGGAGGCCAATTCCGATTGGGGCACATCCGGGCCGCCTGGAAGGCCCGGATATGCACCGATTCTGCTCCCATAGGAGCTAGACAGCCCCGCCAGAGCAGAAACGGGGCATAGGACCTGGACATGCCCCGATTCCGACTCGCCAGACGTCCACATTTTTCTCCGGCTAGCCCAGCCAGGTTCCATGTCCTATCACCATGGCACGCCATGCAGAAGCCCAAATCGTCTGCCCGCTGTGAAATCTTGTGTTCCCCACCACCCAACCCCTGATCGAGCCTCCCGAGGCCAGGGTCGGGCAGCAGAGAACCCCCTGCCATGCTCACCTTGTCAGAGGGGTTGCCATTGGGGGGAGGGGGACTTATTCCACCTCCAAGGTGGAATAAGTCCCCCATCTAAATCTCCGAGCCTGGACGTATAGGGCTGTCATCGTAATAGGCCCTGTACATCCGGGGTAGGGGTCACGCCTCCAGCCCTCTCTCGCTCCTCCTCCGGCCTGCCCCCTCCCGCCACCATCCTGAGTTCCCCGCACATCTCCGCTGTATTTTTTCAAGTAAATACAGGTGGCTGTTAGGGTTTGAGGCCATTTTTAGTGGTGCCTCTACTTTTTCTGCATTTGGGAAGGTTAAGCTCTAGTCTACTGGTTGTTGTTTTTTTATGGGTCAGAGGGTTGGTTGGGTATTGCTGCCTTTAAAAGGCAGTCCAATACTGCATGTGGTGTTCCTCCAGGTCTTGGCTCAGTCAGTGAAATGCCCCATTTCACAGTCTTGTGGTCCTTGTGAGAGTGTTTTATTTAAGTCTGTCTTACGGCTCTCCGAGTTTCAAGTAAAAAGGTCCTTTTGCAAATAGATCTATAGACACCAGTGACCTATTTTATAATCACATATTCCATATTGTCCAGCAGATATGTAGACAGAGAAAAGAACTAGAAAATTCCAGTGACATCACTGCTGCTAATGCTGATGCAGCTAGAGGCATGCTCCAGTATTCCTCTGTCTCCAGCAAATGGTAGATGCTGTTCTGATGCAGCTCGGTTTGAAATTGTGTTAGCTCCCGGGCAGCCAATCAAACGGGTTCTTTCCCAGTGGAGCTTGATGGTGGATGTCTCCAAGGGGTACCTTGGATACCCTGTTGCCATTTTCTATGTGGAGAGGATAAAAAGGTAATGCTCCCAGTCAGTATTATAGACCAATTGAGTAGCCAGGATTCTGTCGAATCAAGGCTCTTATCTTCACCCAGCCTCAAGTGCTTCAGCTTTCTCCCACTCCCCTCCCTCCCCCAACTCCCCCTCAGGACCATTTGGACAGAAGCAAGAGAAAGGTATGTGCCAGGAGGCCTGATGGCAGAGGAGTGGCTTGGAGCACACGGCATGTTTGCCTGTGCTCCCTTGGTATGAATACAGCCTTATTTTGGATTCCAGTGTCTTCATCCTTGCCATGGGGTGGCCAGCCCAGCTTCACTTGTATGCATGGTTCTGTCATCTGGTCCGGCGAGTGTCTCGGTCCTTCTCTCTGAATTAGTGTTCGTGGACGCATACATCTTAGGTCTGTATCATCATATACACATTCAAGCTACATGTTTAAACTGCGCATTTGTTCTGCCCACCTTAGCTGCGTGTTTGTTCTGCCTGCCTGCCTTAACTGCATGTGTTTGTTCTGCCCGCCTTAGCTGCATGCGTGAACTGTGTGTATGCACCACATGCATGTGATGAGCAAATGGAGCGTGCACAGATTACATGAGTGAGCAATGCATTTTATATATATTACTTCCTCAGCAATGACTGTGAGTGTTCTCTCTGGATATGTGCAACAGCAGCAGTTGGAGTGCGCCTCTGCACACAAAGTATGCTGATACCAATCGAATGAACAAAAAGCAACCAATATGCTTGCAACCGCTTATTCTCCCTTTATTCTCCATGACTATGGAATGTACTGCCTGCGCCTCTCCAACTGCAGCACTGTTGCACATATCCAGAGAGAACACTTACAGGCATTGCTGAGGAAGTGATATATGTAAACAGACAACATGCGTATCTCCAAAATGCACTGCTCAGTCCAACCTATTTTGATGTTTTCCTGCACCTTGGAGATATGCATGGAGGACTGATGTCAGCTGGAGAGACGCTATCTGGCCCGTGGCAAGCAAAGAGTGGGCCCTATGGACTCCCACTGTGGGCAGGGTGCAAAGAATCATGAGGACCAGATGGCTCATTTACAAGTTGCCTGTTTTGTAACCCAGAGGTTGCCGGTATGAGACCAGCCTCCAGCACTAAAAAAGAAAGGAAATGCTTGAGTTTTCAGTAGGGCTATCGAGGGTGGCTCATTCAGCCCCTGCTGGCAAAGGAACGCCTCCACAGCTGTCCTCAGGGAGGATGGTTACAGGGGCAAGTGCTAGAAAGGAGACCACCTTGACTTCTGATGCCTTGAGATTCAGGGCGTGTTCTCCAGATTTCTCTTTATTCCAGCAGGTGTAGTTTTTTCTGGCAAGGCAGTCCATCTCAGGATGCTTCCTGGATCTCCTACTTTCCTTCGCACAGACAGAGAAGGGGCCCTTAGTGATGAGTTGTCAGAGCCCATATTAACTCCACCATAGAAATGTTCATATCAGTGAGCAGGGGCTGCAGATTCTGAGCGCCTCTCCTGTTTGCAGGGTCCTGATTTGGGCTACTTAAGGTCTGAAAGCGAATCTTGCCTTTGGGATGGCGAAATCCCCCCTCCCCCCTTGAAGAGAAGCTGCAGGAAAATCCACATTACAGAACAAGAGGGCCAGAAGACAAAGCACACAAAGTATTCTAATGATACAATTGAATGAACAAAAAGCAATCAATATGCTTGCAACAGCTCATTCTCCTTTAATGCTCCGGGACTAGGGAATGTGCTGAGAAGATCATGCAAAGGTGGAAAGAATATACAGAGTTATTATATGATAAAGACCAAGTGGACCAACAGCCATTTCAACCTGTACCTTTTGATCCAGAACCATTGGTGATGAAAGAAGTTGAAGCAGCATTGAAAGCCTTATCAAAGAACAAAGCACCAGACATTGATAGCATTCCTATTGAAGTATTACAGCAATCTGATGCAGCTGTTACCAGAAAATTTGGAAGACAACATCATGGCCAACTGACTGGAAAAGATCTGTGTTTCTACCAATACTAAAGAAAGGTGATCCAACTGACTGTGGAAATTATCGTACAATCGCTGTGATCCCACATGCCAGCAAGATACTACTGAAGATTATTCAGTAGAGACTATAACCATACCTGGAAAGAGAACTTCCTGAAGTGCAAGCAGGGTTCAGGAAGTGGCGAGGAATGAGAGACATCATCACGGATGTGAGATGCATCCTTGAAAAGACTAAAGAATACCAAAAGGACATCAATATTTGTTTTATTGACTACAACAAGGCTTTTGACTGTGTAAACCATAAGAAGTATGGGTATACCAGAACACCTGATCGTTCTCTTGCACAACCTTTACATTGATCAAGAAACAACAGTTTGACTGGAACAAAGAGAAATAGAATGGTTTAAGATCAGTAAAGGTGTATGACAAGGCTGCATACTTTCCCCCTACCTGTTTATGTGCCGAACAAATCATTAGAGAAACAGGACTGTATGAAGACAACAGAGGGGTGAAGATTGGTGGGAGACTCATCAACAGCCTTCGCTATGCTGATGATGCCACATTACTGGCTGAAAGTGAAGACAATCTGAAAAATTTGTTTCTCAAGATCAAGGAACATAGTCTTAAAATGGGCCTGCACCATAAGGTAAAGAAGACAAAGATCCTGACCGCTGGCAAAATCAATAAGTTCATCGTTGATGGAGAAGAAATTGAAATAATGGACAACTTTAACCTACTTGGATCATCTATCAATAAAGAAGCAACAAGCAGTCAAGAAATTTCCTAGGCAAGATTCTCAAGAGCAGAGATGTCGCTCTCCATACAACTTGTTAAAGCCATGGTATTTTCAATAACATCATATGGATGCGGAAGTTGGACAGTGAAAAAGATAAACAGAAAGAAAATTGATGTCTTTGAATTATGGTGCTAGCAATGAATACTGTGTATACCATGGACTGCCCGAAGAACAAATCAGTCAGTACTAGAGGAGATCAAACCTAAACTTTCTTTGGTAGCTCAGATGATAAGACTTTGGCTGTCATACTTTGGACACATCATGCGAAGAGAGAGATCATTAAAGAAAGACATCATGCTTGGCAAGGTAGCAGATCAACGCAAAAGAGGAAAGCCAGCAATGAGATGGATCAATACAATAACATCAGCTATCGGTGCCCCTTCTGACTGAAGACCGAACACAATTTAGAATAACCACCAGGAGTCGACACCAACATGACAGCACTTAACAACAATAACCTGAAAAGACCAGAAACATATCTGTACTTATAGCATTTCACAAGGCACTTAAAACTCATCTATTTATGGAGCACTTTAGAGAATAATAGCATAAATCTCACACCCCACCAACAGTTAGCTATGCTCAATCCCCTATTAGGAAGGTCGTAACTTAGCATGTTTTCACTTCCTTGTTTCATGTAAAACTGTTACTGTTTCTTGTAAATGGCTTTGACCTGCAGATAAGCGGTATAGAAAAATAGTTAAATAAAATAAAAATAAATAAATTTTGCAAGGGGTCCATAGACCTAAAAAGGCCTTCCTTTCTACAAGCCCATAAGAGCCTGGTGCTCAAGGCCTGGGACTTGTCAAACCCTCCCCCTCCATTCCCCAGGTAGGGCATTGGAGTTAGGAACAAGCTATCTCCAGGAACAAGCAGGAATGTAATCGTCACATTTGGGTGATGTCAGTACTGACTGAGTCCACGTGGGAATGCTCCCCAGCGTTCAGTTGGAAAGCTTTTGGGAGCATCCCACTGCCCCTGCACAGCTGCCTTCCCACCTCTCTCTCCTCAGTTCTTCATTTTCCGCGGAGCCAGCAGGCAGCAAATCCTGTCATCACAGAAAATTTTTTAATTCCTTTTTTGTGGTCAGTGCCTTTCCATCAACACCAGAACCGTCTGGCTGTTGGTTCCCTGATTCTTCTTTCTTGCTTTCGTTTTCCAAAAAAAAAGAGAAATTTTTCTTAAGGGGCATCGACGCCATTTTAGGCTTAAGCCTACCATGCTGTCTACCGACACTATGGAGAAACCAACTAAAAGTTTTAAGAAATGTTCTAAATGTGGCAGTACCATTTTGGCTACTGACATTCATGACTGGTGTCTAAAATGCCTCGGGCCCGATCACCAGCCAGTAGAATGTCCCCTTTGTAAAAAGATGACAAAGAGAGGCCTACAGAACCAGGCCTCGAAATTTTGAACTCTCTTTGCTTCGGATGCGGTTTCTTTGGCATCGACGACATCGAGAGCATCATCTTCCTCTCATGATTCTCAGATATCTGAGCACAAGTCTTCTTCGAAGACAGATCACCCCTTCAGAAGTAGATCTCGTTCTAAGCATCAAGATGTCTCGGGCATTCCACTGGAGGTAGATCGGCCAGCCAAACAGCCCTGGCAGGAGGACCTGTCATCCAAAGTCATCAAAGGGCTCCCTGGATGCTCCCGAGGCCTCGACCTCAGGAGAACTCCTGGTGCCATGCTCTGGGATGGTGGCGTAAGTTTCTGTTACTGATACACAAGCATCGGCGAGCTCCATAGACCAGCATATCCTGACCATCGAGAGGAGCTTGGCAGCTTTGGTTCCGATCAAACCATTGCCGATGGTACCACCAGCACCATCAACGGCGCCAATGCACACTACTGTGGGATACATGCCGCTGGCTTCACTGCCACCCATGCCTGCCTCGAGTCCATCCCTGATACCGAGACCCTACCCAAGCCCTGCCTTCAGAGCCCTCTCCTTCAGCAGAACGGCGCATCCCTCCCAAGGACATGTCATCCCAGGAGTTTATTCGAGACCTAGCTAGGGGGTCTCTCCATAACAGTAACATCTGAGAAAGAGCCCAGAGCAGAGGAATTGGAGATCCTTCAGTACCCAACAGCTCCCGAGAAGGCGACCACCCTTCCAGTGCACCGCATTCTCCATGATCTCATGCTCCGGATGTGGGAGACTCCCCTCATGATCTCATCCCATACTCGATGCCTAAATACTATGTACCCGAGTACCGGGATGTCCCAGCTTTCAAAAGACACAACTTCCCCACCATTCATTGGTGGTGGAATCAGCGATGCATCGAATTAAGAGTTCTAAAACAATACTTCTATCCCTCTGGGTAGAGAATCGGGAATCCTCGATGCTTTTGGGCGTTGATGTTTCCAGGCTTCCATGCTATCAGCCAGGATAAACTCCTACATACTTTATATGGGTATGTTCCTTAAGGAGGTTACTAGGCCATGTCCCCTCTCTGTCCAAATGATAAGAGAGGTGACTATCTTGCTCTAGTCAAGCATGCCCAGAATGTCTTGAAGTTTGTCAATAGAGCAATCTTCGATGCATTTGAGTGCACAAGCAGAGCCACAGCAATCTGTATTGGTGCCTGCAGGATTGCATGACTACAGGCCTCAGATCTTGAACAGTGGGTTCAAGATAAACTGGGCAACATATCCTGCACAGGTGAGAACCTTTTTGGCACAGACTGAAGGACTAGAAAGGGGGACTGTTACTTCTGGAGACAAATCTGCAACTGTGAGTATATACTTCTGGTAATTTTCTAAAAAGAATTCTTTGTATTAAAGCTACTTAATCTCTGAACCCACTGTTTTTTGTTGGATCAGTTAGGGCCTAGTAGCAGCAATTAAAGTTTGAATTTAAAACACAGAGGAGAGCTTTCTGGTTACATTTCATACCCAGCAGAGAGCTTGTAGTTTAAATTTAATAGTCACTCAGGGCCAAGTAACAGCAAAGTACTTTTAGTTTAAATTTAACACACAGAAGAGAGCTTTCTGGTTAAATTTAGTACCCAGCAGAGAGCTTGTAGTTTAAATTTCATAAGAAGTTAGAGCCTAGCAGCAGCTAAGAGCTATAATTTAAATCAAATCAGAATTTAGCTTACCTCAGCAGCACAAGACAGGGTACTGTGTAGCAGCCCTCTTTTAATAAGTGTTATTTCCCTCCCACCCCTGGGATAATCATAGCTTTATAGGTACTTACACATCTTAAAAGACAGGAGGTGCTTTCAGGTGAAGCTCATTACCGAAATCAGTCATACACTAAGGACCTGAGATTAATTAAGCTTCAGGTGAACAAGGTATATTAAACGTATTAGGTACAGTTTTATTGGTATAAATACCCATAGCAACCCCTAGTAAGTAAGAACTTAAAGATCTAGACACAAACTTAAAACTAAGATGCAGACAGCAGTCCAGCAGTGGGATGGGGGTTTCCAGTCTTTTGCATTGAGTGTCACATGTATGATTTTCTCCCAGTTGGTGAGAGGTCTTACGTGTGCACTAGGTGCAAGGAGCTCTTTTCTCTCAGGGAACAAGTCCGTTCTCTAGAGGCTAAAATAGCAAACTTGGAAAGCATAAGACAGACAGAGAGGTACATAGACGAGACATACAGGGATATAGTCCTGAGGTCCCACCTCTAGTCTGGCAGCACCCCTGTTGCCATGGAGGAGAGAGGTCACGTGACAGGAGAGCATCACCCTGGTGTGGCAGGAAGTGATCCTGTAACTAGGACCTGTCCTCCAGGTGATGTAAAACCCTCTCGCACCGAGGAAGTTTCTCCAGGGCCATGTGCCCATGAGGGAAGGGTTAGGACAGCCGTTATAGTTGGTGATTCGATCATTAGGCATGTAGATAGCTGGGTGGCTGGTGGACGTGAGGATCGCCTAGTAACATGCCTGCCTGGTGCGAAGGTAGCGGACCTCACGTGCCACCTAGATAAGGTCTTAGATAGTGCTGGGGAGGAGTCTGCTGTCTTGGTACATGTCGGTACCAATGACATAGGAAAATGTGGTAGGGAGGTTCTGGCGGCAAAATTTAGGCTTTAAGGTAGGAAGTTGAAATCCAGAACTTCCAGGGTAGCATTCTCCGAAATGCTTCCTGTTCCACGCGCAGGACCCAAAAGGCAGGCAGAGCTCCGGAGTCTCAATGCGTGGATGAGACAATGGTGCAGAGACGAGGGTTTTGGATTTGTTAGGAACTGGGGAACATTCTGGGGAAAGGAGGGGCTCTTCCGAAGGGATGGGCTTCACCTTAACTGGGATGGAACCAGGCTGCTGGCATTAACCTTTAAAAAGGAGATAGAGCAGCTTTTAAACTAGATATTAGGGGAAAGCCGACAGTCGCCCAAGAGCGGATGGTTCGGAAGAATGTATCCTTGAAGGATACTACCAAAAGCAGAGAGGTTCCACAAAAGAGTAAAGTAGCCCAAATGCCCTCAAGTATGGAGCAGACAGAGCATAAAGATCCCAATTTACCCATGTTTAACATGAATAAAATACATTCTCTAAAATGCTTGTATGCAAATGCTAGAAGTCTAAAGAATAAGATGGGAGAGTTAGAATATATAGCACTAAATGAAAGGTTAGATATGATTGGAATATCAGAGACATGGTGGAAGGAGGACAACCAGAGGGACACTGTGATACCTGGGTACAAACTATATCGTAATGATAGAGCTGATCAAATTGGTGGAGGGGTTGCGCTCTATGTTAGAGAGGGCATTGACTCAGAAAGGATTAAAGTTTTGCAGGAAACAAAATCTGCTGTAGAATCTATATGGATTGAAATTCCATATAAAAGGGGGAAGGCGGTGTTGAAGAAGGGGGAGGAGACTATCCAAGATGGCTGCGTTGTGTGTGATTCACTGAACGTCTATGCCTAAGAGGAAGGGGAAGTTGAGGGTTTTCCCCTCTGAACCGCAACAACCCAGCGTAGGTCCTATGGACCGTTTTGTTACCTTGTCCTCGGAGAAAAAGCAGGAGATACGAGCCAGCTTGGCCACGTCGGGTGCAGAGGCCACGACGCGACCGTCGGGAAGTGAGATTTCTCTCTCTCCTGAAGTAAGGAGTCCTCCTTTACTCCCGACTGCGTTGGAACCTTTCCCGGATCCTGCGACGCCGACGCCACCCGAAGTGGGGGCGCCGGTGGTGGAGAGGGCGCAGCCCGAGCAATCGGTTTCATTGACCCCCCGATAGCCTCGGGGAGGTATCGGGTGGCTGTTTAGAGCCGTGTAGCTCGGTGGAGATTTCTGCTCCACAGTTTGCTTCAACGCCGTTTCTGCCTTTGACACCTTTGATCTGCCCTTCAGTTTTTACTCTCAAATCTATCTGGGAAGCTATCTCCTCTCTCTCTACTTCTAACAATGCTCAATCATTATCTATGATGACCCACGTCCGTGGAAATACGGCTGCCATACAGAGGAATGCTGTTAATATCGATAAGGCTTTATCTACATGTGACCAGCTTAAACTGCATAATGTTACTGTCAGTTCTCAGCTTACTGCAGTTTCAGATTTGTCGTCGGCTCTGACCAAGGAGAATGGCGTATTGAGATATAAACTGAAAGTGTTGGAGAACGCCTCCAGAGCAGCAAATCTGAGAATCTTGAACTTCCCACGCCTTCCTAGAGTCACAGCCTTGGATATATTCAAAAAGTATATGAAGGATATCCTGAAATTCCCTGCTGATTTGATTCCACCTCTTGCTAAGGTATACTACTTACCACGACAGAAAAAGAAAGCTGAGACTGTAGAGACAGTGTCTAAAGTGGACTTTAACGTTTTGGATGTATCAGATCTACTTGAGGTATCTGGGGGTGGGGATACTACTATTGTACCTTCTACATTGTTAGTTCAATGTGCCTTAATCTCTGATAAAGATTGGCTTTTAAAGATGTTCTTTAAGAAGTGTTTGGAGACCTTCCTAGGTTTAAGATTATCGATGTTTCCGGATTTAGTTAAGGAAACGCAAAAAAGGCGGAAGCAGTTTTTATTATACAAATCTGGTGTATTGCAAATTGGGGGTACTTTTTTTCTCAGATACCCTTGCCGATGTTTAGTGTTCTATAATGGTTTGAAATATGTTTTTTCTGATCCCAATGATCTAAATGTTTTCATTAATGCTAGACTCCCGGCGGTTACTTTGCCCGAGTAACACTGACTACTATAACAGATTTAACTCCTTCTAAATGGGAAAATCCGGGGCCTCCCGTAGTCACTTGTTTTCTTATTGTTATACTTCGTTTTGGCCAAAGACTCTGATTTGGCCGAATATTTTCTTTCTCTCTTCCCCCCATGGTATCGAACTACAACAGTTCCTTATCGGTCCTACAGTTCAGTCCTCCACCACTGGGTAGTGCACCTCCTCCTGCAACATGGAGACTGGACAAGTCAAACTTGTGACATCACCGGGTATATCCTGCTGGTCTTCTCCCATGATCCCCCAGTGTGTCCAGTCTCCATGCAGCATGAGGACGTAGTGAGCCTAGGTGCTGGGCTCACTTGAGAAGCAGTTTAGGAGCAGTTAGTCAGGATTTGATTTACCTTGCATTTCTTTTGCCCTTCTTTAGGTGTAATCCTGTAAATTGAATTCATTTTCATTTAATTTCATTTACTTTTACTTTATTTATTTTCACCTAGTCTGCCTTAGTGTAAAGGGGGGTTCTGTCCCTTTTCAAAGTTCACGCTGCCAGCTAGACTCTGCTTGGGATTCTTCGGTCTCTGTGCCCGGTGATGATCTCTCCCCCAGGACTGTACGGGGGAGAGCTCTGTGGAACACCTGCATTTTGGCAGTGTCCATGCAGCAGATTCCCATCGTGGCGGGAGCCTCAGGCCGTTCGAGGTTCTTTAGCCGGTGGGCCAGGGCTCGCAGCGTCTGCTACTTCTGGTGGCGCGAGGCAGCAGCGTGTCTGGACAGCTCTTCACCCCGCAGCTACAGCGGGGTAACTGCTGCATCCCGATGCCACAAGGGAGTCTCGAGTCCGCATGGAGGGGCTCTGAGCTCTTGCCGCCTCTGTGGTGTTTGGCGCCAAACGGGCCTGCTTCGGATTGGCGCCATTTTCTCGGCAGGGCTGAGGCCTCGTGGTGGAGAGCGGAGCAGCCCTACGTTTGAGTAGACGACGCTGTTCCACGCGGCTACACCCAGATAAGGACTTCCTTTTGCTGTTACTTTTAATTTTAATTCTAATTTCCTTTTAATTTTAATTTCCTTTTAATTTCATGATAGTTTATAGTTCTTTGAATGCAATGTGATTGGTTTGGGTTTTACTTCTTAGGGGGTGCCTTTACCTTTGTCTGCATTCTGGCAGTTAGCGACATCTGTCAGCAGCAGGTTTCCGTGCTAGGATTTGGCCATTCAGGGTCATCAGCGGCACAACCACCTACAAATTGAGCCCTTTCTGAAATTGTCATTTACATAAGGATGTTATTTCCATGTTTATACGCTTGGAAATTGTGCAGACAGCCTCTAAATGTCGTTATGCCATCTGCAAATTTGATCGCCATGCTTGCTGATCTCTTTTCCAGATCATTTCAGTGCAGTAGATGTTACCAGATGCCAGTTCCAGTGCAGATCCCGAGGACATTCCACTATTTACGGGTCTCCTGTGAGAAAACTGGCCAGTTAGTCCTATTGTGTTCCTGTTTTTGATCCATTTCCCATTCTATAATAGCACATCATCTCCTTCCTCAGGAGAAGTTCATAAGGGGCTTTGTCAAGTACCTTCTAAAACATCCAGATACATATCATTTGGCTTACTCACATGTTTATTAACCCTTTGAAAAGACAGCTTGGTGCTGCTTTTCAGAACAAGTTCTATCATTTAACTGGCACTGAACTCAGATTCATTGGTCTGTAGTTTCCAAGATCGCCTTTGAAGCTCTTTAAAAAAAAAAAAAAAAAGAAAAAAAAAAACCAATTAGTGTTACATTAGTAACTCTTCAATCTTTAGAGATCATTAATACTAATGTTATGATTGAGCCTGGCTGATATTATGAATGTTCACTATTAGACAAAATTTAGCTAGGTTAAGACACTTTGATTTGGTTTTCTGCACTATGTTATCAGAGCGCAGCTTGCCCATTTGGCGGGAACACTGGCCATCTGGGGAAAGGCCCCTGCTGGGGATCGTGAGAAGTGTTGCTGGATGGCACTGTCCGGGGCTTAGTGTTCCAGGGTCCTGGAAGGGTTGATAGCGGCAGTCAGGCCTCCCTGTCTTTGCTATGACGGTCACCTAGGTTCAAGCGTCCTGTGTTTTGGGTGACAGGAGTGGGACACCTGGACATGTGGTGCTGGATGTTGGGTAGGCTCATACTACTTAGGTGCACTCTCCTTGAGTGCGTCTGCATGTCCGTGTTCCGTCTGTGATCTCATGCTCAGGTGATTGTTGCAGCAATGACAGAGATCGCTTGGGATATCGTGAGCGGGGTTGTCATGGTGTTGCATGGGGTTGCCAATGCAAGACGGGGCCATCCTGAGGAGTTTGGGCCTCAGTCATCAGCTTTCCCTTCGGTGGCCCGGCTGTCCAGGAGGCACCCCTCCAGATCCGCCGGTCCATTTCTTCTCTGCCTCTTCTCAATGTGGGCAGGGGGGCTGGCAGATCTGGAAATTCACGTCCACTGCACGTTCTACTGTTTTACCTCTGTCTTGGGGTTCTGAGGTCATATATTCCCAATCATTTGTTTGGTGGGGTGCTGCTGTCTGTTGTGCAAGACAAGGTGGTCAACAGTCGGAGGCTGTCGTCTATTCCCCTTACCCCTGAAGGTGCTCACAATTTAAGTTTTTTGTACCTGCGGAGGTGTATGTTGTTAAAGGCTAGCAGGCGCACCTGTGGGACCAGAATCCTCGGTTCTTCCGACCTTCCGTTGAGGTGCGCGTGTGGGGTTTACTCCCTTGGTCAGCTAGCAACTTGCTTCACCCATTGGGCCTTCCCTTTCCTCAAGGCATCGTTGCATCCCACTTCTTCGTGGGGGCTCGCCGCAGGGCCTGGAGTTATGCTCAGCCGGTTCCAGCCAGGACTGAGTCCTTGGGGGGAGGCTCCGATCCTAACGATACAGGGAGTGCTGGGATCCGTTCAACCAGGTTCCTTCGGGCCCAGCGTACGTGGTCTTTTGCTGGCCGGTTTAGGTCTTCGGGTTGTGGCGGTGCTCCGAGAAGACCAGTAGGCTGCACAGTGCTTGTCTTGGAGCAAGCGCGGGATATCTGTAGGTTCATATTCAGAGCCGTCCGGTTACATGTCCCTCCATTGTGGAATGCTGTACTAGTAGGCATACTTCATATGCTGGGCTTACAAGTTGACTTCCGCGCTGCTCGGCATCAGCCAAGGTGACTGCCGGTTTAGGCTGTGGAGTCAGCCTGGAGGAGGGGCCTTGCGTTCTCTGGACAATGCCCTGTTCGGTTGTGTGCCTTGTGGCCCTTATGGAGTTATAAAAAGGGAAAAAAAAAAAAAAAAGAATAATCAAACAGGAAAGCCTTCCTAATTGTCCCCACTTCTTTTTTATAAGGTTCTGTCCCTTTCTTCCGGGAGCTTGGCCGGAGCGGGGTTAGACTCAGCTACATTTTGGGGATCCTTTATGTACAAGGCGTTTTAGGGTACGCAGCACGTCCAGTGTTCCATCGTCTGACTGGAACGGTACGCGGTACGTCAGCCGTGGCAGGCGTTCACGGACACGGTAGCGGATCGAGCGCTGTAGGTGCTGTCTTTGATCTCCGGGATGGTGGTCTATTTCGATCGGCAGGGTGGAGTCGGTCGGGTGGTCAGGGTGGCCCGAGCGAAGGGACAGCGTGCGCGGTTGAAGCCTTGGCTGCCTGCGTTTCGGTGGGGACACTGTGGTGGTGAATGTCCTTAGCGGGGTCCGAGTGTTTGCCGGAGGAGTGAGATTGCATCAGGCGGTGTGCGCGCCGCGTGTGCTCAGATGCGGTCAGCCCATATTGGACCTCATGGCGACCTGTCAGTCTGCGGCGACGGGTCGATGTTTAGCAGAGGACATATGAGGCTACTGGATAGCGTCGACGCATTGGTACGGGGCCGTGGCCCGGTCCATTCTATCGTCTATAATTGGAGTTACTTCCTGAACGTTTATGTGGCACTATATCAAAGTTCATACGTTCAAAGTTATCTTCAATTGGTAGTAGTGAACCATGTTAACTTCCTGTGGTGGTTTTAGATAATTTCTATCTTTAAAACAGAGTGGACAAAAATTTCTCCTCAAATATCTTCTTTAATCTTAAATTAATCTTAAAACATATCATTCAAGAATATCTTGATTATCCACTTGTCATCAATCAACCATTTCTTCTCATTTAAAAGCATTTTAAATCTGTCAAACTTATGAAACACTGTTAGAGTATAGTTAAGAGTATTAAGATGAGTTAAATACAAATGAACAATGATAATACAATTAGGGCCTTTCAGGATTACGACATCAACGGAGGAAGAGGTGGAGTTAGTCTTCCCTTTAAAAAAACAGAGGTATACCTGCAGTCCGCATGCGCGGCGTCTCTCTAATTCAGAAATTCTAACGTGGAGACGTGGGCAGCAACAACTATAGTGAGTAGAAGTGACTTTTCAACAAATTCTGTTTAGCAATAATGTTATTAGGAAGTATATGGTGATAGGAGGATAATTTGTGAAATTGTATGTGTATCTGTTTTATTTCTTAGACACTAAGAAGAATCTCCTGATGAAAGTATCATACTGAAACGCTTTAAAGACGCTGCAGTTGAGCGTCGGGAATTGCTTCTAACAGTGTTTCATAAGTTTGACAGATTTAAAATGCTTTTAAATGAGAAGAAATGGTTGATTGATGACAAGTGGATAATCAAGATATTCTTGAATGATATGTTTTAAGATTAATTTAAGATTAAAGAAGATATTTGAGGAGAAATTTTTGTCCACTCTGTTTTAAAGATAGAAATTATCTAAAACCACCACAGGAAGTTAACATGGTTCACTACTACCAATTGAAGATAACTTTGAACGTATGAACTTTGATATAGTGCCGGTCCATTCTATGCCTTTCAGAGGTCATAGTGAAAATGGCCGACTGGGTCTGGTTGCTAAGATATGTGCTCTTCATTAGTCAGTGGGGACCATTACCAGTGTATTCTGCAACATTTGCGTGAGCTTGCATAATCTTTACTTGCAACCAATCGAAATACCTGTCCAAAACCAGTTGATGCAGTCACTACTTAAATTTGCCTCGCTTGACAGTAAAAAAAAAAAAAAAAAAGACATATTTATTTTATACCGATAGGTCACTCACAGCATATTTGGCGATTCCTCGTCCTGGTGTTAATCATGCATATAATTTCTGCTCTAGTTGTGGTGATGTGACTTTTACATCACGAAAATGGCATATGACTGTGGCGGTTCAGAAAGCCTACAATTTATATTTTGGCTGCAGAATAGAAGATCAGGATAAAAGCTAGGCGCCACACATATGCTGCAATACATGTGTAGCAGATCTCAGGCTGTGGATGGATGGGAAAAGACCATCAAAGTCTTTTGCGGTTCCAATGATCTGGAGAGGGCCCATGGATCACGTCGGCGATTGCTACTTCTGCATGGTTCCTCCAATTCCGAAGGGCATATCCAGGTGATGTAAGCGGTTGGCCTACTGGCATTACGTCGTGGGCGTGGCTACCAGAGTCTCCTTTCTTTTTTGTCACACCATGTAAGACTCCACATCTTCTGAAACAACGCTGGACTCTGGGGCACTTGACACCCTCTTATATGCCCTTGGTGGATCACGCTTGGTTTATTGCAACTCATTGCTTCGCTGCATTCCACATTCTCAATTAAAAGACTCCAACTGGTCCAGGACATAGCTGTAGAGCTACTTTGTGTTGCAAAGAATAAAGCCCTTAAGAGGTGTGACAAATAGGGTGTTTGACGCTGGTGGTTTTTTCCATTTCCCTCATTTTGCTTCCCACCTCTGTCTGGATGAACCTCAGTTCCGTTCTCCCTCGTGGAATCCGGCTGTGCCTGTTTAGTTGTCGGTTTGGGACTTAGCAAGAACACTTTGCTTGTAGCCTGCGTTCCTTGGACCTTAGGTGAGGTTCCGTCGCTTTCTGGGAGGTCTCTTCGCTGCCTGTCCCTCCGTGGAGGCGGGTTCTGCGGGAAAGCAGCGGTTGCTAACACTTGACACCCTGGTGGGGTCGAGAGCCAAGGGGGAGCTCAAGCGGATTTTTCAGGCGGAGCTCCGGTAGCCTTCTCAGTAGGTCTGTTTCTAGGGCGTTCAGTGTGTTTGCGATGGCGAGTTTGTCTTTCTGAAGCACTAGCGCTGCTTGGGGCAGAGTTCTGTGCTGTTTTCACCAGTGAAGAGGATCCAAGTGGGCTCTCGGTCGTGTCTTCCTGGTTGGCTTACCGCCTGTTGACGTGAGTAGCGGGCTGGGGTCGGTGCCTGCTCTGTTCGTTTAGGGGCCGAGCCGACTGGATAGGTCCCTCCCAATGATTACTGCTCTGGTACATCCCAGTGGTGGAGGACTGAACTGTAGGACCGATAAGGAAATGGAAATTACACTTACCTGGTAATTGATGTTCCTTGAGGGAGTACAGTTCAGTCCTCATTCCCGCCCGGGGATGGATGTTTCAGACGCGAGGCGTCAGTTCCGAGTATGCTTTCGGATCCTAGAGTCGGCAACGGGCTCTGATTGGCAGGTAATCGTGAGAGCAACCTTTTCTGCCTATACTCTTCCTTAGTTCTCCTTCCTTCTAGCTCTCTGTCTTCCGCTGTTTGGTGCGCAGGGGGACAGGGGCACGGAGGAGGGTGTTTTCGGCCTTTTTGGGGCCCTGTGATTTTAAAGTTGAAGTTTGAGCATAGCTTTGTATTTAGTACTTTAACTGGTTGTTTGTTTGCTCCTTTGAGTCTGCTTTGACAGTAGGTCACTGGGGGATCATGGGAGAAGACCAGCAGGATATACCCGGTGATGTCACAAGTTTGACTTGTCCAGTCTCCATGTTGCAGGAGGAGGTGCACTACCCAGTGGTGGAGGACTGAACTGTACTCCCTCAAGGAACATCAATTACCAGGTAAGTGTAATTTCCATTTTATGATTATATTGACTTCCTTGTTTTTTAGTGAAGATGTGATATCTGCATATCCTGTAATCTGTGTAAAGAATATTGTTCTTTGTTATGTAATTAAAAATCTTTATAAATAAAAAAAAAAAGGGGGGGGGGAAGGTGATGGCAGGGGGGGGTGTACTATCGAGCACCTGGCCAGAATGACCAAATGGATGATGAAATGCTCAAAGAAATCAAGGAAGCTAACAAAAGTTACAGCGCAGTAATAATAATGGGTGATTTCAATTACCCCGGTATCGACTGGGTCAGTGTCACGTCAGGACATGCTAGGGAGATAAAGTTCCTAGATGAAATAAATGACTGCTTCTTGGAGCAGCTGGTTCATGAACCGACCAGAGGGGAAGCCATATTAGACCTAGTCCTTAGTGGAACACCAGATCTAGTGCAAGAGATAAGGATGTTGGGGTCACTTGGCAATAGTGATCATAGCATGATCGCCTTTGATTTAATTAGTGGAGGAGGGATAGTAAGGAAATCCACAGTACTACCTTTTAACTTTCGAAAGGGAGACTATGATAAAATGAGGAAAACAGTTAAGAAAAAACTAAAAGGAGCAGTTGTGAAGGTTAAAGACGTACATCAAGCTTGGATGTTGTTGAAAAATACTATCTTGGAAGCCCAGACCAGCTGTATTCCACGCTTTAAGAAAAGTGGAAGGAAGTCCAAAAAACTGCCAGCATGGTTTAAAGGTGAGGTCAGAGAGGCTGTTGTTCCCAAAAAAGCATCTTTCAGGAAATGGAAAAAAGAGCCAAACGACGAAACCTGGAAACAGCACAAGCACTGGCAAGTCAAATGCAAGGCATTGATAAGGCAGGCAAAGAGAGAATTTGAGAAGAAGCTTGCTGTGGAAGCAAAAACGCAAAATACAGATCTTTTCAAGTACATTTGTAGCAAAAAACCTGTGAGAGAGTCAGTTGGTCCATTAGATGATAAAGGGGTTAAAGGAGCACTAAGAGGCGACAAGGCGATAGCGGAGAGACTGAATGAATTCTTTGCTTCGGTCTTTACTGAGGAAGATGTAGGGATGTTACCCATGACTGAAGTGGTATTTAAAGGAGCGGAAGAATTGAAGGAAATATCGATACATCGGGAAGATGTCTTACAACTATTAGATAAGCTGAAGAGTAGCAAATCACCTGGGCAGGATGGTATACATCCAAGGGTGTTGAAAGAACCGAAATATGAGAATGCAGAACTGCTATCAGTAATCTGTGAACTATCATTAAAATCATCTCTAATACCTGAAGATTGGAGGATCGCCAATGTAACACCAATTTTTAAAAAGGGTTCCAGGGGTGATCCGGGAAACTACAGACCTGTGAGCCTGACGTCAGTACTTGGAAAAATGGTAGAAACCATCATAAAGAATAAAATTACTCAGCATGTAGATAGTCACAACCTAATGGGAGACAGCCAACATGGCTTTAGACAAGGAAGATCTTGTCTTACTAATCTGTTATGTTTATTTGAAGGAGTGAATAAACAGGTGGACAAAGGTGAGTCGGTTGATATTGTGTATCTGGACTTTCAGAAAGCCTTTGAGAAGGTCCCTCATCAGAGACCTTTGGCAAAACTAAAGAGTCATGGGATAGGAGGCAGTGTACTATTGTGGATCAGGAACTGGTTAAAAGATAGAAAGCAGAGGGTAGGGCTAAATGGCCAATTTTCCCAATGGAGAAAGGTGAATAGTGGTGTACCCCAGGGATCTGTGCTGGGTCCGCTGCTTTTTGACATATTCATAAATGACCTGGAAAGTGGAATAACGAGTGAGGTTATCAAATTTGCAGATGACACAAAACTATTTAAAGTTGTTAAAACCCAAGAGGATTGTGAAAAATTGCAAGAGGATCTTGATAAATTGGAAGACTGGGCATCAAAATGGTAGATGAAATTTAATGTGGACAAGTGCAAGGTAATGCACCTAGGGAAGAACAACCCAAACTATGGTTACACGATGCAAGGTTCCACATTAGGAACCACCACCCAGGAAAAAGATTTAGGCATCATTGTGGATACCATGTTAAAACCCTCGGCCCAATGTGCAGCAGCGGCCAAGAGAGCAAATAGAATGCTATGATAAGGGAAGGAATGGAAAATAAAACAAAAGATATTATAATGCCTCTATATCGTTCCATGGTGAGACCGCACCTTGAATATTGTGTGCAATTCTGGTCGCCGTATTTTAAAAAGGATATAGCGATTTTAGAAAAGGTACAGAGAAGAGCCACCAAAATGGTAAAGGGGATGGAAGGATACTCCTATGAAGAAAGGCTAAAAAGGTTAGGGCTCTTTAACCTGGAAAAGAGACGGCTGAGGGGAGATATGATAGAAGTCTATAAATTAATGAACAGAGTGGAACGGGTAAACGTAGATCGATTGTTTACCTTATCAGAATATAGAAAGACTAGGAGACATGCAATGAAGCTACAGGGTAAACTATTTAAGACTAATAAAAGAAAATATTTTTTCACTCAACGTGTAATCAAACTCTGGAATTTGTTACCGGAGGATGTAGTAAAGGCTGTTAGTGTAGCTGGGTTTAAAAAAGGTTTGGACAAGTTCCTGGAGGAAAGGTCCATAAACCATTATTAAGAAGTGACCGAAGATATCAATGCTTGACCCAGTACAAGCATTGTGGAACTTGTGTCTCTTGGGGAAACTGCTAGGTACATATGACCTAGATTGGCCAATGTTGGAAACAGAATACTGGGCTTGATGGACCTTGGTCTGACCCAGTATGGCATATCTTATGTTCTTATGTTCTTAGGATAAGGCTTCTCAGTTGGAGTCCGAGAATACCACTCTAAATAGACCATCTAGGACCACAGCCAACCCTGCTAGGAAAAAGACAGCTGCAAAGAAGGCCTTCTTTAATAAGAAAAAGAAGTTCTACTCTTCTTATCCTCCTGCTTCTCAGTACCAGGCCCAGGGTCCTCAAAAGAGGCAACAGCCTCCCAAACAACAGAAGAAGCCACAGGTACCTAAGACTCAACCAGCTCCATAGCCACAGTTTGCACCTGTTGTTTTTTTTTTACTTTTTTCTAGAGAATATAGCCACCCTGCCTCTGGAGGACCCCCACGCCCTCCACATAGCAGGCAGACTCTGTCATTATTTCCATAGGTGGCATCTCATCACTTCAGAGCAGTGGACACTAACCATAGTGAGGGGGAGGGGTACAGACTTCATCTACAAACTCTGACCCCCTCCACTCTAGTAGGGGAATATCATATGCAGACCCCTCTCACTGCTCTTCTATGACAGGAGGTGTCTTCTCTTCTATCACATGGTGCCATAGAAGTGGCCCCCATACTGCTGAGGCAGGGAAGGGGATTCTACTCTCCATACTTTCTCATACCAAAGAAGAGCAGAGGGTACAGGCCCATCCTGGATCTCAGAAACCTCAACAAGTTTCTGGTCTGCAAAAAGTTCAAGATGGTCTCTCTAGGGACTCTTCTTCCCCACCTGGAATGAGGGGTCATAAGATGAAGATGAAAGAAGATTGACTCAGGAGTAATCTGAGTAGGTATGTATTTAAGGAACTGGTGGAAGGAGGACAACCAATGGGACACTGTGATACCTGGGTACAAACTATATCATAATGATAGAGCTGATCAAATTGATGGAGGGTTTGCGCTCTATGTCAGAGAGGGCATTGAGTCACAAAGGATTGAAGTTTTGCAGGAAACAAAATTTTCTGTAGAATCTCTATGGATTGAAATTCCATGTAAAAAGGGGAAGGCGATGGCAGTAGGGGTGTACTATCGACTACCTGGCCAAAATGAACAAATGGATGATGAAATTCTCAAAGAAAACAGGGAAGCTAACAAAAGTTACAGAACCGCAATAATAATGGGTGATTTCAATTACCCCGGTATTGTCAGGCAGGACATGCTAGGGAGATAAAGTTTCTAGATTAAATAAATGACTGTTTCTTGGAGCAGCTGGTTCATGAACTGACCAGAGGGGGAGCCATTTTAGACTTAGTCCTTAGTGGAACACCAGACAGCTCTCTCCTGCACTCCAATCTGGTGTCTCTGGCTCTGATGGCCGGGCTGCTGAAAGGGTAGCCTTGGCCTACTTCAGTCTCTCGAGCAAGGTAGAGAAGGTCCTTCTGGTCTCCTGCAAAACTTCCACCCACCGGGCCTATGCCTTCAAGATAAGGGTGTTGGGGCCACTTGGCTATAGTGATCATAGCATGATCATGTTTGATTTAATTAATGGAGGAGGGATGGTAAGGAAATCCACAGTACTACCTTTTAACTTTCGAAAGGGAGACTATGATGAAATGAGGAAAATAGTTAAGAAAAAACTAAAAAGAGCAGTTGCATAGGTCAAAGACTTACATCAAGCTTGGGTGTTGTTTAAAAATACTATCTTGGAAGCCCACACCAGCTGTATTCCATGCTTTAAGAAAAGTGAAGGAAGTCCAAAAAACTGCCAGCATGGTTTAAAGGTGAGGTCAGAGAGGCTGTTGTTGCTAAAAAAGCATCTTTCAGGAAATGGAAAAAAGAGCCAAATGACGAAAACTGGAAACAGCACAAGCACTGGCAAGTTAAATGCAAGGCATTGATAAGGCAGGCAAAGAGAGAATTTGAGAAGAAACTTACTGTGGAAGCAAAAACACGTAATAAAGATTTTTTCAAGTACATTCATAGCAAAAAACCTGTGAGAGAGTCAGTTGGACCATTAGATGATAGAGGGGTAAAAAGGGCAGTAAGAGGGGACAAGGCTATAGCGGAGAGACTGAATGAATTCTTTGCTTTGGTCTTTACTGAGGAAGATGTAGGGATGTTACCCATGACTGAAGTCGTATTTAAAGGTGATACTGCAGAGGAATTGAAAGAAATATCGATACACTGGGAAGATGTATTACAACTATTTGATAAACTGAAGAGTAGCAAATCACCTGGACCGGATGGTATACATCCAAGGGTGTTGAAAGAACTGAAATATGAGATTGCAGACCTGCTATTAGTAATCCGTGAACTATTATTAAAATCATCTGTAATATCTGAAGATTGGAGGATCGCCAATTTAACGCCAATTTTTAAAAAGGGTTCCAGGGGTGAACTACAGACTGGTGAGCCTGACGTCAGTACCGGGAAAAATGGTAGAAACCATTATAAAGAACAAATTACTCATCATGTAGATAGTCATGGCTTAATGGGAAACAGCCAACATGGCTTTAGACAAGGAAGATCTTGTCTTACTAATCTGTTATGTTTTTTTGAAGGTATGAATAAACAGGTAGACAAAGGTGAGTCATTTGATATAGTGTATCTGGACTTTCAGAAAGCCTTTGAGAAGATCCCTCATCAGAGACTTTTGGCAAAACTAAAAAGTCATGGGATAGGAGGCAGTGTACTATTGTGGATCAGGAACTGGTTAAAAGATAGAAAGCAGAAGGTAGGGCTAAATGGCCAATTTTCCCAATGGAAAAAGGTGAATAGTGGAGTACCCCAGGCATCTGTGCTGGGTCTGCTGATTTTTGACATATTCATAAATGACCTGGAAAAGGGAATAACGAGTGAGGTTATCAAATTTGCAAATGACACAAAACTATTTAAAGTTGTTTAAACCTAAGAGGATTGTGGAAAATTGCAAGAGGATCTTGAAAAATTGGAAAACTGGGCATCCAAATGGCAGATGAAATTTAACGTGGACAAGTGCAAAGTTATGCACCTAGGAAAGAACAACCCAAACTATGTTTACACAATGCACGGTTCCACATTGGGAACCACTACCCAGGAAAAGATTTAGGCATCATCGTGGATAACATGTTGAAACCCTCCGTCCATTGTGCAGCGGCGGCAAAGAGAGCAAATAAAATGCTAGGTGTCATAAGGAAAGGAATGGAAAATAAAACAAAGGATATTATAATGCTTCTGTATCATTCCATGATACGACCGCACCTTGAATATTGTGTGCAAGTCTGGTCGCCATATCTTAAAAAGGATATAGCGTTATTAGAAAAGTTGCAGAGAAGAGCCACCAAAATGGTAAAGGGGATGGAAGGATACTCCTATGAAGAGAGACTAAGAAGGTTGGGGCTCTTCAACCTGGAAAAGAGAGAGCTGAGGGGGAGATATGATAGAGGTTTATAAATTAATGAATGGAGTGGAACGGGTAAATGTAGATCGATTGTTTACATCATCGGAATATAAAAAGACTAGGGGACATACAATGAAGCTACAGGGTAACCTATTTAAGACTAATAAGAGAATATTTTTTCACTCAACGTGTAATCAAACTCTGGAATTTGTTACCGGAGGATGTAGTAAAAGCTGCTAGTGTAGCTGGATTTAAAAAAGGTTTGGACATGTTCCTGGAGGAAAGGTTCATAAACCATTATTAAAGGGGACCCGGGAAATCCACTGTTTGCCCCAATGCAAGTATTGTGGAACCTGTGTTTTTCGGGAAACTGCTAGGTACTTAAGACCTAGATTGGCCACTGTTGGAAATAGGATACTGGGCTTGGTGGACCTTGGTCTGACCCACTATGGCATATCTTATGTTCTCTCCCTTGGAACATTGCTGCCATACCTCCGGCAGGGAGACTGGTTATGCTCCTTGGATATAAAGGATGCCTATACATGCATCCTCATCCACCCCCTTCACAGGCAGTACCTCCGCTTCATGGTAGGAGGCTGCCACAACCAGTACAGAGTTTTACCCTTTGGTCTGGTCTCCGCTCTGAGTTTATTCACCAAATGCCTGGTGATGGTCGTCACCTTTCTGCGTCTCTAGGGGATGTTTGTCTTCCCCTATCTGGATGACTGGCTCATAAAGGGCAGCACATCAGGTGATGGCCCATACTATCCTCATTCTGGAGCAGTTGGGGTTTGTCATAAACTACACAAAGTCCAATCTCCACTTGGCACAACGCCTGAAGTTCATAGGGGCGCTGCTGGACATTGTCCAGGCCAAGGCCTTTCTCCCTCCAGACAGGGTCCAGCATCTCAAGGCGCTTGCAGGGAACATCCAGAGTTGCCCCTCAGCATCTGCCTGCCTCCTGCTTCACCTGCTGGATGGTTTACATGGTGCATATCACTCCAGACGCCCACCTACACATGTGACCGGTTCAGTGAGCCCTCCGTTCCCAGTGGTCTCAAGCAACAGGGTGCCTGTGGGACAGAGTGGTCATGACCCACCCTCTGGCGAACTCCTCAGCTGGTGGCAACAGCTCAAACACCTTTGGGCTGGGATGCCCTTCCAGGCCCCTGCCCCCCAGAGGATCCTTACCACGGATGCCTCTAAACTGGGCTGGGGAGCCCATGTGGCAACCTCCGCACTCAGGGCAAGCTCAGGTTGCAGGCAGAGAGCCACAAGCAGATCAACCTCCTGGAACTTCAAGCCATAGTGCTAGCTCTCCAGGCTTTTCAACACCACCTACAGCACTAAGCAGTACTGATCCAGACCAACAATCAGGTGGCGATGTTCTCTATCAACAAACAGGGAGGTATGGGATCATCTCTCTTGTGCCAGGAGGTGGTAAGCCTCTGCTCTTTCACCAGCAGGATGCTCCTGTGGGCAATCTCCCAGGCCAGGACAATGCCCTGGAAGACCGGCTCAACTGGGTCTTCCAACTGCATGAATGGTGGCTGGACCTTCAGGTGGCCCACCATCTCTTCCATCTCTGTGGGCTCCTGCAGATGGACCTCTTCACCAGTCCAGCCAATGCTCAGCTGCCCCACTTCTGCTACAGGCAGCCACATCCCTTGTGGGTGGCAGCAGTGGATGTGTTCCTCATTCCCTGGATGGAGGACCTCCTCTACACCTTCCTGTCCACGCCACTGATCGCCAAGACCCTGTTCAAGGTCCAGCGTGACAAAGCCACCTTAATAGTGGTGGCTCCTCAGTGTGCTCAGCAGCCTTGGCTTCCCCTGCTCCTCCACCTGTCCCAGGCACCCCCGGTTCCTCTGGGGTGCACCCCAGGTCTGCTCTCACATGAGGACAGCTCTCTCCTGCACTCCAATCTGGTGTCTCTGGCTCTGATGGCCTGGCTGCTGAAAGGGTAGCCTTGGCCTACTTCAGTCTCTTGAGCGAGGTAGAGAAGGTCCTTCTGGTCTCCTGCAAAACTTCCACCCACCGGGCCTATGCCTTCAAGAGGCAGAGATTCTCTCTGTGGTGCGCAGAGAAAGTGGATCCAACCCCTTCTCCTGTTCTGTCCAGCTGGTATTGCAGTACCTGCTTCACCTGTCCCAGGCAGGACTCAAGTCCAATTCTGTTAAAGTACACCTTAGCACATTTTCAGCGCACCACCGTCTTGTCGAGGGCAAGTCCCTCTCCGCCTAGTCCCTTGTGACTTGCTTCCTGAGGGGCCTTCTTTTCTCAGTGCCACCCGTCCGCCCCCCGGCGGTGGAGTGGGATCTCAACGTGGTTTTCTCAAAACTTATCGCTCCACCTTTTGAGCGTCTCAGCCACCTGAAGTATCTCTCCTGGAAGATGATCATCCTCATGGCACTCACCTCCATTCGCAGGGT
The DNA here is from genome assembly GCA_033557465.1 of Ichthyophis bannanicus. Lineage (NCBI taxonomy): Eukaryota > Metazoa > Chordata > Amphibia > Gymnophiona > Ichthyophiidae > Ichthyophis > Ichthyophis bannanicus. The sequence continues at coordinate 138,334,491 of CM066039.1, forward strand.
TAGCGAGCTCCAGGCTTTGGTGGCTCACCCACCTTATACAAGGTTCCACAAGAACAGGATTGTGCTCTGCATGCATCCCAAGTTTCTGCCTAAGGTGGTTTCTCCTTTCCACCTCAACAAGGAGGTAGTGCTTCCCACCATCTTCCTGTGGCCTCATGCCAACAGGGCAGAGGCCGCTCTCCACACTCTGGACTGTGAGCAGGCCCTGGCCTATTATCTGCAGAATACCCAGGCCCACCGTCGCTCCTCACGGCTCTTCATCTCCTACAGCCCAAATCGGCTGGGGATAGCGGTCTCTAAGTGTACCCTATAAGCAGGCTGGTCTCTTGCTGGAATGCCATGTCATGGTGCACAGCATCTGCCATGGCAGCCTCTGTGGCAAACCTGTGCTCCGTTCCTCTGGCAGAGATCTGCCAGGCCACCACCTGGTCCTCAGTCAATGTCTTTGCAACTCATTACTGCCTGGAGAGGGAGACCCGCCAGATCAGCACCTTCGGTCAGGCAGTATTCCGTCATTTGTTTGGGGTGTAAGGCAACTCCTGCCCTCTGGCCCTTCGGTGTGTTCAGGCTACCGGAGAACTGGTTCCACACTTGACACTCTGGGCCGCTTGTGGGTCGGCTGTTCCTAGACTCCGTTGCTGCTTCCCATGGTTCAGTTTTTTCTGTTCACCTGTGGCTTTTACAGTTTTTTTCGGTAGCCTATAGCTGGGGAGTCCCGTATGTGAGGATTGACTTCCTGCTTGTTCCCAGAGAAAGCGCAGCTACTCACCTGTAACAGATGTTCTCCGGGGACTCCCCATGGAGTTGCTTTTTTTTTTTTTTGCCCGTCTTGAGCTATGTTATCATCTGAGGCAAGATGTATCCCTAGGTGGGAAAGAGACCACGCATTTGTGGTGCATCTCCTAAAAGCTTTCTTTGAAAGCTGGGGAGAGGTTACCATGCAGGCTCCATTGGTGCTTACATCACCTATATGTGAGGACAGATTCCTGTTGTCCACGAAGAACACCTTTTACAGGTGAGTAACTATGCTTTCTTCTTTCTCCTGTTTTCACAGTCATCACCTACTGTACATCAATCTATAACACTAATCTTTCTTTTCAGTTTTCTTCCTTCTTTTTTAAATTAGTTGTCAGTCTCCTGCTTTTTACTGCATTTACCCACACCCATCACTTTCCCTCATCCATCCCTCCTATTCCCAAGCCTCTTATGGCCAGTCTTTTACTAACTCCCCCCCGTATCCAGCATTTTCCTTCTTTCCTCTCTCATCTTCCCCATCCAGGGTCTCTCTCTCTCTCTTTCCCATGTTCATTAGCTCATTTCTTCCTCCTTAGTCCCTCCAACATATGTCCAGCATCTCCCTAGTTCCCATCCACCTTTACCAGTATCTTTTCTGTCTCCCTAGCCCTAATCTTAATGTTCACTCTCACCAGTTGTTGCACCCTCCATGCTCAGCATCTCTTCTCTCTCACATCCCCTGTAATCCCCAATGTCAAACATCTCCTGTCAGTCTCCCTCCTTCCCATTCCAGCATCTCCTCTATTTCCATAGTTTCCCCCATGACCGTTATCTCCTGCATTTCCCTAGTTCTCCCCTCCCATATCCAGTATCTCATCTGTTTCTCAAGTTCCTTTACAAAGGCCATCATTTCCTCTGTCTTACCAGTCATCTTTCTACCCATATCTAGTATTTCCTGTCTTCCTGCCCAGTAGCCCTCTCCCCATGTCAAGCATCTCCTATCTATTTCCATCCCTTCCCTGTCCAGCATCACTCTGTCTCCCTATGTCTCCCCTTCCCCCCATGTCCAGCATAGAAATATAGAAACATGACACCAGAAAAAGACTACATTGCCTATCTAGTCTGCCCTTCCATATCAACCACTACAACAGTCCCCTTTTTTCCTTTAGAGATCCTCTGTGTTTGTCCCATGCTTCCTTGAATTAAGATACTGTACTCATCTCTACCATCTCCACTGGAAGACTATTCCATGGATCCACCAATCTTTCCGTAAATAAATATTTCCGCATATTACTCTTGAATCTATCCCCTTTCACCCTCATCCCATGTCCCCTCTCAGCAGAGCTTGCTTTCATTCGAAAGAGGCTCTCCTGTGCATTTATGCCATGGAGGTATTTAAAAGTCTCAATCATATCACCTCTTTCCCACCATTCCTCTAAGGTGTACATATTAAGATCCTTAAGTCTGTCCTCGTATGCTTTATAATGAAGACCACTAACCATTTCAGTAGCCATCTTCTGCACTGATTCCAGCCTATTTATATCCTTTTGAAGGGAGGCGTGGTCTAGTGGTTAGGACAAGGTACTTCAGGCCGGAGGGCCGGGGGTTCAAGTCCCACCTGGGGATAGCAATCTCTCAGGCCGGAGGGACTGGTATTTCTAGTCCTACAGGCACTCCTTGTGGTCTTGGGCAAGCCACTTAACCCTCCATTGCTCATGTTCCCTGTAAGTATTAGCGTATGTGTCTCATATCCCCTCGTGTTAAATGTATCCCCCAATTGACCGCTTTGACCCGGTGAAAAGCGGGATATAAATACAGCTAAATAAATAAAATAAATAAATTTTGAAGGTGCAGTCTCCAGAATTGCACACAATACTCCAAATGAGGTCGCACCAATGACTTATACAGAGGCACTATCACCTCCTTTCTTCTGCTGGCCATTCCTCTCCCTATGCACCCAAGCATCCTTCTAGCTTTTGCCGTCCCCGTTTCTACCTGTTTAGCTACTTTAAGATCATCAGACACAATCATGCTTAGGTCTCACTCTTTAGTGGCAAAAGTACTTCACCCCCTATACTATATTGCTCCTTTGGACTGCTGCAGCCCAAATGCGTGACCTTGCATTTTTTAACATTAAATCTCAGCTGCCAAATTCTAGACCATTCTTCAAGCTTAGCTGGATCCCTCTTCATGTTATCTACACCTTCCTGGGTGTCTACTCTATTGCAGATTTTGGTATCATCCGCAAAGAGGCAAACCTTACCTGATAGCCCTTCTGCTATATCACTAACAAAGAAGTTAAAAAGAATTGGACCAAGGACAGATCCCTAGGGCACAGCACTGGTAACCTTCTCCTCAGAGTGAGCTCCATTTACCTATACCCTTTTTCGCTTCCTACTCAACCAATTTCTAACCCAAGCAGTAACTTTAGAGTCCATCCCTAGGGTGCTTAGTTTGTTTATAAGTCGCCTGTGAGGAACGGTGTCAAAGGCTTTACTGAAATCGAAATACACCACATCTAGGGCTCTCCCTCAGTCCAATTCCCTGGTCACTCAATCAAAGAAATCAATCAGATTTGTCTGACAAGACCTGCCTCTAGTCAGTCCATGCTGGCTTGGATTCTGTAATCTGCTGGACTCCAGAAACCTCACTATTTTCTCTTTTCAGCAGCGCTTAATTTATTCAGCACAGAAGTTAAACTAACCGGCCTGTAGTTTTAACCTCATCCTTACTTCCGCTTTTGTGAAAAGGGACCACATGTGCCTCTCTCCAGTCCTTTGGCACCATTCCTGACTCCAACGAGGCATTGAAAAGGTCAGTCAGTGGAGCTGCTAGAACGTCTCCAAGTTCCCTCAGTATTCTAGGGTGTATCCCATCCGGTCCCATTGCTTTGTCTACTTTAAGTTGAGCTAGTTTCTCACGAAAGCAGTCTTCTGAAAATTGTTCAAGATGCCCCTCGCTTCTGTTCCTGTTTGCGGGTGTTTTCTGAGGTCCTGTTCCTGATTCTTCATCTGCAAACACAGAACAGATATATATATATTAAACAATTCCACTTTATCCTCATCAGCTTCAATATATTCCTTCCCTTCACCCTTCAGTCTGACAATACTACTTTTGCCCTTCCTCTTGTCACTAACGTATCTGAAAAATTTCTTATCCCCCCCATTTTATTGCATTGGCTATTTCCTCCTCTTTTTGAATCTTTGCTTTCCTGACTACTTTGCTATCTTCTCTAAGTTTTTCCAAATATAGATGCCTGTCTTCCTCTCTCTGTGATCTCTTGTATTTCATGAAGAGCTACCTCTTTTTTTCACATTTTCAGCTACTTCTTTCGAAAACCATAGCGGTCTCCTTTTCCTTTTACCTTTATTTGCCATTTTAACAAAAAGATTGGTTGCACATAAAATATCCCCTTTCAGTTTTGCCCACTGTTTTTCTATATCCCCCAGCTGTTCCCATCCCGCTAACACTCCCTGTGGTATTGGCCCATCTTGGCAAAGTTAGTTTTCCTAAAGTCTAAGACCCTCACTTTTGAATGGATTCTAACAGCCCTATTCCTAATACTGGACCACACCATCTGGTGATCACTGGATGCAAAATGATCTCCCACTGTAACATCAGAAAGACTTTCACCATTGGTAATCACCAAGTCCAGTATGGCCCCTTCACATGTGGGGTCTGTTACCAGTAGCCTGAATAGTTCTCCCCGTTGAGAATCTAGGATCTCCTTACTTCTAGATGATACTGCAGCAGGACTGTGGCAATCAACATCTGGCATATTGAAATCCCCTATCAGTAGCACTTCCCCTTTCCTGGCAGTGCTCCATATGTCTTCAATGAACTCTCCGTCCACCTCTTCCTCCTGTGAGGGAGGTCTGAATATCACACCAATGCAAATAGATTTCCCTTTCCCTCTTTCTAGTATAACCCACAGTGCCTCCTCTCTCCCTTTTAACCTCTGTAGTTTCAAAGCTTTAATATTATTTTTTACATATAGTGCCACTCCTCCCCTTCTTCCTACCCTGTCCTTTCTGAATAAAGTATTCCAAGCATCCACCACCCTTTCAGTGAAAAATTATTTCCTGACATTGCCTTTCAATTTACCCCCTTGCAGCTTCATGTTATGCCCTCTAGTTTTACAGCTTCCCTGTCTTTGGAAAGGTTTGTTTGTTCATTATTTCTCTTTGAGTATTTAAAGGTCTGAATCATATCTCCCCATACCTGATTTAGAAGTAAGGAGATTCTGGATTCTCTAAAGGGAGAACTATTCGGGCAACTGGTAACAGAACCCAAACGTGAAGGGGCCATACTGGACTTGGTGCTTACCAATGGTGAAAGTCTTTCTGATGTTATAGTGGGAGATCATTTTGAATCCATCACCTTATGGTGTGGTTCACTATTAGGACTAGGGCTGTTAGAATCCATCTAAAAATGAGTCTTTTAGACTTTAGGAAACCTAACTTTGCCAAGATGAGCCAATACCTCAGGGAGTCATTAACAGGATGGGAACTGCTGGGGGATGTAGAAAAACAGTGGGCAAAACTGAAAGGGGATATTTTAAGGGCAACCAACCTTTTTCTTAAAATGGTAAATAAAGGTAAAAGGAAAAGGAGACTGCTAAGGTTTTCAAACGAAGTAGCTGAGAAGGTGAAGAAAGAGAGGAAGGCCTTCATGAAATACAAGAGATCACAGAGAGAGGAAGACAGGCATCTATATTTGGAAAAACTTAGAGAAGCTAGCAAAATAGTCAGGAAAGCAAAGATTCAAAAAGAGGAGGAAATAGCCAATGCAATAAAATGGGGGGATAAGACATTTTTCAGATACATTAGTGACAGGAGGAAGGGCAAAAGTAGTATTGTCAGACTGAAGGGTGAAGGGAAAGAATATGTAGAAGCTGATGAGAATAAAGTGGAATTGCTTAACAAATATTTCTGTTCTGTGTTCACAGATGAAGAACAAGGAACAGGACCTCAGAAAACACCCCCAAAAAGGAACAGAAGAGAGGGGCATCTTGAACAATTTTCAGAAGATTCTGTTCGTGAGAAACTAGTTATACTTAAAGTAGACAAAGCGATGGGAACGGATGGGATACACCCTAGAATACTGAGGGAACTTGGGACGTTCTAGCTGTTCCACTGACTGACCTTTTCAGTGCCCCTTTGTCTCCCTATGTCCCCCCTGATGTACAGCATCATGACCCTCCTATGTCCAGCATTCATCCCTCTTTTACCTAATATTTCCCCCTCACATGTCCAGCATCTCCTCAATCTCCCTTACTGTCCCATCCTTTCTGACACATACTTGTCGCGGCCGCATGTTGTGTTCGGGGTAGGGGTGAATCAAGCATGCTCCAGGAGGCCACCTCATGTCAAATCCAGCCCGCCGATAACAAAGGTAGTTCAAGCACAGAGTCTTTCTGCTACAAGTGCGCACGTGCCTCTAAGTCCCTGCTGGCCCTCCTTGTCCTGCCTCCTCTGATGTGACAAGTATGCATCAGAGAGGACAGGATAGGAAGGGCCGGCAGAGGCATACACATGCCTCTTAAGACCTCGTCGGTCTTCCTTGTCCTATCTCCTCTGACTGTGACAATGTGAGCTGTAGTGAGCAAATGGAAATAGAGGAAAATAGGGACTACACCTTTAAGACAGAAGAAAGGCAAGGTTCCCAGAGAGCTCAAACTACAAACAAACTAGAGAAGCATGCTTTGGCTAACGTAGGGTCAGGTTTGGGGCAGAGGAAGCTGGAAGAGCTGGAGGATCTGGAGAATCTGGAGGAGCAAAGGAAGCAGAAGGTTCAGAGAGAGCTGAGAGGTCAGAGTGCACAGAAGGCTCAGGGAGAGCAGGAAGCTCATGGCCAGGATCCTGTTCAGAGGGAACACTGAAGCCAGAGGGTTCAAAAGAGAAACCTGGTTTAAGGAAGCCCAGAGAAGGGAGACGTGGAAGTTTTTATTCCACAGGGAAATTTGGCTCCAGCAACAAAGGAAGCAATCCTTTTGGAAAAGGTGTGTCTGCTTCAGAGTCCAGCCGAAGCTTAGCTGAGGACGTTGCTAATGAACTGAGAAAGAGTGCAGAGCAGAGTGCTCCAGGAACCCGAGCTGCCAGAAGGTGGGTGAAAGCTATTACAAATGCTGATAACCAGAACCCAGCCAAGGGCAGTGAGACAGACCTGAACCTAATTGAGAAGCTAAGGCAACTGTTGCAGGATAGAGGAGCTTATTCTCAAAGCACAGCTAACCTTTCTCCAGGAGAGCAGTTTGTAAGGGAATTATAAGAACATAAGATATGCCATACTGGGTCAGACCAAGGTCCATCAAGCCCAGTATTCTGTTTCCAACAGTGGCCAATCTAGGTCATATGTACCTAGCAGTTTCCCCAAGAGAGACAAGTTCCACAATGCTTGTACTGGGTCAAGCATTGATATCTTCGGTCACTTCTTAATAATGGTTTATGGACCTTTCCTCCAGGAACTTGTCCAAACCTTTTTTAAACCCAGCTACACTAACAGCCTTTACTACATCCTCCGGTAACAAATTCCAGAGTCTGATTACACGTTGAGTGAAAAAATATTTTCTTTTATTAGTCTTAAATAGTTTACCCTGTAGCTTCATTGCATGTCCCCTAGTCTTTCTATATTCTGATAACGTAAACAATCGATCTACGTTTACCCATTCCACTCCGTTCATTAATTTATAGCTTCTTCCAAACAGCAAGCTTGAATCTGCTAGTGAAAGTCCAGAGAAGGACAGACAACTTGCAATACAGGAAGATATGCAAGTAGATTTGTGTATGCCTGAAACTGAGTGCGATGTAATACCAATGGATTGTTCTTATTGTAAGAAGGGAAGCTTTCACATGTGCTAGAAGGAAGACTATGAAGGGAAGTCTTTGCATAGCCTGTGTCTCTTAGCTAGAAGAGAAACAGAAGCTTCCATTTGAAGTAAAGAATATTCCTGGAATCCTGAGTGTTAACTGAACAGTTTTGGATAAAGAGAAAAGAACTGTACCTGATTTAAAATTGAGGAAAGTAGCTGTGATTTTCTTATTGCTGAAGAATGGCTGTGAACAGCTACTGTGTGTGAAAAGGGTTTTACCAAGTTCTGATGTTCCAGACGCTTTATGTTCCTGTTGAGTTTTCTTTTGGAGAATAATCCTTTACTGCCTTGTATTTTGAATTTTGATGTGAAAGGGGAACCCAGATCAAAAAAATAAATTTTCTGTTTTGCCTTAAACAAACCGAGTGGTGGCAACTACTTTGTCTACAAGTAACTGTGAGAAACTACAACTCCCAGAATTCCCTGGTGAGAGAAAAATCTAGTGACTCTTTACTTAAAGGCAAATGAGGCCACCCTTCTGCCTATTGGCCTGGCCAGCAGGGGGAGTGTGACATGACATGACATGCGTCAGAGAGGGCGGGACAGGGAGAGTCGGCAGGGGTTTAGATGCAGGTAAGTGCTTTTTTTAAAAATGGAATTTGAAAATATGCTTACAAACAAGCAAACTCCAGCAATACAGTGAAAAAAAGAAACAATATTGCAATATACTTAGGAAATGTTTACAAAGCCCACATTACGGAACGCAACCATTCTCCCACTGGAAGTCAAAGATAATAACTTCTTTTTTTTTCCAGAAAAATACCATTACATCACACAAAATAAAGAAACTTTAAATAACTAACAGACCAGCACTCAAAACAAAAGAAACCATAGTAAGTGACGGCAGATAAAGACCAGCATGGTCCATCTAGTCTGCCCAGCAAGATGGCAAGAGTAGGTGCACCTGTCGCTCTGTGCAGGCCACCCCTCCCCATGTTTTTGTTTCTGTTTAGGGGTGAACCCACCACTCCATGTAGGACACCCTTATTTGTTCAGACGCTAGATAGTTCAGAAGTTAGATGGTACCGTTTATTTTGCTTTTATCCTGTTGCTGTAAAGGGATCCACTGTGTTTGTCCCATGCCGTTTTGAATTCCATCACCGTGTTTGCCCTCACCACTTCCATGTCCTTCCCCGCTAAGGCATCAAGAAAACACCTTATCTGCAAAGAAGGTCTCCAAGTGTGCAGAATCTAGAAAGACATATTTGATCCCCTGCTAAGTTGCTATGCACTTGCTGGGTAACTTTAAATAAAAGCTTACCCCTAAGGCCAAAACTCTCGCTTTCAGCGACAGAAATGCCTTTTGCCGCTGTTGATTTGCCCTAGCAACATAAAGGAAAATGAAAACTCTAGCCCCATAGAACAATTGTTTTTTCTTCCCAAAATACAATTTTAAAACAGCAGTTTTGTCCTTCATTACCGAGAAGGAGACCACCAGAGTAGCCGGGAGGAAATAGGATCATTACAGGGGCGGCTGAAGGCAATCTCTGCCTGAGGCGAAGGATGAGATGGCGCCCCCTTCCCCCATAGAGGGGGGCAGGGATTTTTCAGAACGCCAATCAGGGGCTGGACCAAACCAAAAAGCCGATTAGATTATGAGGAAATGCAAGATGTTTGCACACCAAGAAACTAAAAGAGAGCAAGAACCAACAGCATCGTTTATAAAACTAAATTATAACTCATTTTTATTTTTTATTATAAACTCTGTTATGGTTCTTGCTTTTTCTTTTTCAACATATATTTTGCATCCACAGTGGGTGCAGAGCAGAACCAGGACATTCACCCATAGAACTCAATATCTTAAAAAAAAAATCTGAATCTGATCCTCTCACTAACAAAACAACAACAAACATTCTCCAGTACCAGGCATATTGTGAACTAATACAAAACCCTACAACAAAGAGCATATCTACCATAGCATACCATATCAGCACCAACTTCCAAAGCTCACATAAGGAGCCCACCTAAAAAAAGGTCACTGTAAATACTTCAGTGGAGGTGGTACACCTATTTGAAAAGCTGAACAAGTCAAATTACTACAGTACAATATAGATCTTTATGTACCAGCTCCATGTTAACAGAACACCTGGCCTCAGTCACACACTTACAAAATCGACCCTCACCAAGTACAGAATAAGTAACCACATTCTAAAGTAAAATATGTAGGCAAAATTTAAATTAAAACCTCAAGAAGCCAGACTCCGCATGCAGTGCAACATCAGATAAATAAGAGATGCAGTTCCCCCATAATGTGTAAAATATAAAGATAGAGAAAAACCATACCTTCAAAAAATGTGTTGACTCAAAATCACAACCAATATCAAAAAAGTCAAAACAAAAAAACCAGAAGAACAGCTCAATAACCTCAACTATCTAACAAAAACCAAAAATCCTAAAGGAAAAAGCAAATTTTTAATGTCGGGATCCGCGGACAAGAGCTGGGGAGAGGAAAACCCCCCCACTCAGTGTCAGCAGAGGCCTTTTATTTATTTTATCATAACCCTAACAAATAAACTCAGTAGTGAAAATCACTTATCTGATAAAAACCAGACGGGCTGCAAAACTCCAGACAGCGACATGCATGTTTCGAGCCGCCAAGGCTCTGTATCAAGCTGGTTTCAAAATGTGCACGCCCTAAAAAAAAAAAAAAAACGCTGAACACTTCCGGCAATTTAAATACCCAAGCGCTAATCAAAGCGCTAATCAAATGGCTGCCGACTTATACGTAAGCATTACGTCAGACCAGAAAAGTTGAAACAAAAGTCCAGCATCGCAGAACAATTAAAGCAAGCTCAACCAGTCACATTCTAAATTCAAGCCAAAGGGGGACACTGTATTAAGTTGATATATCCAGCGTTGTTCACGATGTTGTAGTTGGTGTTCACGATCTCCCCCTCGCGAGTCTAAGGGCACTATGTCAATAACCCTCCATCGGAGATCTGTAAAGAGATGATGCTGTTGGATACAATGTTCCACAATAGGCGCTGAAAGAATTTTATTAGCAAGGCGAGACGCATGTTCATTCAAGCGTATCCGAACCGGGCGGATAGTCCTACCAACATAGGAAAGGTTGCAAGGGCAAGTGATGATGTATACCACATAAGGAGTCACACATGTGGAAGAGCCCAAAAATGAAAAAGAGGCCCCTGAAGAATGATATGTCCAACTAACCCCCTCCTCAGTATTAATGCAATGTTTGCAATGTTGACAGGGCCAATGTCCCACTGATGGAGCTAAAGTGGACGGAGGGGGAGCTGGACTGACCAACTGTGCATGAACCACACGATCTCGGATGTTCCTGCCCCTAGTATAGGCCAGCCGAAGAGGTTTACTAAAACAGGTATGTATACCCAAAACACTCCAATGTTGTTTCAACAGGGCCGTCACCGTCGCAGTATGTTGTGTAAAAGGGAGGATACCAGTAATCACTGCCTCATCCGCTTCCCGAGCTGGAACTGAAGGAGAAGCGGACCCATGGGTAGAGTCACCCAAAATCCACTCCCGATGAGAAAACCGGGCCCGAAGGTAAGCACGATGAATCACATCAGAGGGATAACCCCGGTCAAGGAGACGGCCGCGTAAGTCACGGGCTTGAGCCTTAAAATCCTGTAATGACGAACACACTCGGCGGAGCCGTAAAAATTGACCTATGGGGAGACTTCTACGCAAGGAGCGAGGGTGATGGCTGTGATAACACAATAAATTGTTTCGCTGAATAGGTTTGCGAAACAAAGAAGTGGTCAACTGGTCACCTTGTTTCCGGATCAGGACATCGAGAAATTCCAACTGATCAGCATCCACCTTAGAAGTAAATTGGATGTTAGGTTTAAGGCCATTCAACCGGCTCACAAAATGGTCCAATTGTTCAACTGAAGAAGACCAGAGCACAAATATGTCATCCAGAAATCGGAGCCATAATCTAACATGTCGAAATTCTGGGGATGGATATATCAAACGTTCCTCCATATCCGCTAAGTATAAGGTTGCGATGGAGGGAGCCACCGTCGCCCCCATGGCTACTCCATGACATTGCTGGTAGAATTGGCCTTGAAAAACAAAATAATTCCTTGTTAACACAAGACGAAGTAAGTCTAGAAGAAAAGCCCTAGGAAGCCTAACAGGCGCCTCGGTGAAAGCACATTTTGAAACCAGCTTGATACAGAGCCTTGGCGGCTCGAAACATGCATGTCGCTGTCTGGAGTTTTGCAGCCCGTCTGGTTTTTATCAGATAAGTGATTTTCACCACTGAGTTTATTTGTTAGGGTTATGATAAAATAAATAAAAGGCCTCTGCTGACACTGAGTGGGGGGCTTTTCCTCTCCCCAGCTCTTGTCCGCGGATCCCGACATTAAAAATTTGCTTTTTCCTTTAGGATTTTTGGTTTTTGTTAGATAGTTGAGGTTATTGAGCTGTTCTTCTGGTTTTTTTGTTTTGACTTTTTTAAAATATAAAGATAGCACAAAGTCCAATCACTAAAATTAAATAAAATTATTTTTTCTACCTTTGTTGTCTGACCATTTTATTCTCTGATCATGCTGGTCCCGATCTGAGGCTTCTGCTTTCCTGTCTTCTCGTAGCTGTCTTTCTGTGGTCTATGGTGCATCTGCCATTTTTATCTCTTCTTTTGCTTGCTTCACTTCCTTCCATCAGCCCATTTCCAGTTCCAGTAACCCTCTCTAGTATCAGCCCCCTTTCCAGTCCACCCCTCCTAGTACCTTCCAATGTCAACTGCCTTGCATTCTCACTACTGCTACTGGTGTCCATTCCCTTCCATTCCACCTCCTTCCCCACTGTCCAGCCCCTTCTAGGCCAAATACCATCCCAAATACCGTCCGCTCTCAGTGCCACCCCGCCCAGTCAGCTCCCCTGTTGCCATGGAGGAGAGAGGTCACGTGACAGGAGAGCATCACCCTGGTGTGGCACGAAGTGATCCTGTAACTAGGACCTGTCCTCCAGGTGATGTAAAACCCTCTCGCACCGAGGAAGTTTCTCCAGGGCCATGTGCCCATGAAGGAAGGGTTAGGACAGCCGTTATAGTTGGTGATTCGATCAATAGGCATGTAGATAGCTGGGTGGCTGGTGGACGTGAGGATCGCCTGGTAACATGCCTGCCTGGTGCGAAGGTAGCGGACCTCACGCGCCACCTAGATAAGGTCTTAGATAGTGCTGAGGAGGAGTCTGCTATCTTGGTACATGTCGGTACCAATGACATAGGAAAATGTGGTAGGGCGGTTCTGGAGGCTACATTTAGGCTTTTAGGTAGGAAGTTGAAATCCGGAACTTCCAGGGTAGCGTTCTCCGAAATGCTTCCCGTTCCACGCGCAGGACCCAAAAGGCAGGCAGAGCTCCGGAGTCTCAATGCGTGGATGAGACAATTGTGCAGAGATGAGGGTTTTGGATTTGTTAGGAACTGGGGAACATTCTGGGGAAAGAAGGGGCTCTTCCGAAGGGATGGGCTTCACCTTAACCGGGATGGAACCAGGCTGCTGGCATTAACCTTTAAAAAGGAGATCGAGCAGCTTTTAAAATAGATAATAGGGGAAAGCCGACAGTCGCCCAAGAGCAGATGGTTCGAAAGAATGTATCCTTGAAGGATACTACCAAAAGCAGAGAGGTTCCATAAAAGAGTAAAGTAGCCCAAATGCCCTCGAGTATGGAGCAGATAGAGCTTAAAGATTTATTTATTTATTTATCTATTTCTTCTATACCGCCCCTTCCAGAGATCAGGGGCGGTTTACATGGAACAATTGCATACATTTGCATAACATTACATAGAACAAGAACTTCTTAACTTTTTACATATAACAGAACAGTAAATTGTCAGAACTATTTACAGGGTGTATACTTTTGTATACTGCTGAATTTACAGGGGAATGTCAGCGAGCTGACATTGCTATTTATAAGATATATATATATAAGATCCCAAATTACCCATGCCTACCAATAGCCAAATTAATATGAATAAAATACAGTCTCTAAAATGCTTATATGCAAATGCTAGAAGTCTAAAAAATAAGATGGGAGAGTTAGAATATATAGCACTAAATGAGAGGTTAGATATGATTGGAATATCAGAGACATGGTCGAAGGAGGACAACCAGTGGGACACTGTGATATCTGGGTACAAACTATATCGTAATGATAGAGCTGATCAAATTGGTGGAGGGGTTGCGCTCTATGTTAGAGAGGGCATTGAGATAGAAAGGATTAAAGTTTTGCAGGAAACAAAATTTGCTGTAGAATCTCTATGGATTGAAATTCCATGTAAAAAGGGGAAGGCGATGGCAGTGGGGGTGTACTATCGACCGCCTGGCCACAATGGCAATGGATGATGAAATGCTCAAAGAAATCAAGGAAGCTAACAAAAGTTACAGCGCAGTAATAATAATGGGTGATTTCAATTAGCCCGGTATCGACTGGGTCAGTGTCACGTCAGGACATGCTAGGGAGATGAAGTTCCTAGATGAAATAAATGACTGCTTCTTGGAGCAGCTGGTTCATGAACCGACCAGAGAGGAAGCCATGTTAGACCTAGTCCTTAGTGGAACACCAGATCTAGTGCAAGAGATTAAGGGTGTTGGGGCCACTTGGCAATAGTGATCATAGCATGATCGCCTTTACATAAGAACATAAGATATGCCATACTGGGTCAGACCAAGGTCCATCAAGCCCAGTATCCTGTTTCCAACAATGGCCAATCTAGGTCATACATACCTAGCCGTTTCCCCAAAAGACACAGGTTCTGCAATGCTTGTACTGGGTCAAGCATTGATATCCTGGGTCCCTTCTTAATAATGGTTTATGGACCTTTCCTCCAGGAACTTGTCCAAACCTTTTTTAAAACCAGCTACACTAATAGCCTTTACTACATCCTCCGGTAACAAATTCCAGAGCTTGATTACACATTGAGTGAATAAATATTTTCTTTTATTAGTCTTAAATAGTTTACCCTGTAGCTTCATTGCATGTCCCCTAGTCTTTCTATATTCTGATAACGTAAACAATCGATCTACGTTTACCCGTTCCACTCCGTTCATTAATTTATAGACTTCTATCATATCTCCCCTCAGCCGTCTCTTTTCCAGGTTAAAGAGCCCTAACCTTTTTAGCCTTTCTTCATAGGAGTATCCTTCCATCCCCTTTACCATTTTGGTGGCTCTTCTCTGAACCTTTTCTAATAACGCTATATCCTTTTTAAGATACGGCGACCAGAATTGCACACAATATTCAAGGTGCGGTCTCGGCATGGAACGATATAGAGGCATTATAATATCTTTTGTTTTATTTTCCATTCCTTTCCTTATGATACCTAGCATTCTATTTACTCTCTTGGCCACCGCTGCACACTGGGCCGAGGGTTTTAACATGTTATCCACAATGACGCCTAAATCTTTTTCCTGGGTGGTGGTTCCTAATGTGGAACACTGCATTGTGTAACCATAGTTTGGGTTGTTCTTCCCTAGGTGCATAACTTTGCACTTGTCCACATTAAATTTCATCTGCCATTTTGATGCCCAGTCTTCCAATTTATCAAGATCCTCTTGCAATTTTCCACAGTCCTCTGCAAATTTGATACCCTCACTCGTTATTCCACTTTCCAGGTCATTTATGTCAAATGCAGCGGACCCAGCACAGATCCCTGGGGTACACCACTATTCACCTTTCTCCATTGGGAAAATTGCCCATTTAGCCCAACCCTCTGCTTTCTAGCTTTTAACCAGTCTTGATCCACAGTAATACACTGCCTCCTATCCCATGACTCTTTAGTTTTGCCAAAAGTCTCTGATGAGGGACCTTCTCAAAGGCTTTCTGAAAGTCCAGATACACTATATCAACCGACTCACCTTTGTCCACCTGTTTATTCACACTTTCAAAAAAACATAACAGATTAGTAAGACAAGATCTTCCTTGTCTAAAGCCATGTTGGCAGTCTCCCGTTAGGCCATGACTATCTACATGCTGAGTAATTTTATTCTTTATGATGGTTTCTACCATTTTTCCCGGTACTGACGTCAGGCTCACCGGTCTGTAGTTTCCCGGATCACCCCTGGAACCCTTTTTAAAAATTGGTGTTACATTGGCAATCCTCCAATCTTCAGGTATTAGAGATGATTTTAATGATAGTTCACAGATTACTAATAGCAGGTCTGCAATCTTATATTTCAGTTCTTTCAACACCCTTGGATGTATACCATCCGGCCCAGGTGATTTGCTACTCTTCAGTTTATCTAATAGTTGTAATACATCTTCTCGATGTATCGATATTTCCTTCAATTCTTCCGCACCTTTAAATATCACTTCAGTCATGGGTAACATCCCTACATCTTCCTTAGTAAAGACCGAAGCAAAGAATTCATTCAGTCTCTCCGCTATTGCCTTGTCGCCTCTTAGTGCCCCTTTAACTCCTCTATCATCTAATGGACCAACTGACTCTCACAGGTTTTTTGCTACGAATGTACTTGAAATAAATCTTTATTTCGCGTTTTTGCTTCCACAGCAAGCTTCTTCTCAAAGTCTCCCTTTGCCTGCTTTATCAATGCCTTGCATTTGACTTGCCAGTGCTTGTGCTGTTTCCAGGTTCCGTCATTTGGCTCTTTTTTACATTTCCTGAAAGATGCTTTTTTGACAACAACAGCCTCTCTGACCTCACCTTTAAACCATGCTGGCAATTTTTTGGACTTCCTTCTACTTTTCTTAAGCGTGGAATACAGCTGGTTGGGCTTCCAAGATAGTATTTTTCAACAACACCCAAGCTTGATGTAAGTCTTTAACCTTTTGCAACTGCTCCTTCGATTTAATTAGTGGAGAAGGGATAGTAAGGAAATCCACAGTACTATCTTTTAACTTTCGAAAGGGAGACTATAGTAAAATGAAGAAAATAGTTAAGAAAAAACTAAAAGGAGCAGTTGCAAAGGTTAAAGACTTACATCAAGCTTGGGTGACATGCAATGAAGCTACAGGGTAAACTATTTAAGACTAATAAAAGAAAATATATTTTCACTCAACGTGTAATCAAACTCTGGAATTTGTTACCGGAGGATGTAGTAAAGGCTATTAGTGTAACTGGGTTTAAAAAAGGTTTGGACAAGTTCCTGGAGGAAAGGTCCATAAACCATTATTAAGAAGGGACCCAGGATATCAATGCTTGACCCAGTACAAGCATTGTGGAACCTTTGTCTTTTGGGGAATCTGCTAGGTATGTATGACCTAGATTGGCCACTGTTGGAAACAGGATACTGGGCTTGATGGACCTTGGTCTGACGTAATATGGCATATCTTATGTTCTTATGTTATGTTCTCCCTTCCAGTTGCCCTACCCTCTGTCCATCCCCCTTCCAGTGCCATTCGCACATGTCAGCTCCCTTCCAGCCTCCTCCCATTAGTGTTTGGGGCAAGTTAACTAAGGCCGGAAGGTTAGGGGTTCAAATCCCACTAGAGGACAGCAACCTTGGGCCGGAAGGACTGGGGTTTCTAGTCCCACAGGTGCTCCTTGTGGTCTTGGGCAAGCCACTTAACCCTCCATTGCCCATGTTCCCTGTAAAATAGTTATCTCCAAGTTATAATGCCCTGTTTAATGTAATTTCAGTTTGTTCATTGTAAACCACCTTGATATCATGAAAGGCGGTATATAAGAAATGTTAAATAAATAAATTACCCAGCCACCTACCACTCCCATCCCCAAGTGTCAGCTCCCTTCCAGTCCCCCTTCAGTACATCTCAGGTGTCAGCCTCATTCCAGCCCCCTCCTTCACCTGCCATATCAGCTCCTTTCCAGCCCCCTCCTTCTGTGTCAGCTTCCTTCCTGCCCCCTCCTTCCGCTGGCAGACCCTCTCAGTATCCACTCCCTTCCAGTCCTATTCTCCCATCCCTCCACATCAGTCCATTTGTAGCCCTAGCCCCTAGTTTTCTTCCAGGGCCAGCAGCGCACTCCTCCCCTCCCCCATTAGCCCATTTCCAGTCCCGGCCCATTTCCAGTCCTATCCCCCTTATCAGACCACTCCAGTCCTAGCCCCCCAATCAGCCCATTGCCAGTCCTAGCTCATTTCCAGTGCTAGCCCCCCATCAGCCCATTTCCAGTCCTAACCCCACCAATCAGCCCTTTACCAGTCCTAGCCCCCCTCCCATTCAGCCTATTTCCATTCTTAACCCCCATCAGCACATTTCCA
Source organism: Ichthyophis bannanicus (assembly GCA_033557465.1). Taxonomy (NCBI): domain Eukaryota; kingdom Metazoa; phylum Chordata; class Amphibia; order Gymnophiona; family Ichthyophiidae; genus Ichthyophis; species Ichthyophis bannanicus. Next base: position 138,352,263 of record CM066039.1, read on the forward strand.
GTCTTAGCCCTCCCCCCATTCAGCCTATTTCCATTCTTAACCCCCATCAGCCCATTTCCAGTTCTAACTCTCCCGACAGCCCATTACCAGTCCTAGCCCCGCATCCCGATCATCCTAGTTCCATTCTTAACCCCCATCAGTCCATTTTCAGTTCTAACCCCCCCAATAGCCCATTTCCAGTCCTAGCCCTCCTCCCATCAGTCCATTACTATTACCAGTGTGCTACCCCCTCCCCCCAGCCCAGTCCAGCCCGACCTTCTGAAGGGAGATTGAAAAACAAAAAAAAATGGTCACAGCAGCAGAATGAAGTGCCCCGTGGCCCCTGCCTTCTATTTCCCCCATGCTGGCTCAGCTTTGCAGAGCCGCAAAGGGAGAGTGTTTCCCTTTCCCGCGCTCTGTTAAAGTTAAGCCCACTGGCGCTGATGGGAAACAGGCATTTCCTGCGTGAGAAAGGAAATGCCTGTTTCCTATCAGCACCGGTGGGCTCAACTTTAACAGAGCCGCGGGAAAGGTAAACACTCCCTTTGCGGCATTGCAAAGCTGAGCCGGCGCGGTGTGGGGAAATAGAAGGCAGGGCTCTTCTGGGGAGGCGGGGGCTGCAGGGCACTTCATTCTGCCACTGCTGCAGCGGCAAAAGCTTCTGTGACCATTTTTTTAGGGTTTATTTTATTTTGAAGGCTGAGTGAGGCAGTCTTTTTGGGGGCAATTTTTGCCGCCCCCAAAAAGTTGCTGCCTGAGGCCACCGCCTCACTCGGCCTCATTATAGAGCCGCCCCTGGATCATTAGATGTTTCAAGAAACTTAGATACTGTATATTGTCATGTAGAAGACCCTTCCGAGGCTATGTAGCTGAGTGATGCAGAAGAGTTGGCTTCAGAAACTGACAGGCAAGCAGAGCACATGGCCCAGGGTTGCCAAGGGAAACATAAACAAAGTGAGTCACGAGAGGAGCAAACACGCCCAAGCTGCAACGTATCCCCGTGCTCAAGGGTTAAGGGAAAACACCTGGTTGGGGGAGGGGCGCAGCTAAGCCCTAAGAAGCAGGGATATAAAAAGTACTCACTAGAATTGAGCCACAGAACCAGAACTAGAACCGGAGAGGAGGAGACGAGGAAGGGAGAGATGAGGACTGGAGACACAGCACAGGAAGCCAGAGCAACAAAGACTCAAAGAGCCCGTGCCCAAAAGCCAGGTAGGAGTAGCCCTCGACTGGGGTCCTATCGTGAAGGCAGCCAGAGGGAGAGACTGCCTGAGAGGCTGGTTTGGGAGCACTCAGAAACTCCTGAGAGAGAGAGAGGTGCTGGCCAGAGGATATTTGTATGTCTGAGGAAAAGGAGAAGCTAAAAGGCAGGAAAACACATCCAGTGTTTGGAACCCTTGCTGACCCAGCAGTGCTGAGAAGGTCTTCTTTGCAAAAGCCAAGAGGTAGGCTGCAACAATTGTATAGAGAGAAAACTAGTTGTGAAAGTTTTCCTTGTAATTGCCAAGGTCTGCTGGACTCTCCCTATGCAAACTCCTGTATATACGGTAATTCTCAACCCTGTTCTTTAGAGTGCTGTGAAGAGAGGCCTCAGGGAAATAGAGAGGGAGTGAATGTTGAAACGCCGTATAACTGTATACAAACTGTCATGATGCGGGCACTAATAAAGTTGGTTTTAAGAAAAGAAATCCTGTTTTAGAAGAACTAGATGTGCAGTTACCTTCAGGCACAGCTAGAGGGAGCAGGAACAGACATACTGGTCTTAATGAACCTAATCTCACTGATGACCTGCAGCTGAAAGGGAACCAGGAAGTCAGCAGTAACGGTTCACTTTATAAGCCAGAGCAGAATGCTTCTGGAAAGCAGTGGCATAAGGAGTGGCATAAGCAGAGGAGGCAGTGGAAACAGCAGGAGCTGAGGAAGGAGGAGAAAGAGGAAGAAGGAACTGGAGCTGGACTAGAAGGAGAAACAGCAGAGAAGCCTGGAGGCTATCAAGGACATAAGCCTGATTGCTGTGGAAGAAGCCAAGCGGGAAGCTGGAGGAGAAACAGACCTCACAAGGTGGGAAGCCAGAAAGCCCAAACTGGACCTGTTGTGCAAGGGGAGTTTGGTGGAAGTTGCTCCAAGGTGAGAGGCTCTGCCACGCCTAGTTCCTATACTCTGCCTGTTTGTAACATAGAGAGAAGAAAGCTAAGAACCAGAGAGGGAGGTTCTGACAGAAGCTTATCTCTAGAGGATAATTGCCCAGTTTCACCTATTCAGAGGGAAAAGCAGTTTTATAAGCAACGGAAGTTTTTACTCAGTGAGCCAAGGTATGAGGCATTGAAGATTAACTGTAATGATTGTACTGCTAAAAGCTATGCTAAAAGAAGGATTCCTCCTAAGAGAAACCAGAGTCAAGACTGGTTCACTAAACTACCGCCAGCCTTAAGAGTCCCTGGTTATGTGAAGCCAAACTCCCAAGTAGGAGATTACCATGCTGAAATAGACAGGGATAGTGAAAGCCCTTTGAATCAGTATAGGGGAGAGGATTTGATGGAAGTGGATTCTCCCAGCACTATTCCCTCACCTTTGCCTGAGGAAATGGAATGTGATTGGTGCACTGCCTATGCTCCAAAGTGTGTATGCTCCACAGAAGAATAAATGAAATATAAGTTGATGTTTATTATACTGAATATTACTTTGAAGAAAACCTGCTTTAAACTGTGAAGTAACAGTTAATTAGCCAGTGAATATTGGTACCTTTTGAAACAAAGGACTGTTTCTGTTATCTAAAATATCTCTTAGTTGAACCTTGCTTTAAACGGGGAATAAAAGCCTTTATTACCCTACACTTGGACTCTTTGTTCTTTAATAGCGCTACCTAGTGGCGTATAATCTTTGTGTCACCAGCAACCGGGTGACATAAATGGCGTAGTTTTTAGGATTTTGCATATAAGCCTAAGAGATACAGCAAAGAAATATAGAAATAAAATTGCCAGTGTTCATCTTGAAAAAAAAATCAAAAGAAAACCCGGACCGGAGTCAAAGAAAACCCGGACCGGAGTATCAAAGAAAACCGGACCGGAGTTAAAGAAAACCTGGACCGGAGTGCCAGAAAGGAAAACCCGGACTGGACTTTTGAAAAGAGCCGGATCGGACTGGGAAAACAAAACGTGGACCGGACAGCAGCAAAATTCCGGAACGGAAGGTGAGTTCCTGGAAGGTGCTACGACGCGGAGTCACACCACCGTTGCTGAGAGCCTGAGTCTACACTTCTACCAGGTAATGGGTAGAAGGGCCTAACTTGTGGGGATACAAGTGTCTTGTCAGTTTGAAAAAAACAAAAACACAAGGAAGTGTAGGGCTGAGTGTTGTACAGCCACACTTGGTTTTTTCTTTCTTTGTTTCTTTTCAGGGATCATCGCGATGGAGCAACGCGACCTATTTGACTGGATGGCTTCACAATTCGGCAAGCAGGCTGAACTGGCTACGCAGACACAGCAGCGTGCTATCCTGGCAATGCAGGAGCAGCAAAAGCCAGTCCTGCAGATGCTGGAGACTTGGATGAGCCATCAACAGAAGACACAGGAAGCAGCCGCTGGACTCATAAAACAGAGCTCAGGACTGAGCCATGGTCTGGTAGGACTGGGATCCTGTGACTCTCTGACTTTTGGGAAGTTGGGGGAAAAGGATGATCCAGATGAATTTCTGGAGGCATTTGAAAGAATTGCCCTTTCAGTGGGTTGGCCAGAGGACCAATGGTCCATCCGACTGGCAGTGTCCCTTACGGGAGAGGCACTGTCAGCCTACAGGGCAATGCCTGCTGCGTTAGCTGCAGACTATAGCGAAGTGACAAAAGCCATCAGGGAACGTCTGGGCTTGACCCCACTTACCTATAACCGCAGGCTACGTGCAGCACGACTTGAAGTAGGCGAAACACCTAAGTCATTGGGTCACCGACTGAGGCGCTTGGCTGAAAAGTGGCTAAGGCCCAGTGAAAGATCCGTAGATTCATTGATCGATATGATTGTTCTTGAGCAATTCATGACGGCAGTGCCTGGTAAAATAAAGAGCTTCCTTATTCTACAGAATTGTCGCTCAACTATGGAGGCGATTGCCTTGACCGAGAGGTATTTGGAGGCCGAATTAATTACTCAGCCTATGGAGGGGGTAGCTAAGACAGCCATAGCGACATTCAACCCAGTCTCAGGAAGTCTCTACCAGGCTAAAACATCTAATGTAAAGGGTGATAAAAAGGCAGAGAAAAGTCTTGTTAAGAGATGTTTTAACTGTGGAAAGTTAGGACATGTCATGAATGAATGTAGGGTACGTACTGCTCTCATGGGGGAGCATAATCATTTATTGTCAGAAGGTTTTGTACTGAATGTCACGGTGCAAGGGGTAGCTGCAAAAGCCTTGCTGGACTCTGGTGCAAACCAGACAATGATTTCGCGCAAGCTCTGGTCTACCATTCAAGAGCAAGCTGCGTCCGCCCCAGACCGTCCAGAAGGCCATGTAAGGATTAAGTGTGTACATGGTGCTGCTACCTTGTATCCTGTGTACAAGTTGCTGGTCAAAGGTCTGCGAATAGAAAAAATTATGCTCATAGCAGTAGTCCCTAGATTGCCCAAAGAGCTGGTCCTTGGTAGAGACTGGCCACAATTCGAGAAGAGCCTAGAAAAAGGTTTAAACCCCAGAGAGGCTTTTGTCTCCACTCGTGGCCAGACGAGTGCTGTAGAAAAACCCTCATGTTCTAGGGAAGAAAGTGTAATTGATCTCCCATCCCATGATGACTTAGTCAACATTCCTCCGGATAGGGATAGAAAGACTAGGGCTCAAAAGCGAAAAGAGAGAAAGGGACGCTCTCAAGGCCGAGCGGGTTTGGAAGCGGGTGAAGAACTACCATGGATCCCAGCGGAACTGGTAGAGAAGTTCCCTTCATTCGCCGCTGAGCAAAGAAAGGACCCTGTGCTAGCACACGCATTTGAATATGCTTCAACAAAAAGAAAGGAGTTTCCTCGCTTCATAAAGGAAGAAGGACTCCTATACCGAGAGAGTATCGACCCACGGACTAGGAATGTCCGAAAACAGTTGGTAGTCCCAAATACCTTTAGGGCAGCAGTACTAAGGATAGGCCATGATCACCCGACAAGCGGTCACAAAGGGGTACAGGGGACCCTTGACCAGATACTGGCCAGATTTTATTGGCCAGGAATTTTTAGGGAGGTCGCACATTTTTGTGAGTCCTGCGCCTCCTGTCAAAGGGTGACCTCCATAAAACCCGCTGGAGTGCCATTATTACCAAAGCCAGTGATAACGGAGCCTATTAAAAGGATAACCATGGACATAGTGGGCCCCCTTTTAAGGACTCCCAGGGGTTTCCAATATATATTGGTTATTGTTGACCAGGCAACCCGGTTCCCTTGGGCCATACCCTTGAGGAATATATCAGCAAGGTCTATTGCCGGGGAACTTATAAAACTGTTTTGTGAGGTGGGCTTCCCTCAAGAAGTTTTGACGGACCGCGGTACAAACTTTTTGTCCAAATACCTAGCCCAAGTGTGGGATGCTTTTGGCATCAGGCATCTCAAAACCTCCGCATATCACCCCCAATGCAATGGTTTGGTAGAGAGGACAAACCAGACCATCAAGCAAATGTTACAACGAGCGCTGGATGGTGAGATGGAAGAGTGGGACACAATGCTGCCGTTTATATTGTATGCCTGCAGAGAAAGGACACAGGCTTCATTAGGCATGTCGCCTTATGAGCTAATGTATGGGAGATCACCCAGGGGGGTGCTCGATATTCTGAAAGAGCAATGGGTGGAACCCGAAGAAAAGGAAATAGGGATACCACAATTCTTAAAGAGATTAAGAACACGATTAAGAAAAACTTCACGATTTGCTGAGGGGCAACTGAAGTGCAGTCAGAAAAGACAAAAACAATATTATGATAGGAATACCAAGCCTAGACACCTAGCTGTAGGCGATAAAGTAATCGTCTTGGTATCAGGCACCACGCCAAAATTTGAAGCCAGATGGAAAGGACCTTATGTAGTGGCCCAACCACGAGGTACAGCATCCTATTTAATAAGGGATGAAAAGGGACATGAACAGGTCTATCATATCAATCTCCTTAGACGATGGCATGAGAGACACGCCTTATTTACATCAACACAACAGAGCTCTAAGATTACGTGCTGTAATGAGGGTCATTCAGCCCGTAATATTTTAAGAGGGGGGATGTGTCATGATGCGGGCACTAATAAAGTTGGTTTTAAGAAAAGAAATCCTGTTTTAGAAGAACTAGATGTGCAGTTACCTTCAGGCACAGCTAGAGGGAGCAGGAACAGACATACTGGTCTTAATGAACCTAATCTCACTGATGACCTGCAGCTGAAAGGGAACCAGGAAGTCAGCAGTAACGGTTCACTTTATAAGCCAGAGCAGAATGCTTCTGGAAAGCAGTGGCATAAGGAGTGGCATAAGCAGCAGTGGCATAAGCAGAGGAGGCAGTGGAAACAGCAGGAGCTGAGGAAGGAGGAGAAAGAGGAAGAAGGAACTGGAGCTGGACTAGAAGGAGAAACAGCAGAGAAGCCTGGAGGCTATCAAGGACATAAGCCTGACTGCTGTGGAAGAAGCCAAGCGGGAAGCTGGAGGAGAAACAGACCTCACAAGGTGGGAAGCCAGAAAGCCCAAACTGGACCTGTTGTGCAAGGGGAGTTTGGTGGAAGTTGCTCCAAGGTGAGAGGCTCTGCCACGCCTAGTTCCTATACTCTGCCTGTTTGTAACATAGAGAGAAGAAAGCTAAGAACCAGAGAGGGAGGTTCTGACAGAAGCTTATCTCTAGAGGATAATTGCCCAGTTTCACCTATTCAGAGGGAAAAGCAGTTTTATAAGCAACGGAAGTTTTTACTCAGTGAGCCAAGGTATGAGGCATTGAAGATTAACTGTAATGATTGTACTGCTAAAAGCTATGCTAACAGAAGGATTCCTCCTAAGAGAAACCAGAGTCAAGACTGGTTCACTAAACTACCGCCAGCCTTAAGAGTCCCTGGTTATGTGAAGCCAAACTCCCAAGTAGGAGATTACCATGCTGAAATAGACAGGGATAGTGAAAGCCCTTTGAATCAGTATAGGGGAGAGGATTTGATGGAAGTGGATTCTCCCAGCACTATTCCCTCACCTTTGCCTGAGGAAATGGAATGTGATTGGTGCACTGCCTATGCTCCAAAGTGTGTATGCTCCACAGAAGAATAAATGAAATATAAGTTGATGTTTATTATACCGAATATTACTTTGAAGAAAACCTGCTTTAAACTGTGAAGTAACAGTTAATTAGCCAGTGAATATTGGTACCTTTTGAAACAAAGGACTGTTTCTGTTATCTAAAATATCTCTTAGTTGAACCTTACTTTAAACGGGGAATAAAAGCCTTTATTACCCTACACTTGGACTCTTTGTTCTTTAATAGCGCTACCTAGTGGCGTATAATCTTTGTGTCACCAGCAACTGGGTGACAAAACTTACCCAGCTGAGAGTGATCTGGAGGAAATGCAGACAGGTTCTGTTAGTGAAGATACAACAGATGAGCAAATGGACTGCACACTATCACTAGCTGATCATATCATATCACTTTGCTGACCTGGCTGTTAACAAGGCTGTTTGAACAGCAGTGAAGAAGCAAAGTGTTTCCTTTGTATGGAAAAGGGACTGTTACTTTTGAGTTTGTATTGAGCACTGCATATTTGAAGCTGAAAGCCAAAGAAGCTGTTTGTGTTATAAGTTCCTGAAACGTTTTCTTTATGCCAGAAGCATGGCTATTTTGTCCTAAGTTTCATTTGCAATTAATCCGCCCGGAAGGGGAAATAAAAACCTTGTCATTTTTGCCTAAACCACTCGACTGCAATTATTCCTGGCTTAGAGAGTAAGAGGGACTACAGCTCCCAGAAGGCAGTGCATGACCAACTGCACTACCTTACTTCCTGAGTTAGGATTTCCCAGGCTGACCTACCCTACATGCCCCTGGCTCTGGGGAGGTTACTGGTGACAAGTTGGCGTAGTTCTTTGGATTTTTGCCTGAAATACAAGGACATTATAATTGGAAGAAACATCAGGAAACACCAGCGTTCATAAGGGGAGAAGAAACTGCTATCCTGTAAGCGGAAGGACGGTCAGAGTTTCGCTGGCAGACCGGCCAGGAGGACCAGGACACCTTTCTCAATGCCTGAGTCTACACAGTGCCAAGGTAAAAGGTAACTGGGCACGGTTGTAGGTGGATTAAAAGTGAGAAAGGGAGCTACTGTCCTGCAGTATTAAGACAGGGTTAAAAAAAGAAAACCGTAGTGTGCCGCACTTGGTGGGCCTTTTTCTTTTTATCTGTCTCTGCAGGAACAACAGCCACCAGAATGGATAATCAGGACGTGATGCACTGGATGTCTGTCCAATGGGAGAAGCAGATGGAGCTGGCGCGTCATACGCAGGAGCAGAGTGTCGCGGTAATGCATGCGCAGCAGAAGCCACTTATTGAGCTGCTGGAGGCTTTGCTGAAGAAGCCAAAGGACACTGAAGGAGCTATTCCCTCGTTGGTTAAGGGGGTAGGACTACAAGACTGTAGCGCACTAGCGTTTTGACAGTTAACCGCTCATGATAATCTAGATGATTTTATAGAGGCCTTTGAGCGGATTGCAGAGGCAGTCAAATGGCCTGTAGAACAGTGGGCAGTGAGGTTCGCCATGTCCCTCACAGGAGAGGCTCTGGCCGCTTATAAGACCCTGCCTGCTGCTCTAGCATCAGATTATGCTGAGGTAAAGAAAGCTGTGAAAGACAGACTAGGGTTAACGCCATTGTTTTATAAATGCATGTTTAGGGAGGCTAGGCTGAAGCCTAAGGAAACTCCAAAAGCTTTGTTTCAGAGGTTAAAAGGATTGGCATGGAAATGGCTTGCTCCAGAGAGATGAGCTGTTGAGTCTGTGATTGATACCATCATCCTGGAGCAATTCATGGAAGCCGTACCACCAGAAGTTAAAGCTTTCCTGATGCTCCAAAGTTGCCAGACCACTGAGGAAGCAGCCAACCTCACAGAACGTTACTTTGAGGCCGAGATGGCTGGTACCTCAAAAGGGGGTGTTCTGAAAGTGGCTGACGCCGCTAACTTTGGGAGATCAGAAAGGAACCTAAGAGTTAAAATACCCAGTGAAAATGCTGTTGTACCCTTATGCAAAGGGAAATGTTATAACTGTGGCAAAGTAGGGCATTTTCGTAGAGATTGTAAGGTGCGAACCGCACTAGTGTCTGGGGGAAAAAAACATATACAAGAAGGGTTCCTTTTAAAAGTTCAAGTAGAGGGCGTTGAAGCTCTGGCACTGCTTGACTCGGGTGCTGACCAGAGCATGGTCTCGCGCAAGCTCTGGCAGGCCATTGAAGCCCGCCTGCGATCAGCACCGAGTCAAGCAGAAGGGCAAGTAAAAATACGCTGTCTGCATGGGGCATCTTCGTATTACCCCCTATACAGGTTGTCTGTGAAAGGGCTGGGAACCGAAAGGGAGGTGCTGGTAGCCATAGTTCCCCGGCTCCCCCACAATATCGTACTAGGGCGGGATTGGCCCCCATTCTGCAAAGAGATGGAGAGGGGCCTAAATGAAAAAACAGGCCTAGTATCTACCCAGTCCCAGGCAGGAACCTCAGGAGTAGGGATAGAGGCCCTAGCAGCGAAGGTCCCTAGTCCCCTATTCGAAAAGCCACGTAATACTAGCTCCCAATCAAAGCCACGGGTGGGGGATGGGTCCTCAGTAAAGCAGAAGTTTGCCTACAATACTGCAAGGTCTCGGCCCAGGCCCAAAGCCCGCGGAGAGCCACATCCGCAGCTGCCGGCTTCGACCTGTTTAGTGCCGAAGACGGAATAGTTCCAAAAGGGGGAAAAGCGTTAATAGACACGGGTTTAAAAGTACAAATTCCAGAGGGTTGTTATGGACGCATAGCACCCCGATCCGGTTTAGCTGCCAAGTACTTCCTCGATGTCGGAGCAGGGGTTTTAGACCCCGACTACAGAGGCATAGTAAAAGTCGTACTTTTTAATTTCGGTAGGGAAGATTTTAAAGTTAAGACAGGCGACCGGATCGCTCAACTTATTTGTGAGCGTGTGGGATTCCCTGCAGTAGAGGAGGTGCCCTCACTGACCCACACGAGCCGGGGGGTGGGAGGTTTTAGATCTACTGGGCTGGGTGAAGTAAAGAGCCTGACAGCCTTAGCTGAGAAGATGGAGGAGGACCTGGGTCCACAGCCGGCTGACTGGAAGGAAAATCCAGAGCCCCGAATAGGCACGGATCTGTCACCGCAACAGCGACAGGAGTTGGCTCGGGTATTAGCAAAATTTTCGGATGTCTTGACAACTGTGCCAGGTGAAACCCATATGGTGGCACATGAAATTGTTACCATGCCGGGGAAGATAATTAGGCAACGGCCTTATCGGTTGCCCGAGGCCAAAAAGAGAGAGGTTGTAGCCCAAGTGAAAGAAATGATCGCCATGGGTATAGTGGAGGAATCAAAAAGCCCTTGGTCCAGCCCAATTGTATTGTTACCGAAGCCGGACGGGACCCTCCGTTTTTGTATAGATTTTCGGCAGGTCAACAGTATTTCCCAATTCGACGCTTACCCAATGCCCCGAATTGAGGACCTGTTAGACCGTCTGGGCCAAGCGCAGTATTTGACCACATTAGATCTCACGAAGGGGTATTGGCAAATACCCTTGACCCACGAATCAAAACCCAAGACGGCCTTCAGTACGCCTGTGGGTTTGTACCAATTTCGTTGGATGCCGTTTGGCCTGCACGGAGCGGCCGCAATGTGCCAACGGCTCGTGGATCAACTTTTAAGGCCCCACCAAGAGTATGCACTAGCATATATGGACGATGTCATCGTCCACAGCACTACCTGGGCTCAACACCTGCCCAGAGTGGAGGCTGTCCTCCGGGCCATGCGAAGAGCAGGTTTAACACTAAACCCAGGAAAATGTCTATTTACTAGTGAGGAAGCAAAGTATCTGGGCCACATGGTAGGAAGAGGACTGGTGAAACCCCTGGCCAGTAAAATAGACAGTGTAAGGAATTTCCCCCGACCATTAAATAAGAGGCAAATGCGATGTTTCTTAGGTCTCATCGGGTATTACCGTCGGTTTATCCCACGATTTGCTGAGGAGAGCGCACTCATTACCGAGATGCTAAGAAAGAATGCGCCAAATAATATAAAGTGGACCCCAGAGGCGGAGGAAGCATTCACATCCCTAAAAGAGAAGCTTTGTAAGGCCCCGGTACTGCGAGGGGTTGATTTTGGTTTGCCTTTTATTGTGCAAACCGACGCTTCAGAGACCGGGTTGGGGGCGGTCATGTCGCAGGAATTTGAGGGGGTAGAGCATCCTGTCACATCAGGAAACTATCAAGGGCAGAAAGGAATTACTCTACAGTGGAAAAAGAGTGCCTAGCAAATAAATGGGCTGTAGAAGCTTTGAGGTTTTACCTCACGGGGCGCAAGTTTCTTTTAGTCACTGACCACGCCCCTTTAAAGTGGCTAAGTCATATGAAAAATAATAATGCCTGATTAACTAGGTGGCATTTGGCATTGCAGGCTTTTAATTTCGTGGTGCAACATAGGGCAGGAAAATTACATGGCAACGCTGACGCACCGTCAAGGATTACGAGCTGTCCGACTAAAAATTCGGCAGCCCGTAATATTTTAAGGGGGGGGGGATCTGTCATGTAGAAGACCCTTCCGAGGCTATGGAACTGAGTGATGCAGAAGAGTTGGCTTCAGAAACTGACAGGCAGGCAGAGCATATGGCCCAGGGTTGCCAAGGGAAACATAAACAAAGTGAGTCATGAGAGGAGCAAACACGCCCAAGCTGCAACGCATCCCCGTGCTCAAGGGTTAAAGGAAAATACCTGGTTGGGGGAGGGGTGCAGCTAAGCCCTAAGAAGCAGGGATATAAAAAGTACTCACTAGAATTGAGCCACAGAACCAGAACTAGAACCGGAGAGGAGGAAACGAGGAAGGGAGAGACGAGGACGGGAGACACAGCACAGGAAGCCAGAGCAACAAAGAGTCCGTGCCCAAAAGCCAGGTGGGAGCAGCCCTCGACTGGGGTCCTATCGTGAAGGCAGCCAGAGGGAGAGACTGCCTGAGAGGCTGGTTTGGGAGCACTCAGAAACTCCTGAGAGAGAGAGGTGCTGGCCAGAGGACATTTGTATGTCTGAGGAAAAGGAGAAGCTAAAAGGCAGGAAAACACATCCAGTGTTTGGAACCCTTGCTGACCCAGCAGTGCTGAGAAGGTCTTCTTTGCAAAAGCCAAGAGGTAGGCTGCAACAATTGTATAGAGAGAAAACTAGTTGTGAAAGTTTTCCTTGTAATTTCCAAGGACTGCTGGACTCTCCCTATGCAAACTCCTGTATATACGGTAATTCTCAACCCTGCTCTTTAGAGTGCTGTGAAGAGAGGCCTCAGGGAAATAGAGAGGGAGTGAATGTTGAAACGCCCTATAACTGTATACAAACTTACCCAGCTGAGAGTGATCTGGAGGAAATGCAGACAGGTTCTGTTAGTGAAGATACAACAGATGAGCAAATGGACTGCACGCTATCACTAGCTGATCATATCATATCACTTTGCTGATCTGGCTGTTAACAAGGCTGTTTGAACAGCAGTGAAGAAGCAAAGTGTTTCCTTTGTATGGAAAAGGGATTGTTACTTTTGAGTTTGTATTGAGCACTGCATATTTGAAGCTGAAAGCCAAAGAAGCTGTTTTGTATTATAAGTTCCTGAAACGTTTTCTTTATGCCAGAAGCATGGCTATTTTGTCTTAAGTTTCATTTGCAATTAATCCGCCCGGAAGGGGAAATAAAAACCTTGTCATTTTTGCCTAAACCACTCGACTGCAATTATTCCTGGCTTAGAGAGTAAGAGGGACTACAGCTCCCAGAAGGCAGTGCATGACCAACTGCACTACCTTACTTCCTGAGTTAGGATTTCCTAGGCTGACCTACCCTACATGCCCCTGGCTCTGGGGAGGTTTCTGGTGACAATATTCAAAGATCTCCCCCTCATCCTGGGAACCCACATGCGGGCTCTCCCTTCGCAAAGAAGGAACATAATAACATTTTGCAATCAGAATTCATTCCAGGTCTGAAACACATACGGGGTCATTCTGAACCGCAAATAAGGCGGTAGACGTGCGCCCTGCGAACATGTCCCAACCGTATTCCGAGTCAGGCACAAGGAAGAGCAGAAACGCTCTTGCTGAATCAATCAGGGACACACAAGGAGCAAGAAGCGTGTGATGATCACAAGATGCTTTATTGATATACCCCAACGCGTTTCGGCAAACGCCTTCCTCAGGGGGAAATGCAGCTGGCACAAAAAAAAACCCATCAATAATTACATTAATGATTAAAAATACAACCATTAACATTAAAATATCACAAATAAATTGATAAAAAAATGATTGTTAAAGGAATAATTAATGGCACTTGAAACAATTTTTAGTATTAACACATACATGCATATAAAACCATTAATACGTTGTAACAACCAAGCATGTTTTATTTATTTATTTATTTTTTTGTGCCAGCTGCATTTCTCCCTGAGGAAGGCGTTTGCCGAAACGCGTTGGGGTATATCAATAAAGCATCTTGTGATCATCACACGCTTCTTGCTCCAACCGTATTCCGAGCATTCTCCAGGAAGTCAGTCCTCACATATGGGTGAGGTCGGCGCCGACGGAGCCCTCGTGCGGAGCATTTCCCCAGCTTTCAAAGAAAGCCTTTGGGAATTGTAGCGCGCATGCGCGGTCCCCTTCCCGCCCAAGGGTGCCATCTTGCTCAGTCTTCTTTTTTCCGCGGAGCCCGACGGACATAGTTCGTTTTTCGCCGAGGAAAAAGTTGATTTCCCTATTTTTTGTACTTCTCCTTCGGTTCGACGCCAGATCTTTTTCCCGCCTGGGCCCGATACACCGGTATCGAGCCCACTCTCACCTTTTTCGGTTTTTGTCCTTCGTGACTAGCGTTCGTGCCATTTTTTCTTTTTTCACTGGCAGCCCTGTCTTTTGACCTCACAGGGGCCCTTTTTCCCCCGATGGCTGCCAGCGGGTTTAAAAAGTGTGATCGGTGTAAGAAACGTATGTCTCTTACCGACACACACGACTGCTGCCTCCGCTGCCTCGGACCCGATCATGACCCGATGATTTGTGGTCCGTGAGGCAAAATGTCCTCGAAGGCATTGAGGAGTCGGCAGCACCAGAAGGATGGGATCTTCTCTGACTCCGCGTCCGGACGGGCCTGGACCTCGTCAGAGGCCTCAACGTCTCGGGACTCCGGCCCTGAGCAGCGTCGAGGTTCCTCTGAGCGGGGGTCTCCTTCGCGGGAGTCTCCTTCGCGGGAACAGTGCAGGAAGAAGAAACCCGCGAGGGCGGCGTCGGTGGACGCTCCTGGTTCCTCGAGAGCCAGGTCGCATAGCCCCGATAGCCGTCCCGGGTCTTCGGAGTCGGAGAGGCCTGCCAAGCAACCTCATCTCGAGATGGAGTCTCCTGGATACGTGAGTGCTGTAGTCCTCGTGGACTCTCCTCCAAGGGAGCCAACGTCGGGCCCGACGCCGTCAGGGCCCGAGTCCGGGGCTGCTGGGTCTCCTGAGCTTGGACTCAGGTTGACGGCCTTGGAAAGCAGCCTCGCTGCCTTCATGGAACAGCAGCCGGCATTGATCGCCGGTCTCACCGGTGCATCTGCCCCGACCACCGGGACATCGACGTCCAAGTCGACCCCGGAGGCCGAGCCGATCCTCGAGTCCATGCGGGCTCGAGTCGATCCTCGGCCACGGTCTCCCTCGGCCTCCTGTTCGGGACTGAGGTCGTCGACGCCGGTACCCTCGGCGTTGGGGCGGAAAGCATCGGTGCCCGCCCGACCGGAGCCACTCGACACCTCCTCCGAGGAGTCGGGCTGGGAGACGGAGGACGAAGAGTCACCCGACACCTATCGGACTCGGTGTGTCCCGTCGGACTCACCGGAGTCCGAACCTCGAAGACAATCCCCACCAGAGGATACCCGGTTCTCGGACTTCGTGTGGGATATGGCCAAGGCCTTGGCCTTCCCCGCGGATCCCAAGGAGGAGCCTCGAGCCGAGGAGCTCGAGGCTCTCCAGTATGACTCTCCCCCGAAGGAGGCCTTTACTGTACCAGTTCCTCCGATGCTGGAGCGGCTGCTCTTCTGCATGTGGGAGACCCCGGCCTCGACACCGGTGTTAAGCAAGTGGGTCGATTCCATCTATCGAGTCCGCAAGAGCCCCGGGTTCCAAAAGGCACAATTACCGCACCACTCCATGGTTGTGGAATCGGCCATGCATCGACTGAAAAGTCAGAAGATGCACTCCTCGGTGCCTCCCGGCCGGGAGGCCCAGAACCTGGATGCCCTCGGTAAGAAGTGCTTCCAGGGCTCTATGCTTGCTTGCCGTGTCCAGACATACCAGCTCTACATGGGCATGTATCTCCGAGACCTGGCAAAGGAGATTGCCGGGTTCTCTGCTGGTCTCTCCGAGGAACCTTTGCTGAGGTTCCAGGCCTTGTCCACCGGTATTCGAGAGTGCTCGAAGTTTATCTCTCGAGCAGCCTACGATGGCTTCGAGGCTTCGGCCCGAGTAGCCGGGGCCGGCATCGGTGCCCGCCAACAGGCTTGGCTACAGTCATCCGACCTCGAGTCATGGGTACAGGACAAGTTGGTCGATGTCCCCTGCCAAGGTGAAAACCTCTTTGGCAAGCCCATGGCTGAAAAGGCTGCAGAACTCGAGACCGAGACTCTGACCAGGACTAGGCTGTCTAGAAAGACCTCTGCCCCTTCTCAGAAGAAGAAGGGCTCGGGAAAAAAGTCCTTTTACCCGAGGAAGTCATCTGCCTATAAACAATACCCTCATTATCAGGCCTCTGCAGCTCCCCAGCAGGGTCAGCAGGCCAAGGGGCAGGGTCATGGGCCCCGTAGGCAGAAGGCCCCCAAGCCACCACCGGCCCCTTCTCAGCAGGGTGGGGGTTTTTGACTCACAAAGCATAGCCTCTTCTCCTCAGCTGGCTTCTCTCAGCACAGGAGGCCGGCTGGCCCACTTTGCCCACAGGTGGTCAGCCGTCACATCAGATACCTGGGTACTTCATATAGTCCAAAAGGGCTGTCTTCTCCATTTTCACCAGGTGCCTCCCTCCTATTTTCCAGGGGAGCCTCCGAGACTCCCTCTGCACAGGGACCTACTCCTTCAGGAGTTGGCAAGTCTACTAAAGGAACAGGCTGTGGAACCGGTGCCCCACCACCTGAGAGGTCACAGCTTTTATTCCAGGTACTTTCTGGTACCAAAAAGAACAGGAGGCCTCAGACCCATCCTAGACTTACGCAACCTCAACAAGTTCCTGGAGAGGGAAAAGTTCAAGATGCTTACCCTTGGAATCCTGCTGCCCTACTTCCAGCAGGGAGATTGGCTATGCTCCTTGGATCTAAAGGATGCTTATACTCACATCCTTATTCATCCAGACCACAGACAATCTCTCAGATTTGTTGTGGGAGGAAACCACTATCAGTACAGAGTACTACCCTTTGGCCTGACCTCCGCTCCCAGGGTGTTCACCAAGTGCCTGGCAGTGGTGGCGGCCTACCTAAGGCTTCAAGGTCTTTTTGTGTTTCCGTACCTGGACGACTGGCTCATAAGGGGCCAGTCTTCCCAGGAGGCCAATCAAGCCACCCTTCGCACTGTGGCTCTGCTTCAGCACTTGGTGTTTGTCATAAACTTTGAAAAGTCCACTTTGCTCCCGTCCCAGAACTTAGAATTCATAGGAGAAAGGCTGGACACTCTCTTCAAGCAAAGGCTTTTCTGCCAATGGACAGGGCCCACAGGCTGATGAATCTGGCCAGGCAGTTTCACAGCAATTCCCTGGTCTCTGCCAGGCAATTCCTGAGACTACTCGGCCATATGGCTTCCATGGTTCATGTCACCCCCAATGCCCGCCTGCACATGCTTCCTGCTCAGTGGAGCCTTCGCACTCGGTGGCTTCAGGCCACAGGGAGCCTAGCGGACTCTGTAAGAATATCCGACCTGCTGGTCTCCTCTCTACAATGGTGGCTTCATCTTCCGAATCTGGTACTCGGAGTGGTTTTTCAATCCCCTCCTCATTCTCAAGTGCTGACGACAGATGCTTCTCTTCTAGGTTGGGGAGCACATTGCCAAGGGGTTTGTACTCAGGGTCTCTGGACCCCCTGGGAGGCTGCTCAACAGATAAACTTCCTGGAGCTACGGGCGATTCGCTTAGCTCTGAGAGCCTTCTCCCATCTCGTCTCTAACCAGTCTGTACTAGTCCAGACGGACAATCAAGTTGCCATGTTCTACGTGAACAAACAAGGAGGCACAGGCTCCTTCCTTCTATGTCAGGAGGCACAACGGCTGTGCTCTTGGGCCGTCAATCACGGAATCCTCCCCAAGGCTGTCTACCTCCCAGGTCAAGAAAATTACCTGGCGGACAGACTGAGCAGGATCCTGCAACCACACGAGTGGAGATTGAACCCGTTGGTGGTTCAGCAGATCTTTCTCAGGTGGGGCCTCCCCACCATGGATCTTTTTGCCAGTCCTCTGAACCGGCAACTCCCGAGATTCTGCTCCAGACAACCACATCCTCTCAGAGTAGCAGCGGATGCGTTTCTGATCTCGTGGTCCACAGGCCTGCTGTATGCATTTCCTCCCACGCCACTAGTGTCCCGAACACTGTTCAAAGTCTTCCAGGACGGGGCCTCAATGACCTTGATAGCCCCCAGGTGGCCGAGGCAACCGTGGTTCCCACTTCTGCTGCAACTGGCGGTGGCCACCCCTCTTCCTCTGGGGTTTCAGCACGATCTCCTGTCTCAGGATCAGGGGTCTCTCTTGCACCCCAACCTCCAGTCCCTTCATCTGATGGCCTGGCTGCTGAAAGGGTAGTCCTAGCTCCCCTACTACTGCCCCGTGAGGTGGAAGATGTAGTCTTAGCCTCTAGGCGGCAATCCACCAGGAAATCCTCCGCTCTTAAGTGGCGTAGATTCTCCGCATGGTGTGCTCAGCACAGCGAGAATCCCTTCTCGTGCTTGGTAGCGGTAGTCTTGCAATATTTGCTTTACCTCTCCAATCTAGGCCTTTCCAACTCTGTCCGGGTTCACCTCAGTGCTCTCTCAGCGCACCACTCACCAGTGGATGGACGGCCTCTTTCCAACCATCCTTTGGTGGCTCGTTTTCTCAGAGGCCTCCTTCTGCTTAAGCCTCCTTTGCGTCCACCAGCCCCTGAGTGGGATCTGAATGTGGTCTTACAGCGGATTACTTGTCCGCCCTTTGAACCTATGGCTACCTGCCCTCTCCGTTTTCTCTCCTGGAAAACCTTGTTTCTGGTAGCTCTTACCTCTGCTAGGCGAGTGAGTGAACTTCAGGTGCTAGTGTCTGATCCTCCTTACACTAGGTTCTACAGGAATAGGGTAGTCTTACGGACTCACCCGAAGTTTCTCCCTAAAATTGTATCCCCTTTTCACCTCAATCAGGAGGTGGTTTTTCCGACCTTCTTTCCCAGGCCGCATGCCAACCGGGCTGAGATGGTCCTGCATACCCTGGATTGTAGGAGGGCGTTATCCTTCTACCTTGACCGTACGCGGGAGCATCGGAGGGCTGTTCAGCTCTTCATTTCTTTTGACCCTAATAAGTTGGGGTTACCTGTCTCCAAGCGTACTTTGTCCATCTGGGTCGCTGACTGTATCACCTGGGCTTATGGGGCAGCCGGCCTCTCGTTGAAGGGTCGAGTCACGGCTCATCGTGTCAGGGCGAAGGCTGCGTCAGTGGCTCATCTCCGCTCTGTTCCGTTGGCAGACATCTGCCGGGCCGCTACTTGGTCTTCAAGCCAGACTTTTGCGACCCATTACTGCCTTGAGAGGGAGTCCCGCAGGGACAGTGCTTTCAGACAGGCAGTACTCCATAATCTCTTTGGGGTTTAGGCAACTCCTACCCTCCGGCCCTGGTGTGGGCTACCGGTCGAGGGTGTTCTCAGAGAAGATTCCTTCCTTATGTATTGCCGAGCTAGAGGGAGCTCATTTTTTCGGCTTGCGGTCTCTGGTAGCCTTAAGCTGGGGAGTCCCATATGTGAGGACTGACTTCCTGCTTGGTCCTGGAGAAAGAGTAGTTACTCACCTGTAACAGGTGTTCTCCAGGAGCAGCAGGAATCAGTCCTCACAGCCCTCCCTCCTCCCCTTGGAGTTGCAGTCATATGATTTATTTTGCTAATTTTTTGCTGTCTTTTAGCTATGTCATCAGACTGAGCAAGATGGCACCCTTGGGCGGGAAGGGGACCGTGCATGCGCGCTGCAATTCCCAAAGGCTTTCTTTGAAAGGTGGGGAAATGCTCCGCACGAGGGCTCCATCGGCGCCGACGTCACCCATATGTGAGGACTGATTCCTGCTGCTCCTGGAGAACACCTGTTACAGGTGAGTAACTACTCTTGACTGTACCTGCACCTACGTGGCGCTTGTATGGGTATCTCTGGACGTGGGCAGGGAGGGGCAGAGCAGGGATATGTCTGGTGGCGAAAATGTCCAGAACGCATTCTGATGAGCCCGCCACGTTACCCATGGACCCCTACGTTATACCTGCCAAAACATGAAAGAAGGGCAGGACTTTGTAGTATACTGCTCTGATCCCCACTGCATCCCATCGAGATGAATGGTTGTGACACTGTGGTACTGTTCTTGTGTGTCTGCTGTCTGGGAGTGCACAGGATGCATTTGTACAGACTAGAATGCACAGATGATGGACATGTGCCCACCTGAGCCCTGATCAGCATCCCGACAGAGAGCGGGAGGCGCCAAAACTCTCCCGCTTTCCAGCAGAAGGCCAATCAGGGCCCAGCACCAGCAACACCAGCAAATCCGACATCTTTAAAAAGGAGTGCCTCCCGGCACATAAGAACTGCTCTTCTGGCTCCCCCCTAGCCCCGTTCGGCATCCCGACAGAGAGGGGGAGGCGCCAAAACCCTCCTGCTCTCCAACAGAAGGCCAATCAGGACCCAGCACCAGCAACTCCGACATCTTTAAAAAGGAGCGCCTCCTGGTGGGCCCACGCCTAAGGGCCTCGCCAGAGGGCCTTTTGGTGCGGCCCTTAGGTGAGGCACTTAGGCTATGTAAAACCTCGAGACGACAGACCATCACACATCTAAGCTAAGGAACTTACCACAAGCAGTACAAAGAAGCAACATGTCCACCACACCACCAACTTCACCTCAGCCCTCCTGCTCCACTATCAACGCATAAGTAACCTCATCTACTGGCCTGTCAAAGAAGTTCACAAACAGTGGGTAGAGTTATCCCACATGGCGCACACCACCAAAGATACCCTGCAACAACCTGCCATGCTCAATCTCAAACCTCACAAACCTAAGCCTAAACCACGCAAACACAAATGGATAAATCTACATCAATTAATTATACGCCATCTTCTTTGCTCTGATCCTTTGCTCCCATCTTTCAAGTGCTACCTGCTTCTATCCAACTCTCATAACAGCCCTCCAAACTAGGGTTGCCAACCGGCCGGTTTTCAGCCGGCCTGGCCGGTTTTTCCATGGCCAGGCCGGCTGCCGGCACAGATGTAAAACCGGCCATTGAAAAGCCGTTTTTTTGCTCTGGCCGCAAGATTGGGAGTGGCCAGAGCAAAAAACCAGCTTTTGTCCCGAAGTCCACGGCGCGAACGCGATTCCCCATAGCAGTGCAGCCGCTGCTTCTGCTTTGTACAGAGCAGCAGCTGCAATACACTTACTTTGAAAACTAAAGATAAACTGTGTGAGGAGCCCTCCGGTCATCGCAGAGTCCGAGGAAGTGATGTCATGGGGGCGGGCTCCTCACAGGTTGTCTTTCCTTTTCAAATTAACTTTAGCTGTTTGAAAAGGAAAGACAACCTGTGAGGAGCCCGCCCCCATGACATCACTTCCTCGGGTGCTGCGATGACCGGAGGGCTCCTCACACAGTTTGTCTTTACTTTTCAAAGTAAGTGTATTGCATCCGCTGTTCTGTACAAAGCAGAAGCAGCGGCTTGGGTAGGGGGGGGGTGTGAGTGAACCAGCTGGGGGGGTGGTGTGAGTGAACCAGCAGGGGAGGGGGGGGTGATGGTGTGAGTGAACCAGCAAGGGCGGGGGGGGGGGTGTGAGTGAACCAGCAGTGGAGGGGGGGGGTGGTGTGAGTGACCCAGCAGGAGGGGTGAGTAAGTGACGGGGGTGGGTGAGTGAACCAGCAGTGAGGGGAGGGTGGTGGTGTGAGTGAACCAGCAGTGGAGGGGGGTTGGTGTGAACCAGCAGGGGAGGGGGGTTGGTGTGAGTGAACCAGCAGGGGAGGGGGTGAGTGAGTGACAGGGGGGTGGGTGAGTGAACCAGCAGGGAGGGGGAGGGGTGGTGTG
Source organism: Ichthyophis bannanicus (assembly GCA_033557465.1). Classification (NCBI taxonomy): domain Eukaryota; kingdom Metazoa; phylum Chordata; class Amphibia; order Gymnophiona; family Ichthyophiidae; genus Ichthyophis; species Ichthyophis bannanicus. The sequence continues at coordinate 138,373,681 of CM066039.1, forward strand.
AGTGAATCGGGAGGGGAGGGGGTGAGTGAGTGAACCAGCAGGGGAGGGGGGTGAGTGAGTCAGCAGGGGGGGGGTGAGTGAGTGAACCAGCACTGAGGGGAGGGGGGGTGTGGGAACCAGCACTGAGGGGGGGTGTGAGTGAATCCTCGGTAATTTTTGTGGGTGGGGCAGGGGTGGGGCTGGGGGCGTGGCAGGGGTGGGGCATGGCGAGCCACAGGTGTCGGGTTTTTCTCGGTGAAAAAGTTGGCAACCCTACTCCAAACTCCTCCCACTTACCTAACACTTTACTCTCAACCATGTCAGATCATACACAAGCATAGTACCTACAAACAACATGAGACCCACCAGACTTATTCAAATACAACCTTCCTCACATAGTTCAACTCAATTCTCCCTTCCCTAGCCCCCCCCCCCCCCAATATCAGTAGGCCTTATAAATGCCAGATCCATACGTAACAAGATATATACTATTATTGACCACATACAAGACAACTGCATTGATATCCTCTGTATTGCTGAATCATGGCTAAAGAGTTCTGACCAAGTTTTCCTGAATCAAATTACACTCTCCACATTCATGGCATTCAACTGCCCCCGTACTCACAAAAAAGAGGTGGAGTACTCATTCTAGCCCGAGAAGACTTGAAACTCAAGACATCCAGTTCAATAAGTTCCGACTGCTGTGACATCATTATCATAGAAAACAAATGCTTATCCATCTGCCTAATCTACAGGGCCCCCAATTCCCACTCAGAAGACACATCCAATATTCTTGAATCCATATACTCAGCAGACTCTCCTCACAAACCCCTTATAGTACTAGGGGATTTGAACCTCACATCTGCTTCTAACAAGGAGGAAGCAACCTTCCACAAAGCAATGGACTCCATTCTATTCAAGCAAATTGTTAGTGTGGGTTATTCCTTTCCCAGCACTATATACCACTTACCCTCGGGACGTCCGTTAACCCCCTGGGCCGAGGAATTGCTTTACCTTCTCTGTCTGGAATTCCAGGGGAACAAACACATACACTCGCATATAAGTAGTATGTAAGTTTATTCCACAGGTTAGAGGGGCTGTCTGTCTTTTATACATTAACAGAAACATATTCATACGTCATCAACTCATCCCCTGAGGCCCACCACAGCTTATCAGTAACTTCACAGATGTTAGTCGTCTCCGTGTAGAACAATCAATTTGTCTTAGCACAGCACATTCCTTTCCATATATAGATATGTACAGGATTCCCATTTTCCCCTGCAGGCCTCCTAGTCCTCCTGTACACACACACTTTAACCCTTATTTTCCCCTATCAATCCCCACTTTGGGCCTGCATAGGCCCACTATAATAACAGACAAACAGTCTTCTGAAGGACAGTTAAGCAGACATTATTAACTGGAGGTCAGTGTTGGCGTGCTCAGGTAATCAGCCACCGTGGAAACAGGTGTATAAGAGTAAATAAAAGTGGTGAAGCTCTGCAAGGCCTGAATCCAAGTTGCATTGTTCTCTGTCCGATGTGCCTGCGTCCAAGGTCCTCATGGCTGGGGTGAGTCAGGCGTCTTCCAGGAATCCTCCGGTGCACTCTTGACGTGTGAGGCATGTACCCAGGTCGGATGCTTATCAGTCAGCATGGCTGTGCGAGTAACTGCAATAATCTCCTCCGGATCTCCAAACGGCAGGTCCCACTGGCCCTTCTTATGAAACAGCTTTACCAGCACATGGTCTCTTGGGTGGAACGGGTGCGTCGGTTCTGTAGAAGGAAAAGGAAAAGCATTATACACTTGTTCAGACACCGTGCACAAATATTTAGCTAGCTGTGTAGCATATTCTTCCTGTGCTAGCAACAAGTCATCTGCCATTATCACCGTTCCCTTGGGCCATTTCCAGGGTAATTGAAAGGGTCGTCCCATCAGAATTTCAAAAGGAGAGAATCCAGATGCCCCGGGGGTTAGCCTAATTTCTGCCAATACAACTGGCAGATACACTGGCCACCTTCCTGGGGCGTGTTGTGTAGCCTTTTTAATTTTCTTTAATTGTTCGATTCATTCGTTCTACTATCCCTGATGAATGGGACATGAAATTTCCAGTCAATGGCAAATATCTGAGTAATCTGTTGTAACACCTTAGAGGTGAACGCTGGTCTCTGATCAGAATCTATAGAAAGGGGACACCCAAAGCAGGGAATAACTTCCTTACAGAGAATTTTTGCAACTGTTCTAGCAGCTTCCTTGGTCATGGGGAAAGCCACTGGCCACTTTGAAAACCTATCTACAATGACCAACAAATACTTATAACCCCCGATCAATCATGGCATACATGTGAAATCTACTTGTAGGGCCTGAAACGGGCCTTGGGGTGGGGGTAAATGTTGCAATTGTCCTATTGCTTTTCCCTTCTGAACATTATTCCTAGCACATACTAAGCACTGACTCAGTTGTGATTCTACTAAATGAGGCAAATCTCTACAAACAAATATTTTCTGTAACTCCTTAAGATCCTTCTTTCTGTTTTTATGCCCTACCCCATGTACTTGACCAATTAAGAGAGGCGCTGCCGCTTTCGGTAGTCCTCTTCGTCCCCCCCCCCCCTTTTTCCTGCCAAATCTGTGCTGAATTTAAACTCATATTATGCTGTTCCCAATACATAATATCCTCGGGATCTGCAGCAGCCTGCAAGTGGTGCAGAGGAAAAGAATGCTCAAGAAGGGAAACATAATACTCAGACAGTAAATGATCAGACAAATAATAAGAAACTGTCGGCATGCCCTGAGAGATATTATTACTACGTAAAGGTTCAATTTGGGCTTGTGCACACTGTTTGGCTGCAAGATCAGCTAAGGCATTACCTTGAGAGGCAATAGAAGTGTCATATCTATAATAACGGCGACTTCTTTGGGTTTACATAAGGCGGCCAGCAGTTCATTAACCAATTGTGCATGAGAAATTGGTTTACCGTCTGCCATTTTCCAACCCCTACTCCCCCATAAGAGACCAAAATCATGCACCACCCCAAAGACATACCTGGAATCTGTATACATGTTAACACGTTTATCAGCAAATAATTCACAGGCTCTAGTAAGCGCTACCAATCCTGCAGCTTGTGCAGAACCATAAGGTAATTACTGGGCTTCATGCAAAATATTTGGGAGTTCTACAATGGCATAAGAAGCAATGTAGGCATTGTCTGCGGGATGGACACAGCTCCTGTCCACAAATATCGATACTGACGTCTGAAAGTTAATCAACTTTAAGCAATCATGTTCTTTTTGGGGCAACTTGGAATCATCTACTGGGCACATTAAGGCCTGCAAGGCCAGCATTGGGGTAAAGGCAGTGGATTGCTGTTTAAATTTTATTTTATTTATTTATTTAGCAAGCATTTGAATATCGCTCCTTCCAGCGATCAGAAGCGGGGAAGATTACATGGATAAAGCTGTCGAATCAAGACAGAATAATTTTGATTTGTACATAAAGATTCGAAAGGTTAGCACATCACGCAGAAAATTATCTACTTCTAAGCAAAGGGGATAATAATTTACATATGTACATTTATACATTTATACATTACAGGTTTCTGGGGAGCTGTGGGGGAGGTGCCCCTCATGCGAATTTAGCACAGGTTGAAATGACTTTGAAATAGGTGGGTTTTTAGTTTCTTTCTAAGGTCGGCTAGATCAATGCTGGCTCGTAGGTCGGGTGGGAGTTGGTTCCATAGTGTCGGTGCTGTGTATGAGAAAGCCCTGTTACTAGTGATTTTTTTGACTGATCTGATATCTGTTGGAGTGTGGAGGGTGTTGGAATTGATGGTTCTCCTGTTTCTGTTGGATGGTTGCAATCTGATTAGGGTGTCGAGGAAGGATGGTGCTATGCTGTGGATGAGTTTGAAGGTGGTCATCAGTATTTTGTGCGGGCTGCTATGGGGAGCCAGTGTAGCTCAATTAGTACTGGTGTAATGTGTTCAGTAAGACTTTTCTTCATGATGATCCTGGCAGCTACATTTTGTGCCATTTGAAGGATGTTCAGGGTTTTCTTAGGAAGTCCTTGAAGAATGGTGTTGCAATAGTCGAAATGTGGCACGATGAGTGCTTGAGCAACGGATCTGAAGTCGTGGGGATCAATAATATTCCGTATGGGCTGTAGAGCTCTCAGTTTGTAGAAGACTGCCCTGTTGGTTTTGCGCAGGTGAGTTTCCATTTTTAGGTCGCAGTCAAATGTAACTCCTAGATATTTTATTTCTTTCTTTCTTTGATAAGTGTTGTTGCACAGGGTTATTGATGTAGGTGGGTCAAAATTTGCTTTCCTTGAGATATACATCACCTCAGTTTTCTTGTGGTTGATTGTCATGCTGCTTTGTTGTAACCAGTTTTGCATCTCGCCAAGACATGTTTCGAGTGAGCTGTAGTCCGGGTTGTCAGTGTCAAGTTGTGTGTACAGCATAATATCATCGGCATAAATGTGGTAGTTGATTTTATGCTGTGTAAATATTTTGCATAGTGGTTGCATATATACGTTGAAAAGGAGTGCTGAGAGTGCAGAGCCTTGTGGTATACCTTGTGTTTGAGAGAATGCTTCTGCTTTTTCGCCGTTGAATTGTACCTGTTGCATTCGGTTTGAGATGTATGATGTGAACCACTTTAGTGGGGATCCTGATATTCCTATTGACTTGATTCTGTTTAAGAGGGTTCGATGGTTAACTGTATCAAAGGCAGCTGAGATGTCGATGAATAGGAGTAAATACATTTTCTTTTTGTTTTCCAGGCCCTTGAGTAGGTTGTTAAGTAGAACTAGTAATAGGGTTTCGACCCCATGATGTTGTCTAAAGCCGTATTGCTGGTCATCTAGAGGAGCATTGTCGTTCAGGTGGTCTTGGAGTTGTAGTAGGACCGCCTTTTCAATGATCTTAGCTAGGAATGGTATGCTCGATATTGGGCGGTAGGATGCTGGGTCATCTCTGCTGAGTGTACTGTTTTTTAGAATAGGTCTTATGACGGATTTCTTTAGCTCAGTGGGCATGAATCCTTGTTGTAGTGATAGGTTTACTATGTGCGAGATGTACGGTGCTATGTCCTGTTTCACTGCCCTGATCCAGGTTGCTGGGCAGGGGTCGAGTGGGGATGTGGTGCTGTTTATGCTTGTGAGTATGGTTGCAATTTGCTGGTCTCCGATTTTGTGGAAATGTTTCCATAACTGGTCTTGATTTGTATTGGTCTCAAGGTTGTTTAGTTGTGTCGGTAGTGTTGAGTCATGGTAGGGTGTAGGTCTTGTGGCAGTTAGTTTGCTCGCATAGTGGTTTGCCAATGTTTGGGCCTTGATGGAGTTGTTTAGGTTGTCGCTTTGAGATGTTTTAGTAAGAGATTTGACGAGTTCAAATAACTCCCGCGGTCTGTTGATCGCTTTACTTAATATGTTAGTGTGATGGTTTCTCTTAGAAGAGTTGACGTCATCTTTGTACTTTGTAAGAAGGGTTTTGAGCTCGATGGATTTGATTTGTCTCCATTTTCTCTCTATTTTGCGGAGTTCTCTCTTCGATCTTGCTAGAGTTTCCGTGTACCAGGGTTCGGAGCTGGGCTTGCTTGCATTACCTGAGGTTTTCGATGTAGGGTTTGAAGCATTTTGTATGTTCGTGTTCCATCTGTTTGTTAGATCATCCAGGTCCGTGTAGTCCAGATCTATGTGAGATGAAATGGTATTTATGAGGTGTTCTTTGTTGAATTTGTTGAACTTCCTGATTGGGTGAGGTATTCTCATTTCCTTTGCATTTTTTGGTAGGGACGGCAATTTTAATTTGAGATCGATTTGGTGGTGATCGGACCATGGGACTTTGGTTATCTTTAACTTAGGTGGTTCTAAGTTTAGTTGACGATTGGTGGGTACGAAAATCATGTCCAGGGGATTTCCCCTATCATGGGTGGCATTGTTTACTATTTGGTGGTAGCCTAGTTGGTCCATGGCTTCAAAGAAGGTGTTCGAGTGGGTTGGGGGAATTGATGCTAAGTTCAAATCTCCCAGGATGATTTGGAATTTTTTGTTTTGGGTGGTAGTGATGTTTTCCAGTGCTGTGGCTAGCGCTTCGTGGTGAGGAGAGGGAGGTCTGTATATTAGGCAGATGGATAAAGCCGTGTTTTCTACTTTGAGTAGGTCAATGTCTGTGTTTGTGATCGTGGATGTGATTGTTAGTTGCAGGCTGGCTTTTGCTGCTATGAGGACTCCACCTCCTCTTTTGTTGGTGCGCGGGCAGTTGTGGAGTTTGTAGCCGGGTTTACTTATTTGGTTTACTATAGCAGGATCAGAGTCAGTGAGCCAAGTTTCCGTTATACATAGGATGTCTGGTTGTTCATCAGTTAGAATGTTGTGGATAATGTGTGTTTTGTTCCTTATTGATCTGGCATTAATAAGGATGATGTTACATGTGTGATGGGCTGGGTGGGAAGGCCGTGTGGGTTTATCTTGCGTTAATAAGGATTTGTTGCCACGATTGCTCTTAGCTTTGGTTTTAGACTGCTTTTGTGGTTTGCTTGGCTTGGTAGGAGTGTGACTCTGAGGTAATATGTGTGTGGGTTGATTAATGGTAATGGGGATTAGATTGTGTTGATGCAGGAAGGGTATTTGGAGGGGGTGGGGAAAGTAGATAGGGGTGTATAGTAGCGGTACCAGAAAACACATAAGAACATAAGAACATAAGATATGCCATACTGGGTCAGACCAAGGTCCATCAAGCCCAGTATTCTGTTTCCAACAGTGGCCAATCTAGGTCACATGTACCTAGCAGTTTCCCCAAGAGACACAAGTTCCACAGTGCTTGTACTGGGTCAAGCATTGATATCTTCGGTCACTTCTTAATAATGGTTTATGGACCTTTCCTCCAGGAACTTGTCCAAACCTTCCTTAAACCCAGCTACACTAACAGCCTCCACTACATCCTCCGGTAACAAATTCCAGAGTTTGATTATACGTTGAGTGAAAAAATATTTTCTTGTATTAGTCTTAAATAGTTTACCCTGTAGCTTCATTGCATGTCCCCTAGTCTTTCTATATTCTGATAAGGTAAACAATCGATCTACGTTTAACCGTTCCACTCCGTTCATTAATTTATAGACTTCTATCATATCTCCCCTCAGCCGTCTCTTTTCCAGGTTAAAGAGCCCTAACCTTTTTAACCTTTCTTCATAGGAGTATCCTTCCATCCCCTTTACCATTTTGGTGGCTCTTCTCTGTACCTTTTCTAAAATCGCTATATCCTTTTTAAGATACGGCGACCAGAATTGCACACAATATTCAAGGTGCGGTCTCACCATGGAACGATATAGAGGCATTATAATATCTTTTTTGTTTTATTTTCCATTCCTTTCCTTATCATACCTAGCATTCTATTTGCTCTCTTGGCCGCCGCTGCACACTGGGCCGAGGGTTTTAACATGGTATCCACAATGACGCCTAAATCTTTTTCCTGGGTGGTGGTTCCTAATGTGGAACCTTGCATCGTGTAACCATAGTTTGGGTTGTTCTTCCCTAGGTGCATAACCTTGCACTTGTCCACATTAAATTTTATCTGCCATTTTGATGCCCAGTCTTCCAATTTATCAAGATCCTCTTGCAATTTTTCACAATCCTTTTGGGTTTTAACAACTTTAAATAGTTTTGTGTCATCTGCAAATTTGATAACCTCACTCGTTATTCCACTTTCCAGGTCATTTATGAATATGTCAAAAAGCAGCGGACCCAGCACAGATCCCTGGGGTACACCACTATTCACCTTTCTCCATTGGGAAAATTGGCCATTTAGCCCTACCCTCTGCTTTCTATCTTTTAACCAGTTCCTGATCCACAATAGTACACTGCCTCCTATCCCATGACTCTTTAGTTTTGCCAAAAGTCTCTGATGAGGGACCTTGTCAAAGGCTTTCTGAAAGTCCAGATACACAATATCAACCGACTCACCTTTGTCCACCTGTTTATTCACTCCTTCAAAAAAACATAACAGATTAGTAAGACAAGATCTTCCTTGTCTAAAGCTATGTTGACTGTCTCCCATTAGGTTGTGACTATCTACATGCTGAGTAATTTTATTCTTTATGATGGTTTCTACCATTTTTCCCGGTACTGACGTCAGGCTCACCGGTCTGTAGTTTCCCGGATCACCCCTGGAACCCTTTTTAAAAATTGGTGTTACATTGGCGATCCTGCAATCTTCAGGTATTAGAGATGATTTTAATGATAGTTCACAGATTACTGATAGCAGTTCTGCAATCTCAAATTTCAGTTCTTTCAACACCCTTGGATGTATACCATCCGGCCCAGTTGATTTGCTACTCTTCAGTTTATCTAATAGTTGTAAGACATCTTCCCGATGTATCGATATTTCCTTCAATTCTTCCGCACCTTTAAATACCACTTCAGTCATGGGTAACATCCCTACATCTTCCTCGGTAAAGACCGAAGCAAAGAATTCATTCAGTCTCTCCGCTATCGCCTTGTCGCCTCTTAGTGCTCCTTTAACCCCTTTATCATCTAATGGACCAACTGACTCTCTCACAGGTTTTTTGCTACGAATGTACTTGAAAAGGTCTTTATTTCGCGTTTTTGCTTCCGCAGCAAGCTTCTTCTCAAATTCTCTCTTTGCCTGCCTTATCAATGCCTTGCATTTGACTTGCCAGTGCTTGTGCTGTTTCCAGGTTTCGTCGTTTGGCTCTTTTTTCCATTTCCTGAAAGATGCTTTTTTGGCAACAACAGCCTCTCTGACCTCACCTTTAAACCATGCTGGCAGTTTTTTGGACTTCCACTTTTCTTAAGGCGTGGAATACAGCTGGTCTGGGCTTCCAAGATAGTATTTTTTCAACAACACCCAAGCTTGATATACGTCTTTAACCTTCGCAACTGCTCCTTTTAGTTTTTTCTTAACTGTTTTCCTCATTTTATCATAGTCTCCCTTTCGAAAGTTAAAAGGTAGTACTGTGGATTTCCTTACTATCCCTCCTCCACTAATTAAATCAAAGGCGATCATGCTATGATCACTATTGCCAAATGGCCCCAACACCCTTATCTCTTGCACTAGATCTGGTGTTCCACTAAGGACTAGGTCTAATATGGCTTCCCCTCTGGTCGGTTCATGAACCAGCTGCTCCAAGAAGCAGTCATTTATTTCATCTAGGAACTTTATCTCCCTAGCATGTCCTGACATGACACTGACCCAGTCGATACCGGGGTAATTGAAATCACCCATTATTATTACTGCGCTGTAACTTTTGTTAGCTTCCTTGATTTCTTTGAGCATATCATCATCCATTTGGTCATTCTGGCCAAGTGCTCGATAGTACACCCCCACTGCCATCGCCTTCCCATGCACAGTAAAAGGAAGGTGTAGAGGAGCTCCATTTCCTAGCTGCTTGGGGGCTTGAATTTCTTACTTAGTGTGGTACAGAGATATAATATTCAGTGGAACAAAGTGGATTGTGATACAAGAATACAGTGTAACAACTTGGTTAGTACAGTATAGTATAGTGAGATAATTTACAGTGTAACAACTTGCTGGTAGGGTACAATGCTTGTGACAGAGTTTCGTTATTGTGATACAAGAGTACAGTGTAACAACTTGGTTAGTACAGTATAGTATAGTGAGATGATTTACAGTGTAACAACTTGCTGGTAGAGTACAAGGTTTGTGACACAGAGTTTCCTTATAATTCTATACAGACGGTAGCAGTTATTGTGCTGGTTTCTGAGTGGCAATTGACCCCTGTGAGGGATTCAGTCAGGGTGTTCAGTCAGGGAGTTAAAAGTGTGTCAAATAGGCAAAATGGTCTATTGGCGGTACTTGTAATTAAACGTTTACCTGGGTGGTTGCGGTGGTGTTGGGGTTCAGAGGTGGCGAGCTCGACCCAGCCAGGGGAGCTCTAGCCGTGTGTGCCTGGAGCAGCTTGTGGTTCCGTGGTGCAGTTTTCTTCTCAGGTAGTGGACCAAAGGCCTGTGTTTTTGATGCTGGAGTTCTTCGGGGTTGTTCTCCAGACGCTGGTGGATGTTTTCTGTCTTGGGACGCGGCCGTTATGGTTTCTCAAGCGCACAGCATGGGGAGGGGTTAGATCCGGGTTGAGGTACTCTTGCGGTTTTGGCGCAGACAATGCGGCCCTTCTTCTTATACGCCCAAGTGTCCACCGCCTAAGGGCCAACGCCAAAGGGCCCTCTGGCGGGGCCCTCTGGCGCGGGCCCGCCAGGCGTGGGCACGCCCTGTAAGGACGCCGCTTTTAAGCGGGCTTGCCTGGGCGTGTCTGTTCTGCTCCCACTGCCCCGATTGGGCAGGAGCACTCCCACTGCCCCGATTGGGCAGGAGTTTAGCAGAGAACAGCCGGGGAATGGAGGCAGCAAGCGGCTCCCTCGGAGTAGAGACGCCGATTTTAAGCGGGCTTGCCTGGGCGCGTCTGTTCTGCTCCCACTGCCCCGATTGGGCAGGAGCACTCCCACTGCCCCGATTGGGCAGGAGTTTAGCAGAGAACAGCCGGGGGATGGAGGCAGCAAGCGGCTCCCTCGGAGTAGGGACGCCGCTTTTAAGCGGGCTTGCCTGGGCGTTTCTGTTCTGCTCCCACTGCCCCAATTGGGCAGGAGCACTCCCACTGCCCCGATTGGGCAGGAGTTTAGCAGAGAACAGCTGGGGGATGGAGGCAGCAAGCAGCTCCCTCGGAGTAGGGACGCCGCTTTTAAGCGGGCTTGCCTGGGCGTGTCTGTTCTGCTCCCACTGTCCCGATTGGGCAGGAGCACTCCCACTGCCCCGATTGGGCAGGAGTTTAGCAGAGAACAGCCGGGGAATGGAGGCAGCAAGCGGCTCCCTCGGAGTAGAGACGCCGCTTTTAAGCGGGCTTGCCTGGGCGCGTCTGTTCTGCTCCCACTGCCCCGATTGGGCAGGAGCACTCCCACTGCCCCGATTGGGCAGGAGTTTAGCAGAGAACAGCCGGGGGATGGAGGCAGCAAACCGACAACCCTTCAGTAGTGTTAAAATTACCTCATACCCACTAAGGCACTGGGCTGTCATATGTTGCGTAGTAAGGTTCTTTAACACATTTAAAACAGAATGGGTAGAAAACAGAATAGTCTCATGAGACGGGGTAATCGGGATAGTCATCTGTACGGCAATAGCTGAAGCTGCCAGGGCTCGCAAACATGCAGGCATACCCTGTACCTGGAGGGGCAATTTTTTCAATAAATATGTATCTCCAGGAGCAAGCAGAAATGTAGTCTTCACATATGGGTATTGTCGGTACCGACGAAGCCTGTGCAGGAACGCTCCCCAGCGTCCAATTAGAAAGCTTTTGGGAGCATCCCACAGCGCCTGCGTGCTGCCTTCCCGCCTTTCCCAACTGCCTCTCTCCAGTTCTTCGTTTTCCGCGGAGCCAGCAGGTTGTCGATCTTCTCACCGCAGAAAATATTTCCTATTCTCCTTCTTTTTTGTGGTCGCGTCTGCCTTCCCTCTACGCTATACCGGTACCGCTGGATCTTTCTTTCTTTCTTTTAAAAATAAATAATAATACATTTTTTTCCAAACTTTTTTTCTTCAGGTGCACGCGCCATTTTGGACCTTAGGCCCAAAATTTCCCTTTCTATGGAAAAATCCGCCTCTGGTTTCAAGAAGTGCACCCAAGTGTGGCGGTACCGTCTCCGTCACCGACACCCTTGAGTGGTGTCTTAAATGTTTAGGTCCTGACCACTCCATTTCGGAGTGTATGGCCTGTGCCATGATGTCCAAGAGGGGTCGACAAAACCGGGCTGCTAAGCTCAGCACCCTTTTTCCCTCCGATGCAGCCTCTGTGGCATCGACGTCTTCCAGGGCTTTGTCTTCCTCCCATGGATCTCAGATAACTAAACATAAGTCTGGCCGGTCCTCAAAGGGTAGATCTCCTTCCAACTAGATCTCCTTCCAACTATCGAGATGCCTCTGGCGTTGCCCTTGAGGGTTCTGCACCAGCAAAATTGCCCCGGCGGGAGGCTTCGGCTTCCAAAGCATTATTGGGGCTCCAGGATGTTCGAGGCCTCAACCTTGGCAGAACTACTGGTGCCATGCTCTGGGGTACCGGCTGCTTTCTCCGGTACCGATACCCAGGCATCGGCAGCGTCGATAGACCCGAGGTTCCTGGCTATTGAACGCAGTCTGGTGGCTCTCCTTGCGGCATCGATACCCTCGGAACCGTGTCAGATGGTTCAACCGGTACCGGCACCGACTCCGGCGCCAGTATCGGCACCGGTACCGATAGCATCGACATCGGTGTCTGCATTGCCGGCACCCAGTCAAGCCATGCCTTCCGGTACCGATACACCGGTACCGATTCCCCCTGGCACCGACTTCGGTCGGTATGGGTATCGTGCTCTACAAGAGCATCCGGACAGAAGGTACTTTGAATCCTCGGAGGAGTCTGAGGATTCTGACAGCTCCGTCGGTACCGGAGTACTTCTCCCCGAGGAGTCTTCCTCTCCCAAACATAGGATGTCTCCTCCAGAAGATATCTCTTTTCAGGATCTTATCAGGGAGGTGGCTCGAGGTCTTTCCATTACTGTGACTCCTGAAACAGAGCCCAGGGCAAAGGAGTTGGAGATTCTACAATATCCCAAGGCTCCTAAGGAGGCAGCTACTTTGCCTATCCATGAGATCTTACATGATCTCATGTTAAGAATGTGGGAAACACCCCTTACCACCTCTCCTCACTCTCGTAGACTGGATACCATGTATCGAGTACCTCCGTGTCCTGGCTTCCAGAAGACTCAGCTTCCTCACCACTCTATTGTAGTGGAATCAGCTATGAGAAGGATCAGAAGTGCAAAGAGGCATGCCTCTAATCCTCCAGGACGTGAGTGTCGAACTTTGGATGCCTTTGGACGTTGTACTTTCCAGGCTTCCATGCTTTCTGCCAGGATCAGTTCCTATATTTTATATATGGGAATGTTCCTTAAGTAAGTCACAGGAGATTTAGAGGTTTTGAGCCCTCTTCTTCCTGAAGATAAGAGGCAAGATTTTCTCACTCTGGTTAAACATGCCCAGGATGTTTCTAAATTTGTCAATCGTGCAGCTTTTGACTGTTTTGAGTGCATAAGCAGAACCTCTGCCATTGCCATAGGTGCACGTAGAATTGCCTGGCTCCAGGCATCCGATTTCAAGCTCTGGGTGCAGGACAAACTGGGCAATATCCCTTGTACAGGTGAGAATCTATTCAGCAAAAATTGGCAAGAAAAAGCCAATGAGTTGGATGCTGACAACTCCACTTTGGATAGATTATCCAAAGCCACAGCTGATCCTACAAGGAAGAAATCTTTCAAGAAGCCATTCTTCTCAAAAAAGAAGAGGTTTTATCCCTCTTATTCTCAGCAGGGGCGTTCAGCAACCACCTAAACAAAGGAAAGCAAAGACTGCTAAGCCTCAACTGTCTCAGCAGTCTCAGCCTCCGCAAGGCCTTTGTCTTCCATCTAGAGAACTTAGCCTTCCTGGCCCTCAGCAGATCAGAACCTTCCACCATTCCAGGAAGGTTGTGTCACTTTGCCCCCATATGGGGGCAGATAACAGCAGAACATTGGACTCTCTCCATTATAAAAGAGGGGTACAAGCTTCACTTTCTCCGCATGCCCCCTCCCACAATGGTAAGACAGTTCAATTCTCAGACCTCTCTCATCAACCTGTTAGATCAAGATCTCTGTGCTTCTTGCCCAAGGGGCAATAGAAGAGGTACCCATTCCTCAACAGGGTACAGGGTTTTACTCCCCCCTATTTCCTTATCCCAAAGAAAACAGGGGGACACAGACCTATTTTAGATCTCAGAGAATTGAACAAATTCCTGTTCAAGGAGAAATTCAAGATGATTTCTCTGGGAACCCTGCTGCTATACCTTCAGAGTCAGGATTGGCTTTGTTCTCTAGATCTCAAGGATGCGTACAATCATGTTCTCCTCCATCCAACTCACAGAAGGTTCCTTCGGTTCCTTTTTCAAGGAAAGCACTACCAATACAGGGTGCTTCCTTTTGGCCTGGCCTCAGCACCAAGGGTGTTTACGAAATGCATGGCTGTGGTAGCAGCATTTCTTCACACTCTAGGAATATTCGTCTTCCCCTACTTAGACGACTGGCTCATTCGAGCCCTATCAGAGTCAGAGGCCAGGATTTCTCTATCTTGCACAATGCGTATCCTTCAGTATTTGGGTTTGGTCATAAACATCCCAAAATCCAGCCTAAGTCCCACTCAATCTCTAGAGTTCATAGGAGCTTTGCTGGATACCAGGAAAGCAAGGGCCTATCTTCCCCAGACCCGTTGCCTTTGCATGGTGCAGTTAGCTTCTCAAGCAGTGCTAAAGCCTCATCTCACTGCTCGAGAAATGTTACAACTACTAGGCCACATGGCATCTACTGTGCATGTGGTTCCTTATGCTCACCTCCATATGAGAGCAGCCCAGTGGACTTTATCCACTCAGTGGACCCAGGCATCAGGGTGCCTGTCAGACAAAATAGCAAACACAAATCGCCTTATTTTGTCCCTCCAATGGTGGCAGTCCACTCAAAACTTGTTGGTGGGGTCCCCATTTCAACAACCTTTACCCCAGGCAACTCTCACAACAGATGCTTCACCAATGGGTTGGGGAGCTCATCTGCAAGACCTCTCCACCCAAGGCACTTGGACTCCACAGGAGACTCATCTACACATCAATCTCTTAGAGTTCAGAGCAATCTTCCTTGCTCTGTGAGTGTTCCACACCCTGCTCAGCTACAAGACAGTCCTCATTCATACGGTCAATCAAGTAGCGATGTTCTATGTGAACAAGCAGGGAGGAACAGGCTCTCTGTCGCTTTGCAATGAAGCTTTGTGATTATGGGCCCTCGCCAGAGAGCATCAGATTCATCTCCTGGCAGTGTATCTTCCAGGTATTCAAAACTCTTGGGCAGACAGACTCAGTTGAGTTCTGCTTCCACACGAATGGTCTCTACATGCAGAACAGGTGGCCAAGATTTTTCAAATTTGGGGTACCCCAGACATAGACCTCTTTGCAAGTCCGTTGAATGCCAAACGTCCCCGGTTTTGTTCCAGAATTCCGGCTCAGGGCTCTCAGGCCAAGGATGCTTTCCTCCTTCATTGGGGTCAAGACTTCCTTTATGCCTTTCCACCCATTCCCCTGATTCCCAAAACCCTGTTCAAGCTTCAGAGAGACAGAGGCCGTATGATTCTCATAGCTCCACAATGGCCACGGCAAGTGTGGTACCCTCTGCTTCTACATCTCTCTCAAGCTCCCTCTCTGGAGTTAGGGTCTGCTCCAGATCTCCTGTCTCAGGAAGACGGAATGTTATGGCATCCCAATCCCCAGTCTCTGCATCTCAGGGCTTGGTTGCTGAAGGCCTAGATTTTCATGATTTTAACTTTCTCAGCAAGTAAACGATATCCTTTATGCTTCTAGAAAACCTTCCACAAGACGCTCTTATGCTTTCAAGTGGAAAAGGTTTACCATATGGTGCTCGCAGAAGGGTCTCAGCCCCCTTGCGATACCTCTGGAATCATTACTGGAGTATCTCCTTCATTTATCCAAAACAGGACTTAAAACTAACTCAGTAAGAGTCCATTTAAGTGCTATTGCGGCTTCTTTCAAGCCTTTAAATGGACAACCTATCTCCTCTCATCCTCTTATAGCAAGATTTATGAGAGGCCTTCTTTTAACCAAGCCTCCCATTAAGCCACCACCGGTGGTATGGGACTTAAACCTGGTTCTTGGCCAGCTCATGAAGCCACCTTTCGAACCCTTAGCTACTACCTCGTTGAAATTCCTTTCTTGGAAAGTTATCTTTCTCATTGCAATCACATCAGCATGTCACATCAGTGAGTTGCAGGCACTAGTGGCTGATCCTCCTTATACAAGGTTCCATCATGACAAGGTAGTCCTTAGAACTCATCCACACTTTATGCCAAAGGTGGTCTCACCTTTCCATCTAAACCAAGCAGTTTACCTGCCTGTGTTTTTTCCAAAGTCTCATGCTTCAAGGGCAGGAAGGAATCTTCATACTTTGGACTGTAAAAGAGCTTTAGCTTTTTATTTGCAGAGGACACAGCAACATAGGAAGTCTTCTCAACTTTTTGTTGCTTTTGATCCTTCTCATTTGGGACTTCCAGTTTCCAAGAGAACTCTGTCCAACTGGATTGCACAGTGTATTTCCTTTACCTATTGGAGTAAGAACCTTCCTCTGGAAGGCCATGTCACAGCTCACAATTTGAGAGCCATGGCAGCTTCAATGGCTCATCTTCACTCTGTGTCTATCGGCGACATCTGTCGAGCAGCCACTTGGGCCTCGGTTCATACCTTCACAGCCCATTACTGCTTGGACAAGGACTCCTGCCGGGATGCCTTGTTTGGTCAGGCTGTTCTACAACACCTGTTCCATACTTAATCAACTCCTACCCACCATCCCTGGTAGGATGCCAGAGATCCATGGGGGGAAGTGGAGCCCTTTCACAGGGGCACACAACTGGGGTTTCTCCCTGGCATCTGAAGCTAGGGAGTCCCCATATGTTAAGACTACATTCCTGCTTGTTCCTGGAGATAGCATAGTTACTCACCTGTAACAGGTGATCTCCGGGAACAGCAGGAATTTAGTCTTCACAACCCACCCACCTCCCCTAGGAGTTGTATCTCTCTTTATCTATCCCTCTCTCTCTCTTTGTCTCAGCTTTAAACTCAACTGGAGAGAGGCAGTTGGGAAAGGCGGGAAGGCAGCACGCAGGCGCTGTGGGATGCTCCCAAAAGCTTTCTAATTGGACGCTGGGGAGTGTTCCCACGCAGGCTCCGTCGGTACCGACGATACCCATATGTGAAGACTAAATTCCTGCTGTTCCCGGAGATCACCTGTTACAGGTGAGTAACTATGCTGACTGGGCGCATTCCGCCCCCCCCCCCCTCCCCGTGGTCTTGAGCCAAAATAGCTGCCATAGTTCCTCCCTCTTCCCTTACATATAAGTAAAACATTTTCCCATAGTCGGGTAGTCTAAGTGTAGGAGCCGAGACAAGCAGCTTTTTCAAAGTAGCAAATGCAGAAAGCATTTCTTCAGTCCATTCAATAGATGCAGAGCCTGGTAACTGCAAAGTAGCCCTTCGCAACATGGAATCCCAATAAGCACAGTCCGGGATCCAAGCATGACAGAAGGATACTAAACCAAGGAAAGCCAGCATTTGTGTCACTGTTGTTGGAGGAGATAATTTTATTGCCTGTATTCGGGCGGGAGAGAGCGCCCGATTTTCAGGGGACAGCACAAACCCCAAGTAGGTAACACGCTCACAACACCACGGGAGCTTTTTTAAAGAAGCTTATGTTGTGATCCCGCCCCTTGCCCGTACCCGCAGGTACGTAGGGGTTAAGGAGTTTAAGTTCCTTCTTCAGACTAATGTCCCACCACTTCCTGGAGCAGTGCTAGTAGGGAAATGTAGTTTATCACCAGTTCAAATGAAGAGTAGTGTGACTCAGAAATGTTTTCAAGCAAAAGGGATTTATTTCCCCTCCCGGGGTTGGACTCCACACGGATAAAGGTAACACAAAATTATCTGCACTTTGGCAGAAAAGGACAAAATAAGAATAGCTTCATTCAGCATAAAACAAACATTTCTTTCCAGCAGGTTAAACTTCACCACACTGCAGCATAAATCATTTCTTTTCCAGCAGGTTAAACTTCACCACCCTGTTTCATACAGCTCTGTCTTTTCCACAGCCAGCTTGTATTTTCTCCACAATATGTTTCTAACACAGAGATATTATCTGTTCAGCCCAGGTAATCATACAGTTCATTTCTTTTCTATGAATGTTCCACCAGACTGGCTCGGTTTCTCTACGTTCCCCCACTGAAGCAGGAATTGTTTGCCCTGCTCTTTCTGGGGCCGCGCCCTTTTCTCCAACCCTGGGTTTTATGCAGAGCTCTTGGATTTGACATAGCTCTAAACATTCATTTTCTCCCCGGTTCTCTCCACCATAGCCCCAACCTTCTGGGTCAATAAACCCCCAGTACTTCTGGCAATTCCAGCCCTTAGGCTTACCTGGGGACCTGGCTGTGGAAGCTTTTCTTTGTAGTTTATAGAAACCGGTTGGTTCTCCACTGAACCTGTGTGAGGCAGCCTCCAACTGCCTTCCTGGCTGCTTATAATCCAGAGTATACCTCAGCTGGTCTGGTCTGCTCCTCCTATCTCTTTCAGCCGGAGCCTCTGACCTTCCCTCAGCTGGAGACTGCGTCCACCTTCTGACTGGAAGCTGGCCTTCCTTCCTCAAAGGGGACACTGCTTGTCTCTCTTCCTGTTCACTCTGGCTTCCATTCTCCTTCCTCTCTCTCCTCCCTCTCTGCCTGTTGGGGCCTCCTTATGAGTCCGCTTTCCTTGGTAGGGCCTGGCTCCACCCCCTAGCAGGTGTTCAGAATTTCCCCGTGACTCTCTGCTAAACTGATAGCAGGGGCATGTTTCCTTCTCTCGGGCCTGGTTTCCCTGACAACTAGTAGCCATGTGTCTTTGTTTACATTGCAGTCTTGCACTTTCTGCCTGGTGTTTGGGAGTTTCTACCGGGCTAGAAGGACTTGCTATGTCACAGATCCCCCCACTTAAAATATTACGGGCTGCTGGAACCTGTGACGGACAGCACGTAATCTGGCCTATGGGGCATCTGTGATGGTTAGTACTGGCAAACTCTACTGTTGCTGCCCTTTCCTTCCAGGGTTTCAAAACATTGATATAGTAGGTTTGGCGCCGACCCCTACTATTCTCCACAAGGTAAGACACAGGACCCACCCTCTTCACTATTGTGCAGGGTCCCTTCCACCTTGACTCAAATTTGGGTCCTACCTCGGCTACCATAACGACTACTCTATCCCCCATCGCTAATTGGCGAGGCTTTGTCCCCCTATCATAGTACTTCTTTTGTTTCCTTTGGCTAGCCAGTAAATTTTCCATGGAAATTTGAGACGTTCTTTCCAAACGACTCCTAAGGTCTCTCAAGAACTGGGGTACTTCTGTCTCTTCCCTGTCGGGCTCTACCCATTGCTCCCGCAATATGTCGAGAACTCCTCTGGGGGCTCTCCCAAATAGCAATTCGTAGGGGGACGCCCCTACGGACGCCTGTACGCGTTCTCTGCATGCATACATCACAAACGGTAACAGCGTATCCCATTCGGATGTCTGTCCATCCAACCCTCGCCTAAGCATTTGCTTAATGGTTTGGTTCATGCGCTCGACCATACCATTGGCCTGGGGGTGGTATGCCGCCGTGCGTACATGGTGGATGCCGAAGGCATCCCACACAGTGGCCAAATACTTCGACATAAAATTGCTCCCTTGGTCAGTTACCATCTCTTGTGGGAAGCCAACCTCACAGAATAGTTTAATGAGCTCCAGGGCTATTGTCCTGGCAGAAGTGCCCCTGAGAGGTATGGCCTATGGGAAGCGTGTTGCCTGATCCATGATTACCAGCACGTACTGAAAGCCCCAGGGAGTCCTCTCGAGCGGCCCTATAATATCCATAGCCATTCGACGTATGGGCGTGGATATGGCCGGCGTGGATATCATTGGCACTGCTTTGGGCTTGGACGCACTAACCCTTTGGCAAGCGGGGCATGCTTCGCAATAGCGGGAAGTTTCCCTAAAGACCCCCGGCCAGTAAAATCGGGCCAGGACCTGGTCCAATGTCCCCTGAATTCCCTTGTGGGCTCCCATTGGGTGGTCGTGGGCAAGTCTCAGTACAATGGCCTTGAATGTGGTCGGTACCACCAATTGTTTCCTTACTTCCCCTGTAAGGGGATTGTTACTCTCCCTATATAAAATACCATTTTCTAATAGAAATCGGGGCAGAGTGTCTCTCTTTTCCTGGGCATAGGTAAAGGCGCGTTTCAAAGCGGGATCCGCTTTTTGTTCCCCAGGGAAGGAAGGGAATTTCCTCACCAATTCCGCGGGTACCCAGGGTAGCCCTTCCCCGGCTTCCAACCCCGCCCTTCCTTGGGTTCTACGTTGCCTTTCCTGTTTTCTGGTTGCCTTTCCTTTCCGCACCTTGTGAGAGGGGGCGCCAAAGAGGTCAGTCTGGGCGGGCAGTGGGTCTATCCTTTCCTCTCCCTTTTCCCTTTCGGGCTCAGGGAGATCCTCCCTATCTCGGGATGGACCCGCTACCTCTCTATCAGGACCCTTATCCTCCTGCGGGGTTCTCGCTTGGGAACGAGTGGAGACACAACCTGCCTTTTCTTCTACACTCCTTCCCATTCCCTGTGAAAATAGGGGCCAATCATTCCCTAGAATGACATCATATAGCAACCGGGGTACGATTGCCACCTTCACCTTTCTTCGTGCGGCTAACCCTTCTATAGTAAGGTTATGAACAGGATAGTAGGAGGCAGACCCGTGCACACATTGCACCCTTACTTGTCCCACTGCTTGACCTGGCGCGGACTGGGCTTGTATGGCCTCCCAGAGCCGTTGGGAGATCATGCTCTGTTCCGCCCCAGAGTCGAGCAGTGCCCTGGGTCCTTACACCCTCCACTCGTACGGGGAGTAAAAACCCTGATTGGCCTTTTTTCCAATACCAGCTATTAATGCCTTGCGTGAATCACAGTCCCTTTGAAAATGCCCTATGCTCCCACATTTGAAACATTTTCCCCTCATATTGGAAAAATATACATTTTCATCAGACAATTTACTTGGTATATTTTTACTCTTATCACCAGCCTTTGCTGCACTTGGGACGCTTGATTTTGGGGCTTTGGCAAATTCAGCCTCAAAATATCACTCCGTCATACCAGCCGCTTCCTCTGCAGTTTTGCAATCTTGTAGCATGAGGAAGGTTTTTATTTTCGCTGGCACGGCCTCTAACTATTGTTCTAAAATTAACTCATCCATTATGGACTCAACCGTTCTCTGCTCCGGTTTTACCCATTTCCAGGCCAAGCCTTTCATTCTATAGTAAAGGGCCTTTGGAGTTTCTCCGGGCCTCAACTTGGCCTTCCTAAATTGGCGCCTATAGAATGAAGGGGTCAGCCCAAGCCTATCCCTCACCACATTCTTAATTGCCTCATAGTCAGTTGTTAATGCCGCAGGCATTGATTTATAAGCTGACAGGGCTTCACCGGATAGGGACATGGCAAACCTTAGGGCCCACTGCTCCTTAGGCAGCTTTATGGCCTCTGCCAGACGTTCAAAGGCGTCCACGTAATCATCAATATTATCTGTAGGAGCCAATTGTCCCAGCCTAAAGACATCCCCACCAAGCAGTCCTACCCCACGGGTATACTCGGGTAAGTCTCTTGCTGGTCCTTGTTGCTGCTTTACCAACAGTTCCATTAGCTCCTTCATCGGCTTCTGTTGTTCCAGAATGGCAGCCATGGCTTGGTCCTGGACTCTACGAGTCATCTCCAGCTGTTTGTCCCACTGTAGCGACATCCACCTTAGCATCTCCTGTGGATCCATTTTCGCTGCTCAGGTACCTAGAAAACACACAAGAACAAGACCCAAGTGCGGTCCAAAAAAAAAAAAAAATTCCCCCTTTTTTTTTTCTCAGCCTCGTGCACTACTGTCGTGCACTACTGCTATGCGCTACCTTTCTCCAACTATCCCTCTACACTTATGCCCAGCTACAAGTACCTGAGCTCAGTGCAGAGTCAAGCACTGAGAAAAGTAGCTCCCTTTGTCTGACCGATAGTCAGTCGAGCACCGGCTCCTCCTGGGTATCAGCTGCTCCTTGCTGCTGGACTCTTGTCCCTCCAGGTGTCCTTGAAATCCGAGTAAAATCCAAACTACTACGCCATTGTGATCCCGCCCCTTGCCCGTACCCGCAGGTACGTAGGGGTTAAGGAGTTTAAGTTCCTTCTTCAGACTAATGTCCCACCACTTCCTGGAGCAGTGCTCGTAGGGAAATGTAGTTTATCACCAGTTCAAATGAAGAGTAGTGTGACTCAGAAATGTTTTCAAGCAAAAGGGATTTATTTCCCCTCCCGGGGTTGGACTCCACACGGATAAAGGTAACACAAAATTATCTGCACTTTGGCAGAAAAGGACAAAATAAGAATAGCTTCATTCAGCATAAAACAAACATTTCTTTCCAGCAGGTTAAACTTCACCACACTGCAGCATAAATCATTTCTTTTCCAGCAGGTTAAACTTCACCACCCTGTTTCATACAGTTCTGTCTTTTCCACAGCCAGCTTGTATTTTCTCCACAATATGTTTCTAACACAGAGATATTATCTGTTCAGCCCAGGTAATCATACAGTTCATTTCTTTTCTATGAATGTTCCACCAGACTGGCTCAGTTTCTCTACGTTCCCCCACTGAAGCAGGAATTGTTTGCCCTGCTCTTTCTGGGGCCGCGCCCTTTTCTCCAACCCTGGGTTTTATGCAGAGCTCTTGGGTTTGACGTAGCTCTAAACATTCATTTTCTCCCCGGTTCTCTCCACCATAGCCCAACCTTCTGGGTCAATAAACCCCCAGTACCTCTGGCAATTCCAGCCCTTAGGCTTACCTGGGGACCTGGCTGTGGAAGCTTTTCTTTGTAGTTTATAGAAACCGGTTGGTTCCCCACTGAACCTGTGTGAGGCAGCCTCCAACTGCCTTCCTGGCTGCTTATAATCCAGAGTATACCTCAGCTGGTCTGGTCTGCTCCTCCTATCTCTTTCAGCCGGAGCCTCTGACCTTCCCTCAGCTGGAGACTGCGTCCACCTTCTGACTGGAAGCTGGCCTTCCTTCCTCAGAGGGGACACTGCTTGTCTCTCTTCCTGTTCACTCTGGCTTCCATTCTCCTTCCTCTCTCCTCCCTCTCTGCCTGTTGGGGCCTCCTTATGAGTCAGCTTTCCTGGGTAGGGCCTGGCTCCACCCCCTAGCAGGTGTTCAGAATTTCCCTGTGACTCTCTGCTAAACTGATAGCAGGGGCGTGTTTCCTTCTCTCGGGCCTGGTTTCCCTGACAACTAGTAGCCATGTGTCTTTGTTTACATTGCAGTCTTGCACTTTCTACCTGGTGTTTGGGAGTTTCTACTGGGCTAGAAGGACTTGCTATGTCACAATGTCCATGGGAGGCTAGATGGCAGAGCAAGGATACAGAGTCGTTTTCACATTCTGTGATTGTTTTAGAACATAACAAATCATCCGTATACTGGAGAAGGGTGGAGGAACAAGGCGGATGCCACATTTCAATCGATGCCTTAAGAACAAGAGAATATGCTGCCAGGGAATCAATGTATCCCTGTGGCAGGCGAGTCCAGGTATATTGTTTGCCTGCATGTGTGAAAGCCATAAGAGGCTGCGTGATGGGGTCCAGGGGTACACTAAAAAAGGCATTAGCTAAATCAATAACCGTAAAGCATTTGGCTTCCGTAGAAATAAGAGTAAGTAGCCCGGCAATATCGGGCATCACCGGTGCCAGTGGGACAACAAGCTGATTTACGGCCCATAAATCCTGGGTAAAACGGAACCCATCCCCCTTAGGGACGGGATTCACGGGAGTATTATAAGGAGAAACAGTAGGAACTACAATACCTGCTGCGACAAAATCCTGGACCATGACTGCAAGGCAGTTTCCTTAGGGCCAGACAAAGGGTACTGTCGAATACAGATGACAGGTTGAGGATCCTTTAGCCACGTACGGCGTACAGGGGACCAACCCGGCGTCAGTTGGGGAGGTGGCCCAGAGTTTAGGAGGAACCTTAGACAACCCATGTGCCTCTGTAGAAATCATATTTAATAAAAAAGGAGACTGCAAGGCAAAAGAGCCATCTGAATTACTAATAGTTACTGCTTCTAAGCGACACAACAGGTCCTGCCCCAAGAGACTCACTGGACAGGAGGGAATAATCGTAAATGAATGTGTAAACAGAACAGTATTGTTACCAAGCGCGGAGACAGACAACGGGAGTGTAATCCATGTGGGGGGTAGAGGTTCCATTTATCCAAAATGAGGCAGGACCTGGCGTTAAGGGTTCCCTACAAGCAGAGACATGCAACGTAGAGAAAGTCACTCCCGTATCGATTACGAAGGAGATTTGCTGGCCATTAATGCACAACGTACAACAAGGGGGCTCCTTCCATCCACCCGTTAACCGAACCCAGATCGGAACCATTGCCTCAGGGCAGCCTTATGGGCGTTACGGGGGCTGTTGCCATGTAATAGGGATAACAGGGGTTGCAGGGCTACTACATGGGGGAGGGAGTGGTGCCGATGGCGTCGCAGGAGGTGGCAAGACGCCCCCACGAGTCGGCCCAGGGCCGCTACCTGCCACGTAAGGGCACTCATTTTTCCAATGTTCTTGTTGCTTACATTGAAAACAAATCTGATTCCTAGATATTCCCTGCCCTATTCCTCTTCCACCACCCCGCCCGCCTCGAAACCGGCCCTGCTGTCCCCTCCACCCCAGAGATTGCGACCACTGAGGCCCCGGGGGTTGATATCCCACGGGGTAGAATTGCTGGCAACCAATATCCTGCTGCCAAGCATGAGAAATTCTACCTTTCTTAACATCCATATTTGCAAAGCATCCCGCCACTTCCTTCATTAGTATTATCTTCTCTAATTCTGCTGGAGTCATGCTAAACCAAGCATCTATCATTCGCTTACATGCTACAGTCACTTCGGGGCGCATAGCCCCAAACAGCGTCTGAATATACATCAAAGCCATCAGGCCTTCCTGTGATAAACCAGCCTCCTCCTTCCAACACTTACGAAACCTTCGCACAAACTGTGAAACTCCTTCCCCTGGTTCCTGCACGCATGCAATAGATGCAGCAAGATTCTATTTCACCCCAAATAAACGTTCAAACTCTTCTAACACTTCATCCCACATCTTTTTTATCACCTCGGGATACCTGAGGGGGTAATTAGAATCATCCAGCATCTCATAAGGATTCGCCAGTGACTTAACTCTAGAAAAATCAAATGGGGTTTCTTCATCATACCCCAGGACACCCTCAATAATGAGGCGGTAGTCCTGCGCCGTACACTGCAAACCACGAGTCATACGTTGCAAGTAGTGCACGGTGGCAGCTGGCATTTTCATGGGGTTCGGGGCATGCTGTAAAATAGAAGAAAGAATGGCGGGATCCAGGGGCTTAACAACAAGCTGGTTACCAATAGTTAGAAAAGGATACTGGGTGTATATATGGCCCTTAGAGGTAGGGTCTCCTGTCACTCTATCACTGTTATAAGTTCTCATGTCATTTGAATCCAGCTTATGAAAGGGGTTATGAGGGCAAAGCCCATCCCTATGAGCCCTAGCCCTGCTCTGTTCCTATTCCCCCCCAATCTTCGGATGAAGGCATCGGAAGGGGGGAATTAGGGGGGGTAATAAGGGACTCCGGCAGGGCAAAAGGGATGGAAGGGGAAGCGGTAGCAGACCCTCCGGCCCCCGCTTGTGTCCCCAAACTCCCGATAGAGACCTCCGGAGATGTCTTAGACAATTGGCGATACATGTTTTCCCTGGGCATGTCCCGACCAGCAGGGGTGGGCCCAGATTCGGTCAAGCATGGGCTTGAGTGAGAAGGTGGGGCAGGAGAAGGTAGCCAGGCAGCAGGTGGCAGTGGAGGCGAACCGGCAGGCTCCTCCACCTTGCCACGCACAGCCTCATAAGTGGTACATATCTGCCGAAACATTTTATCTATAGGTAATTCCCAGTGGGTGGGGGCACGCCCCGCCATTACTACTGGGGGGTGCGCGGTAGAAACAACCGCCACCAGAACAATGTCCTCTAATGAATCAGAGTCTCTGGCTGGCTTTACAACGGCGGTCGATCCAACCAGGGAGGGGTAAATGGACTGATACGGCGGAGGGGCCGTGGGCACCCGGGAGGAGGAAAACCTTGGGTTGGGGCGATTTCGGAGGCAGTTCCCAGGGCGAGTCAAGCACCAGTTGCTGCTGACCATTATAATGAGGAGCCAGTTGTATCCATACAGTACCACATTCCTTCATATAAGATTTTGGCCATTTTGGGTCTCCGGGATAAAAGGGAAAAGCTTTCTTATTCCCCAGACACAATCCCCGATTCATATCTAAATGCCAGGCAGAGAAGCTACCCTCCATGGGAAAAGGATTTGAGCTATGTAAACCTTCTGTCCACCCCGCCATAATATCCACCAGGGATTAGTATAATAATCCCCTGCCCATCTGTCTACGTATTCCTTCGGTGTCTCCCCATCTGCAGGTGGTGCGCCGGGAGGGACTGGGGTACGGCGAGAATAGGATGCCTTCTTAGCTGCAGTTTTAAATCTTATCACAACATTTGGCTGCGCACGCACTCCCGCGGATTCTGGAGCGGTCCCCTTACCTTGGGACCCCCCCATCCTCTAATTAATATCCAACAATCGCATGCTTGGCCACTTGCTTTCTGCCAATAACCGTCACTAGCGCTATCGCTTCAGGCTGAGGCAGGGGCGTCTTACCAAGCTCACACAAACCACAGAGAAGGAAAAGGGTATTACCATGGACCCAGCAGGACATTCCCGTTATGCATAGCACTACCAAAGCGCTTTCCCAAGACAAGCTATCAAAACTACGTCAATTTAGGAAGCCAGGAAATCCCAGTGCAGCTACCAAAGCTACGTCAATTTAGGAAGTCTGGAAATCCCAGTGCAATGGGGAAATCCTCACTTCTGACACCAAATTGTAAGTATGGGTTATTCCTTTCCCAGCACTATATACCACTTACCCTTGGGACGTCCGTTAACCCTCTGGGCCGAGGAATCACCTTACCTTCTCTGTCTGGAATTCCAGGGGAACAAACACACACACTCGCATATAAGTAGTATGTAAGTTTATTCCACAGGTTAGAGGGGCTGTCTGTCTTTTATACATTAACAGAAACATATACATATGTCATCAACTCATCCCCTGAGGCCCACCACAGCTTATCAGCCACTTCACAGATGTTAGTCGTCTCCGTGTAGAACAATCAATTTGTCTTAGCACAGTACATTCCTTTCCATATATAGATATGTACAGGATTCCCATTTTCCCCTGCGGGCCTCCTAGTCCTCCTGTACACACACACTTTAACCCTTATTTTCCCCTATCACAAATTCTCACAGGTCCTTCTCATCACTTTGGCTCCACCCCAGATCTCATATTTGTCCCAGCAAGCACCCTAGACCAAGGACACATAGCAGCAGTATCAATGACCCCCATACCATCGTCAGACCATCATGCCATACTCTTAAAAATTCACCTCAACAATCAACAAAAATCACTGAAAATAGATAATCTTACCAGACTCTTCAAAGCATTCGACAAAGAGTAATTCCTCAGGGACACCCTTCAATTCCTGCCCCAAGACTTTACCAACCTGGATGAGGCTGTCAACATCTGGAATAATACCATCAATGCCGCATCAAGACTCCCAACTCGAACCATCCCACATCATCTAGACAGCAGACCAAGATCAGCTCCATGGTACTCCATTGCAATAAGAGAATCAATGAGGAAACTACGTCAATATGAGCGTCAATGGTGATATGACAGGACTGAAATCACATTAAAATAATACCAAATAATGCAACAAGAATACAATGTCCTAATAAGTAAACGCAAACAACAATGCCACACTAACCTCATTCTAAAAGCCTGCAACAAATCCAAAGAGCTCTTCAACATCGTCCGAACTCTAACGAAGGACCCAACTCTGAAGAATGAAAACCCAATACACCCTCAAACCTTTGCTGGCCACCTCATATCCAAGAATAAACCCCTTCAAACCAAACTTTACAAGGACACTTCTAAATCTGACACTCTACCTATCAGTGTGAGCCCCATCTCCCTAAGCCACTTGAGAAACTTCAACATCCCGTCAACAGAGCAAATCGCCCATACCATAACTGAGCTGAATACAACCACAGCACCATCTGATCCCTGTCCAGTGGCATGGATCAAATCTGCCAAGGATGACCTAATCAGATTCATACAAAAGATAATAAGTACCTCACTTACCCAGGGATACATGCCCCAGGCTCTCAAGCAAGCTGCCATCCACCCTATTCCAAAGAATACACCAACGCACAGCAGCTACCCATAACACTACCGCCCAATATCCAGCCTCTCCCGTTCCTTTCCAAAATAATTGAGAAGATTGTTTTCAGAGACAACTCCAGGACCACATTGACCTACATAACCCTCTGGATCCACACCGACATGGTTTTTGCCCAGATCACAGCATAGAGTCACTACTCATCCATCTATTTGATAACCTGCTCAAAGGTATTGGCAACATAAGAAGAGGTTTCCTGTAAATATTCGTCGACATATCATCTGCCTATGACACAGTCTCCCACGACATCCTTCTGGAGCGACTAGCATCAATTGGGATCCAAAACATCACCATCAAGTGGTTCCAGTCATACCTCGGAGGCAGTCAAATCTGGTCCGCTCACTTCAACTACTTTCCACACCGACCAAGGAGTTCCTCAAGGATCTTCGCTCTCTGCCCTACTATTTAACATTTATGTACAACCAGTTTGCAACATATTCAGTAAACACAATATACAATATGCAATATATGCCGATGATATTACACCTCAATCTAATTAGACACTCTAGACTCCACCACAATGTCAACGTGCCTCCATGAAATGATAACCTGGCTTACCAACAACAACCTCAACATCAACATCAAGAAGACCGAGGCAATAATCATCACAAGCAACACTGATTTCACCCTCCCCCCGCCTCAATCAAAATTGCCAATTTTCAAATTACAATAAAGGATGAAGTCCAATACCTGGGTATCATCATTGACAAGCATCTCAACCTACAAGCTCATATCAACAAAACCTTCAGATCTTCCTTCCACAAGCTTGCAATAATCAGAAGATTAAAACCTCTCCTTAGTCAAGAACACTTCCGCACAGTATGTCAGCCCATCATAATGCCATCACTGGACTACTGTAATGCCCTTTTCCAAGGGTTGCCCAAACAAACTACCCGACCCCTGCAACTAGTCCAAAACACCACTGCCCGAACCATCATGGGATCATTTCAGCGGGAGCATATAACTCCATTCCTGCATCAACTACACTGGTTGCCAATTACATCACGTGCCAAATACAAATCTGCCCTTACCATCTTCAAGATCAAAAACAACCTAACAGCCAGAGGTCTGCAGGATCTCATCTGTTCCAAACTTAACAACAGACCTGAGAGAAGCAGCAATATCAATACCATACCTACACCCAACCTGTTCACAAAAGCCAAAAAAAAACACTGCCAAGAGGGCCTTCTCACTTGCCTTTCCCTCTATCTGGAACACTCTCCCGGAAAAAATAAGAACAACCACAGACATAAAGGACTTTCAGAAACAGCTCAAGACCCTTATTTTCATTGAGCACTTCAATGAAACCTGATGCTCCCCCTCATGACCAATTACATAAGAACATAAGATATGCCATACTGGGTCAGACCAAGGTCCATCAAGCCCAGTATCCTTTTTCCAACAGTGGCCAATCTAGGTCATATGTACCTAGCAGTATCCCCAAAAGACACAGGTTCCAAAGTGCTTGTATTGGGTCAAGCATTGATATCCTGGGTCCCTTTTTAATAACGGTTTATGGACCTTTCCTCCAGGAAATTGTCCAAACCTTTTTTAAACCCAGCTACACTAACAGCCTTTACTACATCCTCCGGTAACAAATTCCAGAGTTTGATTGCACGTTGAGTGAAAAAATATTTTCTCTTATTTGTCTTAAATAGTTTACCCTGTAGCTTCATTACATGTCCCCTAGTCTTTCTATATTCTGATAGCGTAAACAATCGATCTACATTTACCCGTTCCACTCCATTCATTAATTTATAGACCTCTATCATATCTCCCCTCAGCCGTCTCTTTTCCAGGTTGAAGAGCCCTAACCTTTGTAGCCTCTCTTCATAGGAGTAGCCTTCCATCCCCTTTACCATTTTGGTGGCTCTTCTCTGTACCTTTTCTAATAACGCTATATCCTTTTTAAGATACGGCGACCACAATTGCACACAATATTCAAGGTGCGGTCGAACCATGGAACGATACAGAGGCATTATAATATCCTTTGTTTTATTTTCCATTCCTTTCCCTATGATACCTAGCATTCTATTTGCTTTCTTGGCTGCCGCTGCACACTGGGCGGAGGGTTTTAACATGTTATCCACGATGACTCCTAAATCTTTTTCCTGGGTGGTGGTTCCCAATGTGGAACCTTGCATTGTGGAAACATAGTGTGGTTTGTTCTTTCCTAGGTGCATAACTTTGCACTTGTCCACATTAAATTTCATCTTCCATTTGGATGCCCAATCTTCCAATTTATCCAGATCCTCCTGCACTTTTCCACAGTCCTCTTGTGTTTTAACAACTTTAAACAGTTTTGTGTCATCTGCAGATTTGATAACCTCACTAGTTATTCCCTTTTCCAGGTCATTTATGAATATGTCAAAAAGTAGCGGACCCAGTACAGATCCCTGGGGTACTCCACTATTCACCTTTTTCCATTGGGAAAATTGACCATTTAGCCCTACCCTCTGCTTTCTATCTTTTTTTTTTGTTTGTTTGTTTATTGAAAGGCTTCCAAAGAATACATAACATCATAAACCACAAAGATCTTCAAAGAGGAAGCAATAATAATAACATAACGCCAGATCACAATGGCATTCAACAATATGCCTTCACTTTTACAGTTTTAAAGTAAAGAAACAGAGAGCTGTAACCCCCCCACCTCCCGTCCTCCCCCCCCCAACACCTCCCTAGCCCAGGACCCCCCTCCCATCCAACCTCCCAATCCCCCCTCTATGGCTTGCTAACGTTCAAGGACGGGGAAGGTGATGAGCAGCAGATATACTCAAGGGGCAAGCCCCCTTTAAAGTTTTGCAAATTCCCCCCTTCTTATCCAGCACAGTCACGCACCGTAACGAGAGAAAAAGGCGCCCACACCAACTCAATGCGCGCCAGGCGCATCCTACTGATCGCTACCCCGCGTTCCATTGTATACATATCCCACATCCGTTCCAGCCAAGTCTGAAAGGAGGGGGCTAAGGCACTCTTCCAGGCTGCTGCAAGGGATAGCCTAGCTGCATTTAGGCCATGGCGAAGTAGAGCAAGTTGTGGAGCCTGTGCTCCTGGCACCGCGGCCCCAAATAAGAAAATCCCCGGATCCCAAGGGACACTCACTCCCAGAAGCAATTGCATCCGAAATTGTATACCCCTCCAATAGGCACGAATGCGGGGGCAGTCCCACCAGATATGCCCTAGGGTACCCCGATGTCCACAATTACGCCAGCAGAGGTCCACCGCCCCAGGATATATGCGCGCGATCCGCGTCGGAGTCATGTACCATCGGTATAATATTTTATAATTGGTTTCACGGGCATTAATCACTACCGCGCTTTTCCACAGGCGGGCTTCCGCCTATTCCCATTGCTGCTCAGTATAGGAAAGGTTCAAGTCGGAGTTCCAAAGTTCCCTGTGTCTGGTAGAACACGGTTGGGAGCCCTGCAAGTGAGCATACAGGGTCGCCACGAGTCCCTTAGTGGTGGTGCACCCCTCACAGTAGCGTTCCAAATCTGTCAGGGCCCGCGCAACTTGTGGCCGAACAGGCTTGGATCGAACCCAGTGTATCACTTGCATATATTGATAATGTTGCCTGGCCGGAATATCAAATTCAGCTTGTAACGCACGAAAGGGCTGTAATTGACCATCATCAAAAAGCTGTCCGACCCTACTAAGGCCGTGATGTCCCCACTGCCGAAAAACTGCATCACTCAACCCCGGTGGGAAAGAGGCATTATCTACGATAGGAGCTAAAGGGGTTAGGTCCATGTCGCGAGATCGAAAGTGCTGATCCCAACAGCGAAGGGTGTGAAGGATATAGGGATTGCTAATGCGCTTACCACGGCGTAGTTTCGGGCCTAACCACAGCCAATCTCCCAGGCCAGCTCCCCCCGCCAAATTCATTTCCAGTTGCACCCATCGCTTAGTGCTATCAGCAATCATCCACTCCACCCCCGCCCGGCATTGCGCCGCCGCATAGTACCAATATAAATTGGGCGTGCCCATACCTCCAGAGCACGTACGGGCATAGAGAACCTGTCGCGCCAAGCGTGGACGACGATAATGCCAAATGAATTTCATGAGCAACTGCTGCCAGGTCGCCAAAGTGGTCCGCGCAATGGGAAGCGGCAGAACCTGAAAAAAGTAGAGGAAGCGGGGGACAACCACCATCTTGACTACAGCTATACGCCCGAACCAGGAAAGGAGCAAGCCCTTCCATACTTCTAAGTCCCGCCGAACCTGACGAAGCAAGGGATCATAATTGGCCTTAAAAAGGTCTGTCCGCTCTACAGTCAACTGCACCCCTAGATAACGTAAAGCCCCGGACACCCAGCGAAGAGGGTAAGCCGCCTGGAGCTCCGCACAGACCGCCTCAGAGACCCCAACATTCAGAATCTCCGATTTAGTGTAATTAATTTTGAAACCGGATACTCGCGCATAGTTATTGAACAGCTGCATCGCAACTGGAAGGGAGGTGGGCGGATCCACCAGAGACAGTATGATGTCATCCGCAAAGAGCGCTATCCTATAATCCTCAGGGCCAATGTGAACCCCCTTCAAGCTTAGATGGTCTCGGAAGCTTTGGGCCAAGGGTTCCATCGCGAGAGCAAAAAGTAGGGGCGAAAGAGGGCAACCTTGTCGCGTGCCCCGTTCCAGCAGGAAGCGTCTCGAGTGTCCCCCATTGACCCGAACGCACGCCTGGGGCATCTGATAAAGACTACGAACCCAGCTGATATAATTAGGGCCGAAGCCCATTTTCTCCCTCCAAAACACACCATAAGTATTCCCAGTGGACCCGATCAAAGGCTTTTTCTGCGTCAATCCCCACCAGCAGGGCTGGTTGTGGGTCCCGCTGGGCTACGTGAATGACCTGCAACATACGCCTAATGTTGTCTGCCGCCTGGCGCCCTGGCACGAATCCCACCTGATCCGGAT
The DNA here is from genome assembly GCA_033557465.1 of Ichthyophis bannanicus. Lineage (NCBI taxonomy): Eukaryota > Metazoa > Chordata > Amphibia > Gymnophiona > Ichthyophiidae > Ichthyophis > Ichthyophis bannanicus. The sequence continues at coordinate 138,406,611 of CM066039.1, forward strand.
GAACCAAGCCCGGAAGGACCCGATTTAGGCGCGCCGCCAATACAGAGGCAAATATTTTAACATCAACATTTAACAGGGAGATGGGGCAGTATGACGCCGCATCGTGCAATGGTTTACCAGGCTTGGGTATCATCACGATCAATGCCTCACGCTGGGAAGGTGGTAAAGAGGCCCCTCCCAAGATCTCATTAAACAAGATAGTCAAGGTGGGCGCCAATTGTACCCGAAACCTCTTGTAGTATTCTGCTGGAAGGCCATCACTACCTGGCGCACTCCCAGTTTTCAGTCGCCGGATTCAGAATCTAGCTGAGCTCGGTCAGGGTCAGAAAGATGCGGCAGATCAATCCCCCGCAGATAGTCCTGTACACGATCCCGCTCAAAGGACTCCGCCTTATAAAGCTGTTCCAGAAAATCAGCAAAAAGATCGCGTATCTCCCATGAGATAACCCTCTTCTGTCCCCCAGCGTTGCGCAGTTCGCGTACCACTCGCGCGGATTGTTGTTGGCGAAGACGCAAAGCTAGGAAGCGGCCCGTCTTATTCCCATGTTCATAAAACGTTTGTCGTAGCTTCCGGCGCTTATTATCTAACTCTTTCTGCAAACACGCATCCAAGGTGGCTCGTGCTGTCCGCCACTGACGCAGGACCTGTCGCGAACCAGTTCGGGCGTGCTCCGAGCCCAAGCGGGCAGCCTCCGCCACCAACTGTTCGCGTTCACGCGTCCACTTTTTGCGCGTGCCAGCCGCCTCCGCCATGAGTTGACCACGAGCCGTAGCCTTATAAGCATCCCACACCGTGGGGAGAGGAACATCCCCAGTATTGTTAAGCTCAAAAAATTCCGTAATAAAACGGACATGATCCTGCACTGCACCCTGCCGCCGTAGAAACCTCACATCTAGGCGCCAAAGCCTCTGATGCTCACTGTACAAGCCAGGCGGAAGAGCAAGCCAGCACGGGGCATGATCTGACCAAGTCAGCGCTCCATGTCCAGCCTTCACTCTCCCGTCCATCAGGCGCTGATCCAATAGAAAATAATCAATGCGAGTATGAACCTGATGGACCGGAGAGTAGTACGTATAGCCTCTTTCCCCCCCATGGGTATCCCTCCAGACATCCCTCAATCCTAAGTCAAGCATGAGGCTTTGCAGGGCTCTGGCTGGTCCCCCCACTCGCCCCCCAGCACGACCTGTGGAATCCAGGTGGGGCACTAGGTGCGTGTTACAGTCCCCCCCCCCCCCAGAACAATAGGACCCCTTGCAAAATCCGCCAATGAGGCTTTCAATCGTGCAAAGAAGGCCCCTTGACCTGTATTGGGAGCGTAAACATTAGCCAAGGTAAGCAAGTGCCCTTCTAGACGGACATTCAAGAAGAGCCATCTCCCCAAAGTATCTTGTTTTGTCTCCTCTATCTGTAGTGAGAGGCTCTGGTGAAACAGTAAGGCCACTCCCCGTTTCTTCCGTCCCTGTGCAACCGAGGCCACCCGCACCTCAGTATATGGGGACCTCCTTAACCAGCCCTGCTTACAGTTCTGAAGATGGGTCTCCTGTAGGTAAACAATGTCTCCTTGCAAAGTGCGCAATTCGGAGAACAGCAAGGATCTCTTCCTCGGGGAGTTAAGGCCCTTAACATTCAAAGAAACAAAGCGCACCATTAGCAATTACAATCCACTCCCTCGCTGCCGCCCGCTGTCCAGAAGGTCCCAATAACAGCTCCCCCCCATCAGACCCGGGGAATTAGTTAGCCGCACCCATCTATTCCACTTTCCAAGAATAAGGGTCATAGTCCCTCCTCCCAAGCCCAAGCACGTCCCCCCATTCCATGTTAATAGAAGCTCCCCCCCCCCAGTCTCCCCCCCCCCCTTCCCGTCAATACCACCTGCCTGTTTAAATTATCACAGGACACGGTAAATTGACCACAAACCCCAAATCCCCCAGAACCCCTTAAGGCAAAAATTCAGCCTAAACAGTGAAGAACAAAGATAAACGTACCCCCCACTTCTCCTCCACCTCCCCCGGATCTTCAAACTCATCATGCCCCTCTGTCAGAGCAGTAACATCAACAAAACATTTGCAGATCATCCGCTGCCCCCCATATACCAAAAAGAAAAAGGATTGGGGACCCCAATCTAATTCCCACCTCCAGGCATCCAAAAAATTAGGGGGTCCACAGAATAGGACTCCCTAAAAGAGAAAAAATAAAGAGGAGCTCCTCACGTGCACCAAGAGAAGTCAAGTGGGCTTGCCCACCCTAGCCCACCTGGAGTGCTGGGGTTTAGGGGGCGGCGGATGAGGCTGAGCTCGCCAAGCTTCAGTGTAGTCTTTCGCAGAGATCTTTTTGTTGCCCAAGAGAAAGTTCATCCTAAATGGGAAGGACCAGGAATAGCGAATACCCTTGCTGTTCAGGACCTCGGAAACCGGTTTCATCTCTCTCCTTCGCGCCAGGGTGAACGTCGAGAGGTCCTGATAGATAGTCACTGTCGCATCTCGAAATCGGACCGTCTTTTTCTCCCGGCCTCGTCGGATAAGAAGCGCAGCATCAGTGTAGCGCAGAAATCTCGCAATGACATCGCGAGGTTGGTTGTTAGGGGGCTTCCCCAGAGCGCGGTGAACTCGTTCAATTTCCATACCAGAGGCATGTGCAGCCAAGTCCTCCGCCGAAAGTAATTCCGCTATTAGCAATTTAAGTACAGTTGGTAGATCTTCTCCACCCCTTACCGCCTCTGGGATGCCACGGAAACGCACATTGTTGCGGCGGGAGCGGTTTTCAATGTCATCAATTTTGTAAGTCAGTTCCATGGCTTGCGCATGTTGCCGATCCAGAGCACATTGTAGATCCATCAATATCCCATCTTGTTCTACCATCTTGGTTTCCACGTCTTCCACTCGAGCTCCCAACTCCTTGACGTCAGTCCTGAGCTCGGCGACATCTTTCATCAGGTCTTCTCGTAGCGCGCGAAACTCATTAGCTAGTTCCGCAAAGCCCCTACGGAGTTCCTGTTTGAGTTGAGCCGAGGAGAGTTGTTTATGCGGATCTAAGTCGTCCTCGCTGACAGTCTCATCATCAGAACCTGATGGGAGGGGTTGTTCGTGGGGGCTACTGGGGGCTCCGGACTTGCTCTGCAGGCGTTGTGAGGAGCGCATCCCCTCCCGAATTTCAGAGCTTTTAGCTTTAGCAGCCATCTCACAAAGTCTCCAATAATTCACAGTGTTAGGAGAGAGTTAAGTCCAATGCCAGCAAAAAAAGAAAAAATAGAGACCCCAAGGAGACAGCAGCATCCAGTCTCTCACAGATCTTCAGCACAGTTGCCTCCACACAGTGTCAGGAAACGGGTGTAGGCAATGTCAGCAAAGTATAGGGCATTGGATAATTAAGGAGACAGCAGAAAGAAAAAAAGGAGAAGGCTGTCCCAGCCCTCCCAGGGCAACAAGCGTCTTATAGGGCCCCCAAGTTCCACTTAGAGGGAGCATAAGCTTCGTCGGGGCTCCAAGCTGTTAGTAAGTAGCCCCTGTCCCCCGCTCCAGATGTAAGCCAGAATATAGGAGGTGGGAGAGTGAGCGCCCGAACTTACCCACCTCGGGGCGATTCTCAGAGGCCTAGGACGACAGCACAGTCCAGTAGCTGCCACGTGATCTCCACGTCGGGTCGGCAGGACTCAAACCCGGTTGCAGCGTCGCACGGAGAGGCCTCAATGTTTGAAGCAGTTGTCTCCCTCTGTGACCGGGCTGCCGCACATTTCTCAGCACAGTGCCCGGGAAGCTGCCGCTCAGTCGTGCAGGGCTCTACTCCGGAGTTGGCTAAACCCGCGTTGGTCTCTTCTGCTGATCGCGGAAGCAGGCAGAGCCGGGGGCATCAACGTGTGGAGGCACGCAGCAGGCCTCGCTCCAGGGGGCAACCCCCAAGATGATCCTGTCTTCTGGGAGCTCGCTAAGCCGCCAAACCCAGCTCCATGGGGGATCTCTTAATCTCGCCGACCCAGGGTAGGTAGAGGGGGACCGTTTGCTAATGTTAGCGCATGTTTGCTATCTGCTTTCTATCTTTTAACCAGTTTCCGATCCACAATAGTACACTGCCTCCTATCCCATGACTTTTTAGTTTTGCCAAAAGTCTCTGATGAGGGACCTTGTCAAAGGCTTTCTGAAAGTCCAGATACACTATTTATTTATTTTATTTATTTAACTGCATTTATATCCCGCTTTTCACCGGGTCAAAGCTATATCAACCGACTCACCTTTGTCTACCTGTTTATTCACACCTTCAAAAAAGCATATCAGATTAGTAAGACAAGATCTTCCTTGTCTAAAGCTATGTTGGCTGTCTCCCATTAGGCCATGACTATCTACATGCTGTGTAATTTTGTTCTTTATGATGGTTTCTACCATTTTCCCCAGTACTAACGTCAGGCTGACCGGTCTGTAATTTCCAGGATCACCCCGGAACCCTTTTTAAAAATTGGCGTTACATTGGCGTCCCTCCAATCTTCAGGTATTACAGATGATTTTAATGAAAGTTCACAGATTACTAATAGCAGGTCTGCAATGTCATATTTCAGTTCTTTCAACACTCTTGGATGTATACCATCCGGTCCAGGTGATTTGCTACTATTCAGTTTATCAAATAGTTGTAATACATCTTCCCGGTGTAGCGATATTTCTCTCAATTCCTCTGCAGTATCACCTTTAAATACCACTTCAGTCTTGGGTAACATCCCTACATCTTCCTCAGTAAAAACCAAAGCAAAGAATTCATTCAGTCTCTCCGCTATAGCCTTGTCTCCTCTTACTGCCCCTTTTACCCCTCTATCATCTAATGGTCCAATTGACACTCTCACAGGTTTTTTTCTACGAATGTACTTGAAAAAGTCTTTATTTCATGTTTTTGCTTCCGTAGCAAGTTCCTTCTCAAATTCTTGCTTTGCCTGCCTTATCAATGCTTTGCATTTAACTTGCCAGTGCTTGTGCTCTTTCCAGTTTTCGTTGTTTGGCTCTTTTTTCCATTTCCTGAAAGATGCTTTTTTTGGCAGCAACAGCCTCTCTGACCTCACCTTTAAACCATGCTGGCAGTTTTTTTGACATTCTTCCACTTTTCTTAATGCGTGGAATACAGCTAGTCTGGGCTTACAGGATAGCATTTTTAAACACCACCAAAGCTTGATGTAAGTCTTTAACCTTTGCAATCGCTCCTTTTAGTTTTTTCTTAACTATATTCCTCATTTTATCATAGTCTCCCTTTCGAAAGTTAAAAGGTAGTACTTTTGATTTTCTTTACTATCCCTCCTCCACTAATTAAATCAAACACGATCATGCTATGATCACTATTGCCAAGTGGTACCAACACCCTTATTTCTTGCACCAGATCTGGTGTTCCACTCAGGACTAGGTCCAATATGGCTTCCCCTCTGGTCGGTTCATGAACCAGCTGCTCCAAGAAGCAATCATTTATTTCATCTAGAATCTTTATCTCCCTAGCATGTGCTGCCATGACATTGACCCAGTCGATACCGGGGTAATTGAAATCACCCATTATTACTACTCTGCTGTGACTTTTGTTAGCTTCCTTGATTTCTTTGAGCATTTCATCATCCATTTGTTCATTCTGGCCAGGCGGTCAATAGTACACCCCCACTGCCATCACCTTCCCCTTCATACATGGAATTTCAGTCCATAGAGATTCTACAGCAAATTTTGTTTCCTGCAAAATTGTAATCCTTTCTGTCTCAGTGCCCTCTCTAACATAGAGCGCAACCCCTCCACCAATTTGATCAGTTCTATCATTACGATATAGTTTGTATCCAGGTATCACAGTGTCCCACTGGTTATCCTCCTTCCACCATGTCTCTGAGATTGCAATCATATCTATCCTCTCATTTAGTGCTATATATTCTAACTTTCCCATCTTATTGTTTAGACTTCTAGCATTTGCATGCAAGCATTTTAGAGACTGTATTTTATTAATATTAATCTGGCTATTGGTAGGCATGGGTAATTTGGAATCTTTACGCTCTGTCTGCACCATACTCAAGGGCATTTGGGCTACTTTACTCTTTTTTGGAACCTCACTGCTTTTGGTAGTATCCTTCAAGGATACCTTCTTCCGAACCATCCGCTCTTGGGCGAATGTCAGCTTTCCCCTATTTTCTAGTTTAAAAGCTTCTCTATCTCCTTTTTAAAGGTTAATGCCAGCAGTCTGGTTCCATCCTGGTTAAGGTGAAGCCCATCCCTTTGGAAGAGCCCCTCCTTTCCCCAGAATGTTCCCCAGTTCCTAACAAATCCAAAACCCTCATCCTTGCACCATCGTCTCATCCACGCATTGAGACTCCGGAGCTCTGCCTGCCTTTTGGGTCCTGCACGTGGAATGGGAAGCATTTCGGAGAATGCTACCCTGGAAGTTCTGGATTTCAACTTCCTACCTAAAAGCTTAAATTTAGCCTCCAGAACTTCCCTACCACATTTTGCTTTGTCATTGGTACCGACATGTACCAAGACAGCAGACTCCTCCCCAGCACTATCTAAGATCTTAGAGGTCCGCTACCTTCACACCAGGCAGGCATGTTACCAGGCGATCCTCATGTCCACCAGCCACCCAGCTATCTACATGCCTAATGATCGAATCACCAACTATAACGGCTGTCCTAACCCTTCCCTCATGGGCACATGGCCCTGGAGAAACTTCCTCGGTGCGAGAGGGTTTTACATGCTCTCCTGTCACGTGACCTCTCTCCTCCATGGCAACAGGGATGCTGACAGACTGGAGGTGGGACTTCAGGACTATATACCTGTAGGTCTCGTCCATGTACTTCTCTGTCTTTCTTATGTCTTCCAGGTCTTCTACTCTAGCCTCTAGAGAACGGGCTTGTTCCCTGAGAGCAAAGAGCTCCTTGCACTTAGTGCATACGTAAGACCTCTCACCAACTGGGAGAAAATCATACATGTGTCACTCAGTGCAAAAGACTGGAAAGCCCCCATTTCGCTGCTGGACTGTTGTCTGCATCTTAGTTTAAAGCTTGTGTTTAGGTCTTTAAATTCTGTATTTACTAAGGGTTGGTGTAGATGCTTATACTAATAAAAGTGTATCTAATACCTCTAATATACCTTGTTCACCTGAAGCTTAATTAATCTCAGGTCCTCGGTGTATGACTGATTTGGATAAAGAGCTGCACCTGAGAGCAGCCCCTTTCCTCTAAGACGTGTAAGTACTTATAAAGCTACAATTACCCCAGGGCGGGTGGGAAATAAGACCTATTAAAAGAGGGCTGTTACAAGGTACCCTGTCCTGTACCCTCAGCAGGGGGGAGGGGGTTAGTCCCTCAGGTAGGCTAGAGCAGGAAAAAAAGTTTAAAACGCAGCAGGTTCTGGGGACAGAGCAGGGAGAGATATTTAATTTAAAGTAACAGTTAACCTGGCTACCACACAAAGGCCAGTTAGTTGAGAGAGGCAAGGTAAGTTATACAGCTGAGAAAGCTGAAGTGCAAAACTAAAGGGAACAAGGAGGTGAAGTAGCACACCAATAAAGACAACAATAAATAATTAGACAGCTAGAACTCACAGCAAAGTTGTCACGGGAGTTAAATATCCACCTCTCTAGCAGAGCACTATGAGGGCACTGCTCTTCCCAAAGCAGAGAGAGGCAAACAGAACAAACTATGCACATGTGGGAGGAGACAGGAAGAAGGGCTACACAATACCTCAACAGGGGGGAGGGGGTAGTCCCTCAGGTTGGCTAGAGCAGGAAAAAAAGTTTAAAACGCAGCAGGTTCTGGGGACTGAGCAGGGAGAGATATTTAATTTAAAGTAACAGTTAACCTGGCTACCACACAAAGGCCAGTTAGTTGAGAGAGCTAGAACTCACAGCAAAGTTGTCACAGGAGTTAAATATCCACCTCTCTAGCAGAGCACTGTGAGGGCACTGCTCTTCCCAGAGCAGAGAGAGGCAAACAGCTACATACACATCACATTGTACATAAGTTATACGTTAGCATTCCCAGTTCTCCCCTTCCCTATGTTTGCTAAGAAAGTTATTCTGTAATGGGATAAAGTTTTAATTGGTTTTCTTGAAAGTTCTCTGTAAATTTCCACGGTGTGGAAACACTGCTCACTACTCTCTTCAGCAACATATTAACAAGCATCAACAATATCCGCCAAGGGTTCGTCCTGGTCTTCCTAGACATAGCAGCAGCATTCGACTCTGTGAGCCACGAACGCCTCCTGGAACGACTCGAGGGTAAGGGAATTACCGATAAAGCACTCGAGTGGTGCAGGTCCTACCTTTCTGACAGGTGGCAGCAGGTACGATCCAACAATACTGCATCAGATCTGTTCCATCAAAAGCAGGGGGTCCCACAAGGCTCCTCCCTCTCCGCCCTCATGTTCAATATATACATGCAGCCTATCTGCAACCTGATACGGTCCTTCAGTATCAACTGCATGATATACGCGGATGATGTGCTGTTATACATGCCTTTTACAACAGAGAACCCCGACCTCACTCCATTAACAAACTGCATAAATGAAGTATCCAACTGGCTGCAATCCCAAAACCTCAAGATCCAACACAAGAAAACGGAGGTGGTGTTCATCACAAAAGACCGAAACTTCATTGCTCCGTCTTTCTTGAAGGTGAAGGAAGCAGACCTCCAGACCAAACCCACTATCAGATACCTCGGCGTCACTCTAGACCAGCACTTGGATATGAAGGCGCACATAGGAAACATTGTAAGAGCGGTATACCATAAAATCCGTTCCCTTAGACACCTATGATCCCTGCTAGAGCCGGATGATTTCAGAACCATCTATCAGGCCCTAATCATACCACATTTTGATTATGCGAACTCAATCTTACAAGGGCTCCCTCAAGCCACCTTGCAGCCACTGCAACTGGCAATGAACGCCGCAGCAAGAGTCCTACACGGAGCATCCAGGAAAGACAATGTCTCACCCATCCTAAAACAACTCCATTGGCTTTCGATACGAAGTAGACTCACAAGTCACTACTACTTAAATTCAAGGTCATCAAAGGGCTCTCATCTGCGTCACTAACTGATCTGATCCAGATGACACCTCAAAATAGAGACAGACGGTCAGTAACACTCAACACACTTGTAGTCCCAAAATCAATAACACAATGCACCAAAGCAACAGCCGACAGGGCCTTCAAGTTCTGTGCACCAAGGTGCTGGAACAGCCTCCCTCAAGACATCCGAGCAATCCCGGATCTATTGCAGTTCAGAAAAGCCTTGAAACACCACCTCTTCCTCTTGTATTACCCAGTAACCAATGCAGATATTTCAACCACCTCACAGACCTCCCAAAACCCCTAAGGCTGAAACCAAGAAGAGTTCATGATTATGTTATAATTTGTAAATAGTTACCCCTGTTATCCAAGTTACTTTTGCCTGTTTAACTGTAAACACAAAGTACCATCGGAAATGTGTAAATTCTTTGTTCATTGTAAACCGTGCTGATGCTGAATAGTGCGGTATAGAAGAGACTATAAATAAATAAATTGAAGTTTTATTACATAGAAACATGATGACAGAAAAAGACCACAAGGCCCATCTAATCTGTCCTTCCATAACAACTACAACAGTCCACTTTTTACCTTTAGAGATCCTCTGTGTTGGTCCCATGCTTTTTTGAATTCAGTTACTGTCCTCATCTCTACCACCTCCACTGGGAGACTATTCCACGGATCCACTACTCTTTCCGTAAAGAAATATTTCCGCATATCACTCCTGAATCTGTCTCCCTTCACCCTCATCCCATGTCCCCTCGTAGCAGAACTTGCTTTCAATTGAAAGAGGCTCTCTCCCTGAACATTTATGCCACGGAGGTATTTAAACATCTCAATCATATCACCTCTATCCCGCCTTTCCTCTAAGGTGTACATATTAAGATCCTTAGGTCTGTCCTCATATGCTTTATAATGAAGCCCATTAATCATTTTAGTAGCAACCCTCTGCACTGACTCCATCCTGTTCACATCCTTTTGAAGGTGCGGTCTCCAGAATTGCACACCATACTCCAAATGAGGTCGCACCAAAGACTTATACAGAGGCATTATCACCTCCTTTTTTCTGCTAGCCATTCCTCTCCGTATGCACCCAAGCATCCTTCTAGCTTTTGCCGTCGCCTTTTCTACCTGTTTAGCTACTTTAAGATCATCAGACACAACCACGCCTAGGTCCCGCTCTTCTTTAGTGGACAAAAGTACTTCACCTCCTATACTGTATTGCTCCCTTAGATTGCTGCAGCCCAAATGCATGACCTTACATTTTTTAACATTAAATCCCAGCTGCCAAATTCTAGACCATTCTTCAAGCTTAGCTAGATCCCTCCTCATGTTATCTACACCTTCCTGGGTGTCTACTCTATTGCAGGTTTTGGTATCATCCGCAAAGAGGCAAACCTTACCCGACAGCCCTTCCGCTATATCACTAACAAAGATGTTAAAAAGAATCGGACCAAGGACAGATCTCTGGGGCACACCACTGGTAACATCCTTCTCCTCAGAGTGAGCTCCATTTACTTGTACTCTTTGTCGCCTCCCACCCAACCAATTTCTAACCCAAGCAGTAACTTTAGGGTCCATCCCTAGGGTGCTCAGTTTGTTTATAAGTCGCCTGTGAGGAACAGTGTCAAAGGCTTTACTGAAATCTAAATACACCACATCTAGAGCTCTCCCTCGGTCCAACTCCCTGGTCACCCAGTCAAAGAAATCAATCAGATTTGTCTGACAAGACCTGCCTCTGTTGAATCCATGCTGCCTCGGATCCTGTAATCCGCCGGACTCCAGAAACCTCGCTATTTTCTCTTTCAGCAGCGTTTCCAATAATTTACTCACCACCGAAGTTAAACTAACCGGCCTGTAGTTTTCAACCACATCCTTACTTCCGCTTTTGTGTAAAGGCACCACATGAGCCTCTCTCCAGTCCTTTGGCACCACCACTCCCGACTCCAACGAGGCATTGAAAAGGTCAGTCAGTGGAGTTGCTAGAACGTCCCCAAGTTCCCTCAGTATTCTAGGGTGTATCCCATCCGGTCCCATCGCTTTGTCTACTTTAAGTTGAGCTAGTTTCTCACGAACACAGTCTTCTGAAAATTGTTCAAGATGTCCCTCGCTTCTGTTCTTATTTGTGGGTGTTTTCTGAGGTCCTGCTCCTGGTTCTTCATCTGTGAACACAGAACAAAAATATTTGTTAAGCAATTCTGCGTTATCCTTATCAGCTTCTACATATTCCCCCCCTGCACCCTTGAGTCTGACAATACCACTTTTGCCCTTCCTCTTCTCATTAATATATCTGAAAAATGTCTTATCCCCCCATTTTATTGCATTGGCTATTTCCTCCTCCTTTTGAATCTTTGCCTTCTTGACTACTTTGCTAGCTTCTCTAAGTTTTTCCAAATACAGATGCCTGTCTTCCTCTCTGTGTGATCTCTTGTATTTCATGAAGGCCTCCCTCTTTTTCTTCACTTTTTCAGCTACTTCCTTTGAAAACCATAGCGGTCTCCTGTTCCTTTTGCCTTTGTTTACCATTTTAACAAACAGGTTGGTTGCCTTTAAAATACCCCCTTTCAGTTTTGCCCACTGTTTTTCTACATCTATTGTAAACCGCCTTGATTTTAAAATAAGGCAGTATAGAAAATTTGTTAAATAAATAACAGGCAACTTCACAGAAACATAGGCAACCGATACATATGTCCACAGTGATTGAGGCAGAGGGAAACACAGAGCCCAGCAGGTGTATGTCAAACAGTATAATTGTGTGCATTCCACAATATGGCACCACATACACATCCCACATCAGTGCCCAACCAAGCCCACCCCACACACCCAAATGCCCCCTCAACAGCACACCACCAACCACCCCCATCCACATCCCATAACCCCCAACCCCAGCAATAGACAACCAATCCCATCCAGGCCTACCTTCACCCCCCACGTACCCTAACCCGCCCCCTTCCCCTCCCCTGCCCTGCACAGAGGATTCACCACTGGTCTCCAGTGGCTGGCCATTGAGAGGTGTGGGTAATGGTGCAGTCTACGATGCTTCTGCTGCCCTCCCCACTGGTTGAGACTTAATTACAGTTAATATCTATCCATTGGCCTGTGAATCTTTCCAGGGGGCCCCCATTTTGGAGCCAGCACACTTGCTCTTTCGCTTGCCCCTTGGCATACCAGGCAGCACACGTATAACACAAAAGTACCTTTCATTGCTCCAAATCCACACCAGAAACCTTCAAACTACTCCAAAGTCACACTGAAGTTGCACTGAAGGAGCAGCAAAGGGGACACACCCCTTTGGTCACGTGCCCCTTCAGACCACAAGCCTGTGGATCTGTGTCCACAGCCTCAGGACGCTACAGATGTTTAAATACAATCCCCGAGGGCACTCCCAGATGACATCGGGAAGGGGGCAGTCTCTCCTCCAGTGCTCTCCTCCCCACAATCAGCTCATCGGGCTCCTCCTGCAGTGATATAGCCTCAGGAGCGCTCTCTGCCCTCTGGTAGAATTCAGGACTGCCTCCAAATGCTGCTCCACAAAACTGCTGCTTTAATCCAGTTCCCGAGGACACTCCCAGATGATGTCAGGAAAGGGGTGGTCTCTCCTCCGGTGCTCTCCTCCCCACAATCAGCTCACCGGGCCTCTCCTGTAGTTATACAGCCTCAAGAACTCTTTCTGCCCTCTGGTAAAATTCAGGATTACCTCCTAATGTGCTTTTATCAGAAAGGCCTGTACTACTTTTGTTACCAGCGATGGGCACGGGATGGATTGTACAGGAGGCGGCTTCCTGAAAGCGCGATTTACCACATCCCAAACCCAACATGTGGCCATGACTCCAAATGAGGATTTTGCGACCCACAGTTTTGGAAATGCTGCTCTAAATCTTGGGGAAAAGGGAATTCTGTGGGTTAAAGCTTATAAATCTGTGTATTTAGAAATCAAGAAAGCTAACAAAAGTTACAACACGGTAATACTTAGTGATTTCAATTCATCCTATTTGACTGGGTCAGTGTTACAGCAGGACATGCTAGGGAAATAAAGTTTCTAGTTGAAATAAATGACTGTTTCTTGGAGCAGCTGGTTCATGAACTGGCAAGAGAGGAAGCTATTTTGGACTTAGGGTATTGGGGCCACTTGACAATAGTGATCATCCCATTTGATTTAATAAATGGAAGAAGGACAACAGGGAAATCCACAGTATTCTTTTTTAATTTTCAAAAAGGAAACTGATAAAATGAGGAAAATAGGTAAGAAAAAACTAAAAGGAGCAGCTGCATAGGTTAAAGATTTACATCAAGCATGGGCATTGTTTAAAAGGTACTATCTTGGAAATCCAGACCAGATGTATTCCATGCTCTAAGAAAAGTGGAAGAAACCAAAAAACTGCCAGCGTGGTTTAAAGGCTAGGTCAGAGAGGCAGCTGTTGCCAAAAAAGCATCCTTCAGTAAATGGAAAAAGGAACCTAATGACAAACACCGAAAACAACATAAACATTGGTAAGTTAGAGGCCTGTGGCATATGAAGGTGATGTATCAGAAAACTTGAAAGAAATATCGATAAACCGGGAAGATTAATTACAAGTATTTGATAAATTGAACAGTAGCAAATCACCTGGACCAGATGGTATACATCCAAGAGTATTGAAAGAACTGAAATAAGAGATTGCAGACCTACTATTAGTAATCTATGAACTATCATCAAAATCATCTGTAGTACCTGAAGAGCGGAGAATGGCCAATATGATGCCAATATTTATAAAGTGTTCCAACGGTAATCCAGGAAACTATAGACCTGTGAGTCTGATGTCAGTACCAAGCAAAATGGTAGAAGCCATTATAAACAATAAAATTACTGATCATGTATACTGCCATGGTTTAATGGAAGAAAGCCAACATGCATTTAGCCAAGGAAAGTCTTGACTTATTACTCTGTCATATTTTTTGAAGGTGTAAATAAAAAGGGAGACAAAGGTCAGCTGGTCGATATAATGTATTTGGATTTTCAGAAAGCCTTTGAAAAGGTCCCTCATGAAACACTCTTGGCGAAATTAAAAAGTCATGGGATTGGCGGCAGTGTAGTATTGTGGATCAGGAACTGGTTAAAAGCAGAGAATAGGGCTAAATAGCCAATTTTCTCATTGGAGAAAAGTAAATAGTGGAGTATTGCAGGGATCTGTGCTGGGCCCTTTGCTTTTTAACATATTCATAAATGACCTGGAAATGCACGGGTGGCTCTATTGGCGGAAAATTTTTTGGGGCGGCAAAATTGCCCCCAAAAAGACCACCTCACTCGGCCTTCAAAATAAAAATAATTTAAAAAACCTCCGGCTTAAGAAGCAGTTGCTGTTGTTGCTGCAGTGGCGGCAGTGGCAGAATGAAGAGCTCCGCGGTCGCGCTGCTGCCTCCCCGGAGAGCCTGCCCGTTTCTCCTCCGTGCCGGCTCAGCTTTTGCAGAGCCGCGGCGAAGGAAGAGTGTTTCCCTTAACCGCGGCTCTGTTAAAGCTGAGCCCGCGGTGCTGATGGGAAACAGGAATCCTGTTTTCCATCAGTTCCACGGGCTCAGCTTTAACAGAGTCTACGAAAGGGAAACACTCTCCCTTCACGCGGCTCTGCAAAAGCTGAGCCGGACCGGTGGAGAAATGGGCAGGCTCTCCAGGGAGGCAGCGGTGCGACCGCAGGGCTCTTCATTCTGCCGCTGGAGCAGCAGCAGCAGCTGCTTCTTAAGCCGGGGTTCTTTTTTATTATGTTTTCAATTTCCCTGGATTGGGGGGGGGGGGTGCTAGGACTGAACTGCGATGATGGAAATAGGCTGATGGGGGGGTTAGGACTGGTAATGGGCTATGGGGGGGGTTAGAACTGGAAATGGGCTGATGGGGGGGTTAGGACTGGAAATCGGCTGATTGGGAGGGGGCTAGGACTGAACATAGACTTATTGGAGGATTAGTACTGGTAATGGGCAGATGGGGGGCTAGCACTGGAAATGAGTTAGGACTGGTAATGGGCTGATTGGGGGGCTAAGACTGGAAAGGGCTGATAAAGGGGATAGGACTGGAAATGGGCTGGGACAGGAAATGGGAATGGGGAGGGGAGGAGAGTGCTACTGGCCCTGGAAGAAAACTAGGGGCTAGGGCTACAAATGGACTGATGTGGGGGGATGATAGAATAGGACTGGAAGGGAGCGGATACTGAGAGGGTCTGCCAGGGGAAGGAGGAGGCAGGAAGGGAGCTAACATGAGGGAAGGAGGGGGCTGGAAAGGAGCTGACACCTGGGATGTACTGAAGGGGGACTGGAAGGGAGCTGACACTTGGGGATGGGAGTGGTAGGTGGCTGGGTAATGGGGAGAATGGCACTGGAAGGGAGATGGACAGAGTGTAGAGCGGCTGGAAGGGAGCTGACTGTGGGGCGGCACTGAGAATGGATCTGACTTTGTGCTATTTTTATATTTTACACAGTATTGGGGAACTGCATCTCTTATTTATCTGATGTTGCACTGCATGTGGACTCTGGCTTCTTGGGGTTTCAGTTTAAATTTTGTCTACATATTTTTATTTTTACTTTAGATTGTGGTTACTTATTCTGTACTTGGTGAGGGTTGATGTTGTGCGTGTGTGACTGAGGTCAGGTGTTCTGTCAAAATGGAGTTTGTATATAAAGATCTATACTGTACTGTAGTAATTTGACTTGTTCAGCTTTTCAAATAGGTGTATGGATGTTCCAGGTCCCACTATAGTATTTACAGTGACGCTTTTTTTGGATGGGCTCCTTATGTGAGTTTTGGAAGTTTGTGCTGATATGGTATGGTATGGTAGGTCTGCTCTTTGTTGTAGGGTTTTTTTATTAGTTCAAAATATGACTGGTACTGGTGGTTGTTGTTAGTGAGATGATCAGAATCAGATTTTTTTTTTAAAATATTGAGTTCTGTGGGTGAATGTCCTGGAGTTTATAACAACAAAATAAAAATGAGTTATAATTTAGTTTTATAAACTGTGCTGTTGGTTCTTGCTGCCTTTTAGTTCCTTGGTGTGCAAACAGGACTGTACCTAGCCCTGTGCAAGAAGTGCAGCTGCACAGGGCGGAAAGGCTTGGGGGGGGGGGGTGCATTTCGGCTGTCTGCTGTTGCTCTGCCGCCGCTGGCAGGACAATCTCAGGCAGCCAAAATGCGCCCCCAAGCCTTTTTGCAGCACCTTAAGCAGGTCTGGTCTCTCCCTCCTCCGATGCAATGTCAGAGCAGGGAGGGACAGATCTGCTTAAAGTGACGGCACCTTTCAGATCGGGCGCATGCCCCCCTCCTCCTCCCCATACCTCCGTCCAGCGCTGCCTGCTCTTTCCCTGCTGCCAGCGCCACTGTGAAAAACAAAACAGAGGGCGGCAGCAGCAGGGAAAGAGCAGGCAGTGCTGGGGGTATGGGGGGGGAGGAGCTGCAAGTCCCACAGGGTGAGATTGCCGCTCGATACGGCCCTGTGTGCAAACATCTTGCATTTCCTCCATATAATCTAATCGGCATTTTGATTTGGTTCAGTCTCTGATTGGATTTCTGAAAAAGCTCCGCCCCCCTCTAAAGTGGGGGGGGGGGGGGCGCCATCTCATTCTTCGCCTCAAGCAGCAGATTGCCTTGAGCCACCTCTGTGGAAATGGGAATGAGTGAGGTTATCAAATTTGCAGATGAGACAAAATTATTCAAAGATGTTAAAACCCAAGAGGATTGTGAAAACTTGCAAGAGGACCTTGATAAATTGGAAGACTGGGCGTCCAAATGGCAAATGAAATTTAATGTGGACAAGTGCAAAGTTATGCACCTAGAAAAGAACACCGAAACTTTGGTTACACGATGCAAACTACCACCTTAGAAACCACCAACCATGAAAAAGATTTAGGCGTTATTGTGGATAATATGTTGAACCCTCCACCCAGTGTGCAGTGGCGACCAAAAAAGCAAATATAATGCTAGGAATCATAAGGAAAGGAATGGAGAATAAAGCCAAGGATATTATAATGCCTCTGTATCATTCCATGTTGCGACTGCATCTTGAATATTGTATGCAATTCTGGTTGCCATATCTTAAAAAGTATATAGCAGAATTTGAAAAGGAACAGAGAAGTGCCACCAGAATGGTAAAGGGGATGGAAGGATACTCATATGAGGAAAGGCTTAAAAGGTTAGGGCTCTTCAACTTGGACAAAAGACGGCTGAGGGGAGATATGATAGAGGTCCATAAATTAATGAATGGAGTGGAATGGGTAAACGTAGATCAGTTGTTTATGCCATCAAAAAGACTTGGGGACACAAAATGAAGCTACAATGTAGCCCATTTAAGACTAAGAGAAAATATGTTTTCACTCAATAGGTAATCAAACTCTGGAATTTGTAATCAGAGGATATGATAAGATATGATAGATATGATATATGTATATCTATATATATGATATATGGTAAGATATGATAGAGGTCTATAAATTAATGAATGGAATGGAATGGGTAAACGTAGGTCGATTTACATCATCAGAAGCTACAGGGTAACCTATTTAAGACTAATAAGAGAAAATATTTTTTCACTCAATGTGTAATCAAACTCTGGAATTTGTTACCGGAGGATGTAGTAAAAGCTGTTAGTGTAGCTGGTTTTAAAAAAGGTTTGGACAAGTTCCTGGAGGAAAGGTCCATAAACCATTATTAAAAGGGACCCAGGATATCACTGCTTGACCCAATGCAAGCATTGAGGAACCTGTGTCTTTTGGGGAGACTGCTAGGTACTTGTGACCTAGATTGGCTACTGTTGGGAACAGGATACTGGGCTTGATGGACCTTGGTCTGACCCAGTATGGCATATCTTATGTTCTGTTAGTTTAATAATGCAATGTGTGCCTTTGAGTCAGTCCTGACTCCTGGCGACCCAGAAGCTCCTGGGTTTTCTTGGCAGTGTCACCGGAAGTAGATTGCCAGGCCTTTCTTCCGAGGCAATGGAGGGTTAAGGGACTTGCCCAAGGCCACAAGGAGTGCTAGTGGGAATCGAGCCCTGGTTGCTTGGTTACCAAACCAGTGTTCTAACCACTAGGCTACTCCTCCACTCCTCTGTTAGTGTAGCTGGGTTTAAAAAAGGAAAGGTTCATAAACCATTATTAAAGAGGACCCGGAAATGCACTGCTTACCCTGGGAGAAGCATTGTCGAACCTGTATACCTTTTTGGGAATCTGCCAGGTACTTGTGACCTGGATTGGCCACTGTTGGAAACAGGATACTGGGCTTAATGGACCTTGGTCTGATCCACTATGGCATTTTTTAAATTTCTTATGTTCTCCATTTCCAGTCCTTGGGGATAGGCATTTGTGACCTTCCCAAACCATACACTCTGCACAGTGGGTGAGCAAACTAATCTTCTGTTCCTTGCATAAACTGCTCATGACTTTTTCACCTACTTTTTTGTCTGCCCACACGTCCTCTGTCAGTAGCACTTCTGATCTGCAAAGCCATCGCTTATTTATGAACTTATTTTATGATACAAACCTGATCTTTTATGTATCAATGAAACCTCACTCAGGAATAGAAAGGAGACTCTTCTCAGTCACTGTATACTGCTGCAATACTCTGCACTCTCGGTCCAGCATGCTTACAAGAAAGGTGGGGGTGTAGCTCTCATCCATATGAATTCCCCTTCTTCAAGGGCTCCCGTTCAACTCGCTGCAATATTCTGAAAATGTCTTAGTAAAAATTGAGCTTCACCCCTCCATTCATGTTTTTTTGACTTACTGAATTCCAGCCCCTGATTCTGCTTCCTGGGATTGTCATCATATATCTGAACCTAGTTATAACACTCCGTAAGTTAATTGTGTTTGGGAATTTTAACATTCATTATGAAAACCAGTGCACACATCAGGATGAATGTATTGCTTCCTTTATGGAAGACCTGAATTTTCGTCGGTATTTGTCATGTCCTACCCACATGGCTGGTCATATGCTAGATCTTGTTTTTGCTGATTGTACTGGCTACATTGGACAGATCACTTTCTTATTTCATTTGCGTTCATTATCTTCCCCCAGCTAAGTTTACTGTAAGCCACGTTGGGGCTTTTTGTACCTATTTTCATGTCTGGCCTGATCTAAGCATTTTTTTCTACTTGTGAGACTTTCTTTCCTTCAGAGTTTCAGTCCTTGGTGCCATATGCTCAAGCTAACTCTTTGATTACAGATGTACTGCAATTGCCACTTCAGATCAGATATTTCAACACCTTTGGACCACTTTCATCCCAACTACTGTAATCTCACTCACAAAACCATTCTCCACTATCTGCAAGACAAGTTGCCTAGTAGACCCCATACCATAACCATACAAAGCAGTCCTTTGGATTGCTGACATTCACCCTCTTGATCATCAATTACAACCTCGATAGTAGCGTAGTTCCACTTCCCTAGAAACATGCTATCATTAAACCAGTCATTAAGTCCTCACTCAACACAACCATCCCAGCTCATTACCGTCCGCTATCTAGTCTGTCTTTTTGTTGCCAAACTCACTGAGAAAATTGTGTTTTCCCAACTCTGGAATCACATGAAAAGTGCCAACATTCTGAATCCATAACAATCGGGATTCCACCCTGGTTATAGCATGGAAAATATCCTGACTATATTGCTTAGTGTGTGCCATAGTGCCTTAGAAAAAAGCCAAAATTGTATTAATCTTGACCTTTCCACAGCTTTTGATCTTGTTGATCATTCTCTAGTGCTAACCTGGCCAAATGACATTGAACTGCAAGGTACTATATTTTCTTGGTTGTCTTTATTTCTCCTGTCAGTAAAATATGTTAAAAAAAAGGTATTGTGCCCCCATTTTACTATATTGGCTATTTTTCTACCATTTGCATCTTTGCTTTCCTGACTACTTTCCAGCTTCTCTTAGTTGTTCTAGGTCAGTGATGGCTAACCTTTTTGAGCCCGAGTGCCCAAACTGCCGCACAAAACCAAAGAATTTCCTCAAAGTGCCAGCACGTCATTTGCATAAGTGGTCTTATTTGCATAAATATTTGCATAATGTTACCATACACTAACTTTTAGTAAACATGTCTCTTAATGAGTGTATGGATAAAGAAAGACTAAAAGATTTCTACATTACTATAATCCAGTGCCAACCGCCAGGCACATTAGGAACTACTACAAACGCTGCCCATTTAGAACCCATAGCAAACCCGCCGTATCCTGACAGCATTACCAGGACTCACAAAGCACCATACCCTACCTATCAAAAGGCAACACTGCAAATATTAAACCAATACATTTCAGTGAATACTGGGGAAAGAGAACAAGTGGCAACGTCAAATAGGAATTTCCTCTTGTACCAAACAAAGCGCAGATGTTAATGATGCACATTTCCCAGAGCTGACATATTCCAGTTAATAAATTCAAAATAAAGAGATATCTTTCTACCTTTTGTGCATTTTTTTTCAGTTGCAATTGGTCCAGCCATTTTCTTCTGGTTTCTTCATGTTTTCTGCTAACTCTCCATCGTCTGCTGTCCATTTGTCCTTTCTTCTCTCTTCTAGTTTTTTTTCCATTCTCTCTCTCTCTACATCTGCTTTAACATACTAATCTTTCTCCTTTTGCTCTTTCCTCATTCCTATTTCATCCACACAAATTTTACCCCTCCATCCTCAATCCCCAATTACTCTCCCAATACCTGGCCAATTGTAGATTTTTCATCCCTCCTACACAAAATATTTTTCCCCTCTCCATTTTACTCTCCCAGCCCCATCCCATTCTAATCCTCCCCCAACATCAGCTCCCTTCTAGTTCCAGTCTCACCCAGCATCCATTCCCTTCTTCAAGCCCCCCACTTCCCCTCAGCACATTTCCATTCCAAGCCCCGTCCCCATCAGCTATTTGCAGTTCAAGCCCCCCACTTCCCCTCAGCCCATTTCCATTCCAAGCCCCATCCCCAACAGCTATTTGCAGTTCAAGCCCCCTTCCACTCAGCCCATTTCCAGTCCTAGCAACCCCCCCAACCCATTACCAGTCCTAGCCCCCCATAGCCCACTCCCAGTCCTAATCCCACCAGCCCATTTCCAGTCCTAACCTCCCCATCAGCCCACTCCCAGTCCTAATCCCCCATCACTCAATTTTTAGTTTAAGCCCCCCCAGCGCCTATCACCACTCCTAACCCCCCCAGCGCCCATCACCACTCCTAACCCCCCCAGCCCAGCGCCCATCACCACTCCTAACCCCCCCAGCCAGCCCAGTGCCCATCACCACTCCTAACCCCCCCCAGCCAGCCCAGTGTCCATCACCACTCCTAACCCCCCCAGCCCAGTGCCCATCACCACTCCTAACCCCCCCCCACCCCAGCCCATCACTACTCCTAACACCCCCCAGCCCAGCCCAGCCCATCACTACTCCTAACCCCCCAGCCCAGCCCAGCCCATCACCACTCCTAACCCCCCCAGCCCAGCCCACCACCACTCCTAACCCCCCCCAGCCCAGCCCATCACCACTCCTAACCCCCCCAGCCCAGCCCATCACCACTCCTAACCCCTCCCCAGCCCAGCCCAGCCCATCACCACTCCTAACCCCCCCTCCAGCCCATCACCACTCCTAACCCCCCCAGCCCAGCCCAGCCCAGCCCCTCACCACTCCGAACCCCCCCCCAGCCCAGCCCAGCCCAGCCCATCACCACTCCTAACCCCCACCCCCCCCAGCCCAGCCCAGCCCAGGGAAAAATTTTTAAAAAAAGAAAACCTGTCTACTGCCGCTGTCGGGGCCGCCGCGGCAGAATCGAGCGTGCCGCGGGGCCCCCCTGTACCCACCCGGCAGAGCCTGCCCTCCCCGTAGCAGCTCTCTCTTTGGAGCTGCAGTCAGACGCGCCGGCTGGCAGAGCGCGAGGGAAGAGTTCCCTCGCTGCTCTGTTAAGCCCGCGGGGGCTGATGGGAAGTTCCCATCAGCCCCCGCGGGCTTAACGGAGTCGCGAAAGGGAAACTCTTCCCTTCGCGCTCTGCAAGCCGGCGCGTCTGACTGTAGCTCCAAAGAGAGAGCTGCTACGGGGAGGGCAGGATCTGCCGGGTACAGGGGGGCCCCGCGGCACGCTCGATTCTGCCGCGGCGGCCCCGACAGCGGCAGCAGACAGGGTTTTTTTTTTTTTTCGATTGCGGACCTTCCCGCGTGCCAGCTGCAAGGCCTTCGCGTGCCACAGCTGGCACGCGTGCCATAGGTTCGCCATCGCTGTTCTAGGTACTGTTGCTTGTCTTTTCTATTTCTGTGATCTCTTGTACTATGTGAAAACTAATCTCTTTTTTCCCACTCACCTTTTCAGCTACTACTTTTGAGAATCGTAGTGTCCTCCTTTTCCTCTCAGTTGTATTTGCTTTCTTAAGAAAAGCTTTGTTGCTCTTTTAGTTTTACCCACTACTAGATGTTTTCATGCAGATAACAACTCCTTGAGGTATACTGCTATTTTAGCAAAGCTAGCTTTCCTGAAATCTTGCACCCTCACTGTTGAATGAATTCTCTCTTCTATAGTGGCTAGCCATTGCCGCTGAAACTAAGACCCTGATATTCAATGCCCAGTTATCTTCTGCAGCAAAAGCTAGGCCAGTCTTTAATGTACTTAACCTTCACCGCTTGGCTGCTAAATATCACTCCTGCCACCCCTGGAACACCCTATTTTAACCGGTGGCACTCATGGATATTCTAACTGCGTTGGTGCCACTGAATATCCAGGTCAATGCGGTTAACAGCGATTCTGCTAACCTCGTTGATCACTCTCGATACTGGGCCCATAGAACATAATGACAGAAAGATGACACGGGCTTTCCAGAATGCTCATCCACACCAACCGCTCTGTTCTACACTCCATTCCTTTTCTGACAAGATCAGCTAAATCTGTCCCAAGCTTTCTTTAATTCAAATACTGTTCTTGTCTCCATCACCACCACTAGGAGGTGCTCTATGCATTCAAGCCCATAGAGATATTTCCTTAGATTACTTCTGAGTCTACCTTTCCCACCTTCATCCTGTGACTGCTGATTCCAGAGCCTCCATTACGTTGAAAGAGGATAGCTTCATGTGCATACTATACCTTGGAAGTATTACATTTCTCCAAGGACAAGCAGGATAGAAAGTTCTCACAACATAGATAATGTCACCGAAGGACCTGGCACTGGAAAACTCTTTCCAGATTAGTATTTTTCCCAAAGCTTTTCATGCACACCACATCCTGCCTGCTGCTGTCGTGTGGGACCACATCAATCTTCATCTTTTTGTCGATCTGAGAGGTCATATCACCACTGGACCCCAGCACAATGTTGTAAAATTGTGGTATTTTTCCCTAATTATCAGTATTGTTGAGCTCAAAATTCAAAGCCCTTAGTCAGCCAGCCATCCAGCCAGCCAAGGGTGCTGAACGCTATCTTACTACTACTAATAATAATAATTTATAAAGTGCTACAAGACGTATGCAGCCCTGTAAAAACATAGAAAGAGATGGTCCTTGCTCACGAAAGCTTAATTAAGACAGACAAGGCAAAGGATAAGAATAAGGGGAAAAAGAGGGTAAGGAGAAGAGGTGAACGGAGAGTTCGGAGCTGGGAGGTCTGCTGGGAGGAGCTGGGAGGTCTGCGTTTGATAGAGGGCTTTGTGGATAAGTAGGGCTGATTTGTATTTGATTCTTGCTTCTAGAGGGAGTATGTGCAGTTCTCTCAGGACTGGGGTGATATGATCTTGTTTTTTTGCTTTCTGGATAATTCTTGCTGTGGTATTTAAGGCAGTTCGTAGTGGGTTGGTGTGGGTGGCAGGTAGTCCCTGATAGATTATGTTGCAGTAGTCCAGGTGGGGGAGCATCATAGCTTGCATGACTGTCCTGAAGTCTTGCAGATTGAGGAGAGGCCTGAGGCGTTGTACTGTTTTTGCTTTGTGGAATATTATTCCGGTAATCTTTTTGATCTGCTGCTTGAGTGTGAGTGCTTGGTCTATGATGATTCCTAAGTCTTTTATGTGTGGTTGCATTTGTATTTGTGTGGTTCCTAAGTTGAGTGGTGGTGTGAAGTTTGGATCCTTGGTTACTATGAGGGCTTCTGTTTTTTTTAGGTTGATGGATAGGTTGTTCTTTTGTAGCCAGCTGAAGATTTCTATGAAGCAGTCTGTTAGTTGATTGATTGTCGGGTTGGTGGTTGTGATCGGTCCATAGAGCATTATGTCATCTGTGTAGATGTGGTAGTTGATCTTATGGGCGCGTATGATTGAGCAGAGTGGTTGCAGGTAGATGTTAAAGAGCATGGCGGATAGTGTGGATCCTTGGAGTACTCCTTGGTGTTGCTGAAAGGGGGGGGGGGGAGGTTGCTATGCTTGTGCGGATCAATTGTTGTCTGTTGGTCAGGTAGGAGCGGAACCACTGAAGTACGACGTTTTTGATGCCGATTTCTTGGAGTCTGTGTAGGAGGATGTTGTGGGAGATGGTGTCAAAGGCTGCGGATATGTCCAGAAAGATCATAGCGTAGCCAGAGTGCTTGGTCTGTGTGCCCTTGATGAGGGTGTTCATTAGAGATGCCATGAGGGTCTCGACTCCGTGGAATGGACAGAAACCATGTTGTTGTGGGTCCAGTATGTTGTTGGTATCCAGGTGGTCTTGAAGTTGTTGTTGAACTATTTTCTCAATGATTTTGGCGGTGAATGGAAGACTTGCTATAGGCCTGAAGGAGGCGGGGTCAAAGGGGTCTGTTGTGTATTTTTAGGGTTGGGCGGATGATGGAGGTTTTACGTAAATCATTTTTATTGGTTTCACAAATATAACCAATATAATACAACAGAACATAATACAACAGCTCATAACGCAACAGAGCAGAGCAGAACATAGCAGAACTTAGTATGGTGGGCAGCAACAGAAATACATAGCATAATGAAGAGCATATTCAGGAACACAATCAAGACCACAATCAAGAACACAATCAAGAGCCCACCCACCTCCTGAAACAGTGTCCGACAACCCCCTGGCTGGCTATTACAAGCAAGGTGTCCTTTCTCTGCTGCTAAAGAGTAGATAACAAATACATTCACACTGGCAATGCTATGTCCCAACACACCTCCCCTTCCCTCCCCATCCACCCTTGCACCCCTACCCCTCCCCTCCCCCTCCCCCTCCCCTCCCTCTTCTACAGATGTACCTCATCCCTCCCCCCTCCCTCTTTGCCACACAACTACAACCTGACAACCAATAACGCTCATCCACGCAGTCATACATCTGATCTGACATCCCATTCAAACAGACAGCTCGCCAATCATCCGCCCCTCCTCTTCCCGACAAGACTCAGTCAGCCTGTTCCACTTGGTCCTTCTCATCGGTCTCCACTGCCCCCAAGGTGGAACCCCCATGCACTCCTAGCCAGATTTTGCCAAATTCCACCTGATTTTGCCCCCCATAAGCTGGGCCGTACGCTGTTCTAAGCTCTTCAGCTCAAGCATACCTCTGCACCATTCAGCAATCCGCGGGGCTTTATCCTCTACCCAATGCTTAAGAATACATTGCTTCGCTATAAGAAAACCTCTCTCATACAATTTGACATCATAAGTGCATAGAGGCTCAGACTCAGACTCATGGCCGGGCCCAGGCCTGCCTCCCCCCACCCCCGGCCCCAGAACGCCACTGGAGCCTCCCAACCCCCTCCTCTGTTGCTACTAGCGTTGCTGCTGGTGGGGACGCCGATTAAACACCACTCCGGGGATAGTGCACCCCCCCGTGGGCCTCCAAAACTTCAACACATCCTGGACTGCGTGCCAAAACTCTTGTATGCGTGCACAAGCCCAAAATCGATGCATCAATGACCCCCTCTCGGAACCACAAAGTTGACACACATCCGTCGGAAGCAACCCCATCCTAGCCGCCCAGGTATTTGGCACATAGGCTCTCCATATCAATTTATATTGGAGTTCTTGCAATCTAACCGTCTCTGAGGCGACCTTAGCATACTTAAAAGCCTCCTGCAACTCGAGCGCCAAAACTTGTAGCATCCCCTCATGGTTCCATTTTTGAGCTAAGGTTTCAAAAAGCGCCCAGCTCCCCCCCTGGGTACCACTCCGCTCGCAAGGCCTTCAGAGATAAACGTCTATCGGGCTCCACAATAAAGTCCCAGATACTACCGATGCACAACCGCAACCTCTGGTTAAGTTGGAGTTCCCTAACATAATGACGAACTTGTAAATAAAAGTAAAAGGACTTCGGTGCTACCAAGTACCTTTGCATCAATGACTGGAACGAGTCGACTTCCCCCTGCATCTGCATGCGTAACTGGCCAAGATAACATAGACCACTGTCCGCCCAGGTTTTAGTTAAGTCTCCCTGTCTCCCGGGCGCAAAGGTCCCATTATTGATCAGTGGAAGACACTCCGTAGCAGACCAACAGAGACCTTTCTTCTGGCATAAGAATCTCCACGCCTTTCTAAGTGCCCCAATATATACCGACCTTTTCCACATTTGTGGGAGATCGACGCTCTTAGCATGCAATAAATAAGCCGCATGGAACGGTGTCGACATCCAGGCGATCAAGGCCTTTGGAAGTATCTCCTCGCTTCCCAGAATTAAATCCCGCAGAGGGCCAAGCAAACAGAGGAAATTATAGTCACGCACAGAAAAGAAGCCTAGCCCTCCCTCCTCTCTACGTCTCATCAACACCGACAGCGGGATCCGGGACTTCCTACCCCTCCACAAAAAGCGCGCAATATGCTTCTGCAAGGACAAGACATCACGGCGTAATAGCCATATAGGAAGATGTCGTAGAAGGTGCATCCAACGGGGCATCTCTATCATCTGAACCAAAGCTATGCGCCCCATGAGCGAGAGAGGAAGATCTTTCCACTTCTGCATAGTGGCTATGGTTTTATTCAACATAGGCTTTATATTTGCATCATAAAGCTTGGAAACACAACCGGGAATCTGAATCCCAAAGTATCGAAACTCCCCCTGCGTCCAAAGTAAAGGGAACTGCCCCTGCCATTCTTGTCGCGCTCTACCCCCGACATCTAAAGCCACCGACTTGGCTATGTTTATGCGAAGGATCCAAACCGCTCAACAATCGCCAGTGCCTGTTCCAATGACCCTGTGGGTTGCATAGACACAATAACATGTCATCCGCAAAAGCACTAACCTTAACTTCCCCTCCCTGCCATTCAATGCCTCGCACCGCTTCTGTTCTAATAAGCGAGAGTAGCAAGGGTTCTAGCAGGAGGACAAATAGCAGAGGCGAGAGCGGGCACCCCTGACCAGTGCCCCGCTGTAATTCAAAAGGTTGAGAACAAGTCCCTCCACTCACTACACAAGCCAAAGGTTGTGCATACAGCGCCCGAATCCAGTCCAAAAACGCCCCCTTGAATCCAAACTTCATTAAGACCTCAAACATATACGGCCAGGACACTCTATCAAAGGCCTTTTCCGTGTCTAGGCTAACCAAGATCAGGGCTATCTCTGAAGCAAGACACCTCTCCATCCCCAGCAACACCTTACTAATGTTGGAGAAGGCTCCCCTCCCCTTGACAAACCCCGATTGGTGACTACCTATCAGCCGGGGCAGAATCCGTTGCAACCGGGCAGCGAGCACCGACGCCACCAGCTTTGGAATGACAGTGATCGCAGCAGTCTGCATGTCCCGCAGGTATGAGCCCACGTCCCGCGCCTCCTGGTAAAGGACCATCAGAGTGGGTGTCACTTGAGCTATCAACATCTTATAAAATTCAGAGCCATACCCGTCGGGACCTGGGGCCTTATGTGGTTTCCCGGTCTTAATCACTTTCTGTATTTCCGCCGCAGTAATATTCCCATTAAGCTCATGCAAGTCAGCCTCAGACAGCCAGGGGAGCTGCGACGACGCCAAGAACTCTCGCTCACGCTCCCTATCCTCAACTTCAGGGGTGTATAAATCCTGGTAGTATTGGCGAAACACCTGTACAATCTGACTCAACTCAGAGTGTTGCACGCCCTGCCTATCTCTAATCCTGGTCACACCCTGGATCCCCCCTCTCCCCCTCACCAAACGTGCTAATAGGCGTCCGGACCGGTCACCGAAGCGGAACAACTGATAATGATAATATTGTATCGACTGAATGGCTCTCTCGTGTAATAACACATTTAAAGCCTTCTGCACCTCGAGATATACAGGGAGCGCGGCCGACCGCAACATAACGGCCCGTTTAGCCTCTTGTAATTGGCTCGCCAATTCCAAGATCTGGTGATCTATACGCTTCCGTTCTTTCGCAGTGTACGCTATGATGTGACCTCGTAGTACTGCCTTCCCGGCCTCCCATAGGGTCGCCACCGGGACATCACCCGTATCATTGTGCTTGAGATATTCATTCCAATGATGCACCAAATAGTCCCGAAATTCCTCACTTTTGCCTAGATGGGAAGGAAAAGTCCATTGGGCTCCATTTGTAGCCCACCCCTTCCAGTCGAGGAACACTTTAACATGGTCCGACACTACTACTGGTTCAATCTCTACTCCAAGCACTTTTCCAAAACTCTCTTTGGAGACCAAAATGTAATCAATCCTGGACCAGGTTTGCTGTGCTCTCGACAGATGCATGTAATCTCATTCTATGCCATGTAAAACTCTCCACGAATCAATTAAACCCCCCATAGTACACAGATATCCTACACCTTTTTTAGACCACCCACCACGAGAAAGTCGTGCCTGAGATTTGTCCAAAAAAGGGTCGTGTGGGCAATTATAATCTCCTGCCAGTATCAGTGGTATCTTCGGCGCCCCCAGTATCTTACACAACAGAAGCTGAAAAAATTGGTGGTCATATGTATTAGGTGCATAGATAGTTCCCATAAAGAGCTCTTCCCCTTGAACTTTTAAATGCACAAATAAGAATCTACCCTGTGGGTCAGCGTCTTCATTCAAAACCTCTACCGCTAGGCCCTTCTTCACTAAGATCGCTACTCCTCGTTTCTTACTACCAGAGGAGGCCGAGAAAACCCTGCCCACCCAATCTTTCTTGAGTTTGCCATGCTCCAGTGCGCTTAAATGAGTTTCCTGTAGTAATGCTATCTGCGTATTCCCCCTCTTTAAGGCCTGTAATATCTTGGTCCTCTTAACAGGAGTGTTCACACCCCCCACATTCCAGGAGACTATCCTAAGGTCAGCTCGCATTCTCACAGGGTACAGGCATTTTACTCACGAACATTCCTGCATCCACATCTTGAGCTCTGGGTCGCCCAGCCTCGACCCCGAGCTTAACATCCACAGTGGGCCATCATTTTTTATTCGCATGGGTTCCCTCTGCGCTTCCCAGAGGACGAACAATTAGGCTTGCATTCCGCTGTTGTTTCCAGGTTGTCCCCCCGCTCCATGGTTCTAGCTGTCCACCCCCTTTACTCTCCCTCCTCCCTCTCCCTCCCCCACGTCCTCCTCCCCCACCCCGCTCCCTCCACAACCTTACCCATCCCCAGTCCCAACAGAATAAAAAACCTAATTCCATGCCCCAGCTTTAACCGCTGAGGTATATCCCACCAGATGCCACAGGGCCGCCCCGAGCTTTGCAATAATAGTCTGAACCCCCCCCCCCAACCGCCCACAAATCTACAACATGAACTCTTATCAAAACAAACAACATAAGAGCATTCAACATTCGACAGAAAGTTAACAAAGCTAGGGACCCTCCAACGACCAAGACATTTCCTTCCTCACCATCGTCCACATAGCTCACATCCAGCAATGTCATGCCATCCACATTGCTGCGTAATGAGCTCAGCAATCACTCATATTTGCAAGCTGTGCATTGTGCTGGCCCAGTTGCTCAGGTTAGCCGTTCTTCTACTAGGCCATCCCCCGAGAGTCCCTCCAGGAAATGCTGCGCTGCAGCCACAGAGTCAAAAGCAAAGTTTTTTCCTCGGGACATTACTCTTAACGTCGCTGGGAACGCCAAAGTAAAGCGCACATGCTTCTTGAAGAGAGCCGTACATATAGGGGAAAACTCTTTCCATTTCTGAGCAACAGTCGTCGAATAATCCTGGAAAATCAGTAATTTGTGATTCTCCAACTGTAGATCTCTATGGTTACGGAAGGCCTGCACAATCTGTACTTTATGTTGGAAATTCAAGAGTTTCATAATGACCACTTGAGGTTTCTGCTGTTCTGAATTCCACGGTCCAATCCGATGTGCACGCTCGATATCCAACTTCCCCTCCAACGCGGCGAGGGCCCAATGCTTTAGGCAGCCATTCAGTGAGCAGCTTCATAAGGCCACTGTCTGAGTATGACTCAGGGACTCCCACCACTCTCAAATTGTTCCTCCTGGACCTATTCTCCAGGTCATCCACTTTGGCCTGAAGAGTTGCAATCTGTGTGCGCTGTGCTTTCCATTCTCGGTCTCGCCGTCCCTCCTCATCTTCAATGGCCGACACACGTTGCTCCAGCACATCGACCCTCTTGCCCATGTCGGCCAGAGTTTCACCCATGGTCTCTATTTTCTGCAGCATCAAATCAAATTTTGGCTCCAAAAGCTTTGCAACATCTCTGGCCAGGTCCTCGGCGTGGGAGTCTGCGCTCTCTATACTCTCCACCCCAGGCGACGCCGGCTGTGACGGCGTGGTCGCACAGGCCCCAAGCCTAGCAGACTTTTCCTTATCTTTTCTCGGGGCCGCCGCCATCGAGCCTTCCACTCTGGCGCTCCGTTTCATGTCTGTCAACGTCTGTCCTCCTCCTGGTGCTGGTAGTTTGGGTGGGAGAGGGTATATGTCGCTTAATCTGCCAATTTGCTCAGTGCGGCCCCGGAGCGAGCAGAGTTGCAACCTGCTCACTCACGCATCACGTGATGATGGAGGTTTTGAGGATATCTGGCATATATCCTTTTCTGAGGGATTCGTTAACAATGTGGGTTAGGGGCGTGCTTATGTCCTCCTTGGATTTCTTTATCCATTCTGTAGAGCATGGATCTGGTGGGGAGGTGGTAGTGTTTAGGGAGGAGATGGTGGATTCTATTTTTTCTTTGGTGATTGTTTCGAATGTGCTCCAGTCCGTAACTATGGAAGTAGGGTGGGTTGCTGTCTCTGCATTCGGTTGCAGAGTTTGAGGTTGTTGAAGCTGCTTGTATTGGCGTGCTAGTAGTTCTGGCAGGATGTTTGGTAGCTGGTTGGAGTGGTTGGGTGCATTCGTTAGCTTCTTGACAATTTCAAAGAGTTCACGAGGTTTGTTTATTGAGGTGTTTATGATCTTTGAGTGGTAGGTCCTTTTTGCTTTATCAGTTTCTGTGTGGTACGCGTCTAGTTCACGGATGTATTTTGTTTTATCTTCCTCTTTTTTTGTCTTTCTCCATTTCCTCTCTACTCTTCTGAGTTGGGTCTTTAGTCTTCGTAATTTGGGGGTGAACCATCAGGCCTTTGTTGATTTTCTGGTTTTGGTGCAGTTTGTCGTTGCACAAGATGCAGAGGAGATTGTAGTATTCCAGTTGTGGATTAGGTCATCGATGTTGGTGGAGCTTGTTAGAAGTTTAGGTAGTGTTTGCGCCAGGAAGTCCTCTTTGATGAAATGGTTTAAATCTTCTTGTATGTTGTTTATTGTCTTTGACGCTGGTGTGCTGGTAGATGAGGGAGATGCTGATGAGATAGTGATCTGACCATTGTACACATGTGATCTCTGGGTTTTTGTATGCGGTGGTGTTTTGGGAGTTCAGGAATATGAGGTCAAGTATGTTTCCTTTTTCATGTGTTGGTTCATGTATTATCTGGGTTAAGTTCATTGTTTCCATGGCATTGATGAAGGCTTCGGCATGTTTGTCCTGGAGTGTTGGGAGGTTGAAGTCCCCGAGGATGATTAGTTCTTTTGTGGAGTTGGCAATCTCTGATATGTGTTGTAATATGCCTGATAGATGGGGTGGGTGCTCGGTAAATTAGGCATATGGAGAGATGCTTGTTGGTGAGAGTGAGTATGTCTGCTTTGTTGGTTGTTTCTGAGGTGGAGGTTGGCTTTCGCAATGATGGCTACTCCTCCTCCTCTGGTGTGGGCTCGAGAACAGTGATGGAGACTGTATCCATTTGGTGTTAGTTGGTTCATGAGCACAGTGTCGGTATCCATTAGCCATGTTTCAGTTATGCATAGGATGTCAATATTTTGGGTTGTGATCAGGTCATGGAGCATGTGGTGCTTGTTTCTGACTGAACGAGCATTTATTAGTGTGATGGAGAGAGGGTTGTTGTTTGCGGGATTGGGGGTGTGGATTGGTGTGGGTGGTCTGTGGGTGTTGCACCATGCGGGGGGGGGGGTTGTTGTTGTTTGTGGTTTGGATGGTTGTGGCACTTCGTATGGGGTGGTTGGGGAGCGTGTCGGTAGTGGAGGGATAAAGGGTTAGGAGTGGTGCTAGGAGGTAAATTGGGGAAAGGAAGGGTGGCATGGTTTATAGGTGTACCTGTGTGTCCTGGGGCTCTCTGGGCGTTGGGTGGTCGTTTTCCTCGTTGTCTTGGGTTGCTTGAGCTTGGTTGTGTGAGCTGGTGTATGATGGCTGTTTGTTGCTGTAGTCCGTGGGTTGCTTTGGTTGTGGTTTTGTTTTAGTTGCTCTTTGTGGCTGCTTCTTTGGCCACACCTAAGGGCCACACCAAAGGGTCCTCTGGCGAGGCCCTCAGACACAGGCCCGCCAGACGTGGGCGCACCCTGCTGGGGCGCCGCTTTTAAAGTGAATTTTGTTGCTCCCACTGCCCTGATTGGGCAGGAGCTTCTGAGCGGGAGGATTTCCAGCTCAGGCGCTCTTCCCCGATCGGGGGAACTTCTGAAGTCTTTAGTGGGATGGGAACAGCTGGGGGATGTAGAAAAACAGTGGGCAAAACTGAAGGGGGATATTTTAAGGGCAACCAACCTTTTTGTTAAAATGGTAAGTAAAGGTAAAAGAAAAAGGAGACCGCTGTGGTTTTCGAAAGAAGTAGCTGAAAAGGTGAAGAAAAAAGAGGGAGGCCTTCATGAAATACAAGAGATCACAGAGAGAGGAAGACAGGCATTTATATTTGGAAAAACTTAGAGAAGCTAGTAAAGTAGTCAGGAAAGCAAAGATTCAAGAAGAGGAGGAAATAGCCAATGCAATAAAATGGGGGGATAAGACATTTTCAGATGTTAGTGAGAAGAGGAAGGGTAAAAGTGGAATTGTCAGAGGGGCATCTTGAATAATTTTCAGAAGACTGTGTTTGTGAGAAACTAGCTAAACTTAAAATAGACAAAGTGATGGGACCAGATGGAATACACCAGAGAATACTGAGAGAACCTGGGGACATTCTAGCAGCTCCACTGACTGACCTTTTCAATGCCTCGCTGGAGTCGGGAATGGTGCCAGAAGACTGGAGAGAAGCACATGTGGTCCCTTTACACAAAAGCGGAAGTAAAGACTTGGTTGAAAACTACAGGCAGGTTAGTTTAACTTTGGTGGTGCGTAAATTAAGCGCTGCTGAAAAGAGAAAAATAGTGAGGTTTCTGGAGTCCAGCAGATTTACAGGATCCGAGGCAGCATGGATTGACCAGAGGCAGGTCTTGTCAGACAAATCTGATTGATTTCTTTGACTGGATGACCAGGGAGTTGGACCGAGGGAGAGCCCTAAATGTGGTGTATTTAAATTTTCAGTACAGCCTTTGGCACCGTTCCTCACAGGCGACTTATAAACAAACTGAGCACCCTAGGGATGAACCCTAAAGTTACCTCTTGGGTTAGAAATTGGTTGAGTGGGAGACGACAAAGAGTACAGGTAAATGGAGCTCACTCTGAGGAGAAGGAGGTTACCAGTGGTGTGCCCTAGGGATCTGTCCTTGGTCTGATTCTTTTTAACATCTTTGTCATATAGCGGAAGGGCTGTCGGGTAAGGTTTGCCTCTTTGCGGATGATACCAAAATCTGCAATAGAGTAGACACCCATGAAGGTGTAGATAACATGAGGAGGGATCTAAGCTAAGCTTGAAGAATGGTCTAGAATTTGGCAGCTGAGATTTAATGTTAAAAAATGCAAGGTCATGTATTTGTGCTGCAGCAATCCAAGGGAGCGATTATAGTATAGGGGGTGAAGTACTTCTGTCCACAAAAGAAGAGCTGGACTAGGCGTGATTGTGTCTGATGATCTTAAAGTAGCTAAACAGGTAGAAAAGGTGATGGCAAAAGCTAGAAGGATGCTTGGATGCATAGGGAGAGGAATGGCCAGCAGAAGAAAGAAGGTGATAGTGCCTCTGTATAAGTCTTTGGTGAAACCTGGTATGCAGTTCTGGAGACTGCACTTTCAAAAGGATATAAACAGGTTGGAATCAGTATAGAGGGTGGCTACTAAAATGGTTAGTGGTCTTCGTTATAAAGCATATGAGGACAGACTTAAGGATCTTCAGAGGAAAGGTGGGATAAAGGTGATATGATTGAGACATTTAAATACCTCCATGGTATAAATGCACAGGAAGACAGCCTCTTTTGATTGAAAGCAAGCTCTGCTACGAGGACATAGGATGAGGGTTGAAATGTGGTTAGACTTAGGCGTAATATGCGGAAATATTTTTTTATGTAAGAGTGGTAGATCCGTGGAATAATCTCCCAGTGGAGGTGGTAGAGATGAGGACAGTGTCTAAATTCAAAAAGGCATGGAACAAACACAGAGGATCTCTAAAGGAAAGAAGGGGACAGAGTGGTTGATATGGAAGGGCTGACTAGATAGGCCATGTAGTCTTTTTCTGTTGTCATGCTTCTATAAGGAAAAAGGGGGTCAGGGTCCAAAAGAAGCTTGAAAGAGCCTGTAAGCCTGTAAAATGGACCTTGAAAAGCGAGCGGAGAGAGATGAAGTCTGATGTACAGACTCAGGGAGTTTTTTCCATGCATAAGGAGCAGCAAGGTGAAAGGACCAAAGTTTGGAGTTGGCAGTAGAAGAAAAGGGCAAAGATAGAAGCCAGCCGAAGAAGAGTGGAGTTTGCAAGGAGGGGGGTGTAGGGAGAGAGAAGAGAGGAAAAGTAGAATGCACTTATAGAAACAAAGAAACATGACAGCAGAAAAAGCCCACATGGCCTGTCTAGTCTGCCCTTCAATATCAACTACTACAATAGTCCCCTTTTTTCCTTTAGAGATTCTCCGTGTTTGTCCTATGCTTTTTTGAATTCAGATGCTGTCCTCATCTCTACCACCTCCACTAGGAGATTATTCTACGCATTGTGATAAGGAAGCTTATCATGACTTAGGAAAAAGGGAAAAAGAAAAGGAATTCACCCTTATAAAAGGACCTGTTTTGCAAGTTCAGAGAAACAGAACCCCAATCACACCTGAGAAAGCAGGACATTCACAGCGGGGATAGGTTTCAGAGTTCCCCTAGTGGAGTAAAGGTGAGGGAATGCAGACCCAAGGTAAGAGACCCTTACGTCACTGAGTTCCCTAATTACTCAGCTGCACGGAGGCAAGCTGATCTCCGTCACCTGAGGGGAGAAGAGGTAGGGCTGAAGCCTTGGGAATTTAAGTCCAGGATAGATTATTTCAGAAACACACACGCAGAGAGTTCCAAAGGACACGCAGGAGAGTTCCAGAGGACACACAGAGAGTGCCAGAGAGACTGCTACTGAGAGATCCAGGGAGAGATCTATGCAGAGACCCAAGCTGGAACACAGGACGAGGAAGTACAGGAGAATGGTGGCCAGAGCATGAGAAAGGAGAAGCTGACACAAGTCCAGAGCCAGGTAGAAGCCTTAGAAGTTTCTCTAACACGAAGCAGTACAGAGTTGCAAGAGATACTCTCATTTCTAACGAGAGGCAGTCAGCTGAGCCCTGTATGCTGGAAGGAGAGATAGAACCTATGCAAATAGGTGAACCAGACGTAGCTTTGAATGAAGGAGAGACCTTCATGGATTGCTCTTTATGCCAGTCCTTAACTATGGAGGAAGTTGAAAGAAAGCCAACCATTAAGAGAAAACCTTCAGACCCAGGTACCCTTGAAAGCCTGTAGATAATTTGTGCATGTCCTGTGTTAAAGAAGAGATACGTTTGCTGAGAAAGTAAGAGCAAGCTGAAGCTCTCTAATTGTGCTGGTTAAACACCTGCTATCCAGAGCAGTGCACCAGCAAGAAGCCGTGCTAACAGAGAGAGGAAGTAAAGCTCTGATTTGCTTTTGAATATTCCAAAAGCCTTGCATAGTACATGGCTTGCTTATGAGAAGTTTTATCCATGGTGAAAGATTTACTTTGTTTATAAGGAGACAAACAACCTGGAAGTGTTGGGAATGTAAGAAAAGAAATCTGCTTTAAGGAAAGCTGTTTTTGTTTGCTTTAACCAGCAATGCTAGCCAAGGCTGGTAGCATTGGCTGTTAAAGGACTTTATCTTTGAGCTGAAGAACATTATAAGCTGAAATTCTGCTTTGAGTTTATTTATGTCCTGATGTGTACTGGAAATCCTGGAGAAAGAATCCAAGGTGATATTTGTGAACCTAGCATTTGAGTTAATAAATTCTGTCATTGCCTTATCATTCGAGCCAACGACAAGTGTTTTTTTTTTTTACCTGAAGCCAGTGCATTGTAGACTGAACTACCTTTACCAAGAGGCATTGCAAAAGAACCAGTCAGTTAAGGCTAGAAGGTGAAACTTTCTATGATAACCACACCCCTCCATACTGGATGTAAGGGGCAAGGGCGTGACAGCATCTACCACCCTTTCCGTAAAGAAGTATTTCCGCATATTACTCCTGAGTCTATCCCCTTTGAACTTCATCCTATGTCCCCCTTATAGCAAAGCTTGCTTTCAATCAAAAGAGGCTCTCCTGTGCATTTATGAGGGAAGGCCTTGTGTGTGTGGTGACTTAGGGGTTATGTCAGGGTGATCATGGCATGGTTGGACCATTGTACTGGTGAGATTTCAGGTTGCATGTTGGAGGTTGTGATAGCATTTGGGTGGGAGCAAAAGTCGTGTGTGGGTTCCTGTATTATTTGAGTTGGAGTGCTTCCATTCATCGATAAAGGATGTATATTTTTAGGAGTCATGGAGTTGAGTTTCAGGTCGCCTTGTAGGAATCAGTGTTTGTTTGATGCTGCGTAAATGCAGGCTTCTTCTAGTAGGGTGGGGAGATCATCATTTTTGCCAAGGGTGTTCTGTATGTTAGGGTTAGAGTGAAGTTTTCATTTTGTTCTTGCGAGTAAGTCAAGGCTGTCTGTGTTGCTGCATGAGGGGATGGAGAGGTTTGAAATGTTCTTTGGCGTATTATGAGGACTCCCTCTCCTCTCGTTGATGATCTTGGACAGTTGTATGTTTAAAGTGTGGAGAGTTGAAATTGGTTTAGTAGTACGTTGTCTGTTCTTGTAAGTCAAGATTCTGTGATGCACATTATGGGGGTCTTTTCTAGAATACATGTGGCATGGACGTGTAAGTCGCTAAAACGTCCCCTACCATATTCTGAAACTGTTGACATGTACGTCCAGGGCGGTAGCATGGGGAGTTAAGAACGTGAGCAGGAAGAGGGCGGAATAGGAGCGTGGTAAGCTGCAGTGACCCTAAGAAAGCTTATTCCCGAAAGGGCCATATACGTATGAGATGTAATCTGGAAACATTCACGTTATACCTGCTGAAACCAGGTATGAGACTCGGACTTAGAAATTATTCAGCTCTGACCTGCAATGAGTCCCATATAGGTGAATGGATGTGACAAGTAGGCTCTGAAGTGATGCCACTGCCAGTCAAGACAAAGACAAGATGCAGTCATAAGGTACAGGGAGCAGAACTTAGGGAATGTTGTAGGATAAAGGAAAACATATCTAAACACACTTGCAGCAATATTAAGAAGAGTAACAGTGTCGAATCAGGCTATGCACCTATGCTCTATATGTGCCAAAGGAGACAAAACTATGCACATAAAGATGGAACTGCTGATGCAGGGAGAGTATGGATGTGAGCAGGGAAAGGATACCTTTTGGGGCGAGAACGAGAGATCAGATATGTAGCCCTGGTACCCCATGTGCAACATGTTATGTCATAGCTGATATATACAGGTGCAGGGCAGCCCCCTATCAGAATCATATTGCTGTCACAGAAAGTGACAAAAAGGGACCCAGGATATCAGTGCTTGTGGAACCTGTGTCTTTTGGGGAAACTGCTAGGTATGTATAACCTAGATTGGCCACTGTTGGAAACAGGATACTGAACTTGATCTTACCCAGTATGGCCATATCTTATGTTCTTATGTGTATGTTTGTGTGATCTTAGGGATGCACGGGGGGAGGGGAGGGGACTGGTGTGGGCAGCAGCAGTGAAGGGGGACATGAAGACCTGGCCAGTACCTGGACCATATGGATGCACACAGTGTCACCAGGTGCCAGCGTGATGAGACAGGCAAAGACAGAGAGGGCCCACCATTGCCAAATGTCCAAACATATGCTATACACACAATTGGATACCGTAACCCTAACTATAATCCGCTTGAAACATGCCTTAACGAGATGGCACAATGGTTACAGCAAAACAACATGACGATCAACCATAAGAAAACTGAGGTGATGTATATCTCCAGTAAACCAAACTTTGAACCTCCTGCAACAATCACCCTGTATAATAACACATACAACACCAAGAATGAATAAAATATCTAGGGGGTCACGTTCGACAGCAACCTAAAGATGGAAAAGCACCTACGCAAAACCAATAAGGCCATTTTCCACAAACCTAGAGTACTACAACCTCTACGGAGCATCATTGAACCACACGATTTCAGGACTGTTGCGCAAGCACTCAATTATGCCACAGTTAGACTACTGCAACGCCATCCTACAAGGGCTTCCAAAGAAAACCCTAAACATTCTGCAAATGGCCCAGAATGTGGCGGCTAGGATCATCATGCGAAAAAAAACATTACTGAACACATCACACCTGTATTGATCGAGCTGCACTGGCTCCCCATTTCTGCTCGGATAAAATATAAAACACTGATAACCACATTCAAAACTCATACATAACATAGCGCCATCCGTTCTCTCCACCCTTATCAGCACGCAAACCCCCAAAAAGAGACAAGAAGAACCGTCACCTCAGACACTCTCCACGTTCCAACCAATATCAGATCTGTCAAATCCAGTATTAGCCTTCGCGCATACTCATACTCTGCCCGACCCTCTGGAACCAACTGCCACCTGAGTTATGAGCGACAAAGATCTTATGGTTTTCAGAAAAAAACTCAAGACACATTTATTCCAGTGTCAATTACAATTTGATGTAAACCCCAGGGGGTGCCAAGCTACCACACTATGAAACATGGACACTGTTATGTAAAAAATGTATATATGTAAATGCTGAATCCCCCCTTAAGACCTTTTTCCTGTGTGCTGTGTTTTTCCCTTCAAATCAATGTGTTTTATACCCCAAAATTGCTGTCATGATTTGACAAACTACAATCTGTAATCAAACCGCTACTGAATCGCTGGAAGTAGCGGTATACAAATGTATACTAAATAAAATAAATAAATAAATATGCCTGGCAAGATAAGGGACCCCCCGAATAGGTGCACCCAACAGTTGACAGTGTTATAGGGCACCCACACATCTGCGGTGTGTGCCACCAGGAGATATGACTGATGTATAGCCAACATTCCCCAGACTATCTCATGCAGCGCACACCCCTACTCAGGCCAGGATCTATGAGAGCTGAGAGAGTGGTGTCATATCTGGGGTCTGGTTACCTTGTGTGATGGCATAGGGCCCACCCCATTTTAAGCCCACACAGCTCTGACTGGGGGAGCAGTGTCACAAAACTGGCTGTGGGAAGGCAGACAGGGTCGCCCCACAGATAGTGGATGTATACAGATTGACATACCCTAGATGGGACAAGTGTAGTTGCTGTAAAGAATGCCAGTACCCAGATAGGTATGCCTCAGATGCCATAGACAGAAGCCCCATGTCAGCAACAAAAAACCACCACTGATCATTTCTATAGCACTACAAGGTTGTATGCAGTGCTGCACAGACACACTTAACAGATGGCTCCTGCCCAGTGGGGTGTACAGTCTATTCAGCACAGACATCACAGCAGCTGTGAGTATGATATGTGCAGGGGGAATGGACAGGAAACTTAAGGGAGCCTAGGCAATGTGCATCAATGCGGTGGGTGCCCAGTCAGGATTTGAGAGGATCCTGGGCAAAGCATGCCTGACAGACTCAGCTACTGTGTCCTAGGAAAATGGAGAAGCAGGGTGAGGGCAGCGATGTCGGGATATAGCTGTAGAAGAGAAGGACACAGATAGAGGCATACTGACAGAAAACAGTGTTCATGGAAGGGGTTGTAGGGAGAGCTATGATGGGTTTGGGAAATCAGAGCTGCAGAATGTTGTGCACATATAGGACAGCCACCACCATAGCCACTGGCCAGCAAGCACGACAGGAGGCCCCAAATGGGTCACAGCACCACCAGTGTCCTAAGGCCCATGGCATCCTGTGGAGGGTGCAAAGTCTGGGTAACTGGTGCCCCCAACACCCTATCAAGATCAGTTGTGGATGGGAGCCCCAGGGCAAGCACCTAATTTTATGGTAGTGGATGTGTGTCAAAGCAGACCCAGAAGGGAGGAGGGTGTGACAAATGTGACAGTGGTCACAGCAAGGACAGGTGCCCCATGCATGCAGTGATGCTGGCATATGCCCCTAAACAGTGACCTGCAGAGGCGGCACAGAGGGGCATTGGCCATCAGACCAATGCCACACACACCAGGAACTTAGGGCTGAACAGTGTGTGACCAGCATAAACATATCATTGTGCGAGTCCCGCAGCCAACACATGAACATATATGTCCATTCCCCACACCCATGCAAGGCCAGACCTATGAGGCAATGCTATCCTGTGGATCCACCCACTCCCCAACCACCCATGCCACCCAAATGCCATAATGTCACACAGACAATTCTGGAATATGACTGACACCCACCCCGCATACCCCTGCCCAAATCACACTGCATGTGCACCCCCATGGTTCCAACCCCACCCACCAAACATGCCTCCCCCCAACTCTGGTGCTAGATGACCCCCTGTGGCCCTCTTTTGTGCCTGCTCCTTGCCCCTCCCCTCATATGCACCTGTGCCTTGGTTACCACGGTCACAGGTTTGCATGGTGGTGAATCCTCAGACCCAGAGATGTCACAGCTCATGCTGCCTGACTGGAATGGAGGAAAACACCATCAAGGGGCTGCGGCTCCAGGAACTGGCCCAAGGAGAGGGGGGGGTTCCTGTGTGGTGGTCCGACCAACAGTGGTATGGGTTCATGCAGAGGCCCATATTGAAACACCACTGGGGCTTGGGTGTGGAGGTGCAGGTGCACATGCTACTGAGGAAGCTGCGGCTGTGGGAGCTGCCCCACCACACCCCTGCACAACTGCATGGGATGCACACTGAAGTGTGCATGGGGCTGTGTAGGGACAGTGCCCAGGAACATAGCACAGCTCCATCAGGATCTCCAGCCTGGTAGCCTGGAGGGTGCCAGTAGCAATGGTCGCTGCTCTGTGGCCATGACATGCCTCTTCTGCAACACCGTGGGCTGGCGCAGCAGCTCTAGCTGTTGCTTGGACCATGCCCTATTGAGCGGCACTGTGAGCAAGCAGACGCTCAGCATAGGCTGTGGTGGCAGTGGTGATGGGGACGGGGATATGGAGCTACAGATCATCCAGGCCAGGGTCATCAGGTGGCTGCTGCAGTGCAGCGTCACTAGCGGTGCATGGCAGTGGGGCATCAGGTGGGGCCCCTTCCCCTTCTCCTGTGGTATCCTTCATGGACACTGTTGGCAGAGCAGGCACCGCTGCCTATAAAGCTACTGCAGGGACATCCAGACAACATCGAGAGGTCAGACCTGCAACCACCAATGCAGACAACGATGGGGTGGCAGTGGTGCAGCCATGTGGATGTGCCAGTAGGCCACAGAGACACAGAGGAGCCGCTGACATGGTTGGCTACACACCCTATCACCATTTGCGGAAGCCACATGGGCACAGAGGGCCTGTGCACAGACACCCACCCCAGTGCCTTGTGCAGTTAACCCTGCCACACCAGCTGGCGGCCATGCTGTCAATGCCTCCGACACACAGGCCAACATTGGAGCAGCCACACACAATGTGAGTGTTATGTTTGTTTATGTTTATTAGATTTGATATACCGCCCTTCATATTAATAACAGAGTGGTGTACAATTACAAAAGTCAAAATAACGGCCAAGGGCCAGGAAACAGAAAGGAAGTTACAATGTAAGCAGGACAGTGAAGAGTAGGACATACGTACCAGACAAGAGGAACAGAGACACTGAGGGGCAATGGGAAGAGATCACACAGAAGGCATGGGAAGGTCAAAGGCAGAGGAGAACAAGTGAGTCTTGAGGCGTGCTTTAAAGGTGCGGTAGTTCTGGTCAAGTCTGAGAGAAGAGGGGAGTGAGTTCCAGAGAGCGGGACCAGTGCAGAAAAATGCTTGAGGAACAAGTAGAATGCAGGTTGGCTCGGGAAGGGGAAGGGAATTGAAGACAGTTTACGTGGATTGACTGAAGGGCATGAATGGGAGTGTGAGACTGAATGAGGTCCGCCAGATACTGAGGGGTGTGTGTGTAGAGGATTTGGTGCACAAGGGTAAGGAGCTTGAAGTGAATATGATGGTCAAAACAGGTAGCCAGTGGAGGTGCAGAAAGAGAGGAAGAACGTGGTCGAAATGAGTAGTGTGGGTGAGCAAGCGGGCAGCTGTGTTTTGAATGCGTTGAAGCCTATATAACTGGGATTGAGGGAATTACCGTCAAGAACAGAGTTACAGAAATCAAGGTGAGGAGATGACGAGGGAGAGTAACACGAGTGGTGAAGGGGCTTGGGTAGTAAGAAAGGGACGACACAGCGCGTGATCTGATGGAGGCAGAAAAAAAGAAGTTTTTGGGTGAACATGGGGAAATGTGATCATGGAAAGAGAGATTAGAGTCAACTAAGAACCACCCAAGATACTGAAAAACAGAATACGAGTTGGGGATAGAACGATTCCGGGGCAAAGGATGGGGCTACTTGTGGGGACAGGGACTAACATGGGGGAACCAAGATAGCAAGAGTCTTAGAGAGATTTAAGTGCAAGGCAATGAGTGGAAAGCCAGCGTTGACAACAGAGAGAAGACACGGAGTTTGTAGAGGGAGAAAAGATCTGTGGTGAAGAGGAGAGGTGGATGAAGACAGAACAAGGTCATCTGGCCATAGTAGAAAGCCGGTAATCCCAGATTCTTGAATGAGAAGGGCAAAGGGGTGCTAGGAAGACATTGATTAGAAGCTGGTGCAAGGATGGAGCCTTGTGGAACAAAAACCACAGTGCATAGGGACAGGATCCGAGGAAGCAGTTGAAGAGGAGTGAGAAAGAACGGAATTAGGACTGGGAGAGGATAATATAGGAGTAAAACCAGTGTCACGGAGGCCAGTGTTCCGCGGAGGCGGGGACAGAAGAAGGAAGGAGTGAGTCCACAAGGTCAAAAAGCCCGCAGAAAGGTCTAAGGATACCGCCACCAAAATAGCACCACGATCACGTGCGACATGAAGTTCATTGAGGAAGGCTAACGACAAGGACGTCTCCACGCTGTGACCCGGATGGAAGCCTGATTGATTGAGGGTGAAGAAAATTAATAGTGTCCCAAGTGGGGGAGAGTTGTGCCAGCAGACTGCCTTCTCAAAGTATTTTAGAGAGAAAAGGAAGGTGAGAATGACAGGTCGCTAGTGGCAGGAAGGAGGGGGTCGCGGGAGGGGTAGGGGTTCTTGAGAATAGGAGCATCTGAGTGCATGTTTCCAAGGGGGAGGGAAAGTATCAGTGGAGAGGCGAGTGTTTTAATCATGGTGAGGATAGCAGGAGGAAGAGCAAGTGAAGGAGTGAGGAACCAGGATGAGGGAATGGGATCAAGAGAGCAAGTAGTTTTGTTTGAAGATTGGAAATAGATTTGATGAGCTCACAGTAATGGTAAGTGGGTGACAAAGAACCCCAAATGTGCGAAAGAAGGGGGTCGGAAGGGGAGAGGGGGGAGGAAAAGTGGGGGCCTGTTGGTGGGGGAGGAACAATATGGTAGTGTCACAAGCCTCAACGTCCCAAGCCACTTGCCTTTAGTAGGTTCGAGGGGCATGGTGGTTGAGGATTCCTTCTTCATCAGCTCTTAGCAGCCTATTTCTTCGTGATGGCTTCTGGGAACGTGTGATTAGTACTTGCTAAAATATGTTGGTGCTTTAAAGTATTGAAGGTTTGTATTTGAGGTAACCGAGGTTAAGGTCGTGTAACAGAAAATTTATTTCCATAACACAAAAACACAGCACGTTCAAAGGTATTCATTTACAGGATTATAAACTGTAAGGATTTGCTTGCAAATAGATGGCAAACAAAACCAAAGAACTCGGAAATGGCCTTCTTAAAGTCCTCTTACTTGCAGAAGTATTGCCTTTCGAAAAACTAGGCTGCCACTTTCCCTTTTAGTCCCCTTTTTAAACAGAGCATAAAGACAAAATTCAAGCTTAATTCTTCTACAGCAGTTTGGTCTTCTGCCAGCCTCACAAAAACCTCCTCCTAGGCTGCATTTCGACGTGAAACCAAACTTAGAACAAATACTAACATTCCAAGCGGTTATCAAAACTCTTAGCACAGGCCTTTTCATGTAGGAGAGGAGCAAGGCAAAATCTTTCTTTTATAGCACCGCTACACTTGGCTTTCTACCTGCCGTTGCACCAGTTCAAACAACAGGTGATAAACAAGCTCATGAATCGAGAGCTTCCAGATCCGGCTTACGGTTGCAGTACATTTCCCTTTTAAAAC
Organism: Ichthyophis bannanicus; assembly: GCA_033557465.1. Taxonomy (NCBI): domain Eukaryota; kingdom Metazoa; phylum Chordata; class Amphibia; order Gymnophiona; family Ichthyophiidae; genus Ichthyophis; species Ichthyophis bannanicus. The sequence goes on from CM066039.1 coordinate 138,451,319, forward strand.
ATACCGGAATTTACTTCCCCACTGCTTGTGCCTTATGGTTTAACTTCCAAGGAGAATTACTTCTTTCAGGGCTAGCTTTCCTCAAGACCTCCTGTCTAGAGCTTGGCATAGAGAGCAATCCATACAGCAATCCTTCTTCCCCCAACTCTGACACTGGTTCTCCCAACTGCATGGGTTCTGACCTCACCGAGCGCTGGTCAGACTGCTCAGCTGACAACCTCTCTGGTGGTCTGAAAGCTTCTCCACTTCCTGGCCCCCACCTCTGTTGCCAACCTGTTGCAGGGAATTCAGCTCTCTCAAGCTCTGGGTAGCTCAGCTCTTCTCCAAGAATCAGCTCCTTCTCTCAGCCCTCTGTCCCAGCTGCTCTCCCGGCTGCTCTCCCGGCTGCCTGTCCTTCTCGTCTCTCTCGCTCTGCAATAATCTAACCCGGGCTTATACCTCCAGGATTCTAACCCCACCTAAATTTCTTTCCCAGTTGTTGGTAATCCTCACCCCCCCTGCCCTGCTGGTATTAGAATAATCAGTGCACTTGTTCAAGTAAGGGCTTTTGGTCCTCGTGGTTTTGCAATCCCTCTTTCTTACTTTATCAGTCATTGTGTGAAACTTGGTTCCATTTGGGGTTTTTCTCTGTCTTTGGAACCGGGCTGTGGCTTTCTCTCCTCTTCTCATCCTGCACTCATATAAGGGGACCCTTAACTAGAGGGAATTTTTGTTTATGCTTCTCACCTCCTCCACTCTCAGTATAGCTGACGTTGCCACAGTATGCGATGTAACAAGATTCAGGAATTGTAGAATCAAAAAAGGAGGCCAGTTGTAGAGGGCTGGGGGTGTCCCCGGAGGAGGTGGAGGGTGTGATGAATTCTGGAGAGATGTGAAGAGTTTTGAGGACTGTGTAAAGATGGTGAGGCTGATTTGGGGCAAGCGGTAATTGCGGTAGAGAAGTAGGTTTGCTTGGCAAGGTGGACTTGAGACCAGTAGTGGGAGTGGTGTTGTTTGAAATACTGTAGTCGAAGATGGGGAACGAGATCTCCTCCACAGCCGCTCTGCTTGGTCGCAGCTGAGAGCGGAGAAGGCAGAGGCTGGAATGAAAACAGGGTTGTGAAGGACAGACACTAGGAGGACAAGGTCGGAATGGAGCTACTTGGTCCAGAGCTGTTGCGAGACAGGAATTCCCAACATGAGACCTGCGCGTTAAGGGAAAGGGAGGGCACTCAGCAGGTAGAACAGTATTGGCTGTCAGGAAAGTGCTGAAGAGTGCCAGGGAGTAATCACGGCATTTGTAGCACACAGGGGTTGGGGGAAATTGGTAGATGAGCCTGTGGAGCGAGGGAGAGGCAGAGAATGGACAGAGACAGCAGAAAGTTAGACAATAATGGTCAGTCCAGGGTACAGGCGTCATGCAACAATCGTCTAGTAGGAAGATGGCGTCAGAAGGGGAAAATGACGAGGTCGAGGGTCTGACCCACAGCAGTGGGTTGGGAGGGTGAGATGTTGGGTGAGGGATAGATCTCAAAGGATGGAGATAAATGAATGTTCCCTAGAGGAGGAGTGGGAGTCAAAGTGTAGTTTATGAGGTGGAGGATAGTGTACCGAGAGATCGGCGCTGGTTAGAAGTGAGTCCCAGAGAGGAGAGTCGGAGTGCTGGCGGAAAATAGAGGATCAGCATGTGCAGAGGTGGGGAGGTATGGATACAGAGTTGAACAGGCTTTCTGGGTAATCTAGTTAGAGGAGAGGAGACTTGTTGCAAAGAAAGAGGGTAGCGGTACAGTGTAAACAGGGAACAGAGCCTGCAGAGAACACAGGGGGAAGATAGGCGAGCAAGGAGAGGAGCATCTCCCCCTTCTTTAACAAGCCATGTCTCGGTACTAAGTAGGAGATCCAGAGCCTCCCCGTATAAGCAAGGTCCTGTATTAGTAACGGTTTTAGATCTCAGGGCCTGACAGTTTAAGAAGTCCCCCGTTTAAGAGGAGGAAGGTGGTGGGATAGAGGGGCAGAGCAATGAGGAACAGGAAGACAAGGGTGCAGGTTTCCAGGGCATTGGGATCGTGA